>CM048744.1:939237502-940437502 GCA_026315105.1 Locusta migratoria | reverse complement strand
TTGGCCTCAGCGTAAGTTAGTTTAAGCAGTTTGTAAGTCTAAGGACCGATGACCTTACGATTACAAATATTTAAATATCTTTTGCGTAGAATAGATGTTAATTTCAAAGCTAGTATTTGATGAAGTTACAATTCAATCAAATGGGACAGTCAATCGTGATAATGACCTTTATGGGTCACGGAGTATCCGTGAGAAACCGTGCAGCATGATCATGGGTCGCCTAAGATAAACGTTATCAGTGTCCTCTCGGCCAATAAAGTTTTTCGTTCTCTTTTCTTCGAACGTGCAACTGTAAAAACTGTAACTGAGCAATCCTATCTGGAAATTTTTGCTGAAGTGGAAGAAAAGCACTTCAATCCATATTCCAGCACGATGGGGCAGGATGCCTTGGCACTTACGTGTCCGCATCTGTTTGAATGAAAGGTATTCAAAGCAGTGGATCCAATGGGCAAGGGAGATCGTGTCAAAACACTTCATCACTGGCCTCCAAGAAGCACTAACCACGTCCTCTGTGATTTTTTTTTCTGTGGAAGTGCGTTGAAGATACGGTGTTTCGAGCACATTTATTACCTAACATCCAGGACCTAAAAGAAAGAATATCAGCACCTATCCAAATGATTACGGCTGGGATGGTACGGAAATTGTGGAACGAGTTCGGATATCGGGTTGTTGTTATTCGAGTGCCTGGAGGGCAACTTCTATGATTTTCTGCTGGAAAGAATACGTTGCTTGCTCAACACTAATTACCAAAAGTTTTTAATCAAAGAAACATTTTGGAACACTCTTCAAAGCTTTGGTATTCTTTTTGAGTCATCCAGTATGATATTTTATATGGCTCAATAGTGAACTTCAAAAGGGAACTGTATGCAAGTTCCGTAGCCGTATCGCACTCATATGTATTATAAAAGTGGATGTCTGTGGGTATGTTCCTCAACTGTCCAAAACAACTGCATTAACGAGACTTCGTTCACAGCTCTTAGTGTCAATTTTAAAGACCACGTTTACTAGAATTTTTTTCTCGTTTTGTTCCGTAGTAACTATTCCCGAAATACGAAAAGCAAAAATCTTTCAGCAAAAGAGATTTCATCCAAAGGTATTGTTGTTTTGTGGTCTTGATGCAGCTGTCCACGCTACCCTGTCCTGTGCAAGTCTCTTCATCTGATAATACGTTCGGCAACCTACATCCTTTTGAATCTGCTCACTGTATTCGTCCCTCGGTCTCCCTCTACGATTTTTACCCCACAAACTTCCTTCTAATGCTAAGTTGAAAATTCCTTGATGTCTCAGAATGTGTCCTACCAATCTATCCCTTCTCTTAGTCAGGATATGCCAGAATCTCCTTCCTCCCCACTGTGGTTAAGCACCTCCTCATTAGTCAAATGATCTACCCATCTAATCTTCGTCTGTAGCACCACATTTCAAAAGCTTCTATAAAAGTTTTGTCTGAACTACTTATCGACGACGTTTCACTGCCATACAATGCTACACTTCAGACAAATACTTTCAGAAAGGACTTCCTAACAATTAAATTAATATTGTTTGTTAACAAGTTTCGATTCTTTAGAAACGCTTTTGTCCCCATAGCCATTCTGCATTTTATATCTTCTTTACTTCGGCCATCAGAAGTTATCTTGCTACCCAAATAACAAAATTCATCTACTACTTTTATTGTCTCATTACCTAATCTACTTCCTTCGGCATCGTCTGATTTTCTGACATTACATTCCATTACCTTCGTTTTACTCTTGTTAATGTTCATCTTATATCTTAAGTATCGAATGTGAATCAGGATGCTGTGCGGAGGTAAAACTTGTTCCACTTAGTCCTGTTGGCAACCCCTCGGTTGTCGGTGTATTTCAGAGAAACCCTGTGAGGAAATGATGAAGGCGCTCGTCCTCGCCGGTCACCCTCCCCCCTGCCTTGCCATGTCGTCCATGCGTTTAGCATCTGCCTTTCGCGGAAGCTTGCATCAGCAAACCACAGGGCTGGGGGGTCGTGAATACAGAACGGCCGCCCCACATCAAAAGAGCAGTCGTCCTTTTCCAGAAAATGGGAGGCCCACATCGAGATGTGGCCGACGTCAGACATGAAGAACCGATAGAAAGGTCGTTTACTCCAAAGTTACAATGTCATGATAATACGCGGAACAGCAACACCAAGAAATAATGTTACTCAGTCCGTAACGCACAGACGTTTTCAGGGCACACAATGCGCGTTCACAATGGCTGTGCTCTAGCAAAGAAAGAGAGCAAAATAAAATTGTGTCATTCCGACCAGAGATGAATTAAGGCTATTAATTTTCAACAACTAAGGAGTATCGCAGATTGATTGCTTACATAGAGGATAATCAAAGGGAGTGAACAGAGTAATTTTAAAAGCTGTGTGTGTGTTGTGGATGTTGAACCTATCGTTAGATTGATTGCTTACATAGAGGATAATCAAAGGGAGTGAACAGAGTAATTTTAAAAGCTGTGTTTTTGTTGTGGATGCTGAACCTATCGTTAAATCAGACAACAAATTGTTCATTAACACAGCAATTTGGTTTAATTATGGCCCTGATATTGATTTATATACTATTAAATAAGAAACAGTACATTAAACTGATTACGTGCGCAACGGATATTTTAAACACAAAACAACTGTGGCAAGTCACCATTTGAAACAGACACTGACTATACTCAAAAATTTTTGCGATAAAGATATTAAAAAACCACATACCACTTTCTTAATGTTTGACTGTGAGAATTTTATGCAGATCAGTTTCTGATTATTGAAATTTAGTATCATAGTCAATTAACTATCATTTACTATGGCACCAGTAAAGAAATCTGTTCAACAATATTATCAAAATCAATACTGCACTTTAAATCCACTAATAACGAATTATCAATTGAAGGAAGTAGGTTAATCTTCTAACTACGTAAATGAAACAGGAAAGAAAGGTCAACTTTTACTTATTATTAATAATCAGCATTACATTACCTACATGTTACAACTTCTTCCTAATGACATCAAATGCAATTACCTTCATTCCAGCGGTGTAACAATACAATACAATATATATTCGAAATACAATGAAATCGACCTGCTGGCACAGCAGCCTCTGCTCTATATCGGAGCCATATACACAACTCAACCGCTCTCTAAGCGAGCTGAACCACAAGTGCTTCTCTCTCTCAGCGCGAGCTACAATGCTATGCAATACATGATCTTTGCCAAAGATGAATCTTCACAGAGTTAAGTACACATATCGATACACACAGTAGAAGTGATATTATACATTTTCTTGCAAGCAAGTTACTCGACACAAAACAGGAGGTACAATATTAGACATTTTCTTACAAAAATAGTCTTTATGGACACGTTTCAATTTTTACATTACCCGATTGTATAATGCAGAAATTACTCAAAATAGGTATTTTCCTCAGGCAGTTCGTAGCCGTAATTTAAAATCAAGCGGAAGCCACGCCGTGGCAGAGGCATACCAGCTTTGCCTCCTTCTGTGAACTGCGCGCAAACAGGTGTCCCAACCTAAGTGTCCGAGACACCGTGCCGCTCGCAGAGACGAAGCTCCCCAAACTGTTCCTCTCCCCTACCTATAAGGTTGGCTACAGGGACTGCTTTAGAATATCGGGCCGGCCGCGGTGGCCGAGGAGACTGAGGCGCTCCAATCACGGTCTGCACGGCCACTACGGTCGGGGGTTCGAATCCCCCCTCGGGCAAGGATATTTGTGCCGTCCTAGTTCGTAAGTAGTTCATAAGTAGTTTGTAAGTTTAGGGACTGATGACCACGTAGTTAAGTCCCATAAGCTTAACAAACATTTGAACATTTTTAGAATATCGGAACCTTGGCCGGTGAACAGCCACGCACCGGCACTCGGTTTCAGAGCTGGGAAGGATTCACCTCGCGGACAGTCTAGGCGGAAGTTACTGCCATGTTACTAAAGTGTGCAGAAGGTGACTTTGAGGATCGTTCGCGTCGGTTAGAATGACTGACGTGTGGAAGCAAATCGCTAACGAGCAATTTTACCTCCAATTTCCGGTACTGTTGGCCCCTGCTGTTGTCATAGTAATGACTCTCATGGGTAGCAATATTCTCTCTTGTTCAACCACTCTCCGCTCTCTGTAGGGATTGCAAAGGTGTTTTTTTAAGTGTATTATTTTATTGAGTATTGTTAATATTTCCTTGTACACAACGACGAACCTGGGTGCGCGAATGGCAAAAGTCATTTTTTCGGATGAATTCAGTTTCTGCTTACAGCATCATGATCGTCGCATCCGTGTTTGGCGACATCGCGGTGAACGCGCATTGGAAGCGTGTATTCGTCATCGCCATACTGGCGTATCTCCCGGCGTGGTGGTATGGGGTGTCATTGCTTATACGTCTCTTGTTCACATCGACGGCACTTTGAACAGTGACTGTTACATTTCAGATGTGTTACGACCGGTGGCTCTACCTTTCATTCGATCCCTGAGAAACCCTACATTTCAGCAGGATAATGCACGATGCATGTTGCAGGTCCTGTATGGTCCTTTCTAGATACTGAAAATGTTCGACTGCTGCCCTGGCCAGCACATTCTCCAGATCTCTCACCAACTGAAAACGTCTGGTCATTGGTGGTAGAGCAACTGGCTCGTCACAATACGCCAGATACTACTCTTGATGAAATGTGGTATAGTGTTGAAGCTGCATGAGAATCTGTACCTGTACACATCATCCAAGCTCTGTTTGATTCAATGCCCAGGTGAAACCAGGCCGTTATTACAGCCAGAGGTGGTTGTTCTGGGTACTGATTTCTCAGGATCTATGCAACCAAATTGCTTGAGAATGTAATCACATGGCAGTTCCAGTATAATATATTTGTCAAAAAAAATGTTCAAATGTTTTGTAGAGCTTATGAGACTTAACTTCGGGGTCAACAGTCCCTAAACTTACAAACTACTTACGAACTAGCTAATACAAAGGACGGCATAAATATCCATGCCCGAGGGGGGATTCGAACCCCCGACCGTAGTGGCCGTGCAGACCGTGACTGGCACGCCGCGGTCCCCTCGGCCACCGCGGCCGGCTATGTTTGTCCAATGAATACCCGTTTATCATCTGCATTTCTTCTTGGTGTAGCAAGTTTAATGGCCAGTAGTGTACAACTAAGAGCTAAGTTTGGTACTGTCGGAGTACCGAACTCCGACGAGTATAATCCTTGAAACAGAAGGCTGTCGTGCAAGACATCCCTCTTCTCGCGGCAGGAAGCAGAGCAGAGCGCACCTTGGCAGCGATCGCGCCTCGGTCTGCTAGGCTAGGCTAGGCGGTCGTCTGCGGGCCCTCTTTTGTCGTGTCGGCCGACAATGGCGGCTGGTGGGGTTTTAATTTAAGCTGGCCGCGGGCAGCGCCGCAATCAGCGCCCCGCCAAATGAAGGCGCGGACCCCGCTGCCCTGTCCGGCACACGCCGACCAGTCCACTGACGCTCCTACTGGCCTCCCAGCACACCACCGAGAACGCCTCTGCGCGCGTCACCTAGTGCAGCTTACTGCTCTGCTGCCTTGCCGCTTGTCACAGTTAGTTGTAGAACGCCACTTTGCGTTTGTGTTGACAGTAAACTATCGTTATATTTCCTCTCCTGTGTGGCTACCAGTGGCCACTGGTTTAGTGAAACACCGGAAAAAAACTCGTGGAAAGAAAGTAAAAAAAAAAAAAAAAAAAAAAAGAAAAAAAAAAAAAATACGTAACACCCAGAAGATGGCCACTTGCAATAGTGGCCGAAACGTCGGTGAAGTATTTGATATTTTGACGATGCGGTCCAACCCCCAGAAGAGTTTTATAAACAATGTGATCCTTGAGTTTCTCCCCGCGTATTTCATCATCAAAATATCCACGGTGCTACTGCCGGCCTACAATGTCTAACGGGCACAATATTTCGGCGATAATACATGTCGCCATCATCAGGTGAACTGACGGACTGAGCTCCTGGAAACGCGGCGGCTCTGAGATCCGCACGCTACGGCCGCTCGAAGGGAACTGGGTTCTAGCCACAAGGATGTGGCCCCTCCACGCCCACACCAACGTCGTGACCATCATAAAAGTTCTACTCTCACCTCCGTATTTGGTTAGTTTGCTAAGGTGGATCACGGGATGTGGGAACCGCGATGTTATCCGTACGTGCGGGCACGATCACCCATTAATACGGTGCATCTGGAGATAGTATTGGTCCATAGGTATACGAAGGGTAAAGTTATGTAAGAAGAAAAAAAGTGCCGAGGCAAGAGCCAAGGGGGAAAAAACGCTGCGACAGTGTAGGTTTTAAGGGCAGTAGCGGTATGCTAGCTGCGACAGATCATGCAAGGTTTGGTAATGTTAGTAAAGGATATATCTCGGTACAATTAATTTTGCTAGGTTTGGCATAAAGAATCAGTACGGTTGATGCGAGGTTCTGTTGCAGCTAAGCTCCTGTGAAGTCTCCTGAGTTGGCTGCGGCAGAATACCTGTACACATATTCAAGTTTGTCATGATAGACAGTTCGGTCATAGAACTGGCTAAATATGTGGGACTGTATAGGTTTGTTTGTGTTCAGTGCATTGAATATGGTTTCCCTACCTTGCCTGTTCATCGGCTGTGGGCTCAGCTGGCACTGCCAGTCAGTTTGCTGTTGTGCATGGGTTCGCCTGGGTTCTATCCCGGTGGCGGGCGATTTAAATACCCTCGGCCCGCGGGCGACCCCTCCGTGGTCCGCGCCCCGCGCCGCGGTCGCGTAGAGGAACCGATTGCGACGGCGTCTGAGATGACGTCGATGTGAGGGCTCTTTCCGCCGTGGTCGTCACTTCGTTGGGTTTGCTAACCCAATCGCTGGTTCCCAAGCTTTGCTAAGATTATAGCCACTGTCACGGTTTTTGAGGTCGTCACTAGTGCGAATTTCAATGGTCTCTCTAACGACGCAGCCCAGTATCTCGGCGTCTGTATCAGAATCCTAGTGCGTTCATATTCCATCGCGTGATTCTCCGAGCGTAACTGGGGTAAAATATAGGGAACGAGAAGTTATAGTAAAAGTTATAAGAGTCGAAGGGGGCCGGCCGCGATGGCCGAGCGGTCTGCGGCGCACCAGTCACGTTCTGCACGGCCACTACGGTCGGGGGTTCGAATCCTCCCTCGGGAATGGATATTTGTGCCGTCCTTAGTATTAGCTAGTTCGTAAGTAGTTTTTAAGTTTAGGGATGACCCCGTAGTTACGTCCCATAAGCTCTAAAAACATTTGACCATTTGAACATTTTTCATTCTCCGACAATGTTCAGTGGCCGAGCAAGTCGGCGTTTCTAGGAGCTCAGACATGTATGATCGCCGAAACATTGTGCTCGTTGGACACTGTAGACCGGCAGAACACCCGTGGATATTTTGATTGAAATAAAAAGTATTTTTGAACGATCATTATTCGTTTCGATCTTCTTCAGATCGTTTTATATACACATTCAAAGTATTTTTATCGCATGTCAAACGTTTCACGTTGTGGAGACAGCATGAGTAGTGGCGCGGCCGCTTAATATAGGAGGTAGTGGCCGCAGCGTTGCAATGCGCATGCGCGGCTGAGGTTCAAATTCTCTTCTGAACCCCCTGGAGGCAGCGTATGGGCACTCCCGCGGCAGGGAGGGACAAGGGAAAATGCTGCTTTTAACATTGGCATTGGAGCTGGCAGAGACGCCAGCTTCTGGCTACTCGAGCTCTGGCGGTTACGCACGAATCGCCCCGAAGCAAAAGCAATGGAGCTACTGCGCACCTCGCCTTGTGCATAGGAAAATTCTCCGTGAAGACATTATCCGCCCTTCATATTTGTTTTTGGTGCATAGAAGATTCATCGAAAAACACGATATATTTGGTAAAATGTCTTATAACTATAAATTAAAGACGCATAACTTTAAAAGCCTTCAGAAGTTCCGACCATGAATAATAATGACGTCACTACTCTGCACCTAGCAAGGGTAGCCGTGTGCATAGCGACATTGCGTTTCGCCGCCGAAAGTAGTGGGTTCGAGACCGCCTGCAAGCAATTCTTTTTAAACTCAATTTTCTTTTCTGCAGATACGGGAACAAAAATGACTCTTTTATTGTTACTTGCGACTTATCTTTGGAAAATGTATCGCGATTATTAGGGTAAGTACCATTTATACTCTTCGTTGTAACAAATATTTTAACTGAATGAAACTTTCACTTTGCAGTGGAGTGTGTACTGATATGAAACTTCCTGGCAAATTAAAATTGTGTGCGGAACGGGGACTCGAACCTGGGACCTTTGCCTTTCGCGGGCAAGCGCTCTACCACTGAGCTATCCTGACGCGACTCACGATCCTTCCTCGCAACTTCACTTCTGCAGCCGAGTCGTCTGCGGCTTGACAGTCACGGCCGCTGCACGGCCGCTGCTGTCGGGGGTTCGAATCCCGCCTCGGGCATGGATGTTTCTGCAGTCTTTAGTGTAAGTTACTTCATAAGTAGTTTGTAAGTTTAGGGACTGATGACCCCGTAGTTAAGTCCCTTAAGCTATACAAACATTTGAACATTTTTCACTTGTCGCAGTACCTCGCTTCCTACTTTCCGAACTTCAGGCACAGGCGGTCGGAGTGAGGGGAGTGATGTGGTAACGAGATGTCATGGAGACGTGGACTGTGAAAAAAATAGTTCAAATGTTTCTTATGCCCGAGGGAGGATTCGAACCTCCGACGGGGAATGGCCTCGCCCATCGGAGCATAGCGCCCCACTGCGCTTCTCCGTCGCGACGGACTGTGAAACATCATGTGTTTAGTCACGATAGTTTCGTGCGCAGTAGTAAATCTATCGTTGCAGTGCAGCGTTCAGTTTCGTCGCTATTTTCAGTTCGTGAGACATGATAGTGTTCGCACTCCTAACATCATTTTATTACGTTGAGTAGAATGATTTGGAACACAGGGAACAGTTAAAAAACTGAGGCAAGGAAGTTGATCGTGTAAAAGGGGCTTGAGTTTGAGAATGACCGCGAGGGCAGTAGGGCGGCGTCAGGCGCCGATGCAGAGTGACAGCGATGCAGCCGGAGCGCCTTGGGCCCGGAGCAGGGCGTTAAGTGGCGCGGCGCCTGGCGCGGTATGTGCAGTTGTGTTTACGGCGGAGGCGCGCAAACACACGTGTTAGCGAGCGTGACGCGCGGCCGCCGCTCCGGCGCCCGTGACGTCAGCAGGTGTTTAGCTGATGCACGCGCTGCAGTGGCTGCCGCGGGCAACCGCGTCCCCGGGGCGGGCCACGGCGGCTAAGTGCCCGCCACTAATGCACCGCCGCGGGGGACCGCTGGCTTAGCGGTAGACCCAGAGGGCGCCACGGGGTCCAATCCCGGTAGGATTGGCGGCAGGAAGGGCATCCAGCCACCCTGTAAATTTTAAGCCATGCCAAATCAGCGTTTAACTTAGTGCCGACCCTCCATGTGCGGATAAAGGGCCAAAGAGGTAAATAGATAGTTGTCAGCCGTGGCGGTGCCCTCCCCACAATGTAGTTAGAGTGTGTTGTGAAGGACATGAAAGTTTTCTCACAAGGAGACCACATGATATCGGATTTTAGAATCTTTTGATATTTAAGGTACGTGAAGTTCAGAAACTTGGAGCCTTCTAGTGCGTCCTGCCAGGTCTACAACATCATTGGAGCGTAATTTCCTGAACATGGTTTAAAATAAGACCGAAACTAGCCGAAAATTTTTTGTTTGCACTCTACACTGTTCTTTATACATAAATTTAAATACGAGTGCTGTTCCCCATAAGTGAAACAAAAATGTTTCCAAAAATATATTATAGTGTTTCCTGAACGCACTGAGGGCGAGACTCTGTAATGTATGCACATCATTGACGATAGCTACTTAGACCTCTTTCTTCAAGTGTCTCCGTGTCATTGAGGTCTGAGGAACTATTAGACCAAGGTATCGGGGCTCCGTGGCCAAATGTTTGTAAATCTATCGGACCAAACTGCGTGGTCATCAGTCCGTAGCTTACAAACTACTTTAACCTAGGTAAACTAACCTAAGGACAACATACACACCCATGCCCCAGGGAGGACTCGAACCTCCTCGGCGAGCAACCGCGCGCTCCGCAGCGAGGCACTTTAGACCGCTCGGCTACTCCACCGCGGCCGTGGCCAATCCAGCGGTCCTAAATGTTTGTGTGACGAAAATGTGTGCTGGTGCCTCATCATGCATGAACCACGTCTATCTTCGTTTCTGACGTAGCAGGTAGGCAATACATTAATGAGATACTCCGGTCAATACGGCACATTTAACCTTTGTGTATGGATCTGTTAATCTGTCGCCAAGTTTGGTAATATCTGCTACTAAGCGTCGCGCAGGTCTTGCTATAAAGCGTTTCAGGATCCATGTTTACAGATCTTATTTATGTAGTTACCATGACTTATGACTTCCACCACTTGCCAAAGTATACGATACTTTTTTTAAACATCCGGAAGTTAATTAAAATAACTTGTCGGTTAAATTCAAATGTTTGTTAAGCTTATGGGATTTAACTGCGGGGGTCATCGGTCCTTAAACTTACAAACTACTTATAAACTTCCTTATGCTAAGCACAACACAATGCCCGAGGGAGGATTCGTACCCCCGACTGGGAACGGACTCACGCATCGGATCATAGCGCCTCAATGCGCTCTGCCACTCCGCAGATAGCTTCTACCATAAACACATAAACACATAAGCTACCTCGTAACACACCATGGAGGTTGGCAGATGTAAGTAATTTTAAGTAGTTGGGAAGAAGAGGTGATGGACAGACGCTGAGGACGAGAGAGAGAGAGAGAGAGAGAGAGAGAGAGAGAGAGAGACAGGGGGGAGGGAGAGAGTGAGAGACAGGGGGGAGGGAGAGAGGAAGGGGAGGGGAGAGGGAGGGAGGGAGGGAGGGAGGGAAGAATATATGGAATGAGACCGAGGGAGGTGGTGGTGAGGAGACGGGCTGAGAGAGGAATTGAGGAGATAAAACAGAGAAGAGGACAGTGACAGTAAAACGGCTACAGAACGCAATGAACAAATCAAAGGAAGAAATGAACAGAAAGATACAGGGAGGTAAAGGGCGGATAGAGAAAGCGGCAGGGCAAGACGGCTATAAAAGGGGGAGGGGGTGGAGAAGGTGAACAAAGAGGAACGTAATGCGTTTAGGATAACACCATCACAGTCGTATATTGGGGCTCTGACGCACTTTCGACTTTCGCCCCGACCCATAATGACGTGGAATTTGCGTTTCCGTTTTGGCTCGTACGATGTCTCATTCAGTGTTACGATACGGCGTAAGAAAGCCTCTTCTTCGCGCTCATAGCACTGTGAGTCTGAGCAGCGTCATAATTCATCCAGTTCTGCATTTCCGACAGTTCATGCGGAACCCGTCGTGATGCAATTTTTCGCATGCCCAGGCGTTCCTTCAGGGTGTGAAGCACAATGGTATGCGCTAATCCTGTTTCTTGAGTGAGATCACGAATCGTCTGTCGTCGATCACTGTCCACTAACGCGGCAACAGTACGCTATGACGACCTGCCCGATGTATGTCTGTCACAGTTTGCCGAGCTACGTTGACGGCTTTTACCCATCTTGCCAATTTTCTGTACGACAATGCAGATTCCTCGCCCGCATCTTTAAGTCCTTGATGACACTGTCGTGCTGTACGACCTCTGACACATTTAATCTTGATCCAACTCTGTTGTTCCTCTTTCGAAAACATAGTGACACCGTTACGTTCGACCGCTCGCTTACAAGTGACTGTGTTTCCCTCGTTTGTGTGGACGCCGGTGACGTGGGACATTCATTTGCTCGGAGGTAAAGTTGGTATGTCAACAACGTATGCTATCAACTATCGTTCAATAGTAGATTCCATTGCATAGTGTCTCCACAGCAGTGTTTCCACTATTTAAGTTCCAACCCTCATAAAAACGTGGAAATGAAGAGGAAGGCAGGGGGCTCACGATTCATTCGTGATTACATCCATGGCGACCATGGGGCCTCAGAGCAAATTCAGTCTTCCTTCGTTCGTTGCTTCCAGGACTGCAGTTGCTTTCCCTCTCCCTCCCCTTCCCAGAACGGAATTGATAACCTTTGCGATTTAGTCCCAATTTCCCAACCAAACAAATCAATCCAACTCTGCAAACCAACCTCAGGGTTGCACACTTAAAGGCGAAGAAAGGTAGGTGGCCTTGGTTTTTGAGCATCTGAGTAAAGTGAGCAACTCACTGACGTGCTTCTTCCAGTTCAATTTTTCGATGTATTTTATGAGATTCATGCGACTTTGCTATCCATAAATGTTATTTTAAGTAGGACCAATTTAGGTTTTAAATTTTTCACACATTTCATAAAATTTATTAATGCTCCTGATGTCCGCCGAACCAAACTGTACAAGAAATTATCAATAAGAGCCCCGAAACTGACAATCCAAAAAACATCCTCAACCAACAAAATACTTTGGTGGTCGCAGGTAGCCGATAAGAATGAACACCTTGTCGCCTCGGTAGAGGAAACAAAAGTGTTTGCTGCTGCGAGGGGCCCGTAATTTTCCGCGGGTAAATAAAAGAAGGAGACGGACAAAGGAGGAACGCTTGTAATTACTGGGCTGGAGTGGGCCGTGCAAATGGCGACCAGGGTACTTAACGAGGCGTGCCCGATGGGCCGGCCGCCCGCGCCGAGTTTTCCAGCCGAAGCCGGCGAAATCGAGGTCGCCTCGCGATTATGCTAAGCGCGCCGCTCGCTTTGTTGTGCTAGCGTGACAGCGGCTGCCCGCGACCTGCCGATTCTGGCTGCCCCAAGCGACTGCGCATGCGTCTACATCTATACATCTACATCTACATGGGATACTCTGCAAATCACATTTAAGTGCCTCGCATCGAACCCCCGTTATACTATTTATCTCCCATTCCATTCTCCAATAGCGCGCGGGAAGAAAGAACACCTGAATCTCTCCGTTCGAGCTCTGATTTCTCGAATATTATTCCGATGGTCACTTCTACCTATGTAAGTGGGAGTCAACAATACATATATTTTCGCATTCGGAGGAGAATGTTAGCGATTGTAGTTTCGTAAGTAGCCCACGCCGCAGCGATAAGCGCCGTTGTTGTAATGATTCCCACCCCAGATCCAATATCATTTCCGTCTGTCTCCCCTGTATCGTGACAATACGAAACGAGCTGCCTTCTTTGGACTCTTTCGAACTACTCCGTCAAACCCACACTGGGCAGCAATATTCCAAAAATGGACGGACAACAGTAGTGTATGCAGTTTCTTTTGTAGTTCTGTTGCATATTTAAGGGTTCTGCCAATAAAACGAAGTCTCTGGTTCGCCTTTCCCACAACATTTAAGTGTTCTTTCCAGTTTAAATCTGAAGTAACAGTAATTCCTAGGTATTTTGTGGAGTTTACGGCCTCCACTTTTGATTGATTCATCTTGTAAACAAAGCTTAACGGATTTCTTTTCGTACTCATGTGGACGACTTCACAATTCTCATTATTTACAGTCAATTGCTAATTTGTACACCATAGTGATATCTTCAACTCCCATAAACCACAGACTTTTGCCGAGGTGGGATGGCTTGCGTGCCTCAACGATACAGATAGCCGTACCGTAGGTGCAACCACAGCGGGTATCTGTGGAGAGGCCAGACAAATGTGTGCTTCCTGAAGAGGGGCAGCAGTCTATTCAGTAGTTACAGGGGCAATAGTCTGGAAGATTGACTGAGCTGGCCTTGTAACATCAGCTAATGTGGCTTTGCCACACAGTTACTGCGAACGGCTGAAAGCAAGGGGAAACTACAGCCGTTACTTTCCCGAGGACATGCAGCTCTACTGTATGAACATATGATGATGGCATCCTCTCGGGTAAAATATTCCGGAGGTAAAATATTCCCCCTTTCGGATCTCCGGGCGGGGACTACTCAGGAGGATGTGATCATCAGGAAAGACAACACTGGCATTCTACGGAGCGGAGCGTGGAATGTTAGGTCCCTTAATCGGGCAGGAAAACTAGAAAATTTAAAAAGGGAAATGGATAGGTTGAAGTTACATATAGTGGGGATTAGTGGAGTTCGGTGGAAAGAGGAACAGGATATCTGGTCAGGCGAGTACAGGATTATAAATACAAAATCAGTTAGGGGTATTACAGGAGTAGGCCTGATAATGAATACGAAAATAGGAATGTGGGTAAGCTACTATGAGCAACACAGTGATCGCATTATCGTAGTCAAGATAGATACGAAGCCAACACTGACCACAGTAGTACAGGTTTATATGCCAACTAGCTCTGCCGATGATGAGGAGATCGAAGACAGTCTTATTCGATGATATAAGCACGTCATTCCATCTAGACGTAAGTAAAAAACTTTTTTTATTACTTTAAGGACAAGATTTATAATTACAAGTATGAAAACTATGTAAAAAGTATTACCTTCATCTGCATGTCACTTGAAAATGGCATACGCCGAAACAGTCTGTTGTGACTTAATAAAAATATCTAAACTTAGCAGCAAATTGGAATTTCTTTAGTAAAATGTTATATAAAGAGTCCTAACTCATCGCCTGATTTAACGTCCTAGCAACCTATCGGCGCATCCGACGCGCGAAAAATGATTAATGTGCCTTGCAACTGTATTTGTGGCGGTAAATTCCAGTTTGAAATACCGGTAGCTGGCAGCGACTATGATTAGGTGGATGCAGCCGGACTGGCGCCAGCGATCGTGCATGCAACGCTGGCGCACAACCGCAGTGCCAGCTGCCATTTTCTGCGGTCACTGTCCGCCGGTGGCATCGTACCGCGAAACCCGGCAAGCTGCGGCCAGCTCTACAGTTCCCAGAAGGCCGCGATAGTGTGGCCACTGTGCTGCTGAAAATACTGCCAAGCCATCATTTTGCTCCCGTTATTCTATTATCGCCAAATCAATCGTATATTACTGTCGGTTCCGTTTCGCTGAAATGAGATTTCAGATCAAGACGAGGAGGTAGGGCTGCAGAACAGGCCAGCATCGGTGTGGGGCGCGTTCTTGTTTTATCCTCCGGGCGTCAGCGTCGAGACTGTACAAATGTTTCATTATCCTGACCGCGAAGCAGGAAGCAGTGGGAACACATAACGCAATACAGTACGGGGGTATTGTCTGGTTCACTGGAGTATTGAATTAGGCGTTGGGGCCGGGATATTTAGGGCGAGGGTGTGGTAATGATGCCAAAAGAAGATTTGTAATCCTGGACTTGAACAGGAGGGAGAAGAAACTCATATTTGGATTGATGACCGGCCATGGGCACTACAAAACGTACCTACATATAATGGATGTAATAGAAGTCCCTAAATGTAGGATATGTGATGAGGGCGAGGAAATCGGATCATACCTAATATTTGAATGCAGCCAGAACAGGAGGGTGTAACCTGTCTAGGGAAATTGACCTTCGTATTTCAAGCTGAAATTACTGCGATCAGGACGTGTGTGGGAGAGAATATACGTAGGTGTTACATGAACCGTAACAGCACTAAAATCATTGGCAGATCCTGCAATAAGGACAAAGATTATAAATATCAACAATAACTCAGTTCTCTGAGACAAACATTGACTCGTTACAGCAAAGGTATTAAAAATAAGGAGAGACATTCTGTTAAAATTTGTGCCGTGGCAATTTGATATTTCACAGCTAACATTGAACCAGAATTAAAAGTTTGTGGTGTGGAGGGAGATGTGCTTGAAGAAAGTTCGTGTAGTCGCTTTGTCTCAGCTGTGGCAGCTGAGCGGTCTAAAGCGTCTGCCTAGTAAGGAGCAGGTCCCGGGTTCGAATCCCGGCCACAGCACAAAATTCAATGCCTCTCCTTATAACGCCAAAGAATTTGCAGACTGTCAAGAGTTTTTGTGGAGCTAGTGGAAAGCAATATAGTAAACCCAATGTGGATCCCTGGCCATTCAGTGACAACATGCTGATAGATTGGCCAGAACAGGGGGAAAGACTTCATTGGACCAAATCCTCACTTTACAATCACCGAGGCGATCGTCGATTTTGAACTGTAAATTTATCGGACCAAACTGCGTGGTCATCAGTCCGTAGCTTATAAACTACTTAAACCTAGGTAAACTAACCTAAGGACAACACACACACCCATGCCCCCGGGAGGACTCGAACCTCCACGGCGAGCAACCGCGCGCTCCGCAGCGAGGAGCTTTAGACCGCTCGGCTACTCCACCGCGACTAATTTTGAACTACGGGACTTGAACGTATAAGGGGTCAGCCCCCTCTTACAGATATATTGTTTCTCTAGTTGCATTACACAGGTCGAATTAGATATTATATCCATAGTTGGCGTAGTGAGTCGATTTTTGGTGGTCCGGCAGTGGTACGGTTCAAGTGTGGAATGTAAGGCGAGAGTGTACGCCGCGTAAGTGGGTAATAAGAGTGGTGGTGGAAATTCCGTCCATTGTGCGTATTTCCGGTTGATTTTATCACCAGCGTGGGTGGATTTTCTCACCATTTGTGCCGATCGTAACTGTGTAAGATTTCCGCGCCGAGAATCGTGTCAACCGCGCCGGCTACAAACCACATGGAATGCAGTGAGGGACGGTTGTGCAATATTAAGATAAAAGTAATAAATGGCGAGTGAAGACTAATATTGGCGACCTGTGTAAATTACCGTTATTAGAATGTGCGGTGAAGGCCTAATTGCCTCGCATATATGAGTTTGTGCAGAAATATAAAATATTACAGTTCAAAGTTGCGTCTATCGCCATTATTGACAAATTACGAACCATTATGACAACTGTTTATCAGCAGAAAATTAATTACAGGTGAAAGCTATTCCCGAAACAAACGGTAGCCCTTAGCTTGTGCACAGGGTCATACTTGTCATTAACCGGATTGCTATTCGATGTCAGACTGACAGAAGATAGCATGTGGTATCATGGAATAAGGTCTATAAACAAAAATATGGCGAGGTAATCTGCAATCTTGGGCTCGAACAGGAGGTAAATCAAACTCATGGTTGGAATGATGACCGGCTATGGGAACTTCAAAAAGCACCTACATGTAATGGGTTTATTAGAAGTCCCAAAATGTAGGATGTGTCTTGAGGAAGAGGAAACCGCATTACACCTAACCTTTGAATGCGTAACATGCGTAGAAGACATAAAATATTAGGGGTAACTAGAAGAAATTGTCCCTGACAAAAGGGCAATGGGCATTGTTTGATTTTATTAGATACACAGGGAGCGATACAGCGCAATAAAATCTGGCCGGCCGCGGTGGCCGAGGGTACTGAGTCGCGTCAGTCACGGTCTGCACGGCCACTACGGTCGGGGGTTCGAATCCCCCCTCGGGCATGGATATTTGTGCCGTCCTTAGTTGTAGGTACTTCATAAGTAGTTTGTAAGTTTAGGGACTGATGACCCCTTAGTTAAGTCCCTTAAGCTTAACAAACATTTGAACATTTTTTGAATAAAATCGGTTTCCGTGTAAGCAGTGGCGGATTGGACCAAATCTGACTTTCCTGCTAAAAACAGATCACATCAACCCTGACCAAAGTATTCTGAGATGAGGATACACTGGTCGTAAGTTTCACGCTATGTGAAGCTAGAAGAATGCTGTGTTTCATGTACTCTTCGCAACTCAGCCTACAGTGACTAGGAGAAGGTAGATGGTTGTAACAAAACTTCCGCTAATTTAGAGAAATTCCTTGAAAAATGAGATCGAAAGACAATGAATTGTTTTGTAATATTTGTAAGGACTTGAGGAAAACAAATAACGAACAAACAACTGTACTATGCACGTGAGAACATAGCATATACGGGGTGGACAAAATAATAGAAACATCATGCAGTATACATCATGTTGGAAGTTGGGCCGCCTGCGTACGTGTAACTAGTAACATGCGTCCACAGAACACATATGGCAACATTTGTATTGCACATTACCTTGTAGTGTTTTGTACGTTTTATTTTGCGACAGTCAACAATAATGTTAGGTGAAGTGTGCGTTCTCTCTGACTTATAAAAGGAAATAACTCGATGGCACATAAATACACGTGAAAAACTGTACACGTCTATGGAGACGCAAGACGGCCAACAGTCTACATGGAGTAGCGGAAAAGACGCTCAAAATACTCTGTTGCCCTTAGGGAACAGACTGCACTTAGAAGGTGCAAGGTTCGGCAGCAATCAGCAGCATTAGCATGCAGATGGAAACAGAATGTAATGGAAACCACTCCATTAATGGCACACACTGTATAAACTCGTGCCGGACGAAACGGGGAGAAGCTAATGACCAAACTACATAAGGCAGAGGGGAATTCCTTTCCAAACGAAGACCACAGGTAAAGATGCTTCAATTTTCTTACACTGTAGGTTTTGAGCACAACTTCTGAGGTAGTGAGTCATCGAAAGTGAGGTAAACGGTAGAGAACTGAAGCGTTCTAGTGTGGTGCTTCAGTAAGGCGTCGAAAATGTACATGGAGGGATAAGGAGTGGAAATATACTCCAAAAAATAGATGAAGGAAGGTACGTATTGAAAACAGTGACTAGAAGAAGGGCCACTAGTATGTGACACGTCTTAAGTTATCAACGAATATCCTTATTGTACCCGAAGACGCTATAGTGCCTAAAAGTTTAGGGGACTACAGGTATTGGAATACATTTTGCAAATAGTTGAGGACTTAAACGCAAATGCTACTCTCTGGTGAGATCAGTGCAGGGCGAGAATTTGTGACGCACTTATGAAAGCATAAAACTGGTGACTGAAAATAAGTACTGTTATGTACTATAGTCGTATATTTATACGGTCTAGGGTAAAGATAATACATTTAATTATCTCAAGATTGGTTTGAATACCTTGAATACCAGAGTGCTTGGAGGTGATATTCCGTTACCTTTCCCCGAGCTTACACAGCGAACCATAGGGGGACCCACAGTTCAACGTGTGTTCTAGACTACGGTGTAACTTGGCATTTTTTACAACTACAATACTGCCAGAGGCGAAAGAAAGGAAAAGTGATAAAAATCCGAGGAGTTGGGAACGAACCGGTGACCTTGGGATTCATAGTCTGTCACTCTATCACTCTGTTTCCTCTTTCTCCCCCCCCCCTCCCCCTCACCTTTGGGTAGAAGGGTACTTGCCGGAGTTGGGATTGTTTTTTGTTCTATGTTGATCGATGAGTTCTTAATTCAGTTTCTTCATTTTATTTTTTATTTATATTCTTATTACCCAACCCCAATGAACCACAGACGTTGCCTATGTGGGGTGTATTGTGTGCCTCAACGATACAAATAGCCGTACCGTAGGTACAACGAGAACGAAGGGGTGTATGTGGAGAGGCCAGACAAACGTGTGGTTCCTGAAGAGGGGCAGCAGCCTTTTCAGTAGTTACTGGGGCAGCAGTCTGGATGACTGACTGAGCTGAAGTTGTAACATCAGCTAATGTGGCTCTGCCACACAGCTACTACGAATGGCTGAAAGCAAGGGGATACTACAGCCGTTACTTTTCTGAGGACATGCAGCTCTATTGTATGAATGTATGATGACAGCATCCTCTAGAGTAAAATATTCCGAAGGTAAAATAGTCCCCCCTTCGGATCTCCGGGCGGGGACTACTCAGGAGGATGTGATCATCAGGAAAGGTGGAATGCTAGATCAAATGTTCAAATGTTTGTAAAGCTTATGGGACTTAACTACGGTCATCAGTCCCTATACTTACAAACTACTTATGAACTACTTACGAACTAGGACGGCACAAATATCCATGCCCGAGGGGGGATTCGAACCCCCGACCGTAGTGGCCGTGCTGACCGTGACTGGAGCGCCTCAGTCCCCGCGGCACCGCGGCCGGCAATGCTAG
The DNA here is from genome assembly GCA_026315105.1 of Locusta migratoria. NCBI lineage: Eukaryota > Metazoa > Arthropoda > Insecta > Orthoptera > Acrididae > Locusta > Locusta migratoria. Next base: position 940,417,674 of record CM048744.1, on the reverse strand, counting down.
ATCCCTTAAACGGGTAGGGAAATTAGAAAATTTAAAAAGGGAAATAGATAGGCTGAAGTTACATATAGTGGGGATTAGTGAAGTTCAGTGGAAAGAGGAACAGGATTTCTGGTCAGGCGAGTATAGGATTATAAATACAAAATCAGTTGGGGTATTACAGGAGTAGGACTGATAATGAGTAAGAAAATGGGGATGCTAGTTGAACAACAACAAATGTTTGTAAATCTATCGGACCAAACTGCGTGGTCAGCAGTCCGTAGCTTACCTAGGTAAACTAACCTACGAACATACACAGACACGCATGCCCCAGGGAGGACTCGAACCTCCACGGCGAGCAACCGCGCGCTCCGCAGCGAGGCGCTTTAGACCGCTCGGCTACTCCACCGCGGCGGGGATGCTGGTAAACTACTATGAGCAGTGCAGTGATCGCATTATCATAGTCAAGATAGATACAAAGCCAACACCGACCACGGTAGTACAAGTTTACATGCCTACTAGCTCTGCCGATGATGAGGAGACGAAGAAACATATGAGGAGCTAAAGGAAATTATTCAGACAATTAAGGGAGAGGAAAACTTAATTGTTATGGGAGATTGGAATTCGGTAATACGACAAGGAACGGAAGGGAAGATAGTAGGTGAATAGGGTCTGGGCAAAAGGAATGAAAGAGGAAGCCGCCTGGTAGAATTTTGCACGGAACATAATTTAGTTATAACTTAATTACTTACTTAATTAGAACATAGATTAAGGAAAGGCAAACCTACATTTCTAACTTTTATAGATTTGGAGAAATCTTTAGACAATGTTGATTACAATAAACTCTTTCAAATTCTGAAATTTAGCAGGAGTAAAATATAGGGAACGGAAGATTATTTACAACTTGTACAAAAATCAAACAGCAGTTATCAGAGTCGAAGAGCATGTAAGGGATGCAGAGGTATTCAATTTGTACACTGAGAAAGCTATAAAGGAAAGCAAGAAGAAATTTGGAGAAGGAATTAAAGTTTAGGATGAAGAAATAAAAACCTTGCGTTTTGACGATGACATTGTAATTCTGTCAGAGACAGCAAAGGACCTGTAGGAGCAATTGAACGGAATGAACAGCTAATGGAATGCAGTCTTAGAAAATCAAGCGATGCTGAAGATATTAAATTAGGTAACAAATCAGTTGCGGTGGTAGATGAGTTTTGTTACTTGGGCAGTGAAATAACATATGATGGTAGCAGTACAGAGGATATAAAATGCAGAATGGCAATGGGAAGAATAGCGTTTTTGAAAGAGAGAAATTTGTTAACATCGAATATTAATTTAAGCGTAAGGAAGTCCTTTCGGAAGACATTTATGTATGATGTTGCCTCATATGGGAGTGAAACATGGACGATGAACAGTGCGCAAAAGGAAGAGGATTGAGAATTTAGTAATGTGGTGCTACAGAAGAACGCTGAAGATTACTTTGGTGGATCGCGTAACTAATGAGGAGGTACTGATCAGAAATGGGGAGAAAAGGAATTTCTGGCATACTCTGACCAAAAGAAGGGATCGATTGATAGGATACAATTTTAGACATCGAGGATTGGGAATTTTAGCGTTGGAGGGAAGTGTGCGGGATAAAAATTGCAGAGGGAGACCAAGAGATGAATGTTGTTGTTGTGGTCTTCAGTCCAGAGACTGGTTTGATGCAGCTCTCCACCCTACTCTATCCTGAGCAAGCCTTTTCATCTCCTCATAAGAACGACAACCCACATCCACTTGAATCTGCTTATTATACGCGTCTCTTGGTCTCCCTCTGCGATTTTTACCCCACACACTTCCCTCCAATGCTAAATTCACAATTCCTTGATGTCTAAGAATGTGTCCTACCAATCTATCCCTTCTTTTAGTCAAGGTATGCCAGAAATTTCTTTTCTCCCCATTTCGGTTCAGTACCTCCTCATTAGTTACGCGATCCACCCACCTAATCTTCAGCATTCTTCTGTAGCACCACATTTCAAAAGCCTCTATCCTCTTTCTGTCCACACTGCTTATCGTCCATGTTTCACTCCCATACAAGGCAACACTCCATACAAATGCCTTCAGAAAGGACTTCCTTAGGCTTAAATCAATATTAGATGTTAACAAATTTCTCTTTTTCAAAAACGCCTTTCTACCCATTGCCATACTGGATTTTATATCCTCTGTACTGCGACCATCATTTGTTATTTTACTGCCCAAGTAACAAAACTCATCTACCTCCTTTATTGTTTCGTGACCTAACCTAATTCCTTCAGCATCACCTGATTTTCTTACACTGCACTCCATTACCCTAGTTTTACTCTTGTTAATGTTCATCTTATATGCACCTTTCAGCACACTATCCATTCCGTTCAATTGCTCTTGCAGGTCATTTGCTGTCTCTGACAGAATTACTATGTCGTCGGCAAAACGCAATGTTTTCAATTCCTCACCCTGAACTTTAATTCCTTCTCCAAATTTCTCCTTGCTTTCCTTTATAGCTTGCTCAATGTACAAATTGAACAACATTGGGGAAAGGCTACAACCCTGTCTTACTCCCTTTCCAACCACTGCATCCCTTTCATGCCCTTCAACTCTGACAACCGCTGTCTTGTTTTTGTACAAGTTGTAAGTAACCTTACGCTCCCTATATTTTACTCCTGCTTGCTGCAGAACTTTAAAGAGTTTATTCCAATCAACATTGTCAAAAGCCTTCTCCGAATCTACAAAAGCTAGAAATGTTGGTTTGCCTTTTCTTAATCTATCTTCTAGGATAAGCCGTAATGTGAGTATTGCCTCCCGTGTTCCTACATTTCTCCTGAACCCAAACTGATCTTCCCCGAGGTCGGCTTCTACCAGCTTTTCCATCCTTCTGTATATAATTCGTGTTAATATTTTGCAACCATGACTTATTAAACTGATGGTTCTGTAGTTTTCCCACCTGTCTGCGCCCGCTTTCTTTGGAATGGGGATTATTACATTTTTCTTAAAGTCTGAGGGTACTTCACCTGTCTCGTACATCTTACACACCAGCTGAAACAATTTTGTCATGGCTGGTTCTCCCAGAGACTTCAGTAGCTCTGACGGGATATCATCTACTCCAGGGGCCTTGTTTCGACTTAGATCTTTCAGTGCTCTGTCAAATTCATCTCTCAGTATAATATCTCCTATTTTATCATCATCTACATCCTCTTCCCTTCCTACAATAGTGTCTCGAAGTTCATTTCCTTTGTAGAGCCCCTCTATATACTCTTTCCACCTTTCAGCTTTCCATTCTTTGCTGAGAACTGGTTTTCCATCAGTGTCCTTGATATTCATAGAGCTGTTTTTCTTATCGCCAAATGTTTCTTTTATTTTCCGGTAGGCTGTATCTATTTTTCCCCTATTTATACATTCTTCTACATCCTTGCATTTGCCTTCTAGCCATTCCTGCTTAGCCATTTTGCACTTCCTGTCAATCTCATTTCTTAGTCGTCTGTACACCATTTTGCCTGTTTCATTTACTCCATTTTTATATTTTCTCCTTTCATCGATTAAATTTAGTATCTCCTGTGATATCCCAGGATTTTTTGTAGGTCTTGCCTTCCTACCTATTTTGTCCTCTGCTGCCTTCACTATTTCATCTCTCAATTTTACCCATTCCTCCTCAACTGTTTTATTTTCCCCTGTTTCTGTCAATTGTTGCCTAAAGCTCCCTCTGAAATTCTTAAGAACTTCAGGTTCCTTCAATTTATCCAGGTCCCATCTCCTTATTTTCCTACCTTTCTGTAGTTTCTTCAGTTTCAGCCTACAGTTCATAACCAACAAGTTATGGTCAGAGTCTCTGTCTGCCCCTGGGTATGTCCTACACTTCAAAACCTGGTTCCGAAATCTATGTCTTACCATTATAAAATCTATCTGGTATCTCCCGGTGTCTCCTGGTCTCTTCCACGTATACAACCTTCTTTTGTGATTCTTAAACCAGGTGTTTGTTATAACTAAATTATGTTCCGTGCAAAATTCTACCAGGCGGCTTCCTCTTTCATTCCTTTTGCCCAGACCATATTCCCCCACTATCTTCCCTTCCCTTCCTTGTCCTACTACCGAATTCCAGTCTCCCATAACAATTAAGTTTTCCTCTCCCTTAATTGTCTGAATAATTTCCTTTAGCTCCTCATATATTTCTTCGATTTCCTCATCATCGGCAGAGCTAGTTGGCATATAAACCTGTACTACTGTTGTCGGTGTTGGCTTCGTATCTATCTTGACAATGATAATGCGATCGCTGTGCTGGTCATAGTAGTTTACCCGCATTCATATATTTTTATTCATTATCAATCCTACTCCTGTGATACCCCCAACTGATTTTGTATTTATAATCCTATAGTCACCTGACCAGAAATCCTGTTCATCCTGCCACCGAACTTCACTAATCCCCACTATATCTAACTTCAACCTATCCATTTCCCTTTTTAAATTTTCTAATTTTCCTACTCGATTAAGGGATCTAACATTCCACGCTCCGACCCGTAGAATACCAGTATTGTCTTTCCTGATGATCACATGATGATGAATATAGTAAGCAAATTCAAATGGACGAAGGTTGCCGTTCTTATGAGGAGATGCATAGGCTTGCTCAGGATAGAGTAGGGTGGAGAGCTGTGTCAAACAGTCTCTGGACTGAAGGCCACAACAACAAACAACAATATTAACACTTGAAAATGTCTACAGAGTCGAAATCCGGATAGTTATTTTCTGTTTCTAATCAAAATAGCAACGTCAGATTAGTCTGTACAACAGCTATATTTGGTGCCAGCATACTGTTTGACAGCGATTAAATAAAAATAATAATTAAAAAATAAAGAAAAACAGAAAAATACTCAGAATTTCTACAGTGCCTGATTACGGCTGTCTTACCGCTCAATTACACATTCTTGTTACTCAGCATTCGTACTCACCTGCAAAAAAGAAAAAGCACCAGTTAATGTTTTTGCAACTGCAAAGGCTCATTTTCATATGGGACAGCATCATATATTAGATCAGAGAATGTCGTTGAATTTTTTCTGTAAAACCTGACATTGTCAGAACGGAGATGGGTGATCTTATAATTAGATAAAATGCTTCAGAATTTTAAACAATTTATTTAAAATTAATAAAATTGGCCTGGACCGCAAAATGTATGTTTTTTATAATATAATACCACGCATTGTCAGTGCATATGAGAACATTACTGAAAGCGAACTATTCGCTGTTTAGAAAAATTCCGTTACGCGTATTGACAAATGCAATCAGAGCATTTATTAAAGTAATGAGATACAGTTAATCACGCAGTAACAGCATGTGTTCTCATAACGTATGATAATTTCACAAAAGTACATGTATCACATTGGAACAACCGAAATAAAGTTCAAACGTACCTACGTTCTGTGTACTACCTATTACCCACTGTTCGCCTAAAATTGTGAGCAATGTGTTTGTGAATATTACAATGCCATCTGTCACAAAGCAAAAAAAAGTGTTCCAAATAAAACATGCATATTTATTTACGTACTAGACGAATCTAATATATAAAGCAGAATGTCCGTATATTTGTATGTGTTGCATACAAATCTACAGTTTTGTTCCAATCTTTATCAAATTTTGTACACGTATGCTTGAATCCATGAGGACGGTCGCCGTAAGTGTAAGAATCACATACGATATATAGTTCACGAGATATGACGTTATAAACAATGAGATGCGCGGAAAACTGCTGCGTCAAACGACAATGCTGCTAATTTCTCCTAAACAATTGGACCGATTTCAACCAAATTTGGTACACACATTCCTTACCGTGAGGTAACAATTTCTGCATGGTTAAGAATCACATACGGCACATGGTTCAAAAGATATTACGTTATAACCAATAGAATTCGCAAAAAATGCCATATAATGCGGCGAGACTTTCAAAATACACTGATGAGAATGACAGTACTTAGCGACTTGCAACAAACTTTAAACATAATTTCAAACCTTTATTAAACTTTTTCTCGCTGGCAACCATAGTAAAATGATGAAAGGAAAATGGTTCTCGCTTACTACTTTTTCGCTGTTTATGGAGTAAAACTACGGCTCTCAGTATGACGTTACAATTTATAATTTCTCAAATGTTCAAATGTTTGTAAAGATTATGGGACTTAACTACGGGTTTATCAGTCCCTAAACTTACAAACTACTTATGAACTACTTACGAACTAGGACGGCACAAATATCCATGCCCGAGGGGGGATTCGAACCCTCGACCGTAGTGGCCGTGCAGACCGTGACTGTAGCGCCTCAGTCCCCTCGGCCACCGCGGCCGGCTATAATTTCTACACTACAATTTGTAGCCGCAGGAAAATTTTACATACAGTATACATGCATATAGGTAAGTGTACCTTGTAAATTGTATGACAGTACGACACGTAGTTCATGAGATATGAGCACATGAACAGCGACGTTCATGGAAAACCGCCCCATCGCGCACCAAATTTTAATCTATTACTTCTTTACGACTAATTGTATTCCCAACAGATTTTACAGACATACAGTGCTTATACAAATGAATATATACCTGAAAATTGATAGTATTAGGTAAATAAATTCCCGGTCATGCCTGGTTTTCAGCTAGTATGCAATAAAAATGGGGGTACAATATTTTTTTTTAAGGGAGTCGATATCCGTTTGACCTATGGCAGCGCCACCTAGGGGGGTAACCATAACGCAATCTGTTTTCCCCCCTTCAAGCCAGAAAAGTTTTGTTCTTTGTAGTTTTTCAAAATGTTCAAATGTTTGTTAAGCTTATGAACTTAACTACGGGGTCATCAGTCCCTAAACTTACAAACTACTCATGAACTAACTAACACTAAGGACGGCACAAATATTTATGCCCGAGGAGGGATTCGAACCCCCGACCGTAGTGGCCGTGCAGACCGTGTAGTTTTTCGTTTGATGCTTATTTCGTGAGATATTTGTCCCGGTCACTATCAATGGTGCACCCTGTATATATAACAATTTATTTTCTATTTTTTTCAGGGTGCTTCAGTGGCTCAGTGAACACACAGGACTTGTCCTCAAGGCTTTCGTGGGTACATGCTTTGATGTCTAAACTAACTGGACTGCGGCGAGGGCAGACAGAAAACACTGTGCTGTGTCTGGCGCTCGCGTGCTGGCCGCAGGCGTGTCCTGTTATCTGCGGCGGCCTTATCTGGGCCGCAGTTCGTTACACTTCCTCGCTCGGCCGGACGGTGTTGGGCCCCAGGCGGAAACACAGAGGCAGGGCAGATTCGCGAGCGACGCACGAGGCGAGTTCGAAAACCCTGCTGCTGCTGCTGCTGCTGCTGCTGGAAATAACGAATCTACGGATCCTTCATCATTTTCCGCGGGCTCGTTATTGTGCACGCAGCCGCTTCGAAATGATTGGCGAAAGGACTCCACTGGTCGCTGGGAACAGTAGACGTGAGGACGTATCCTGTAGTTTTGTGTCACACAACAACCATCGAAAAAGTTTTCTTTCTACATCTACATCTACATAGATACTCTTAAAATCACATTCAAGTGCCTGGCAGAGGGTTTATTAACCACTTTCATAACTTTTCTCTACCGTTCCATTCTCTAATAGAGCGCGGGAAGAAAGAACACCTAAATCGTTCCGTTTTCGATCTGATTTCTCTTAATGGGATGGTCATGTCTCCCTAAGTAGGTAGTGCTAGCAAAATATTTTCACATTCATAAGTAAAAGTCGGTGACTGAAACTTCGCAAACAGATCACGCCGCAATGAATAACGTCTTTCTTTTAATGATTTCCACCCTAATTCGTGCAACATTTCCGTGACGCTTCCCCCCTCGTAACGTGATAAAACAAAACGAGCTGCCCTTCTCTGAACCTTCTCAATATCTTCCGTCAGTCCCACCTGGTGAGGGTCCCACAAGGGGTAACAGTACTCCAGGAGAGGACGCACAAGTGTGATGTAGGCAGTCTCTTTGGTGGAGCTGGTGCATTTTCGAAGCGTTCTGCCGATGAAACGTAACCTTTGGTTCGCCTTCCCCACAATATTTTCTGTGTATTCTCTCCAGTCAAAGTTGTTCGTAATTGTAACTCCTAGGTATTTGGTAGAATCTACGACCTTAAGGTTCGACTGATTTATCGCGTAATTGAAGTTCAGCGGATTTCTTTTAGTGGTCATGTGTATTACTTCACAGTTTTCTTTATTTAATTCAATAATAGTCATGGTAGCTTAAATAGCACTTCACTACTTAGGGAAAGGGTTGTACCTTGGGACATTATTCATATTTAAATTTTTTACATCATCATCATCATCATCATCATCATCATCATCATCATTAGAGACTGATTATGCCTTTCAGCGTTCAGTCTGGAGCATACTACCTCTAATAAAATTCCTCCATGATCCCCTTTTCAGTGCTAACATTGATGCCTCGTCTGATGTTATGCCTTTTACTTCAAAATCATTCTGCACCGAATCTAAGTACTTTCTTCTTGGTCTACCTCGACTCCTCTTACCCTCCAGTGACGAGCTCATGAGTCTCTTAGGTAACCTTGCTTCTCCTATGCGTGTAACATGACCCCACCATCTCAGTCTGTTCGCTCTAACTGCTTCATTTATGGTGTTCATTCCCAGTGTTTCTTTTTTTTTTTTTGATTTCCTCATTATGGACACCCTCCTGCCATTGTTCCCATCTATTAGTACCTGCAATCATTCTTGCTACTATGATTTTTTTACAAGACATTTGAAAATTTAGCCCATCAGAGGCATCAATTTTAGGTAATGTTGAACGAACAGCAGTTTACGCTAGCTCATATATTTACACAATTACTGACCAATAAAGACTTTCGTGACATTTGTCCCAAGGTACAACCTGTGGTTTCACCTTGGTACAGTGGTGGTTTTACCTCGGGACACGGTGATGTACTTCAATTTATGAATGAAAAAATCGTATTGGAATTAGGTAGTAAATGTTTTAGTCCAAATACAAAAGTTATTTTACCTTAAAACAAGAGATGGTGGGAATAAAATCTTAATTGAATGAAACCAACGACAGACCACTGGAGCTGGTAGTTCTTTCACTATATTACTGCAATTAACAATGATGATGTTCTCAACATTATGGAATACAAAATGGTCCTTTGCTTCCTTTAGAACTTCACAGTTACATCTTGATCTGTGCTTTCTAAAACTACTCCTGCATAGTAAACATGAGATCTGTCACTTATGTCAAATTTTACCAAGACCCAACTACCTTGAGAACAAGAAAGTGTTACTTTTCTAGATGGAAAGAAGGATGAAAAATCCTCTTCTTCAGATGACAAATCAAATATGCTACCTCCAGAGCTACTGCCAAGCTCGGGAATTTCTTCATCAAAAGAAGTGGAAGATGAAAACGCCTTTGTCCGTTTAGTGGCTTCTTTGTTTGCAAAAGACTTCATTTTTTTTGTGTAGTAGTGACAATGATAAACTTTCCAGGTGTCCCAAGGTACAACCAGAGAAGTGTCCCAAGGTAAAACTAAATACACAATAACAGAAAACAATATCCTAACCTATGTACGCTTTTATATCTTTATAACTTATGGTATCAATATATTACTTAAACAACGTCCTACAACACTGTATTTAAGAAACATCAATAATGATGCTTAGCTTTAATTTCTATCTTCTAAGGATAGTGCCAAAATTTTACTTTCAAACACGAAAACTTAAAACTCCTCCTCAGATCTCAAACATCATCCAAATACAACATGACCTCCTATTCCCTCTGAAAACAGGCCTGACCACTTTACTTCATAGTTCTTAAAGTTTCCACTAGAGTGCACTGGCTTTATTAAAAAGTGCCCCAAGGTAAACCGTCCCGAGGTACAACCCTTTCCCCCACATAGAAGGCATTCAGGAGGAAGCTGTACTTTGAAATTTATCTGAAACTAGCCTTAAAAGGAGATCTTCCGCACTCGGAAATTCTGTTCGAGATAGGACTTCGCAGGATGGTAGTCTACCTCTAAGATGTCCACTTACTATACGGAAAATTCCGAGAAAAAGTGCAACACATTTGTGATAAGCTTGTCACTGAAGACTGCACTGCAGCACCGTCGAATTGCTCTGCTGGTAGTGCGTTCAGCTGTCATGTGGACACTCCAGGTTCAAATCTACATTCAAGAAACGTTTAATGTTTATTTGATCGTCTGCCTGTTTGTGTACATACCATAAGGCAAGAACCACATTCTGCTTTTCCATAAAGAATGCGGTTCCGAGAATTTACAAAGAATAATTATAATCTTTCCACAGTCTACAATATCGCCTAATTTTGTAATAAAATTGCAATGAAAATACCATTTAACTTTTTAATCTATTATTTGTACAATGCATTTGGAACTGTTCCACCTTTTTAAAAAGAAAATAGTGTAATAAAATTTTCCATTAGCTGTAAGCGTCATTTCATGAATGAAATAGAGTTCTCTATGATGTAATTGAAATAACATATCATTAATTTTTCGAAAAACTTACGGGAATGCAGCCAGGTATCAAATTCAACGTCGGTCGATATTTCGGCAGGATTCCACCTTGCAATTTTCAAGGGAAATTGCAGTGAGGAAGTAATGCGCATCGATCTTCTAAACCTGGGCTTTTAAGGAGCACACAGCGCCGACACGACCAAAGATGAAAGCAGTCAGGTTATCGATACTAAATAAGAGTTCTCAACGGATGATGTCAAATTAGTTTTTTTAAGTGAGAGAGCAGGAGCCCATGCGAAATTTAAGCAAGATCCTCCATCCCTTCATAAGGTTGTCTACTAGTTCTATTTAAATCGCTTCCTTGATAACATAGTTCCAGAAGCTGGAAGTATATGCCAAAATTTCCGTTTTGTTGTAGACCACAGGGTGACCGATGACAATATGACAACACAGTGTTCGGCCGCCGCGGTGGAGTAGCCGAGCGGTCTAAAGCGTCTCGCTGCGAAGCGCGCGGTTGCTCTCCGTGGAGGTTCGAGTCCTCCCTGGGGCATGGGTGTGAGTGTTGTCTTTAGGTTAGTTTACCTAGGTTTAAGTAGCTTGTAAGCTACGGACTGATGACCACGCAGTTTGGTCCGATAGATTTAGAAACATTTGAACATTTGAGTGTTCGGCCACAGCAGATTTGCTTGTCTGGTGTGGACATCAGATTATGAACTCGGCGGATTTCTACGTCGACTGGAGGGAGTACACTTGAATGACTCGAATATTTTTGATGTGTTTTTTTTATCCCTAAAAATCATAATATTTGGGTACCAAAAGTGCCAATTATGGTCAGAGAAAATGTTCCGGACGCTATGGAACTTAGCATCCGATTTTACGAAAGCTACCAGCTGAAAAAAATTATTTTTGCACTTCTTACAATCTGATATCTTCGTTGGATGAAAACTTGTTTTTATTTTCGTTATTTATTACTCTGCAGCCTAGAATTAAGTAAACTGATTTATTATTGCGACATTCAGCTCGAAGACTGCTTTGTTGCAGCTATCCATGGTACTGTATCATGTGCACTTCTCTTCATCTTCTAGTAAGAACAGTAACCCGCATCTAATTGAACCTGCTTACTGTATTCGTTTCTTTGGTCTCCCTCTGCCACTCTTAACCCCCCCCCCCCTCCCGGACTTTCCTCCAATGCTAAATTGATGATAACGTGAAAGTTTCATTCTGGAAACATCCCTTAGACTGTGGCTAAGCCACGTCTCCACCATATCCTTTCTTCCAGGTGTGCTAGTCTTGCAAGCAGGAGAGCTTATGTGAAGTTTGAAAAGTAGGAGGCGAGGTACTGACGGAAGTAAAGTTGTGAGGCGGCATCGTGAGTTGTGTCGGAATAGCTCAGTCGATAGAGAGCTTGCCCGCGAAAGGCAAAGGTCCCAGTTTCGAGTCCCGATTCCGGAACACAATTTTAATCTGCCAGGAAGTTTCATATCAGCGCACACTCCGCTGCAGAGTGAAAATTTCATTCTGATGATAACGTATCAGAATTTGTCCTATCAATCGATCCCTTATTTTACTCAAGATGTGCCAGAAGTTTCTCTTCTCCCTAATTTGTTTAACACCCGTACCTCCTCATTATAGACTCCACATCTATAGAACTTACAGAGATACATTGCATAGTGGCTGCGTATGGTTGATTTTAGCTCAGACACAGCAGAGTATGAAATTCAGAGAAGATATCGACAATTTGTTGAAAACTGAGAAGAGAACAATACCTCATTGGTGTTCTCGAGATACTAGTTTCAATCTGGAAGACGAATCCGCATGGTGTGCCCACTTCTGTCGAAGCGGAGTTGGCGGCCATTAGGAAATGTTTATCTTCCCGTTTTAAGAAAACTAGTCATTGAAGATATTCACATCCCGTACATACGTAAATGTGTCGAACAACATTAGAAAAACATTGTCAAAGAGAGTAACAGAGTGGCAGTGGAAGTGGGCTAGACGATGGGAGAGAGAGAGAGAGAGAGAGAAAAAATGTTCAAATGTTTGTTAAGCTTATTGGACTTAACTACGGGGTCATCAGTCCCTAAACTTACAAACTACTTATGAACTACTTACGAACTAGGACGGCACAAATATCCATGCCCGAGGGGGGATTCGAACCCCCGACCGTAGTGGCCAGAGAGAGAGAGAGATCAGTCATAGTGAAACAGTGAAACATAGTGAAAAAGTAAAATGGATAAACACAATAGCGATGGATGCACATATATGATTTCGGGGTCTGGAACCAGCGTCCGGTGAACTTTAACAACTAAAAAAAAAAAAAAAAAAAACATTTTTCCTAATTGCTTGTACCGACGTCTTAAAGTTTCTAGTCTGGGGTTTTCAAGCCCGACCCAAGTATTCACAAGGACATGTGTATAAAGCACACATTGGTGACAGAAGAAACGAAGACTGTGAGAAAGAAACAAACGGTGGAAAAGTGAAAGAAGTTGTGAGGAAAACACAAAGACGGAGACAGTGAAAGTGGCAGAGAAGAACACAGTGGTAAGAAAGCTCGAGAGACAGGGACGAAAACACTGACAGAAGACGAGACAGACACGATGAAGTGGCAATGTTAGAAGTGGGACAGGCATAGGTAGGTAACGGCAGTGAAAGGGGCATGGTGTAGCTATATGAGAAATACATTATGATGAAAGACTGGGTAAAAAGGATTTAACTTGTTCTGTATTAAAACTGCGCGAATATATTCGCAAGCCAAAATTTTGGTGAGAAAGGTGGAATGAGGACTGAAGCAGCTAGTCCCTACTTTTCTGGCTTAAACAGGAACAAAGTTAAAACAAATGAAGGAAAGCAATTTTGTGTGCGTTCTATGAGTTTACTTTTGTTTACTCAATCGGTTTTCGGCTTATGAGACCAGCTCCAGTTTTGACAGCCTTCAAAGAAGCCAAAAACCAGTTAAGTAAACAAAAATAAACTCGTAGAACACGCACAAAATTGTGTTTTTTTCATTTATTTGTTTATGTTCTACCAAGAAGGGACGGAATGATCAGCCAAACAGGAACCAATCTCTTGATGCGGTGTCTTCTGTCCGAAGAGGAACTAACGAACAGGAGGCACTGCCATCGAAGTGTGCCACAAGTCAAGAATTTGAGTGCGCCTGGATTGCCTAAATGGTTAAGACGACCGCTGTCACGGAGCGAGAAATACGGATTCGAATCACGGTCCAGCACTTATTTATTTCAACGCCCCGAAATGGTCGAAATGTTTCATATTTCGAATTCGTAGGAACAAAATTTCCTTTTCTCACTCGGTAAATTAAAATCTCAAACCGTGATGGGGCGCTTCTTGACGAAAATTGTTTACAACCTCATATCTGATGTATTAATACGATACAATCTCGAAATTCAGTGTTAAATGGGCTTAAAGTAGGTAATATCTCTCGCGAATAGAATTAGTAGCGCAAAAGTAATGAGCTGTGGCGTCATGAGAAATAGCGCCGTCTTCATGAATGAACAGCGAAAATGTAAAAAGCGAAAATTTTTTAGCCTTTCATCATTTTGTTCCGGCTGTCAGCGAGACAGTTTCACGAAAGTTTGTAATTATTTGTAAAGTGTGTCACAACTCCTAAGTGCTCTCGTTCTCAAGTAGTGAGAAGTTACTTGCCGGCGAGAATAACGTGTAACTTACTTTATGAAGTCTCCTGGCAGCTCTGACCTCCCCGTACAAGAGTCGTCTGAAATATTCTTTGTCGTTCCTGAAGTGGATAAACAAGCAAATACTGCAAGTTGTATGTAATGCGGAACACTTTCTCGTTGAAATAATACCGAACGACTGATGCAGAATGTAAATATTTCGAGAAGTGGCCAAGGTGCACCGCAGAAACATGTTAATTGAATTGTGGGTAAAATACAATAGAAAATTAGGAAAAAGAACGTTGCATTTGAATGCAAAATAGACTTGCTTATAGGAATTAGCGATTTTTTCTTTGTTTTTGTTCAGGGATGGGCTGTAGAAACTTGCAAGTTTCAGCTTGCACGAGTACAATCGTCGGTCGTAAAAAACATTAAAATTAGTCTCAGTTTAGGCATACTGCAACGTTAGTATGGTGTAAATACTAGATCAATATTGCCATTAAATGACTAACTTTGAACTGTCGTTACTATGTGAACAGGAGAAAGGCACACAGTGACAAAAAATTTCAATTTACAATGGTGCTATTTTACTTTCTCACAATACTTTAATTGCAACATTACTAGTTGCAGGAGCTGAAGCAATTCCTACGTATAAGTAATGTCGCAACTGTTAGATAAACAAATATTTTTGAGATGAATTTATGTTGCTGTTTATTATGGAGTCCGGGAACTCATTCCATACTTAGCGGCCACTTATCTGGTTCAGGGACTAATATGGAGTCTGTCTTCGTCATTTCCACAAGATAGCCAATGCACTTAAGATTGTGGGTTCCGGCACGCAACTGGAGAAAGGAACTCTAGTGTACGCAGTTCCGTTCCAAGACATGCTACGATAAATACAAAGAGAAAACATTAAGCTACAAGCATTACAGTACTACATACTACTTTATGAAGGTGATTTTCGACTCTGTTTGTTGCCAACTAAACCCTCTAGCAGGTACTCGTCAATTTCGTAATTACTGTTAGATATTGAACGTGGAATTTACGATTTAGCTCACGAATATTTGAGACACAAAGTGTTTGTTTAAAACATCAAAAGACAGGACAACAGAAAATGATTCAAATGCGTTAAGTGCTCTTTCTTCTTCTTTTCTTTCTTTCCTTTGACAGAGTTGAAAACATTGAAGGTGTACTGAAATTAAATTATACAGGTGACTGAACTGAAAATTATCCTCACGGTTCTCTACTACATCTGTTCTCACTAATGATCAAGTTGAAAAGTTTCGCTGGCCGCGGTGGCCGAGGGGACTGAGGCGCTCCAATCACGGTCTGTACGGCCACTACGGTCGGGGGTTCGAATCCCCCCTCGGGCATGGATATTTGTACCGTCCTTAGTATTAGCTAGTTAGTAAGTAGTTAGTAAGTTTAGGGACTGATGACCCCGTAGTTAAGTCCCATAAGCTATACAAACATTTGAACATTTTTTTTAAGTTAAATTTAAGGTGCCCATGCAGAAAGGGCATAAAATGTTCAAAATTAGATCATGACGGAAAAAATGTATATACAAACTAAAGCTCCTTTTTTTGGAGTTTGGCGTCGATAGAACGTCAGAACTGAAGCTTTTCTTGCTAAGAAACTGCATTTCAGTACTTGTTTAGCGCGGTTCCTTCTGTTTTTTAACAGACAGTGGCCCGATTAAAAAGAAAAATCATGCAATTGTTTCCAGTCATATGTCATTCTTTTCTGCATGCGACTCGTCGACTGTACTGTGTGCATGAAATAACCAAAATTATTAGAGAACGTAGAATGAAGGTGGGACCTAAACAGCGGCAACACGTTGTTGACATACTTACCTTACCAGCGATAAAATGGACTCGCCCGTCCCAATCACCGTCGTGCGCGAAATCGAGAGAAAAACAGTCACTTTTGACCAAGCGGTCTAACGTATGCGTGGAGTCAGAATATTATTATTGTCAATGCAGAGTATTACTGTTCGTTTCTGGAGCATCACCTGCGACTAGCTTTGCGAAAGAAGTGGCAACACTTTCTAGCAACCAACCCATCACTTTGCACGACAATGCGCGGGCGCATACAACGCAAACAGTGGCTGCTCTGTTCGGTCGATAGGACTGGGAAGTACTCCCCGAACTTAAGTACTTGTGACTTTTATTTGATTCCGAAGATGAAGGAACCAATTCGTGGCATTCGCTTCAGAACTGTTCCAGAGATTCGACAGGCAGTAGACCGCTCCATTCGCACCATCAACAGAACAGGCTCTGCTAACGGTATATTACGCCTTCCACAACGCTGGTAACGGGCTCGACACAACGCTGGTGACTACACTGAAGGACAGTAACAGGTGCTAACATGTAACGATTTTGTATCGATTGTGAATAAAGTGTTGCCACTATTTTAGTTCTAACCGTCGTACATCTGTGAAATTTGCAATATATAAGTGAAAAGAGGATGTTTTTCATTTCAATCACTGAAAAGAACTGTACCGAGGTCGGTACCACGAGACTAGAAAGTAAATTTGCGCATCGGTACAATAATGCAATTTTTGTATAGTAGCCAACGTGGTAGACATCATCCGAGCTTATTGATGGTCTCGTGAAACATACATTCCGTCGTTTTCATTCTACTTATCCAACTAAATGTGCAGATATCACGAAAATTCCGGAAAAAGTAACAAAAATGAATAACCTTACTAGATTACTCATTTACATATCAATTTAACATCATGCGCATTTTCCAACAAGTGAAATTGTTAACTCACAAGTGTAATATGACTAAAGGAACTCGAAATGATATATCACCTTTTCTTCTCTCGGTTACTTCGGTAATAAATATGGATTGAAAACCAGATTTTTTTCACATTCCTAATCTATAAGCATATTCTGAAAGTAATAAAGAAATCATTACCTTTTCCTCTAGAAAATACCAAAGACATGAAAATTTATTTTGGTCCATTTAGAAAGGACTTTGAGCAACAATAGAAAAAAAAGAAAAAAAAATGTAGGCTATCATTTAAAACCAAATGTATTGAAATTATGTGATGAACTTGATAAGTCTTCCAATAAACAACAATGATTTTTTGTCTTAGCTTTGATCTCATACTGCGGCGTCTAGAATTTTTTCTCAAAACTAGGTGTCATTGTAGCCTTTTCTGTATGGAGCGATTTAAATATCAGTAATAATGAAAGTTTTCGTTTGGCACGTGTGAGTGCACACGAAAACCGTCAAGAAAAATTTTAGTTTGACAAATAGATTTAAATTAAACTTTTTCACTGTGCATGAAGATTTTGTCTGTCAGTGACCTGCACGTTTTCAGGGGATTAGAAGGCGAAAATGGACGTCTTACTGGCGTGCAGAAACTGATGTTATTCTCAGCGTAGCACCATATTTTTTAAATGTTTCGCACAAAACAGCCTGTGGTTAGGTAAAAATAAATTTCCATTTTCTTCTTTAATACATCCTGTTAGATCCTAAGTCAATTTAGTTTCGATCTATAAATTGAAAAAAACAAAGAAACTTTTAATGAGCGTGGAAGGCACATAGCGCGCTGTTCTAGTCAGCGGGCTCGGAAATTAACCTCTGAGGAGGGAGCGAGAAAAAAGAGGTAAACAGCGGAGGAGCTATTTCCCAAGAGGTTGTCTTTTAACAGCACAAGGTAAGTTCTGTTTATTTTGGCTTCGTTGCGAATGTCTCCGATAAGTTCGTCGCAGAAGCACAATCCTTTTAAGTTCCGTTTATTTTGTTTTGATATGAATCTCTAGGATTGGCTAGACGCAAAAAGACGAACTCTGAGAGAAGGTTTCCGCTCTAGCCAAGAGTACGTACTAGAGAAGGCAATTCCGAAAGTGGCGTGAGTATTGAACGGAGATGAGAGTCCAAAGCAAAGTAAAAAGCGCAATGGTGAAGAATGCAGCTCGATGGGAGCATGAAAAGTGGGTTAGAAACATGTACTGAAAAAAAAATGATACACACATAAAAAAGAGTAGTATCTCTACGATTCTATGAGTTCATGATCCTTTACATAAAAATGGAATAGATGTATACAAAGAGAAAATTTGAGTTGATTGCTCATGAAAACAGAAATTTTCAATTCACGTAAAAGACAGTCTAGCTCGGCGATTCTTTTATTTATTTCTTTGCTAACAGCTTTCGCTCACTTACGTGACATCTTCAGATCACAACTGTAATGATATATAACATTGGAAAGATACAAAAAGCATATATGCTCACTTGGAATCACTACAATAAAAGATCTATTTATGTCTACGCAAAAATAAGACATTACAAAACAGTAGTTGTTTTACTTAGAAGCTAGGGTATGGAAAGGGAAACCTGCGTTTTTAGCGTTTGTCGATTTGGAGAAAGCTTTTGACAATGTCGACTAGAATACACTCTTCCAAATTCTAAAGGTAGCAGAGGTAAAATGTAGGGAGCGAAGAGTTATATTCAACCTATACAAAAACCAGACAGCGGTTATTAGAGTCGAAGGGCAAGAAAGGGACGCAGAGGTTGGGAAGGGAGTAAGACAGGGTTGTAGCCTTTCCCCGATGTTCTTCAATCTCTACATTGAGCAGGCGGTGAAAGAATGGAAGGAGAAATTTGGAGAGGGCATTAAAGTGCAGGGAGAAGAAATAACAACATTGCGGTTTGCCGATGACATAGTAATTCTGTCAGAGACCGCAAAAGATCTGGAAGAGCAATTGAATGGGATGGACAGTGTCTTGAAAGGAAGATATAAGATGAAAGTTTCTGTATGACGCTTTGGCTTCTTTCTTGGTAGTTTTATTTTTCAGACTGCAATATGCACTTATTTTTCTTTATTCGTATGCCTGTTGCAAAAAAACAACTGAAGAATGTGCATCACGTTTCACTTTATATACATGCTTTGCTATTATAGTGTCAAAAGTCATCGCTGGTCTTCAGTCCGAATTTTATATAAGCCAATAACTTTCAACCACTATAACATCTACCCTCTTATAGCTATCGACACGGAACTTCTATGGTGTACAACGGAAGACGTTGTACTAAAACAACGCAGACCGTTCGTCTATAATGCGAAGTTTTTGCTGAAGAGCAAAATATTGACACTCACACGTAGAATTTTATATAAGTGGGTAACTTTCTACTCCCATACTTTCCACCCTCTTATCGTTACCAACCCTCTACCACCATAGTGCACAATGGGACACTAATACCTGCTACCACATACAAACTCTATTCGTTTGCGATGTATACATTTGGTTGCAGAGTGAGACATAGGAACAAACATCTCAATTTTTACATGTATGAGTGGTACGCAGAGAGGGAAAGAGCTGTATGTCTACAGTGACTGAAGAGAAAGGGGAAACTGTTGAAAGAGCGGGAGTGAATAATGGAGTTTTTCTCAGAAAAAGGACCTTTTTTACGTAAAGGATTATTTGTTGTTAAGGTCAACTTTCTGTTGCAGAGTGTGAGGAGTAGAAGTCAAATGGTATATTAGCAAGGGTACTTGTCAAGAACACAAGCATGCAAATAAATAAATATGGTGGTTGTCGGTCGTCGAGGTCATAAAATTGTAATTCGAAAGTGTTTAAAGAGCTTCGATTATCAAAGATTGCGAAATAAAATTTTAAATGAATGAGACTGAGTTCGTTGACCATGCGGGATATGTGAAACAAACATTGCACGAGACGAGACAATAAAACCTTTGTTATCGATATTGGTAGTACCGTTAATGGATGTACAATATCTTTGGATGAACATCCATTAATGGTATTACCAATATCGATAACATAGGATTCATTGTCTCCGACTCATGCAATTAACACAAGTCACTCCTTCCATTTTTATTTATAGTCTGTTCTTACCTTTTATGTTGTGATGATTGATAGGTTTTATCTAAGATGACCACTGTATTTTTAACATTTTTAGTTACTCCTATTTGTCTCAGCTAGATGTATTTTATTTGATGCATTTTACCATTCAGTTTTAACACCTTGTAAGTATTTTAACTATATGTTAAATTGACATGATTCTCCGTTTTCAGTATCATTATATGTAATTTTGCTGGTTATTTCCTGTCTTTGTTTGTGTACATTAATTACGTTTATTTTGTATTTCTTGTATAGTTTATCCATGAAGATGGTCTACTGACCGAAACTGGTGGATTTATAAGGTTTTTAATAAACAGCCGATGGTTTTAAAAATGCATTTTATGAAATTTTATTAAAAAGTTTCGCTGAAATATTCTGTTCGAAATTCTGAACGTAACTGGGGTAAAATGTAGCGAACGAGAAGTTATACTAAAAGTTATAAGAGTCGAAGGGGGCCGGCCGCGGTGGCCGAGCGGTATGCGGCGCGTCAGTCACGGCCTGCACGGCCACTACGGTCAGGGATTCGATTTTGTTTGTACAGTCAATGGGACTTAACTACGGGGTCATCAGTTCCTAAACTTACAAACTACTTACGAACTAGCTAATACTAAGGACGGCACAAATATCCATGCCCGAGGGGGGATTCGAACCCCCGACCGTAGTGGCAGTGCAGACCGTGACTGGAGCGCCTCAGTCCCCTCGGCCACCGCGGCCGGTTCGGGGATTCGATTCCCCCCTCCGGCTCATAAGTAGTTCGTAAGTTTAGGGACTGATGATCCCGTAGTTAAGTTCCATAAGCTATACAAACATTTGAAACTTTTAGTCGAAGGGGATGAAAAGGACGCAGTGATTGCGAAGACAGTAAAAGGTAAAGCAGTCAGCAATCCTGAGATTGGTTTGAACACCACAGTGCTTTACTAGGCATGGTCCTGTTTGGAGGTAGTATGCCGTTGCCTTCCTCCGACCTTCGAACTGACTTACCCAGCCAGTTATAGGGGGACCTACAGTTTAAAGTGGGTTCCGAACCATCTACATCTACATGAGATACTCTGCAAATCACATTTAAGTGCCTAGCAGAGGGTTCATCGAACCACAATTATACTATTTATCTGCCATTCCATTCTCGAATAGTGCGCGGGAAAATAGAACACCTGACTCTTTCTATTCGAGCTCTGATTTCTTGTATTTTATTCTGATGATCATTTCTACCTATGTATGTGGGAGTCAACACTAGGAGAATGTTGCGATGCTACTCGGTATTTTTCACATGAGCAATACTGCCAGAGGTGAAAGAAGTGGAAAGTGACAGATAAAAATCCTAGGACCGGGCGGGGATCGAACCCGCGACCTTTGGATTTGTAGTCGGGCACTTTACCACTGTGCAACCGACGGGCATCGTGTTTTAGGCTTTCGCCAATGGTATACGGTCTGTAGACTGAGTAAGGCGTGAAGCATAGCAAGGATTCCAATGAAGTATTCGCTACAATTGCTTCAAAACATTACAGAATCGATATGTGCAAGAACAGATAATTCCATTTAAGATTTCGGGAGACTTTGGAAACGCGTGTCGTTTCCTGCGACTGTCATGCTTGAAAGGCCTCCAGAATCATCCATCAGCAGGGCGGTGCTGAGCGCAGAGAAAGGGTACTGGAGGGCGTGGGTAGCGGATTTCATGCCTTCCGTTACAATCGCTGCGGTCGTGTGCGCCACATGTGTTGTAACATACCTACCGCTGCCGTGATGAAGGCCGCCGATTGCAATGCTCACACACTCGCTTACGTCAGGTGAACGGGGCCGTGTGTGGTAAATCCATAATCCCGTTCCTGACATTTTACACCTGCCACCTGGCAAAGTCGGACGTCTGATGTCCGAACACCAAGAAGTGAAAATAACTTGGAATTAACAACAGTGCCCTTTTGTCCAGAATGTGAGAGTTGAAATTGTCCTCGTTCAACATGTTCCTAGCAGAATTTGCTTGGATTCCTTGCTTCACGAAATAGCTCTTAACACCTGGTGGGTTATTTTCAGATACCAATAGAACGAGTCCGGACGGGTGCTATCATTGGCGCACTGAAGCTCTTCCTATTTTGGAGAGATGTACTTCACCTGTAAAGGAGACCGCGTATAAAACGCTTGTGCGACCACGTCTTGAGTATTGCTCAAGTGTTTGGAACCCGCAGCAGATCAGTTTAAAGGAAGACATAGGGGCGGTTCAGAGGCGAGCAGCTAGATTTGTTACCGGTAGGTTCGACCAATGCGCGAGTGTCACGGAAATGCTCCGGCAACTCAATTGGGGATCGCTGGAAGAAAGACGACGTTAAATCGTGAATATCTGTTAAGTAAATTTAGAGGGCTGGAATTTGAAGCTCAATGTAGTATGATCTTGCTGCCACCTACTTACAATTCGCGTAAAGATCACAAAGTCAAGATAAGAGAAATTAGGGCTCGTACGGATGCATATAGGCATTCTTTTTTTCCTCGTTCAATTTGGGAGTGTAATTGGAAAGGAAATGCTTAGTAGTGGTACAGTGTACCCTCCGCCACGCACCTTACGGTGAATTGCGGAGTATGTATGTAGATGTAGATGTATACGTTTTATTTGAGTCAGGAGGCACAATTAGATTAGATTAGATTAATACTTGTTCCATAGATCATGAATACGACACTTCGTAACTATGTGGAACGTGTCGGTTAAATGAAATGTGTCTATACATAATATTACATGACACTCAATATTTTAATTTTTTTTAATTTTAATTTTTTTTTATTTTTAATTTTTTCCTAAAGTACCAACTTTTATCTAGAAATTCATCTAATGTGTAGAAGGAATTGCCATTCCGAAATTCTCTTAATTTATTTTTAAATCCTAGTTGGCTATCTGTCAGAATTTTGATACTACTTGGTAAGTGACCAAAGACTTTTGTGCCAGAATAATTAACCCCTTAGTTCTGTTGAAACGAGACAATCATCGTTCTCATGCCGAATAACGAAATGCCTACAGGGACATTGTTCTCAATGTAGAAAAATGTAAGGTTATGCGCATGATTAGGTAAAACAATCCCATATTGTTCGAATACAGCATTAGTAGTGAGCTTCTTGATGCTGTCGCGTCATTCAAATATCTGGAAGTAACATTGCAGAGCGATATGAAATGGAACGAACATGTAAGGACATTTGTGAGTAAGACGGACAGCCGAATTCGGTTTTTTGGGAGAATTTTGGGAAGATGTACTTCATTTGTAAAGGAGATCGCGTATAAAACGCTTGTACGACCACGTCTTGAGTATTGCTCAAGTGTTTGGGACCCGCAGCAGATCAGTTTAAAGGAAGACATAGAGGCAGTTCAGAGGCGAGCAGCTAGGTTTGTTACTGGTAGGTTCGACCAGTGCGCTAGTGTCACGGAAATGCTCGGACAACTCAATTGGGGACCGCTGGAAGAAAGACGACGTTCTTTTCGTGAATTTCTGTTGAGGAAATTTAGAGGGCCGGAATTTGAAGCTGATTGTAGAACGATCTTGCTGCCGCCTACTTATATTTCGCATAGTGCTCAGAAAGGCAGGATAAGAGAAATTAGGGCTCGTACGGAGGCATATAGGCATTCTTTTTTTCGTCGTTCTATTTGGGAGTGGAATAGGAAGGAAATGCCTAGTAGTGGTACAGTGTACCCTCCGCCATGCAACTTACGGTGGATTGCGGAGTATGTGTGTAGATGTAGAAATTGTGGTCACGGTGCAGTGGCCTAGCGTTCCAAAAGGCGCCTAGCTATCGGAGGTTCGAGTCGTCCCTAATGCAAGGGTGTGTGTGTGTGTGTGTGTGTGTGTGTGTGTTGTCGTTCAGTTTACGTAATTTCTAAGTCTATGGACCGATCACCCTAGCAGTTTGGTCGAACGGGTTTACAATCATTTGAAAATTTTATTAAATTATTTTTTGGAGAAAATTCTTGAATGGTACTGAACAACTACCATAGACAAAATGAATATTCTTACCTCAGGTAGTTTCATACTGACACAAATATTCATAATTGTATATCGAGTCATGAATCTTTATCCCTAAGCAGCGATATAGAATAACGACTGTTGCTGGTTAGACAAATATCGTAAAATTCTTGATTTCATGAAACTGTGCGCACTTTACAGACATTTTTCTTCTTCTTCTTCTTCTCTCAGTAAATCTGTGCGCAGAGTGGTATCTAATGGACATCCATGTCTTTCTGTCCGGGGCATCCTCCTTCAATGGCTTATGGCTTTTTCCTTTCTTCGCATCTGTCAGCATACAAAATCATCCCACTTTTTCCCTCTATTTCCTTCCAGTTCCTACGTAATTAACGTAAAGCTCCAAACCCCTTCACCACACCAGGCTACCCGAAGGTGAGTGACTGAAATCTTAAATAGGAGCCTCTATTTTTATTGATAATTTGTATTCTTCGTGAATAAAATAACAATGTGTTGAAAATTAGTGAAAAATAGTAATATAGTGAACAAATATCGGCTTTTCTCTACATTTAACACTACCAGTTTCAGCGAACAGACAATACTGCGAAACCTCATTGCAGAAGGAAAATTCTCTTCAGGGAACAGATTAACATACCTTTGACAAGCTTCTTCAATATTTCTATGAGCCTCAAACTACAAGGAAATGATATCTACCCGTGAAACTATTGCGTAAAGATGTGTACAGTCTGAAACGAAGTACAATGAGCAGTCTGACCATAGACTAAGAGCATGACCAGATTAAGTGCCTCATTCGATATTGGGAGACGTCACATGATAGCATTACAAATAACATGAGCCGGTCGCGGTGGCCGAACGGTCTGCGGCGCGCCAGTCACGGTCTGCACGGCCACTACGGTCGGGGGTTCGAATCCCCCCTCGGGGACGGATATTTGTGCCGTCCTTAGTATTAGCTAGTTCATGAGTAGTTTGTAAGTTTAGGGACTGATGACCCCGCAGTTAAGTCCCATAAACTGTACAAAAACATGAAAAACTGCACTTTGATTTTCCTGATCTATGTTTGAGACATTACCGCTTTCAAACATTTTTCAATTAACTTTTATTTTTAATGAGTACAGCGCCATCTATCAAAAATGTTTCATACAGAAGTTACATTTTATTTTCAGGGAGAATCTAAATCCACAATAAAAAATAGCAGTTCCTATATAAGATTTCAAAGTCACGCTTCCTCTCGCAGGCAGGTCAAACTATAATTAACAAATGGAAGAATTTTTGAGGTGAACAACTGTTATTACAACTTTTTTCATCCTACTGATATTTTTCCAAATATTGCAGATAACAGTTTTAAATGCCTCACCTTTGATGTTTTGTAAAATAGCTATAATACATTATTAAATCTTGAAACTGGTAATTAATATGCTTTACACCTCGTTCTACATCGAAAGCCTTCTCGAGACTAGGAGTGAACCCGAACTCGGCACTCTTCCTACAGCTATGAAAAACTTCCTGGCAGTGTGCCGGAACCGGGATTCGAACCTGGGACCTTTGCCTTTCGCGGGCAAGCGCACTACCGACTGTGCTATCCCGACACGACTCACGATGCCGCCTCACAACTTTACTTCCGCCAGTACCTTGCCTCCTACATTCCAAACTTCACAGAAGCTCTCCTGCGAACAATGCAAGACTAGACTCCTGGAAGAAAGGATATGGTGGAGACATGGCTTAGCCACAGCCTAAGGGATGTTTCCAGAATGAAACTTTCACTCTGCAGCGGAGTGTGCGCTGATATGAAATTTCCTGACTTCCAGGAGTGCTATTCTTGCATGGTTCGCAGGAGCTAGCTGCCATTCTTCACACCAACTAGAAATTTTGTCTAAGTCATCTTGTATGCTATTACAGTCAATTAAAGACGACATCCTCCCATAGACCACAGCAAACAGCCGCCAATTACTACTTTGTCAATCAAATCATTTATATAGATACAAAATAACAGCGGTCCTATCACACTCCCCTAGGGCACGCCTGGCCATACATTCGTCTCTGACGAACACTCGCCGTCGAGAACAACGTACTGCGTTCTATTACTTAGGAAGTCTTCCAGCCAGTCACAAATCTGTGAACCTATTCCATATGCTCGTATATTCGTTAGCAGTCTGTAGTGTGGCACCGCCGCGTCGAACGCCTTTTTGAAGTCGAGAAAAGCACAATCCGCCTGTTGCCCTTCATCCATGGCTCGCAAGATGCCATGTGAGAAAAGGGCAAGCTGAGTTTCACATGAACGATGTTTCCTAAATCCGCGCCGATTCATAGAAAGAAGCTTCTCCGTCTCAAGGAAATTCGAACTGAGAATATGCTCCAAAATTCTATAGGAAACTGATGTCAACGATATTGGCTTGTAATTATGCGGGTCACTTCTCTTTCCTTCTTTTATAAACGGGAGTCGCCTGCGATTTCTTTCCAATGACTAGAAACTTTGCGCTAAATTAAGGATTCGCGAAAAATGCAAGCTAAGTAAGGGGCCAATGCCGCAGAATACTCTTTGTAGAACCCAACTGCTATTCCATCCGGACTAGGAGACTTTTTCGTATTTAGCTCTCTCAGCTGCTTCTGTACACCTGAAATACCCATGTCCTCCATTTCGGAGTTAGTACGTTGATGAAATGATGGTACATTTGTGCGGTCCGCCTGCGTGAAAGATTTCTTGAATTTAGAACTTCATTAATACCGGTACGGAACCGTATCGATTGCTTTTCCGATAGTCTAGCAACACACCAAACTGTAAGCTTGTATCTACTGCTTGCTAGATCGTAGGTACAAATAGACGTTATTTCCTTCGCTAAGTGAGGGTGGGGTGTTGCTGCCCCGTTACCGGTGGTGGGTGCGGTTCTGAGCACCAGGGCCGGATGAGAGAGAGCAACACGGAGTGGAGTTCTCGCGCCGGAAACCTTGGCGGAAACGGCAACTTGCGCTCTGCAGCTTACAGCTCTGGGTGGCAATTTCCTGTCGACGGCAGGTGGGAAACCCCTGCTGGCGCTCAACAGCAGCGCCACTCCAGCGAGGGTGCAGTTTCTGACAGCTACTCAAATAAAAGTACGTTTTCAAATATCCAGTGATATAAATTCCATAATTCTGGTCCATCTCTCTATCCGTCCGTCCTTAGGTTTTTAACCCTTTCCAGACCAAATTTTATTTATTTGTGAACAAATATATTTCTTTGAATATTTCTATTTGGAATTGCTCCATATCGCTTCAATGGGAAGCAAATGTGTCCTTTACTGCAACTAATATCATTTCCAACATTATCTTACTGTTTGCTAATAATTTATACATCTCACAATAAGTTATTAATGAAATTTTCAAACTGCGAAGTTTCGTTTAAGTTTTAGTTCATGTTCACAGAATATAAACATCAATTGCGAATGGACAAAGCCGAAAATGTGTACCCAACCGGGATTCGAATCCGGGTCTCCCACTTTCTAGGCAGTTCAAATGTTCAAATGTCTGTAAATCTATCAGACCAAACTGCGTGGTCATCAGTCCGCAGCTTACAAACTACTTAAACCTAGGTAAACTAACCTAAGGACGACACACACACACACCCATGCCCCAGGGAGGACTCGAACCTCCACGGCGAGCAACTGCGCTCTCCGCAGCGAGATCTAGGCAGTTGCGCTGACCACTACACCACTGGGGACACAGTGATCACCGCACCTGCAAGGACTGCCTAAGCACGCCTTCTGCCAGACTCAAATCTCCAGCCTTACCCTACCCACAGTACTCAAACTCGTAGTTTAATTCCCGTGAGAGTAAGGGCTCCAAAATAGACCACCCCTCCCCACTAACGTTACCGGCCTTATATAAGTTTGGAGCCCTTACTCTTACGGGAATTAGTCTCAAACCAACGACCTTGGATACAGTGAGCAGGGTAAGGCTGAAAATGGTATCTGACGGGAGGTAGTCCTTGCAGGTGTGCTGATCACTGTGTCCCCAGTGGTGTAGTGGTCTGAGCAACAGCCCAGAAAGTGGGAGACGCGGGTTCGAATCCCGACTGAGTACACATTTTCGGCTTTGCCCATTCGCAGTTGATGTCATATATTTTGTGAATATGAAAGACTAAGAACTGCATGATCAGAAGTGACTTCTGTTCTTTCGGAATATACGCTACATGTATATATGTATTTAATTTATTTACCATATAGGATCTACAGAGTTAATCAAATTTTTACTATCAGATACAAAGGTATGTGTGTTAAGAATTACACAGCATTGGCAAAAAAGTACATGTATCAAAAATAAATTATAAAAAGCACTGAATATTAGACGTCGACTGCAATACTTAAACATTAATTAAAACCTAGTTTTTATATAGCATTCAATGGGGCACAAAAATATTCAAATCTGTTCAAAAATGTTCAAATGTTTGTAAATCTATCGGACCAAACTGCGTGGTCATTAGTCCGTAGCTTACAAACTACTTAAACTAAGCTAAACTAACCTAAGGACAACACGCACACCCATGCCCCAGGGAGGACTCGAACCTCCGACGTCGAGAAACCGCGCGCTCCGCTGCGAGGCGCCGTAGACCGCTCGGCTACTCCACCGCGGCATTCAAATCTGACTTAACGACATTGATCATCAGTCCCTAGGCTTACAAGCTATTTACACTAACTTAAAGTAACTTATGCTAAGGATAACACAAACATGCCCGAGGGAGGACTCGAACCCCCGACGGCGAAAGGCCGCGCGCACCGCAGCAGGGTGCCTTAGTGCGCACGACTATTCTACCACGATAGTGGCGCACAGTTAAGTGGCGAAAGCCCTAGGGTTCTGTTCTCATGACCACTGTTTTTTTTTCTCATTTATATGTGGCAGGAGGTTACAGAAATCTGACAATTCACCCGAAATTTGAAGGAAGAATCGGAATGCGGGAAAAGTTTTAAATTTCACAACAGTACAAGGCTTTCTAAGATACTTTGTTGTTAGGTTGGTTACGGTTACTCGAGGAAAGAGGAAACAGAGAGCGTTAGGGTACAATCCCTCACCTTTAAAAAGAACTCCGAAACAACAAAACAAAAACTGAAACAGCTTGATTAGAAAAATTGCTTGTGCAAAGACACTACGTATAGCGGCACAGGCACTGGTCTGTTATGTTTACTGCTCTCCTGTGTGGAGAGTCTGTCTCTGCTACAGTGTGATGTCAGTGAGTTAAGCCACTGTTGCTTCAGTTGTCGCCACCAGCAGATCGCCCTACGTCCCTTGGAATCTCCTGAATGGCCACTCTTCCACTATGCGCTGCATGGTTTGATCTGGAGCGTCATAGTCGCAATGGGGCTTTTCAGTCATTTTCCACTTAAAGAGCATAACTTTCGCCCTGGAATGCTATGACTCTCTTCAGACGGCTCCATGATATCCGGGGCAAATGCATTCCTGGAAGTGGTTTGGTTTGGTCTGTGTAGGCTATGTACTTGTTCTAAAACGACGCCTATTGTGATCTCAAGTCATAAGTGGTTGGAGTAAGGTTCCAGGTAGTTTTTCTGGATTTAAGCGCATTACAGGGCAAGGAGCTATGTATTTTATTTATCGACAGATCTTTGGTGGCGGAGACTCTAGATAGTTGTCTCCTAAGGTGAGGAGGTGCAATATTCTAGAGGTGAGCAGGAAAGAAATGTAGATTTCAGTGTCTCAGATATTATCCTCATTGAATCATTGAGGTGTATATCTATCTTTTTAACGTGGCAGCTCCTTCTCCACACAAGAGAGCAAGAAAGCCTGTGCCACTAAGTGTCTATGCATGTGCTCCCCAGGTTGTAACAATAATTTTTCAATCAAGCTCTCTCTGACTTTCAGTTTTTCTTTTGTGGTTTCGAGATGCTTTTTAAAGGTGAAGGGTTGTAGCCTAAATAAACTAACCTCTCTGTTTCCTCGAGTAATCGTAACCAAGCTAATAAAAATGAATTTTAGAAAGTCCTGTAGTGTTGTGAAATTAAAAATTTTTCCGACGTACTGATTCTTCCATCAAATTTTAGGTGAACCGTCGGATTTCTGTAACTTCCTACTTGTGTAAATAAGAAACAACAGTGGCCCCAGAACAGAAACCTGGGCATTACTCATTTAACTGAGCCCCGTTGAGAGTGCGTATCAAAGATGGTTTCAACACTGCACCTTCTGCTGCCTGTTATTAAAGTAAGAAGAGAACCAATTGTGACCTGCTTCCCTTACTCCATAATGTTCTAACTTTTGCAACAATATCATGCAGTGAACAAAATCAGACACTTTTATGAAATCAAAGAATACACCTAGCGTTCGGAGTTTTCTTTATTTAATCCATCAAGTGCGTAACACATTTTCTTTTAACACTACGCTTTCTCTTGTGGGACAACATCAGTTAGTGTACTATCTCCAACGTGGAATCGGCTGAAAATCGACGTTGTCTTTTCAGTCACCGCGGCGGATTAGGCGTGCGTACTGGAGCGCCGTGTTGAGGTGCGAGCGGCAGTTCCCCATCGGAGGTTCCAAACCCCCCTCGCGCATGGATGTTTGTGCCGCCTTTAGAATAATGTAGTTCGTAAGTAATTTGTAAGTTTAGGAACTGATGGTCCCTTAGTTAAGTCCCATAAGCTCTTCAAACATTTTAACATTTGAATATTTTCAGGTGCACTATTTTTTTCCGAAAATTTTCCACACACAGTAATCTTAACGATGTCAGTTCCGAATAGCTGTTAGAGATGGGCAAACTAGCATATTTTTGGGAACTAGGCACCGATGAATATTTTTGTGAACCGTTCAGTTCTACTCGTTTACCGTTCCTTTTTATCCAATTATTATCCAATAAAAATCAAAATAGAAAGTGAGAAGTTGGTTTACGAAAGCTAAACTGAGATAAAAAGTGAATACGATGTTATTGCAGTCTACATCTTTCGAAATGGAAATCACTTTCCCTACTTAGACGACATTACGCACAACTACTTGTTTTTCATCTTTTACGCACGAGACCTAACAAATAGAGCAAAGAAACTTAAAAATTGAAGTCCTCTAAGCTAGAGAAGAAAGGAAAAAAATCTATTAATTTGGATACTCTTACACTAATTTTAGGGAAGTGATTAAATAAAGCAGATTACGAAATGATAACGACTATATTATTGTGACAGTATTTATTCTCAAAACATTTAATATTCTCTCTGAGTTTTTTTTAACAAACAGCCAAAAATTATTTGATATTTGAATTTTGCTTTGATAAACATGTTTTTTATCTTTCATCTTTAACAATCTCCCATACTTAATTATCTACTTCCGTTAAAATATTATTACCTATCTTGCCGTGGAAATTCGTCGTCTTTTTAAAATTTATTTTCTTTGCCATTTTTGATTTACGTAATATCAAGTGACATTGTCAAATCGCCGTTATTATTTGCAAATAATTCTGAAACGGCGGGTGTTATGGAGTTAACATAAGTGAGCAAAGTTTTTCAGAATTTTCTTCCCTAAAACACGTTTATTCAATTTTCTTCTCATATGAACGGTTAAGTAGTTATTTGCAGTTAAATTCCTGCTGTCAACAAGTCATTACATACGGCCTATTTTTAATCCGAAATATTTGAAAAAGTTTCTGGTCGCTGGCGGACAGCAATTACGTTGACTGACAGGAACTTCACAGTTCCCCTTAGCAGGTATTCGCGATTAAATTGAAGTAATTGCATTCGGTCGCGAGTTTAATAAGTATGCAACGGTTTGCATATCGGGCGAGAGACGCGATTATTACTAAGATGCTTTTTCCTTAGGTTTTGTGCTGCACCTGTTTCGGGCTTAGTCCAATATTCTTATGACCAACGGAAATTTTCATGAAACTTAATACGCTCTCTTTCTCTCTCGTTAAAGGCTGGTCGAACTATTTGAATGTGCTTTATTTTCGGTGTTTGCTCTCTATTGTACGTCTTTTCCTGCATCAAGAATCAGTAACCGTTTAAAAAGATCTAACAGGCTACCTCGTAATTCCATATGCTAGTTTCAGAATATAAAGATTACCTCAATTAACTGTCCGACTTCTTGTCTGTTGCCTTCCCCTGTTGCTATTATTTTTCTTCACTTACAAAATAATAGAAACCTCAGCTAGAAGAGAGGAGGTCCGATGCTGGCAACGGTCACAGCAACAGAAGCTTAACAGGTAAGTCAGCTGTTAGTTGGGAAGCGGAAGTCAGGCAGATTGAATTTAACGAAAACTATTAATTTTTTCTTGTTTCGTCATAGTTGCACTATTTAGAAGTTGGTAACTAGTTTCGGACTTGTTCGTCCATTTTCAAACCATAGGCCTTATTCCAACCGTAACAATACACTGCCAGAAGCAAATGACTAATAAAATCTGTACGTTGTCCACTGCTAATACATGATTACATTGAAATTTAAAATAGATGATGCGTTCACGGGCCTCCGACGTGTAATCATGTATTAACAGTGGCCAACGTACAGATTTCATCAGTCATTTGCTTCACGCAGTGTGTTGTTACGGTTAGAATAAGGCCTATGGTTTGAAAATGGACGAACAAGTCCGAAACTAGTTACCAACTTGTAAATAGTGCAACTGTGACGAAAAAATAAAAAAAAAAAAAAAATGTTTTTCACTACGTATCAAGTTGCTGATGCTGCCCCATCTTCACGATGGATTTTTTCATAAGATTGATTTTAGTCATAATCTGCTCATAAGAACGTTTATCAAATCATGTACCTTGCTGAAATGAAAATCTATGTTGTACTTGGGTTGTTGGCTACTGTCTCGGATTTTTGGTCGACTTTTGTTTGATGTTTTAACTGACTTTTGACAGTACGATATCAGTCTGATTGATATTGGAGGGTGAAATTTCAGCAATGCCAGCAGCCCGTGCTGGACAAACATCAGATTAATCATCAGAGTGTTTCATATTTCACTTACCTACTATTTCAAAAGTATGAAAACAGCGACGACAAGCAGAAGCACCACACTTGAGCTGACGCTGGCTGAGCAACTAGTAAAGTAATAATGGAGTTACAAATCAATTGTTGAACCATGACGATAGTTTTGGACTTCTGTCGTCGATGCATCGGCGATATATCGCTGTTCGAAACATCGATGTTAACATCGATGCTTACGGCCGGAAGATCGCTTTTTTCAAAACATCGATGTATGGTTTGCATCCCTAGCTACAACCGTTCCTCTGGAGACATTCTTTCGCCAACGACCCACCTGCGGTGTCTTCAGCGACAGCGCTTCTGTCGGCTGCGGCGCGGCGCTGGCGCCTCAACCTCAACCTCAGCCCAGCCTCAGCTCAGCCTCAACGCGGCGCCCCTTGCGGCGGGCGCGCGCGTGACTCAGTCGGCCGGTGACGTCACCGGCTCGGCGCCCAAACCGCACCGCATCTGGGTCAATGGTAGGTAAGGAGCCGCGCGGACAGGTAGCGCCCGGCGCTTACGCAACCACACAATGCGCAGGCGCGCCTTTCTGTGTCGTCACTCCCCCCACCTCTGGAACTTTCTCCCAGTGCTTTTTCTACTGGCCCTCGATGTCTTCCACGTGACGTCAGCGGCGCCCCACTGCCGGAAGGGGCGCCGGGCGGCTGCAATTTTTTAAAGGTTGGTCCGCCGCGCTACCTGCGGTTGTGGAGCAAGGACGCGGCCGCTGCAAACGTTGCGCAGCCCGCCGGGTCCACAGCTCCGCGCTTAGGCAGCTGTGCCACATGTGGAGGAGGTGCTCACAACTGCACGATAAGCTTAAGTATTGTGGTATGAGTGGGACAGTGCACAAATGGTTTAAATCTTACTTAACTGGAAGAGTGCAGAAAGTTGAAATAAGCAGTTCACATGATGTAGATGAGACTAAAGACCACAACAACAACAATGTGCATTTTGGTTTCAGAAGTGTTTGATCAACTGAAAATGTTGTACTCTGTTTTCTCCCTGGATTAATTAAAAAAACTGCGAACGCAAGGCGTATTCTTTGATTTAACAAAAGCTTTACGTTGATACAAGATATTTTTGCACAAGTAGGAACATGATGGAGTAAGATGAGTAGCTCACGTTTGTTTCACCTCTTACTTTAATAACAAACAAACAGCACATCGTCTGCAATTTTAAATGGCAGCAATCGTAAAGGGGCTCAGTTAAGGGGGGGGGGGGGGGGAGGCAGGATTCTGCCCTGAGGCAAATGTTCAAATCTCTGTAAGGTTAATGGGCCTGACTGCAGTGGTCGTCGGCCCCTAGACTTTCAAATTACTTAAACTAACTTATTGTAAGAACAACACACACACACAGACACGCCCGAGGGCGTAGTCTGACCTCCGATGGCGTACGGCAGCGCACATGGCTACTTCCCCGCGGCAACCGTTTTTTCTCATTTGCATAAATGATATGCCTCCTAGCATGTTGTTGACTATATCGATACTGAATAACCGGACATGAACAGTTGGGAATTTTTGCGATCTCTCAAGGGCTTTTGATTGTGTAAACCATGGGATTCTTCTAGATAAGCGTAACTATTGTGGTATGAGTGGGACAGTGCACAAATGGTTTAAATCATACTTGACTGGAAGAGTGCAGAAAGTTGAAATAAGCAGTTCACATGATGTAGATGAGACAATTAATTCTTCTAACTGGGGGGGTTATCAAAAATAGGGTCCCACAAGGTTCGGTCTTGGGTCCTTTGCTGTTCTTAATATATACTAACTAGCTGAACCCCCCGCTTCTTCGCATGCGTAGGCTGGTTGGTCTGCACCAGTTGTTTCTTTTTAACGCTGACGAAGAATCCATATCTTAAGTTGTGTAGTTATAGCTTGAAATTTGAGTTAACAGCACCATATTTTTGAAAATCAATTTTTGCATCTCGTATTTCACCCATCCCCTTATTGGTCTAATTTCCAAAAATACCGAAACACGTGTCTTTTAAATTCTAACCCCAAATCCAAATCCGAAAATTTGTAGTTCTAACTTCAAAATTGCCTAAATAGCAACAGATTTTTGAAAAAATTACCTCTCCAATTTAACCCCCTTAATGGTTGAATTTCCAAAAATACCTTAACACGTATTTTTTAACGTCTAACCAACTATAAAAATATCAATTTTTGCAGCTATAGTTTCAAAATTGTATCAACAGCAACGTGTTTTCAAAAAGAATTTTTGATCCCCTCTTTTACCCCCTTAGTTTTTGAATTTCCAAAAATACCGAAACTCGTGTCTTTTTAATCCTGATCAAGAGTCCATATCCTAAGTTTCGTAATTATAGCTTGAAATTTGGGTTAACAGGAACATATTTTTAAAAATCCATTTTTGCGTCCCTATTTTACCCCTTATTTGTCGAATTTCAAAAAATACCGAAACACGTGTCTTTTAAATTCGAACCCTGAATTAAAATCCGAAATTTTGTAGTTCTAGCTTCAAAATTGCCTAAATAGCTACGTATTTTCAAAAAACGTTTCATCCCCTATTTCACCCCCTTACGGACGGAATATCAAAAAATGGCTTCTTAAATGACGCCTACAGAGTAAGATCAACACCCTCCACAAATTTCAAGTTTTCTATCTTCAGTGGTTTGGGCTGGGCGATGATGAGTCAGTCAGTTAATCAGTCAGTCAATCGGGACACTTCCTTTTGAATATGGAGATGACTTGCCATACTACATACACGAAGATGCTAAGCTAGTACTTTTTGCTGATGATAGTGTTATAGCTATCACAACTGACAAAGAGGAATTAACTGATGAAATTGTAAATGATATCTTCCAGAAAGTTATTAAGTGGTTCTCTACAAATGGACTCTCATTAAACTTTGATAAAACCCAGTGTATACAGTTTCATACAGTAAATGGCATGACACCATTAATAAATTTAGACTTTGAACATAAATCTGTAGCTAAGGTAGAATATTCAAAAATTTTAGGTGTTTGCATTGACGAGGGACTGAATTGAAAGAAACATATTGAAGATCTCCTGAAACGTCCGAGTTCAGCTACTTATGCTATCAGAGTCATTTGGTGATATAAATCTCAGTAAATAAGCTTACTACGCCTATTTTCATTCACTGCTTTCATATGGGATCATATTCTGGGGCAATTCAACATTGAGTAAAAAAGTATTCATTGCACAAAAGCGTGTAATCAGAATAATTGCTGGAGCTCACCCAAGAGCATCCTGCAGACATTTATTTAGGGATCTAGGGATACTCACTGTAGCTTCACAATATATATATATTCACTCATGAAATTTGTTATTAACAATCCGTCCCAATTCAAAAGTAATAGCAGTGTGCATAGCTACAACACTAGGAGAAAGGATGATATTCACTATTCAAGGTTAAATCCAACTTTGGCTCAGAAAGGGGTGAATTATGCTGCCACAAAAGTCTTTGGTCACTTACCAAGTAGCAATAAAAGTCTGACAGCTAGCCAACTAGTATTTAAAAAGAAATTAAAGAAATTTCTGAATGGCAACTCCTACTACAATGTAGATGAATTTTTAGATAAAACTTAAAAAAAAAAAAATAAATAAAAAATAAATAAAGAAATTAAAGAAAAATAAGAAAAAAAATCCTTAAAATATTGATTGTCAAGTATAGACAACATTTACTAAACTGACACGTTCCACATCATTAAGAAATGTCGTATATATGATCTATGGAACAAGTATTAATCTAATCTAATCTGTCACTACTGTATTCGTGCTTTCTCGTCGTCAGTCAGTTCCTACTATCGTTCTGGCGTGGATTGCTTAGGCCGGTATTACACTATCAAATTATTAGACAAAGAATTGGACGAAAAAATTGGATGAAATATTGGTCATATGTTTTGACAAAGATATTGGATGAAACGCAAAAGGGGCTATTACACTATCACCCAATATTTTGTCAAATTTGCTTCAAAATGGCGGTGTAATGCTCAGCTGTTTATACTACAGTTGCGTTGTGTCTGCATTTAGAAGAGGAGGAAGAAGAAAAAAAGAAAAGGAAACGCACTTGGATGAAATCGTGGGTGTCAGAGCGAGTTAAATAAAATTTGTTACGGGACCGGGAGGATTTTCCTTTTTAAGCCGTCGGCAGAACAGCCAGGCCGTTCACTGCTAATTATTTTGTCGCTCTTCATCCTTCACAGTTTGCAATAGAGTAACAAAAAGGCTGACTCAAACAGTGTATAAGGATAAGATCTTTAAGTTGATAAAGCAAGTTTCGCTAAATAACGTTTTAAATGGAAAATGTGAGAACTGACAAAGAGGATAATCTAAATTGTTTATGACGTTATTAACAATGTAAGGGGGGAGGGGGGAAACATTGCTGATAAAGTAAATAGGCTCTATTTATTTCCTTACAAAAATTGGCTGACGTATTTATATGTACATAGATTCGCTTGCAAACAGATTTCGATGTTTTGAAAATTGTTTCACTTCCCAGCACTTAGCACACCAAGTTACCAAAATCATACATTCTAAAATGTACTTCGGCCGTAAATAAGATTTAGGCGTATTACTTCTTCAATTCCAATAGTACATAATGACTTTTTTACATCAGGGATTGTAACTCAGTGTCAATTTCGCCGCAGGGTATTGGGCTACGCGAATTGACGGACAGTTGAATTGGCCTTATCGCCTGTTGTACAACGACCCATGTGATTTTTTTAAAGATTTTGTTGTTGCTAGAAAACACTACACAAACATTCCACTACTAACCACGTTTACGAACACGAACGTTATGTCCAAGTAATGTCCAGTGAGCTCAATAATAGATCACTGGTAATGTCAGATATTTAACCTCCAAATAAAACAGCTGTTGTGGCAAGGAAGCTGTATACTACTAGCGCTCCAAGCGGTCACATTTCTCACTGCAGGAAACAGAAGACGAGCGATTTCTTTGATCAAATCTAGGCCGAGGCCTTAGATTTGATGAAATATTGGACGACGTTCCCATTACACTACGTCCAATTTTTCTTTGACAAATAATTTGATAGTGTAATACCGGCCTTACTGGCAATTTGAGGAAGGTGCAAGTGGCTGGCAAGGGCGCTGGCTGAGACACGATGTACTCAAAAGAGGACACACTTTTATTTTACACAGAAATTCTTCCATAGTGGACACAAAAGAACATAACAGTACTTATCTTTTTACAGTCACTGCTGTATCATGAAAACAGTAACCAAAATCAAACTGGGTACAATGTCCTGTTCATGTCTCCCTGAACATTCAATATTCGACAAG
Source organism: Locusta migratoria (assembly GCA_026315105.1). Classification (NCBI taxonomy): domain Eukaryota; kingdom Metazoa; phylum Arthropoda; class Insecta; order Orthoptera; family Acrididae; genus Locusta; species Locusta migratoria. The sequence continues at coordinate 940,379,577 of CM048744.1, read as the reverse complement.
ATCTCCGTGACTTGAGTATATATAATACAACTTAAAACTCTACAGCGGGCCACATAATAATACAGACAACCTTTCCTGTAGTCCCCTCTTCCAGGACACGTCTACCACACAACTTTCACTTCACCTAGCTTGCTTAGCTAACGTCGGTTGGCGGTGGCGCTGCGAACTTCAGGAGGGCGTGGCGGCCACCCTGCGATCTCATTGGGGGCCGCTGGCAGCGACCGTGTCTTACTTCTTCTTCCGTTGTGTGGTGCCAACCTTGCCTTGGTGGTTAGGACACCATAGTCACACTGGCACTACGATTACATGCAAATCAACTTGCTGTTGAATGGGAATCTTGACATCAGTGATGATATTGTCCAGCTGAAGAAACACAAGAGGTTCTACAACCATTAACTTGGCTGGAAGTTGAGTCTGCTCTGAAAAATATGCTAAACGGAAAGTCTCCAGGGTTTGATGAGCTAAGCTCAGATATGATGAAGGCAGCCGAAACACTGGCATATAATGGATCTACAGAGTCCTGTCAGTCGTCTGGACAAACAACAAAATTCCAGACGACTGGACAAAAGGAATCATCTTTCCACTGCTTAAAAATCGAGACGGAAAGAAGTGTAGAAACTACAGATGTACCGCCCTACTTTCACATACCCTAAAGCTGTTGGAAAAAGTCATAGAAACCAGACTTAGGAAGATAGTTGAACCCTTATTAGAAGAAGAACAGCATGGTTTCAGGAAAGTGCGAAGTACTATAGTTCTCATTTTTTCGGTAAGGATTTTGGTAGAGAAATACTGGGAACATGGAAAGAACTTATTCATGGTGTTCTTAGAGCTTGAGAAGGAGTATGATAGTGTTGAGGCGCTCCAGTCACGGTCTGCACGGCCACTACGGTCGGGGGTTCGAATCCCCCCTCGGGCATGGATATTTGTGCCGTCCTAGTTCGTAAGTAGTTCATAAGTAGTTTGTAAGTTAGGGACTTATGACCCCGTAGTTAAGTCCCATAGACTTCACAAACATTTGAACAATATGATAGTGTCCCTCGTAATAAAATATGGAAATGCCTAGAAGATCTAAAAGTGCCCAGTTACCTGATTGACAGAGTAAAGATGCTGTATAAAACTTGCAGTAATAGTGTCCAAACAGGAAATGGTCGCTCTGAATGGTTTGAGACGAAGAGGGGAGTCCAACAGGGAAGTGCTCTATTACCACTCTTCTTTCTTATTGTAATCGACAGAATGCTAAAATCTATTAAGGAAACTGCAAATGAGACGAGATCACTGGTATTTGCAGATGATGTTGTAATATGTGGAGAAACAGAAAAAGAAGTGCAGAAGAGCCTGACTGTCTGGAACAATAAATTTAAACAATTTCACCTGAAAATCAACAAGACCAAGACGGTTGAGATGACCATAAACAGAGAGGGAACAAGTTCAAACATTTCTTGGAGGGAACAAAAATTAAATCAGTTTCCCACTTTCAGTAACGTGGAAGCACTTTCTCCAAGGACAACACCATTCGGCAAGAAATCCTCAACAGAACACAAAAAGTATCAAATTTCTACATGCAATTTCGGAACCTACTCTGTACCCTAGGCAGCAAAGTTAATTTTGTATAACACTTACTTTACTCCAATACTTATATCTGGCATGGAAATTGTACATTGTTAAAAAAGGATTACAGCATCCAAGAAACAGAAATGAGGTTTATCAGGACTATGAATCAAAGCACCAGGAGAGAGAAGATCAGAAATGACGTACACAGAGAAACAGCTGAGATCAGGATCTCTACAGCCAACATCTTGGGGAAACGAAGACTGCAGTGGTATGGCCATGTAATGTGAATGAATAGCACAAGAACAGCAAAAGAATACTTCAGAATGGAAGTGGGAGGAAGAAGACCAAGCGGAAGGCCAAGGTGACGATGGACAGAGGCAGTAAAATCAGAAGTAGAGAAGAACGGTTTTAACTGGGATGATTTCAAAGACCAAATGGTATATCAAGATCGGATAAGATGGAGAGCGCTTGTTAGCCACACCCAGGGAACTGGAGATGGGGAGCCTCTTCCACAATTTTCCGTCGACTGCGTTGTGTGTCCAGCTGATGTCGCGGTTTATCTTGGCTGTGCGAATCAAATGTTCAAATTTATCAAAGCAAGACTTATTAGTCTCCAGGGAGTTACTGCGATCGTTATATGACTAAAATTCTTGAATATCCGTCTCCAGATCGCTTATATTTTCTAAAATATGACCGGTTTCGGGACAGCTGCCCATCTTCAGATCAGATTTTGAAGTTACAGAGTAACCTGTCCTGTGATGAACGAATGTTCACAGTTTTTACTCAACTGTGAACATTCGTTCATCACAGGACGAATGTTCACAGTTGTTACTCAACTGTGAACATTCGTTCATCACAGGACAGGTTACTCTGTAACTTCAAAATCTGATCTGAAGATGGGCAGCTGTCCCGAAACCGGTCATGTTTTAGAAAATATAAGCGATCTGGAGACGGATATTCAAGAATTTAAATGTTCAAAAGTTTGTAGAGCTTATGGGACTTAACTACGGGGTCATCAGTCCCTCAACTTACAAACTACTTATAAACTACGATATACTAACGACGACACATATATCCATGCCAGCCGCGGTGGAGTAGCCGAGCGGTCTACGGCGCCTCGCTGCGGAATGCACGGATGCTCGCCGTCGGAGGTTCGAGTTTTCCCTGGGGCGTGGGTCTATGTGTTGTCCTTAAGTTACTTTAACTTAGTTGAAGTATTTCGTAAGCTAGGGACTAATAACCAAGCAGCTAAGTCCGATAAATTTAAAACATTTTAAGGTCTGGAGAACTGGGAGGCCAAGCATGACAAAAGTGGCGGTTGATCACACAATCATCACCAAACGCCATGTCATTCTAAGCATGAATGTCAATTTTTACCTCTCTATCTACATTATTCAGTGATTTATTAAGTTTTCAAATGTATACTGACTTTTTGATCACACGGTACTTTAAAGTGTACAAATAAGAGATATCCTATGGATACAAAATAACAATAGAAAGCGAAGAACAATATTTCTCTAAAAAAATAGGTAGTTCGACAGTGTCAAGGGCGTTTTCAACTGTAGTATTAGAGTACGTTTTATCAGTGATAAAATACTTACACATTAGCCGGAAACCTTACAAAAGTATGAATTAGTTTACAATGTCAATGTAGAAGTTCACCTACCTGTCACATTAACTAACAATAAGGACAAAACACACACTCGAGCTCGGGGGAGGACTCGAACCTCTGACGGAAATGGCCGCCTAGCCCGTAGCATAACGCCTTAGACCGCCGAACTATTCCGCGCGGCAAATCTACGCGTCTGAAAGGATTTTCATTCTATTTATAATGTAAATCAGATGCAGATGTCTGTACAATATTCCTGTTTCTTAAGTGAAACACGAAAATTAAAAAACGATACGTAAATATTACCCTATTTCAACTTTAATACTTTAGACTCCCTGAGAAGTGAGCGAACAAGTGTGGTTGTTCCCGTAAAAATACTTGAGTCTTCACTTAAATTCTTGTCCTTTGTTTTAATAAGTGACGAATAATCAAGACATTGTGACTTGAATCCATTTAAAGGATAATAAATGGGAGAAAGGGAATTGGCTGCATTACGGTTTCTCTTTAACTTATTTGAAACATTACGAACTGGGAAATGCGTTTCGTGATTTAATAAACATCATGCCAGAAGATACATCACTTAACAAAGTTCGCCAAGTATATTGTGACAATGACAATGCGCATTCCTGACCTATTTGGGAAGACTAGTCCTCTCTGGTTTGGAGAACTTCGAACTCAAGAGACAGTATTCATTCTCATTTTTATTGTTGTAAGTCCCCTCACCGGAATATTTATAGTTTTGTGACTATCCCGACAACAGTGAAAACATACTCTTAAATTTGAAAAATAGTGTCAGGAATGGTTGCTTGCAAAAAACTGCAACAGGACTAAAGAGAGAAATATTTAACCAAGAAAAAAACTGCAGTTGCAAAACGACGAAATATACTATTTGCATTTTTAGAAGTGTGTTTCTTAAAAAAATTGTTTCCTTTAGCTCCAAAGTATTTTGTGAATAGAAGCATTAATAACTGCCGAGAAAAAAAATATGTTCGACTATGTTGTCAGTGAATTAAATACGAATGCTTCTTTTATGAACGCAACTATCAACTACGTTTAACTACTTAAGAACGAGAGTCAATTCGACGTAAGGAAAAGACGACGAGGAACTCTTACTGTAACTTCCAGCTGTTTTTCTTAGATAGTAATTAGTAACATTGTTTCCAAGAACTGATGGGTGAAGAGTTGTAGCGACGCGGATGTTGTTGCCGCAGAAGAGGTACGATCTCCGTACCACCACTCGGCAAGGCCAGAGAGAATTTCGGGTGATGCAGCACTCGCGGATAACTTCCTGTTGCGTAAATCCTTTTAGCGAAAAACCAGTTTAAATATGGCGACAGCTCAATGCGCCTCTTGATGACGCCATCATGGCGTGCAGAGCAGCTGTTACATCTTGCAGCCAAAGGCCTCTAAGAAGGAACTTTGTGGTACCCGGAATTCAAAACATAACACACGAGAGCAAATAAATAATACTGTGGGATAAGTTTACGAGGCCATTTAGGGCCGGATCGTCCATCTATCGTTAATCATTTCGTTAGTAAACGAGCCGTCTGAATAAATAGCTGTTCGCCATATTTGACTAGCAGCGAAGAGGTTAGCAGACAGTTGTTATTTGGCGCTGTGGAAAGCAAATGTGAAAGAAGCTCGAATTTTAAAGAAGTAAGTGCGAGAATCTTGTTTCATTAATAGAGAAAGATTAGGATACATTGGACTGTGAGAGGCCAGTGTCACCTCCCAAACAGATTTCCAAGCAGGCGTTTTGCACACACCAACGAAGTCCCCTATGGCAATGAACATACTGTCAAGTGCATTGTACCTTAGTGCAAGCAATAACTGTCACATAGGCGAAAGAGCACTGTTCCTGGAGATCGGAAGAAGAAATCACATTTTAGGCTTTACACTAGGCGCAACGAGCGTAAATACTGAATTAATAAGCTTGCAGATATATGTACTGTATTCTGTTTTCTATTACGACAGAACTCTTACAAAATACATATGTTAGTTGGACCCTTCAGATGGTCGTGGAGTATTTCATGCAGCGTTTCCACAGTGGGATTTGGAAGACGAAATCGAGCAACAAATTCTACATCATCCCAACATTGGAAGAACATAAATACGTCTAGGACGCCTTATTGTGGTAATGACTCTAGATCGTGCAAAATATTGACATCCCTCTTCATAGTCAACCAAATCTCTTATTCCAGCCATTTTCATCGTATCGATTCTCACTTAACTAGTTGTTACCCGTAAGTTTGTATTTTGGTACCGCAACAATAATTTTAACGTTATGTTACGTATCTGCAATATACCAAACTCATCTAATCTCTACTGATATGGATAGGGAGAGAAATATTACGATAAAATTTTCTAAAAGTTGCTTTCCACATCAGTTTTTCATACATGTAGTGCTTCTGTTATTTTATTCGATAAATAGGTCTTTATCACTTCAATATACTGCGCTATTTTAAGGCTTCGGAAACTGCCATTTTCATATAGATTCTCACTTAACTGGACGTTTGCTGCGTAACGAACAGAATTCTACTCGTTAACTTATCGGGCAGTTTGAGGTATTCGCGAAGGGCAAGTTAAAATCATAACTGGAACTTAACGAGACATTGACAAATTGTCCCTTAGACAGGTAATTTGATTAAATGCTTAGTCTATAAATTATTTTGTTTGAATAAACTGTGCTTCTCATTATAAACCGTGCCATAAAAATGCACTAAATATCCCCGTTTCTTAGCCTGTGGGACAGCAGTTCGAAACTGCACGGGAGTAGCCGAGCGGTCTGGAGCGCAACGTTGCGGAACGCGAGGCCTCCGGCGTTGGAGGTTCGAATCCTCTCTGGGGCATGGATGTTTGTCCTGTCTTTAGTATAAGTTAGTTCGTAAGTAGTTTGTAAGATTAGGAACTGATGACCACGCAGTTAAGGCCCATAAGCTTAGCAAATATTTGAGCATTTGATTAGTTCGAAAAACGAATATTGGAGCAGGAAAGACTGACCAACGAGAATGAACCAGACTGTAGTAAAAGATAACACCGATCATGAACCGATGGGCAGTCGTGAAATGATCATTCTTCCGCCACTGCATGTCATACTTGGGCTTATGAAATATTTTTTAAAGCTTCAGATTGGAATGGAGAATGCTTCAGATATATTTGTCATTTATTTCCTGGTCTCGGCATACAAACGTTCAAAGAGAGAATATTTGATGGGCCACAACTCCGTACACTTACAAGCAACAATGATTTCACTAAGACTCAAGTTCAATTAGAAACCGTGGATAAGTTTTGTATCAGCTATCAAAAATTTTGGGAAAAATAGCAAAGCTAGCGAATATTCTGGAGTAGTAGACAAAACGCTCCGCAATTTCCAAAACCTAGGAGCTAATATGAGTGTCAAATTTCCTATTTTTTTTTTTTTTTTTTTTTTTTTTTACTTATTTCGTCCACCACAAGACATCAAGATTGTGGAGGAAAGGTATCAAAGCCATTAGGATCGTTATATGGTGTACTGGAACTTGTAGAGAACATCCCTGTGAACGTGTTTTTCTTAATTGTTATTGATATGTTTGTCACATTCATGGAATGTATGACACCAAATGCGAATGGGTAACGTTCTAAATGTGTACCCAGCCGGGATTCGAACCCAGGTCTCTTGATTTCTAGGCAATTGCGCTGACTCCTACACCACTGGGGACTCAGCTATCACCGAACCTGCACGGAATTACTTAAGTACGCCTCTCGTCAGATACAAATTCTCAACTTCACCTTGCCCACTACAACTCAAATTCTTAGTTTTGTAAACTGATTCCCGTAAGAGTAAGGCCCTAGGAGTGCCACCGCACTGAAGAATGGATTTTTGCCCGTCATCGGTATATTGTATAATTTATATACGCTGTCTCACCTAGCAGTCGTCAGAAGCATTTTATCTGGTGTTTGAGCAGATATTTGCAATTTCATTTTTGCAATGTGTAGTTAGGCCAAACAAATTCTGCTACTGAAGCCATTCCTGTGACGCCCGGTGTAGATGTAAAGCGTCGGTTTGTTTCCGGTCACGAACAAAAAGATTTTTAATGGCCGAAAGAAAGCTGAGATGTGTCCGTTGTCAGCTACACTGTCGGACAGCACTTGTATCGGTAAACATGTGTTCGCACCGTCTTCCTTACCGGAGTTGCCCCGTCGTGTGTATCGTCACACCTCGCGCCGTCTGTTGCTGCCTTATGGAAGTGCTACACAGCAGCTTCCGGAGTACTGGTTGTCATGTTTTACTGTCTCCGTTAATACATTTCGATAAACCGAATTTCACGCTAGACTAATTGCGGACTGCTATATAGATTGAGCACAAAAAAGTTAGCTTTAAAAATCTTTTTGTTCGTGACGCGAAACAAACCGACGCTTTTTCATCTACACCGGGTGTCGATGGAATGGCGTGAGCAGCATAATTTATGTGGCCTGAGTCCAGCTACACATTGCAAGAATTAAATTGCTAATATCTGCTCGAACACCAGAGCAAATGCGCCTGACGACTCTTAGGGGAGACACCCTGTTTATGTTCAAAAAATTGTTCAAATGTTTGTTAAGCTTATGGGACTTAACTACGGGGTCATCAGTCCCTAAACTTACAAACTACTTATGAACTACTTACGAACTAGGACGGCACAAATATCCATGCCCGAGGGGGGATTCGAACCCCCGACCGTAGTGGCCGTGCTGACCGTGACTGGAGCGCCTCAGTCACCTCGGCCACCGCGGCCGGCCCTGTTTATGTCCGGAAGAACAGACACCACAGTTATACAGGGTGTTACAAAAAGGCACGGCCAAACTTTCAGGAAACATTCCCTCACGCACAAAGAAAGAAAATTTGTTATGTGGACATGTGTCCGGAAACGCTTAATTTCCATGTTAGAGCTCATTATAGTATTTCTCTTTAAATGTAAATTGAAATAATTCGTGCAGACAATTGTCAAAATACCCAGTTGTTTCGTTAGTATGTACTGTACGATTCACGTCATCCACACAGACTCTCTGTGAACGTTTGGGCACGAATTGTTGGCCTTGTCTTGATTGGGCCTCATGTTCTTCCACCTACGCTCACTGGAGCATGTTATCATGATTTCATACGGGATACTCTACCTGTGCTGCTAGAACATGTGCCTTTACAAGTACGACACAGCATGTGGTTCATGCACGATGGAGCTCCTGCACATTTCAGTCGACGTGTTCGTACGCTTCTCAACAACAGTTTCGGTGACCGATGGATTGGTAGAGGCGGACCAATTCCATGGCCTCCACGCTCTCCTGACCTCAACCCTCTTGACTTTCATTTATGGGGGCATTTGAAAGCAACCCCGGTACCAAATGTAGAGATTCTTCGTGCTCGTATTGTGGACGGCTGTGATACAATACGCCATTCTCCAGGGCTTCATCAGCGCATCAGGGATTCCATGCGACGGACGGTGTATCCTTGCTAATGGAGGACATTTTGAACATTTCCTGTAACAATGTGTTTGAAGTCACGCTGATAGGTTCTGTTTCTGTGTGTTTCCATCCCATGATTAATGTGATTTGAAGAGAAGTAATAAAATGAGCTCTAACATGGAAATTAAGCGTTTCCGGACACATGTCCACATAACATATTTTGTTTCTTTGTGTGTGAGAAATGTTTCCTGAAAGTTTGACCGTACCTTTTTGTAACGCCCTGTATAACTTACATTATATATTTTTGTTTTGCGAGTAATTTTATTACTCTTCCTAATATTTATAGCTCTTACTTTTTAAATCTTCTGATATCATAGACATAAACGTTTAAAAAACTTCTGCTCTTTTTTAATCATGTAATTTCCTGCATAAGTTGATTGTATCTCCAAAAGTAGATTCAATTCAAGAAAAATAATATTAATTTCGTTTTTTAGCAGGCCAAATTACCTGCATTAACATATCCCATGCGCCACAATCAATGTTACTCTGTGTAATTTATTTGGATAATAGGAGATGGAAAGAGAGCTGGGGAGATAATGAGGTAGAGGGATGGATAAAAGGAAGCTTGGAGTTTAACGTCCCAGCGTGATCATTAGAGGTGGAGCTTACGCTCGGATGTTTGGGTAAGGATGTGGAAGGAAATCGGCCGTGCCCTTGCAAAGGAACCATCCCGGTATTTGCCTGCAGTGATTTAGGGAAATCACGGAAAACCTAAATCTGGATAGCCGGAGGTGGATTTTAACCACCATCCTTCCGAATGCGATAGGTGATAGAAGGAAGTAGGTGGAGGAGAAGGTAGATGTGGGTCAACAGAATGAGAGAGATGGCCTAACTGAATACATAAACAACTCTGAGTTTTCAGGCAGTTAATATAACGTAGGAGGGAAAAATCTGACCAAAAATAACTTACGCTAACAACACCACCACACAACCATGCCTGAGGGATGACTTGAACTTCCGACGGAGAACGGCCACGCAATCCGTGGGAAAATACCTTACAACGTAGTGGTCAAAAAGGTAAAAAACAGGCATAGGGATGGGGAGAGAGATTAACGAAGAGAGTGAAGGCTGTATAATTATCTAATTCTCATGCATTGCACTGCGCTAGTGGACGAAGGGTCTAGAAGAAATAGCATATGACCAATTAGGCAAGACGCGCCGTGAGCGAGTGCGGCGAGGCGAGCTATTTTTGGCCACGCGGGTCTCACGCTGCGCTGAGGAACGCCGCGGTGCGTCACCGCCAGATAGCATCTCACAGGCGGCGGGGCGTGGGTTCGCAGCCCGCCGCGTCCCAGGCGCCCCGCTGGCGCGTCTAACGAGCTGCTGGCCGGCACCTGCCGCTACACACGGCTGCCGCCGCCTGCCTCAGCCCACAGACACGCATTCCCTGCTTTACACACTTGTCTTCGCAGTCACGATTGTCCAGCGCAGAGCACTTTTTCGTTTCGGAAGTGGCAGGTTGGAATCGTTCGCGAACGACGGTTCCGAAAGAGCGGTTCACAAAATTGAAATAAGTGTCCGAGTAACTTCATACGAGGAACGACGGCTCCTAGTCGGCCCTGATGCATGCGGTTCCGGAAACGTCTAGTTCCACAAACTCTCGGTCCCGGACAGTTCCAGTTATATGCTGGCCGTCAAGCAGGTCCCGTTCCGTTCAGTCTCTATCAGTTCCAGCTCGCTGCACGGTATCGAGTTGTCGTTCGTTTTGTTCAGTGCGCTCGCACATTCACTCAGCTTTTCAGGCTCTTTTTAAACTTTGGTTCTTCGCGTGTTCTGCTCTGCATCCGTCATGAGTAATTTACGTTTACACATATTTTGTAATTTCAGGCATCATAAAAGCAAATATACCCATCTTTCGTAATTTTTATCAAAAGCAGAAGACACAATTCTCCCGTGTCTTTCTTTCTTATTTTTACCCGTACATTTTTAGATTTCATCTGCTTCATTTAATATTTAGTTGTTCATGTAACTTTTAATCATTTCCCTTAAAAGGTGTAAGACTGATTAAATGTATAAATTTTTCCCTTTCTTCCCTTCAGTGGCTACAATTTGTGTGTTTTTCTGCTACCTTTTTTTTTTTTCACTAAGGGAAAAAATTGTGCGTGACATCAGTTGAGTAGGAAAAGGGATTTCGATTTCTAAAGATGTTGAATGCAATAATATCGTAAATATATCTCAGAAATTATTGTTCTGTACGTCAATGCCGATTCCCCGAACGCCTCTTGAAGACCTTGATTGTCGTGCTGTACGATATCTGACACATTCAATCTTGATCCAACTCCGCTGTTCGTGTTTCAAAAACAGCGCTATGTTAGGCCGCTCGCTTCACAGACATAGATTGAGCAGACTTGCAACTTCGCTGCTTTTAATGAAGCCGGAAGACGCCCATTTTACATACAGAAACTTCAAAAAGGTTGTGTTGTATGTTACTTAAACAAGTGTTTAACTAAAAGTGACGTTTCAAGCTTTTCGCGATGGTTTAAACAAGTTCTGAATTTGTGCTGTTATTTGTATTCTACATAGAGCTACATACCTCTCAAACTGACCAACATTTTACCACAAATTCATTTGTAGCTGCTTGTATCCATAGTGTTACATATGCTAGCATTCGTCGTAGAAATTATAAATTGGAGAGTGTTACTGAATCATTTTGACAGTTAGCTGCAATGAGTTACTCCTAGCATGTGCGTTTGTTTACAGTAGTTTTCCTACTTTGCCATGTAAAGATAGTCATTCACATACTACTGTTGCTTTATGAGTTATTTTCTGGAAATAGGCATAGTAGTGGCCGCGGCAGAATGGACGAGCGCATTGATACGCTGCGCACCGTTGCGCAAGGCCTCTCCCCGTCGGGGGTTCAAATCCCCCCCTTGGGCATGCATGTTTGTGTCGTCTTAAGAATTAGCTAGTTTGTAAGTAATTTGTAAGTTTAGGTACTGATGGCCCCATAGTTAAGTCCCATAAGCTCTAGAAACAGTTGAATTTTTTTGAGCCATCCATCACGTCGTCTAACGACAAACAGGCCAAACAATTTTTACCACACTGATTGCCGACTTTTGAATACTTTTACCTAAAATGACAAGAACCGGACGATAGAAAAGGAAAGTGCTTGCGGTATGTCGTCACCATTAATCCCCGTTATCCACCACAAAAAAATTAGATGGAAAACTTATATATATATAACATTGTTGCCCACATAGCAGATTTAATTGTGTCAATTTATATCATATTTTAAGGTACCTTTTTACGACTAGTGTAAAATGTAAAAAAATTGGAGTTACGAGGATTTTAATGCCCACCATGGATAGATAATGTCTAAAGATATGATTGTGCAATTACAAAATACAGTTTCCTGGAAAATTAAAATTGTGTGCCGGCACCGAGAATCGAACCTCGGACCTTTGCCTTTCGCGGGCAGGCGCTCTACCACTTTTTTTTTTTTTTTTTTTTAAATCTCTTTTCCTTCTTTCTTGTAATGGAATTAATTCTCTTCTTACTTAACGTTGGTCACCCATAACAAAAGTTTAATAAAAACAAATAATCCCTTCTTGGTTGGATTCAAAACTGAAAGTTTTTCTTATGAGTGCTGTATTCCACAGCTTAATTGTGTCGTCTCCTTCTTTTTCCATTTCAAAATGTAACACATGAAACGTAACAGTACCTTCTTCGGTTGGAAACATAAATATAAATTTTTACCAAACGAAATAAATAAGTAAAAAATAAAAAAAAATATTAATAAAAAAAAAGATCCTTCTTTTCAATCTCTGCTCACCGACGATTTCAGAGTTCGTCTTCGCGACAGTTACAATGGAGTGTTTCCATGTACTGTTTTGTCCGTTCCTATGTTCGTTTTCATTATTTTTTTAATTACTATTCTTATTTCATCTTCTCTAACTCTGAACGCGTTAGTTGTCGCGAGATCAGTCTAGAAGGGGACACAAATGAAATGTCTCTTTACAAAACTATGACTTTTTCTAAAATTATTATTATTATTTTTTTTTTAATAAAAAAAATAAACTTCTGAGTACCTGTTCTTTGTTTGATCATGATCGTATTTGTTCATTAAATAATTGTAGATTTATTTATTTTCAAATCAATTTCAGTCACACTTTCAAGATATCAGTGTGAATAGAGGAGTTCACATGATGGTCCTTTTGAGGAAATTTGCATAATGTTTATTGTAATTATTCATCTGGAGTAATGTGTGATGTTGGGTCGCGATATAAGTCCAAAAGTCACCTTCGCTCTTCTCCTTGTTTGATAATATGTAAAACACCGTGTGCCCCTTCAACCAGTTCACGGCGTTTTTCTTCGTGTTAGGGTATAGTGCTTGATCCGGCTGTAAGAGATTTGTTGGAGTTATTGTGTGGGGCGATGTTCGTTGGATAATTGCTAAAATCCTCCTTACTGACTGCCATATATTGTTAGCATTGCCGCAGACAAATTGGTGTTCATCAGTATCGTTGATTTTACAGGCAGTACACAAAGCCGAATCTACCAGATGGATGGCGTGGAGTTTTGAGTTCGTCGGGATTTTTCTATTAACGGCATAGTACCACTGTGCCTTCACGTGAGTTGGCAACTTCGGATGATGGAGGTTACCACTGAGCTATCACCGCAGTTGCTAGTAAACAAATTTTGCGTGTGACTTCCTCATACGTAAGTAGTTCGGATCTTTGCTTTTCAACATGCAATCTTTCAATCTAAATATTCTTTTTATTAAAATAATTATCATTGTGTACAGTAAAAAGGACCTGAAGTCCAGTAGTGAAACCAGCTGTGCGAGTCTACAATAGAAATAGCCGGCCGCAGTGGCCTAGCGGTCTACGGCGCGCCAGTCAGAGTCTGCACGGGCGCTACGGTCGGGGGTTCGAATGCCCCCTCGGGCATGGATGTCTGTGTCGGTAAGCTAGCTCATAAGTAGTTTGTAAGTTCAGGGACTTATGACCCCGCAGTTAAGTCCCTTAAGCTTAACAAAAATTTGAACATTTGAACATCAAAAAAATTAAAATAAAATAATAATAAATAAAATAAGAAAAGACAACAGCTCAAGTGGATCAAGGACTTTCACTCAGACAATTAAAGTTTTAATAACTAATTTTAACTGTGTGAAAGTGTATTAATTATGTAGAAATACAATACGCAATCTTTTCGCGGTATTTTTATAAGCACCAGCCGCTTGGTATTACAGCAGTTGAGAAATTGCAGAAATTTACTGGGAGATTCTCGACTCTGGTGTTAGACTCTGGTTTCAACATGGCGCCGCCTTTTGCAGACCCGCCGTGAGCCAGGAGCGGGTGTGTCCTGCAGACGCCTTGTCCCTACAGAGCGCGCGGCCGCCTGCTACATTGCTGTGCCGTGTTGTGCTGCTGTCGGCCACAGCTGCCCAGGCCACCGCTGTCCTATCAGGCGGCCTTCTGCCGCCTTCCTGCTCCACTGCTTCCGAGGCCGACACAGCTTTGCTCTGCTCTGCTCTGCGCTAAACCCGCTAAATCCTACCGCGCCACGTTTCTGCTGCTGCGTTTCTAACGCCGTAACTCCAAACTCACAACTACTACTATCCCAGTACCATTCGCCGAGTCCCATATACTTCTAATACGTTGTACTCTCACTCGAAGTATGAGAGACATATTGGCCCACTTTAGGTACGGTAGTAACACTAAAAGTGGACCTTTGTGATCGTCTTTTGACAGCTCGAAATTTAAATCAAAATAACGGCTTAATCTGACACGAAAATTGAATACCCCAATTTGTAAAGGAGAAAACTGTCTACAACTTCGCCCTTTTATGTTTTTCATATCTTGCATCGTTGCAGAGATATTTACAAAAATACCGGCGATTTGATGATGTCTATCTGGCTGTAACGTGTTCCCACTTTTTAGGTCGAACCATTCAACCGATCGGCACCAAATTTTACAGACATAATTGTTGGCTACAACAGACCTAAACCTCGGTTTCTGAAATATTTCGGACAATAAATATTTTAGTAATACCAAAAAAGCCGTTTTTAATGTAATTTTAATTGCAATAAAACCGTTCATCTGACGCGAAAATTGAATAAACGAATTTGTAGAGGAGAAAATTCACTACAACTTTGTTCCCTTATGTTTTTTTCATATTTGGTATCGTTTGACAGATATTTTCAAAAATAACTGAGTTTTGACTCCCTCCATTTGTCCTGAGGTTAGTTTACCTAGGTTTATGTAGTTTGTAAGCTACGGACTGATGACCACGCAGTTTGGTCCGATAGATTTACAAACATTTGAACATTTTTTAGACGCTAGATTATCTTTTATCGTACGAGGAACGACGTGTTTTTGTTAATTCTTCAGTGCGCCATTGCTTTGAAATGACAACGTGTAAGTTACAATACCAAAATTATCCAATACGTAACGCAAGATGGCGTATGCCAGAGAGATTTCTGGGCGAGGAATGTCACGTGACATCTGCGATCGGCTGGTTTTCGTTAACTCAATCGAGGGTGTCAAAACTCCGTTATTTTTGCAAATATCTCTCAAACGATACGAGATATGAAAAAAACATAAAAGAGCAAAGTGGTAGAGATTTTTCTCCTCTACAAATTCGGTTATTCAATTTTCGTGTCAGGTGAATCGTTAAGCCGTTATTTTCATTTAAATTTCGAGCTGTCAAAAGACGATCGCAAAGGCCCACTTTTAGTGTTACTACCGTAACCTAAAGTGGGCCAAAAAGAAACATAATTTCCACTATGAAACTTTACAGTGGTGTGTGCGCTGATATGAAACTTCCTGGCAGATTAAAATTGTATGCCGCAACCGAAACTCGAACCTGGGAAATTTGCCTTTCGCGGGCAAGCGCTCTACCACTCAGCTATCCCGACACGACAGTCCTCACAACTTCACTTCTAGCAGTTCCTCGCCCCCTGCTTTCCAAACTTCATTCTGGAAATATCCCTTAGGCTGTGGCTAAGCCATATCCCTTCTCCCAAGAATGCTAGTCTTGCAAGGTTAGCAGGAGACCTTCTGTAAAGTCTGGAAAGTAGGAAGCGATGTACTGGCAGAACTGAAGTTGTGGAATTTGAAGAAAACGTTTGACGATGTTAAACGGAATATACTCTTTAAAATTCTGAAGTAGGCTGGGGTAAAACATATGTAATGAAAAGTTATAAAAAAACTAGTACAGGAACCAGGCAGCAGTAGAGTCGAAAGGCATGGAAGGGAAGCGTTTGCTGGGGAATGGGGTAACATAGACTCGTAGTCTTTCCCCAATGATATTCAATTTCTACAGTGAACAACCTGTGACGGACAGCGAGGAGAAATTTTTTGAACGGAATTAAAGTAGAAGAATAAAAACTTTGCGTTTACCTAATGGCATTGTCCTTTTGCTGTAGACAGCAAAGGAATGAGAGGCACAGTTGTACGGCACGGGCAGTGTCTTCAATAAGAGTATGACAAAAACAGTAACGAAACAAGGGTTATGTAATTCAGTCAATTACATCAGAGTTGAAAGGCATGAAAGGGACGCAGAGGCTGGGAAGGGTGTAAGACAGGTTGTAGCCTTTCTCCAATGTTGTTCAATTTGTACATTGTGCAAGCTATTAAGTAAAGCAAGGAGAAGTTTGGAGAAGGAATTAGAGCGAAGAAATAAAAACCTTGCGTTTCAATGACGACATGGTAATTCTCTCAGAGACAGCAAAAGACCGGGAGGAGCAATTGAACGGAATGGATAGTGTGTTGAAACGAGC
Source organism: Locusta migratoria (assembly GCA_026315105.1). NCBI lineage: Eukaryota > Metazoa > Arthropoda > Insecta > Orthoptera > Acrididae > Locusta > Locusta migratoria. The sequence goes on along the minus strand of CM048744.1, from coordinate 940,363,216 downwards.
ATATAAGATGAACATTGACAAGAGCAAAACAAGGATAATGGAATGCAGTCTTAGACAATCATGCGATGCTCAAGGAATTAGATTAGGTAACGAATTAAAAAAGGTGGTAGATGAATTTCGTTACTTGGGCACATTACTGAGAATATAAAATGCAGAATGGCAATGGGAAGATAAGTGTTTTCGAAAAAGAGAAATTTGTGAACATCCAATATCAATTTAAGCTTAAGGAAGTCCTTTCTGAACGCATTTGTGTGGAGCGTTGCCTTGTATGGGAGTGAAACTTGGACGATAAACAGTGCGGACAGGAAGAGGATATAGGCTTCTGAAATGTGGTGCTACTGAAGAATGCTGAAGATTAGGTGGGTGGACCGCGTAACTACTGAGAAGGTACTGATCATAATTGAGGAGAAAAGGAATTCCAGGCATACCTTGACCAAAAGAAGGGAGGACACATTCTTAGACATCAAGGAATTGTGAATTTAGCGTTAGAAGTAAGTGTGTGGGGTAAAAATCGCAGAGGGAGACCAAGGGATGAAAATAGTAAGCACATTCAAATGGAGGTAGTTTGCCGTTCTTACGAGGAGATGAAAAGGCTGGCTCAGGTTAGAGTAGGATGGAGAACTGCATCAAACCAGTCTCCGGACTGAAGACAAAAAAACAACACGTCAGGCCGTGTCGAAGGATTTAGATTAGGAAAGGAGGCAATATAGATGATTGGTTACTTTTGTTATTTGGACAGTAAAATGACTTACGATGGGCGCAGTACAGAATATATAAAATGCATAATTTATGTAGAGTGTAATCGTGTACGATAGTGAAGATTTCAGACAGAAACATGATAGAAGCTATAGAAATTTGGTACTACAGAAGAATGCTGAAGATGAGATTTGTAGATCACGTAACTAAATGGGCGGTAATGAACGGGACAGAATCTTGTGGAGGAACTTGACAAAAAGAAGAGGTCAAATAGTAGTACACCACATTCTGAGACATCTAAGAATCATCAATTTAAAACTGGAAGGAATTGGGGGGGGGGGGGGGGAGGATGGAGGGTAAGTGGTAAACATCGCAAGAAAGAAATACAGTAAACAGATACCACCGGATGTGGTCTACCGTTCTTACTCGAAGATGAAGAGGCGTGGAGAGCTGAATCGAACCAGTCTTCGGACTGAAGACCATAAAGGGAAACACGTATCTCTTACTTCACTCCATACTACAACATTTAAAGCCGATCAAAATAAAAGTGTTCAAATGTTTGTATAGTCTATGGGGCTTAACTACGGGGTCATCAGTCCCTAAACTTACAAACTACTTATGAACTACTTACGAACTAGGACGGCACAAATATCCATGCCCGAGGGGGGATTCGAACCCCCGACCGTAGTGGCCGTGGAGACCGTGACTGGAGCGCCTTAGTCTCCTCGGCCACCGCGGCTGGCGAATAAAAGTGTTGGGTCACTTGCAAGCGCTACTGTACTTCGTAAGAGTGACGTGCGTTTCAAGCATTACCAGTTACTGTATAAATACTGCTGGAAGTCCAAGCAGTTTTTTACAGCTTCCACTGGAATACTGCCCTGTTGCAGTCCGACAAGCTAGAATTGTGTTTCACTATTTAAAATGAAATCAGTGTCCAAGTGAATAATTTACTAACCACAGTACGAAGTGTCAAACATAATAATTATTGCTCTGATGTACGTAGCCTAGTAATTTTATATTAATATACGGTACTTATTTAGCCAATTTGCTCTGTCATGTTTGGTACTATTATATTTGCTCAAGGAGAAACATATTTCCTTAGTGTATACACGGGATGTGAATTTTAAGCTGACAAACCAGAATAACCCGATAAATAAGCTTCACGCGAAAAAACATGTAGAATCCAAAGCAGATTATTTTCGAGAGGGACATCTGCTGATGCTAAAATTAGCCCGTTACCCCAGCTCCCTCGGAGACAAAATTAAAATTTCAAATTGGAACTCCCGCTTTTATTACTGAATCAGATTCTACATAAAGGAACTGCGTATATTTTGTCTTAAACGTTTGTTTTGATTCTTGGTACTTGGCGCTGTAATTCAAGAGAAATCGATGTTCTCATTTCTGCGTGAAAAATTGTTAGGGATAAATAAAAAGTACTCCATCTTTAGTGATCTCCATGTCGGCGGGTAGCTAAGCCCTGCGTTCCGACGGAAAGAAGAAATCAAAACTAAAAGAGGAGAAGTAACGCATTAAACTATATTTATTTGATGCTGTTGTATTTTACAGTGTGCTTTTCTTTGCTTCCCTGATTAATGTGTGCTGTCAGTCAGACTTAAACACGTTATCATTAGTCAAGTCTGAATGTTTTATTTAAAGCCTACAAAAGCTTATATTTTTATGACTTCAAAGGGCCGTTCAGTCAGGTACTGTATAATCCCAGACATTTAAAATTCGTATACTCTTTCCTATAATTAATGAGTTAGGAGAAATTAGTGGATTATAAAAAAACCCGACAAGAAGTCAGTTTTGACGTTCAAGCAGACTGAAAAACAACCTAATCCACAGCAGTTGAACTGTCCGACCGTTGGTAACATGACCGCGGAATGACTAATACCCTCACTTCTCCTTAACCCAGATACCTATTAAAACGTAATCACGAGTGAAATACGACTGCGACCTTAAAGCGGCTTATTAATTGCGTTTCCAGGAGAACAGGTTATTACTCGGTTAATGCGGGGCGGGCCGCCCGTGCTTTGCGTAACGCCGTTGTTGTGTGGCCTGATGTGCGCCGGGCAGCAATTATACTCGCCGGCGTGACGGGACGTCAAAGCGGCAGAGTGGCGGAGCGGGCGTCGGCGCGTTGCCATGGCAACCAGCCGCCCACCGTCGGAGCGGCCCAGGTAACCTGCTGGTGGGCCCGCACTCCGAGGAGGGCGCGTGCCCCAACACACTGCCAGCAAAGTTTGGGGAAATTTTCTAGCTCCTTACTTAATAGGCATATACTACCGCTCACACAAAGAAGGATCTGTACCAAAAGGCTGGAAAGTTGCACAGGTAACACCAACATTCAAGTAAGGCATTATGAGTAACCCAGTAAACTACAGGCCTATTTCATTGACGTCAATTTGCAGCAGGGTTTCATCCTGTATTCAAATATTATGAATTATCTCGAACAGAATCATCTATTGACCCAAAGTCAACACGACCATCAAGGCACTCCTCGTCCAGACTGTCCCACTCTGCAACGACGATTCGTCGCAGATCGCTCAGATTTGCTGGTGGGTCATCTCGCCCAGAAACAGCCCATTCAATGTGTCCTAGGCATGTGCGATATGGTTCATGACTGGAGAACACGCTAACAATTCTAATCTCGCGATGTCGTTATCATGAAGGAACGCATCCACAAGAGGACCACTAAGAGTGCCAAGATTGTCATCCATTAAGTCAAATTCCTACCGAAATGCTGTCGATAAGGTTGCACTAGATGTCGGACGTTTGTCATCCCTGTACCGTATAGCCGTTTGGTTCAATTCTACAATCATCAGTGGCCACATATAATGTTCAAATTCAAATGTTTGTAATTCGAAGCAACAAAACTACTCTTTTCATCGGACCCTAGATTTACAAATTACTGAAACTAACATATTCTAAGGACAACACACACACACACACACACACACACACACACACACACACATAACGGAGGAAGGACTTGCGTCCACATAATGCCATCCCAGAACATTAGAAAACCACCCCTGTACTGCAGTCGCTCGACGAAGTGTCTATGACCTAGAGGATGGCCAGGCTGCCTCCAAATCATCTCTGACGATTGTCTTCTTTAAGGCAGATGCGAGCCTCAACTGTGGATACATATACATTTACATGCATACTGCGTAAGCCACCAGACGTTGTGTGGCGGAGTGTACCTTGAGTACCACTGTCGGTTCTCCCTCCTATTCCAGTCAAGTATTGTTCGCGGAAAGAAAGGTTGTCGGTATGCCTCTGTGTGGGCTCTAATCTCTCTGATTTTATCCTCATGATGTCTTCGCGGGATATACGTAGGATGGAGTAGTATACTGCTAGACTTCTCGGTAAAGGTATTTTGACAAAAGCCAGTACCGAGCGACAGAGCGTCTCTCCTGCAGTCTTCGATTGGAGTTTATTGATCATCTTCGTAACGCTTTCACGATTAGCAAATGATCCTGTAACGAAGCGCGCTGCTCTCTGTTGGATCTTTTCTACTTCATCAACCCCACCTGGTATGGATCCCACACCGGTGAGCAGTATTGAAGCAGTAGGCGAACAAGTGTACTGTGACCTACTTCCTTTGTTTTCTGACTGCATTTCCTTAGGATTCTTACAAAGAATCTAAGTCTGGCATCTGCTTTACTGACGATTGATTTTATATGGTCGTTTCATTTTAAATCACTCCTAATGCCTACTCCAAGATAATTTATGGAATTAACTGCTTCCAGTTGCTGACCTGCTATAGTGTAGCTAAATGATACAGGATCTTTCTTCCTATGTATTCGCAGCACATTACACTTGTCTACATTGAGATTCAAATGCCATTCCCTGCACCATGCGTCAATTCGATGCAGATCCTCATATATTTCAATACAATTGTCCATTGTTTCAGCCTCTCTATATTTACAGAATCATCCGCAAAAAGCCTCAGTGAACTTCGAATGTTATCCGCGAGGTCATTTATATACTTATGTAATATTTTGTGAACAGCAACGGACCCACGACACTCCTGACATCAGTCTTACTTCGAAAGACTTCTCTCCATTGAGAATGATATGCTGATGCCAATTCTGACGAGTCCATTCAACATGATGTCGGGCCCTTCTGTGCCCTGATCTATGGAGTAAGCTGCAAATCTTCATGGACGTCGGGAGTAAAATTTAGCCCATTACGTAGAGTCTGAGTTGAAACTCGACGTCCTGTGACGTTCCTCTCAGGGTCTCTCTGGTCTGAAATCTGTAAGTAACGGCCATCAGCTGCTGTGGTAGCCTTAGGGTTGCCAGAGCGAGGCAAGTGATCGACAGTTTCTGTATCTCTGTACCTTTTCCACGTTCGAACAATATCGCTTTGGTTCATTAGGAGATGCTTCGAAACTTCCGTTGATGACATTCCCTGACGATACAAACCAACAATGCGGATGCCAACGAACTTGTGAGTTGACCTTAGAGGCGTGGCAGAACTACACTAAACATTTTAAGTCCACTTCCTCCTGGAGTTGTGACTAGAACTGACCTGCCGTCTTACGCATCTGTGGCATTGACACTGCTCATGCGTGGTTGTTTACAGGTTTAGTGACATCTATGGACAATCTAAGGAAGTATGTCCTTGATACAACATACGCATTCAGTTAGAATTAAAATTCTTCTGAGCTATTTGCCGCGTCATTGTACTTATTTACTTTACGTGTCCGGGTGAGAACATCTAAACTGTCTTCTTCCAAAACTCTGCACCTTTAACGGCCTTGTCATTCCATAAAAACAGATCTTCCGTTGTCCAAACAATTTCCATCCTTGGGCACATTAGTAAATGTTCATTAGTCTGTATGTTTCCGCATTGGTCGTCTTCAGAATAGCCCCACTTCACCATATTTACTTTGAATTTTCTGACTCCTGTTCTTAATCTATTCAGTTTTCTCCATGTGCTAGACTGCAGTTTTGTAGCAATTTTGGTTGCTGTTCTTGACAAGATGATTCTTTGAAACAGCTTGTATAAGTGGCATGTTAATGAGATAGGTCAGAAATTTTTCGGTTCGGTTGGCTCTTTGCCAGGCTTTAGAATTGGTACTACTTGCAATTTCCTCCAAAGTTTCGGAGTTTGAAATGTTTTGAAACAGTTGTTCATCATCCTCACTAGCCATTCTTTATTTGTACAGTTCCTATGTTTATCAGGGTCTGCTGATGCTTTTTTTTTTTTTTTTTTTTTTTTTTTTTTTTTTTTTTTTTTTTTTTGAGTTCTTGCACTGTTCTTCCCAGTTCTTCAGGTGAGAATGGAGTGCTTAGAGAGTCACTCTCTCCTCCCATGTTTCGCTTGAGATTCAATTTAGTTGCCTTCCCATTTAGTAACAGTTGGTAGGCAAATTGGTTCGGAGCTACGTTTGTACTCAGTGGCGGGCTCGTGGGATCATTGCTAAGATTTTTTACGTTTCCACGCTATTCGACTGTTTTATTTCATGTCCAAATCACATAACAATGTAGCCCATCTTTCCATGAGTCTTCCGCAGGAAATACTTGTTTCCTCCAGTGCTTGCCTTTGAAACCAATTTTGTCCCTAGTGGTTAATTATGATTGGTTGAAATTAGGTAGCAGGAAGGGAAGGAATAACTTTATTCTTGAAACTTTCTGGCAGATTAAAATTGTGTTCCGGAAATGGGACTCGAACCTGGGACCTTTGCCTTTCGCGGCAAGCGCACTACCGACTGTGCTATCCCGACACGACTCGCGATGCCGCCTCACAACTTCCGCCAGTACCTCGTCTTCTACTTTCCAAACTTCACAGAAGCTCTCCTGCGAAACATGGAAGACTAGCACTCCTGGAAGAAAGGATATGGTGGAGACATGGCTTAGCCACAGCCTAAGGGATGTTTTCAGAATGAAACTTTCACTCTGCAGCGGAGTGTGCGCTGATATGAAACTTCCTGGCAGATTAAAATTGTGTGCCGGAATCGGGACTCGAACCTGGGACCTTTGCCTTTCGCTTCCATTTGTGTTTCTGATAGGTGGAAATCAAGAAGAAGATGCGCTTATTGGTGTTTGCATCGATGGTTCTGATTGGTGTACGCTTATTGATGTTTGCATGTAATTGGCCATCAACGGTGTTTCCTGGTCGGCCTAGTTGTTCTAAGTAGCGACATTGCTGCCACGCTGTCAGGATGCCCATCTGCGGAACAAGGGCCCGTTGTACCTACCACTCGCCACGAAGCGTCGCCGCGCTGGCAAAACAGCAACAAGCGTACATCTTCCCGTTTTCCACCAATCAGAACCACCAATAAGCGCATCTTCCTCTCGATTCCACCTATCAGAAGTACCAAAAAAGTTATTCCTTTCCTTCCTGCTACCTAATTTTAACCAATCAGAACCAACCTGTGGCCATGGGGACAGGATTAAGGCAAGCAAAGAGGACACAAGTCAGTATTCCCTGAGGAACGGTCCTGTATCGTATCCGAAACGTTCGAAATATGTTATCATTTTGACGCAGCAAATAGCTCAGAAGAGTTTTAAAACAATAATGACCGCGAAAGCCTACGTTCTTACATACACCTTCAGTGTTATGGAGACCTTGTAAGGTTCCTGTTTTTATGTATTATAAGAAATTCTACATAAGATGCCCTTTGTAAATATTGTTCTTCATTTAACATTTCACTGAGAAAGTCGATATTAATTACACATGGATGTAACAAGTACGTAGTAAAATCTGTGAGCAGCTATGCTGCGTGTAATGATATCACTAGCGCTGCGTCGCCGGTGGTAATACCGGCAGTAGTGGTAGGAGAGAGAGTTTTTGAGCTGCCGCTACAGGGGAAGGAACTCCTGGAGGCAATGTTACTGCTTGCGCAAAATCTTATTTGTAAATTTCTTTTGTAATGTGGATGGTAGGAAATATGGTAGGAAGTCATGCACATTACAGTTTTATAGTATACTTTGTGAAATAGGAAGGCCGTTTGTAAAGAAATTTTGTTACTCATTTCTGTAAGTTATGTCCAACAATGAATCAATACAGAAATTTAAACCTTACGCCGTTTGGTCTGCCTTTATTTTATTGAGATTTATTCCCATTGTTAGAAGTTCCCTCCCTGAATCTCAGGGTCAATACTAGTTATTGTAGGGTTTTAGGCATTGTCAGAGTAAATGAAGTTCAATCAGAATATTCACATAATGAATATTAATTTTAAGCATGCGTGGCGCTGCGACGACTAATTGAATCAATTTCGAGAAAGGCGTTATCCACGAGGTAAGTGCTAAAGTTTACAGGACCAATGCAGTAATTATTCGGCGACAATCAATGTTTCTACGTGACACCAAAGTTCGTTTGCTGCAAATTGGTAAAAGGCAGGATTCATTTTTGGTATTAGGAAAGTACTTTGTTCAAAAAGCCACAGAGTAAAGTTTTAACTGCAATTTTATTTTTATTTTGTTGTTGCGTGTAAGCCTTACCTTTATACAGTGTGTGTGAAGTCAGGTGTTACAACCGTGAGCATTCTAATTGATATGATGCAAAAGTATGAAGACAACGAGTAAGCATAGGATTTGTTTATTCACATATATAGTTTAGTTGTGTCTTACAGACGTGAACCTTTCAACCTCGGATGGAAGGCGATGTAACACCTGTTTGTCTGGACATGGCAGTAACAACTGTGATAGTATGTCGTCTACTCCATGGGCCATTTAGACTGGCAATAACGTTTATTAACCCTTCGAAGACTGAGTTTTTGAACCCTCGCTTGCTTCTATCGTCGCAGTTATTTTGGTACTGTTGATTTACGTAGGATTCTGAGGTGTAGACATGCCATTATTCAGCCATCTGCACTCACTACTTCAGACCTTTCGCTTTCTTCTCGCCTTAACGCCTTTGTAGGGTCCGGTTCGTGAATTGATGAATCTTCAATTGCTCTTCTTAGTACCTCGGAAGCTTCGCGATCTTAGAATTCTCTTGCAGAGTCCGCAACTGAGCGTATACTTATTATTCTTTAATTTCCTCGTTACTCCAACCAGTCACAAACCACAAGTACCAATTTCAGTTCTTACATCGAAAGTATTTCGCCGCGGTGGAGTGGCCGAGCGGTGTAAAGCGTCTCGCTGCGGAGCGCGCGGTTGCTCGCCGTGGAGGTTCGAGTCCTCCCTGGGGCATGGGTGTGTGTGTTTGTCCTTAGGTTAGTTTACCTAGGTTTAAGTAGTTTGTAAGATACGGACTGATGACCACGCAGTTTGATCCGATAGATTTACAAACATTTGAACAGGGCCAATGCAGTAATTATTCGTCGACAATGTTTCTCTGTGACAACAAAGTTCGTTTGCTGAAAATTGGTAAAAGGCAGGATTCATTTTTGGTATTAGGAAACTGCTTTATTCAAAAAGAGTGAAGTTTTAACTGCAATTGAATTTTTATTGTTTTGTTGCTTGTAAGCCTTACCTTTATACAGTGTGTGTGAAGTCAGGTGTTACAACCGTGAGCATTGTAATTTACATGATACAAAAGTATGAAGACAACGAGTAAGCATAGGATTTGTTTATTCACATATATAGTTTAGTTGTGTCTTACAGACGGGAACTTTTCAACCTTGGATGGAAGGTGATGTAACACCTGTTTGTTCAAATGTTCAAATGTTTGTATAGCTTATAGGACTTTACGGAGTCATCAGTCCCTAAACTTACAAACTACTTACCAACTAGCTAATCCTAAGGACGGCACGAATATCCATGCCCGTGGGGAGATTCGAACCCCCGACCGTAGTGGCCGTGTAGAACGTGACTGGAGCGCCTCAGTCCCCTCGGCCACCGCAACTGTTTGTCTAGACGTGGCAGTAACAACCGTTATGGTATGTCATCTACTCCAGGGGCCATTTAGACTGGCAATAACTATTAAATGTCAGCTCCTTCCTGGAAGAGCTAGAGCTTTCAAAAGAAGACAGCCAAACCCCTCGCGCAGCACTAAGTATCCGCGGGACCTGGCAGCTAATTGGCCGGGAATTTTTTCTTTGAATGCGTCAGGGAATCAGCGCAGGTAGTGGAGTGGGCGGAGAGTGTTCCAAGGAGGCGCTGCAGGTGACCAGCGAAGCCTCGGTAATAATTAGTGGTGGCCGGCACGCACCTGGTACCTGCTGGAAGGCGCACCTGGCCAAGCGGCTAAAAATAGACGCCCGCCCTGAATGACTCGCCGGATGAGTTCTTTACGAGGTGAGCGCGCCAGGGAAGAGGGGAAAGGGGGAGGGGAGGATTGATAACGCCCGGCTGCGGAGAACACGGGCCCGGTGGGATCCAGTAGCAGATAAGAAGAACCGCGGTGGTAAGCAGCGGCAGAGCGGGAGGAATTAGAAGGCAGAGTTGGAAGGGGAGGAGGGGAGATAGGAAAAGAAAAGAGAAAAGACGCGCGAGACGGCCGGCTTCCACTCTAACAAATTACACATCACGATGTTGCATTGGGTCTATTTATAGGAGAGTCCGGTTTTGGAGGACGGCGGCTCCACACGTGGTCGATGGAGGGGGGAGGACCAGCCGGCCAGCCTCCGCCTTATGCAAATAGCCCCGCGGTCGCCAAGTGTTCGAGCGACCTACCGCGGCGCGCCCGCTCCAACATCTGCAGTCCTCTGGCCAGGTGCGCGGGGCGGTTCTGCGCAGGTGCTGGGCCTCGCTTCGCCTGCTGTTCCTTTTGCGTCGGCGAGTTTCTGGGCAGATCCTGCCCACTTGTGGTTCCTGAGCGTCGAGAACCGGCGTGTGAATCGGCTTCCAACTACTTGACGATTTCATCACTGAGGGAAGGAGGCAGGGCAGAGGAGGCATTTGAGGTCCCGTCAACATCACGGACATTAGAGACGAAGCACAGTGGCATAGCTTACAGTACACTTGTGTTGATTATAATGCAAGTAATATCATTACCAGTACAATAAAACTTATTTTGTCAGATAATTACAGAGGTGAAGCAATGTAAATAAGCACCATACAACATATTTCTAAGGCTAATTACAGAGGTGGAGCATAATACAGAATGTTATTTAATCTAATAGACCTAATTACAATTTGTTCTACTTTGATCCAATAGGTACATCAAGCTGTGATTTTACATGATATATATGTATTTGTGAAGGATGATTGCAGTCTATCTATCAGTTTGGGAGGGATGGCTGTAGTTTATCTTAAGACATCTTTGATTCCATACATTCATGAACTTAATAGAAGCAGTGTTTCATTAGGAGAGATTTCACTGATCCTTTAAATTTGCTTATTTCCTGAATTTCTTTTGTTTGTTTTGGAAGGTGATTAAATAATTTCACTCCCATATATTTGACACCACAACTATATAATTTTGTTGAGTGGGAGGGTAATCTTAAAAAGGTTTTGGATCTAGTGTCGTATTGCTGGTAGTCCATATTTGTTTCCAGATTATTGATAGTTTTTTTTTTTTTTTTTGGTAAAACATAGGATTTCCAATATGTACTGACATGGAAGGGGCAAGATATTTAGTTTCCTGAATAATGGTTTGAATGTATCCCTTTGCTTTTTAAACATGATTATTCTTACTACACTTTTTTGTAGCTTAAATAGATTTACTGCGTCAGAGCTGTGGTCCCAAAACATTATACCATAACAAAGAACTGAGTGGAAGAGGGCATGATACATTGTTATTTGTGTACTTAGGTTAGTGCACACGGCAGGATACGACCAATTAACCAATAGTCCTCACGGACTCGCTCTTGCGAAAGAAACACATCTTGCCCTTTATTCACATGAAGTGATAGGCGCCAACGACAAGGGATCTCAAATTGATTCCATATTTCTGGATTTCCGGAAGGCTTTTGACACTGTACCCCACAAGCGGCTTCCAATGAAATAGCGTGCTTATGGAATATCTCCCCAATTGTGCGATTGGATTGGAGGCAGGGTAGAGGAGGTTTTAAGGTCTCGTCAACATAATGGGCAGTAGAGACGAAGCACACGGTAGGATACGACCTATTAACCAATAGTCCACACGGATTCAGAAAGTATCGCTCTTCCGAAACACAGCGTGCCCTTTCTTCACATGACGTGATAAGCGCCATATCGATTCCATATTTCTGGATTTCCGGAAGGCTTTTGACACTGTACCCCACAAGCGGCTTCTAACGAAATAGCGTGCTTATGGAATATCTCCCCAATTGTGCGATTGGATTCACGATTCCCTATCAGGAAGGACACAGTTCGTTGTAATTGACGGTAAGTCATCGAGTAAAACAGAAGTAATATCCGGCGTTCCCCAGGGAAGCGTTAGAGGCCCCCTACTCTTCCTTGTGTTTATAAATGATTTAGGAGACCATCTGAATAGCTCCCTTAGACTGTTCGCGGATGATGCTGTCGTTTATCGGTTAGTGAACAGAGGAACAAAAGCAACTGCAAAGCGATTTAAACAAGATTTCTACAGGTGCGAAAATTGGCAATTGACACTAAATAAAGAAAAGTGTGAAGTAATACACATGATCACTAAAAGAAATCCGCTGAACTTCAATTACGCGATAAATCAGTCAAACCTTAAGGTCGTAAATTCTACCAAATACCTAGGAGTTACAATTACGAACAACTTAGACTGGAGAGAACACATAGAAAATATTGTGGGGAAGGGGAACCAACGGTTACGTTTAATTGGCAGAACGCTTCGAAGATGCACCAGCTCCACCAAAGAGACTGCCTACATCACACTTGTGCGTCCTCTCCTGGAGTACTGTTGCCCCTTGTGGGACCCTCACCAGGTGGGACTGAAGGAAGATATTGAGAAGGTTCAGAGAATGTGAATGTGTAAATATTTTGCTAGCACCCAGCTATTTATGGAGACATGACCACCCCAATAAAATAAGAGAAATCAGATCGAAAACGGAACGATTTAGATGTTCTTTCTTCCCCCGCACTATTAGAGAATGGAACGGTATAGAAAAGTTATGAAAGCGGTTAATGAACCCTCTTCCAGGCACTTAAATGTGATTTGCAGAGTATCGATGTAGATGTAGATACTTTATGTCAGGATTGGTGAAGGAAATCGATCGTGCCCTTTCAATGGAATCATTCTGGAATTTGGCTGGAGTCAGGAACGCCGACACCGTGGATGCTCCGGGGCTTGTGCACCCCACCCCCCTCCAAGAATTTTTCGGTGGTGCTGAGCACCCACATAAAATTGAGGTAGAAGATAAACTTGCATAATTTTTTTTAAAAAATCGGGAAAAATCAAAATGTACCTTATGACTCAAGAGGCAATGCAAAACGTGGCCATAGCTAGAGACGATATTTCATACGTGAAAGAAATGATCAGTTTTGTACGCGGGTTTCCAAGCGAGTAGTAATGAGTGTCCGTGTTTTACCCACTATGCTACCTTTATTCATCCTGAAGCACGTCGGTCCTTTTGACCTTTCAGATGTACGTATTTATGAACATTCAAGTGTGTTCTTTCATGAATTTAGATTGAAGAATCTGATGCTGATGTTAAAGTTAATCGTTTTTACTTATCTTTGTCACTTCCCTTGTTATTAAAATTATAGATTCAGTTGAAATTTGTAATGCTTTTCTCTGAGGCTTAAAAAAACCTTGTGCTATATTAATACTGTCAGAGATGTCATGAAGTTATCTCGAAGTGATGAAAGTTTCGATGAAGTATACAGCTCTTTCTTGGAACTTGGAAGTTTGGCCACGAAAAGCCACGTATCTGACAGCCTTGATTTAAGAAGAGACAGTTGCTTGCCTGAACGTCGCATGTCTTGCAAGTAAGAAAAAAGTACTGATGTTTGCAACGAGCTAAAGGCACACGACTGACAAGTGGTGGAGTCGCAAGATAAGAGCGGAACCGAACTGTGGGGCCGCTTCCTGCATAGCAATGTGCGCGCTTGCACTCGCGACAAACAAGCTATAATTAAGGTCGTGACTAATCGCCCGACACCCGCGGCGTCGATGCAGGCATGCTGTGGCCGGCCTTGGCGAATGCCGGCGTGATAGGCGAGGACACACCTGTCACGTGCGGCGCCTGGACACGTACGTCCTGGAGGGCCGTCAGCACTCACCTGCAACAACAGAGGCGCGAGTCAGCAGTGACATATGACATAAGCTACAAGAACAAGTGTGTTGAGGCGCGATGAGTCAAATAATAGAAAAAATAAATACATAAATAATCCAAAACGACTTGAAAGACTTGACATACGAGGGTAAGGCCGGTATTACACTATCAAATTGTTTGTCAAAGAATTGGACAAAGAAAAATTGGACGTAGTGTAATGGGAACGTCGTCCAATATTTCAACCAATCTAAGGCCTCGGCCTAGATTTGATCAAAGAAATCGCTCGTCTTCTGTTTCCTGCAGTGAGAAATGTGACCGCTTGGAGCGCTAGTAGTATACAGCTTCCTTCATTTATTTGGAGGTTAAGTATCTGACATTACTTGGACATAACGTTCGTATTCGTAAACATGGCTAGTAGTGGAATGTTTGTGTAGTGTTTTCTAGCAACAACAAAATTTTAAAAAATCAGATGGAGCGTTGTATAACAGGCGACAAGGCCAATTCACACTGTCCGTCACGTCAATTCGCGTAGCCCAATACCCTGCGGCGAAAGTGAGGTTGAGTTACAATCCGTGTTGTAAAAAAGTCTTTATATACTATAGGAATTGAAGCAGTAATACCCCTAAATCTTATTTACGGCCGAAACAGATTTTAGAATGTATGATTTTGGTAACTTGATGTGCTAAGTGCTGGGAAGTGAAACAACTTTCATAACATTGAAATCTGTTTGCAAGCGAATCTATGTACATATAAATACGTCAGCCAATTTTTGTAAGGAAATAAATAGAGCCTATGTTTGAGTCAGCCTTTTTGTTACTCTACTGCAAACTGTGAAGGATGAAGAGCGACAAAATAATTAGCAGTGAACGGCCTGGCTGTTCTGCCGACGACATAAAAAAAAAAAAAAAAAAAAAAAATCCTCGCGGTCCCGTAACAAATTTTGTTTATCTCGCTCTGACACCCACGGTTTCATCCAAGTGTGTTTCTTTTTCTTTTTTTCCTCCTCCTCTTCTAAATGCAGACATAACGCAACTGTAGTATAAACAGCAGCATTACACCGCTATTTTGAAGCAAATTTGACAAAATATTGGATGATAGTAATAATACGTCCTTTTGCGATTCATCCAATGTCTTTGTCAAAAAATATGACCAATATGTCATTCAATTTTTTCGTCCAATTCTTTGTCCAATAATTTGATAGTGTAATACCGGCCTAAGTCATTTATTATCCGCAAAGTAGTTATAAAATTTTATTGTAATAAAATGCGAAACTTACAAAAACATTATTTTTCGACATAGTCTCCTTCGTTCATCGCTCTACAAGTTTCCTTATGCCCTCATAAAAGAAAGTTTTCGGTTGAGCTGCGAGCCAGGTATGCACCGCTTCCTTCACTGCTTCGTCCGAGTCAAATCGACGTCCCCTTAATGCCTGTTTAAGTGGACCAAACAAGTGATAGTCATAAGGGGCAAGATCGGGATTATACGGAGGATGATCCAGTACTTCGGATTTGAGTTTCTGGAGCGTTTCAGCAGTGTGGACAGCAGTATGCGGACGGGCATTGTCGTGCAACAACACAACACCTTCTGACAGCAATCCTCGGCGTTTGCTTCGAATTGCATGCAGGCTTCAGCCTGTCAATAAGCATCTCACTGTAATATACACAGTTTATTGTTGTGCCCCTTTCACCAGTACAGGACCTCGCGCATCCCAAAAAACCGTAAGCATCAGTTTTCCTGCTAACTATTTGGTCTTGAACTTTTTCTTGGACGGCGAATTTGGATGTTTCCATTCCATACTCTGCCGTTTACTCTCCGGCTCGTAATGTTTCATCACCAGTAATGTTTCTGTCTAAGAAGTTGTCCCCTTCGTTACCATAGCGATCGAAATGTTTTCTTGGCGCATTTGCTTATGCAACTGTGTGAGTTGTTTTGGGACCCATCTTGCACAAACTTTACGAAACCCAGGTTTTTTGTGAATAATTTCGTAGGCAGAACCATGACTAATTTGAAGACGATGAGCCACTTCATCAATAGTTAATCATCTGTCTAAGAGAATCATTTCACGTGATCGCTCAATGGTTTCTTCATTTGTGGCGGTAAATGGTCGTCCGGCTCCTTGCTCATCATGCTTAAACCTCGTGCGACCATTTCGGAATTTTTCAATCCACTCGTACACACTTCGTTGTGGCAAAAACACTGCTCCCGTAGTGTACTGAAAGTCTTCTATGAATTTCGGCCCCTGATACACATTCCGCCCACAAAAAAGTATCACTGAACGTTGCTCTTCTTTAGTGCAAATAGACAGCGAAGCAGCTATGATTAATAGCACGGCAGCGACAACGAAACTAGCGTAGCAGCTTGAAAATTGCCAAGACATAACAAACAAAGCGTGCGTCACCAACGTAAAACGACAGAGCTACCAACAAAAACAAAAATCTAACAAAATTGCGGATAATAATTGACTTACCCTCGTACAACTTCATATTCAAATGAAATTTACGTTAGTCCATGTCAAAATTTTCACTCTTCTGACGGAACTTTTCTGTACCATTTGCTTGCTCTTTCATATTCTGTTCTGTGAGATGCCTTTTACTATGATGGGGTCATTCGTAAATAAAAGAAGAAACACCACTGGCATCCCATTATTTCTTGAGAAAAAAGTCATTGTAGAATAGTGAAACCTAGCCATGTTAAACTACTATTTTAGCCTCACTTCGGAAAACAACGGATCCACGACCTGAGTGCTGCTACTGCCTAGGAGACAACAGCAGGAAAACAAGATATCAGGTTAGTGAAAAAAATATTTCGGCTTGATACCCTGACGAGGTACGATGCAATGTGGCCCCTCACGTGCAGGGCGGTTGTCGTCTCCAATAGGAACACTGGCACGGTCTTGGTAACAGCACTGAGGGTGGAAAGAAGCGGACTTACTTTAAAGTAATCAACTTTCTGTAACTATAAAGTCACCATCTTAAGCCTTTCTTATCTTCTTTAGCCGGCCGCGGTGGCCGAGGGGACTGAGGCGCTCCAGTCACGGTCTGCACGGCCATTACGGTCGGGGGTTCGAATCCCCCCTCGGACATGGGTATTTGTACCGTCATTAGTATAAGGTAGTTGATAAGTAGTTTGTAAGTTTAGGGATTGATGACACCGTAGTTAAGTCCCATAAGCTTAACAAACATTTGAACATTTTATCCTCTTTAAACCCGCCATAGCCTGCAGAGTAGTGTGAGCTGATAATAAACTTTCTGACAGATTAAAATTTTGTTCCAGACTGCGTTTCGAACACAGGACCCGAGAAAGGCAAAGGTCTACGGTTCGAATTCTGGGTCTGGCACACAGCTTTAATCTACCAGAATCAAATTTTCTGAAGATATGATTAGCATTTTGGGTACCTAAGTTCGGCACATGACGCCTAATAGACAAGCGTTCGCCATTGACAGTGGGTGATATCTTGTGTCGTGTGTGATGGCAGCGCCGCATATAAGGCGTGAATAGTGCCCTCTGGTACACGCATCCATAGTGCATCTCATCTGTGGTGGTTGCCATAGGGTCAAACCGCTGCACCCATCATTTCACCATATCCGACATGTCTTCGACTGGCGAAAGACTAGTAAGGCCAACGGTCGTGCCACAGTGGCCACACCGGTTCCCGTTAGATCAGCGAGGTTAGGCACTGTCGGGCTTGGCTAACACCTGGATGGGTAACCGTCCGACTCTACCGAGCGCTGTTAAGCGGGGTGCGCTCAGCCCTTGTGAGGCCAACTGAGGAGCCACTTGATGTAGAAGTTGCAGCTCCGAAGTCTGACATACAGGCCGCGAGTGACGCCCTCTGGCGGAAGATGACACGGCGCCCGGTCAGTACACAGCGGGCCTCAAAGGGTGTGTCTCGTAGAGTTTAGTTTAGAAAGTCTGATCATCCGGTTGGCAAGGACAAAAGGCCCACATCTTGTGACACCAGGAAGGCACTTGTTCGTGCAGCAATTTGTGGTCGTGCATTGTCTTGTTGGAAAATAGCGTTTGGGGATGTGGTGCAGAAATGGCATGCTAAATATAGCATGTATCTTATCTTTGTATGAGGTGGAGGGGGGGGGGGCGGGCATTATTAACGTAAAGTAACTTTTAGTAGACACCCCATGATATTATGTATTAGTTTTGCTCCTTATATTTAGAACATTTGCGGTGAAATCAAACTTATATTTCTTATTATTATTTTTATTTCTTCTTCTTCTTCTTCTTCTTCTTCTTCTTCTTATTATTATTATTATTTTTTGAAACTTTTTCACTTGTGGGACAAACAGCTCACTTATATTTAAATTTATGTATAAAAACAGTCTAGAGGGCAACGATTTTTATTTGTATCAACTGGTTCGGACCGTCTTTTTTTTTTTTTTTTTTTTTTTTTTTTTTTTTTTTTTTTTTTTTTTTTTTTCTTAAGCATCTTCAGGATTGCAACTCCGAAATGTATCATAGTTACATTTAGAGGACCTTCAAGCGACATAATTGCCAACATTAACCTAAGTTAATACAGAGAAATAAAATTAAACGATGTTATACCCACTGATGGGTATGGTACTTGGGCAGGTACTTGGAAGCCTTCCAGTGCATCACTGCTGGCTGGATAAAGGTTTAATGCTCTTAAACAGCTAAAGGCTCCAAGGCTCCGCCCCTTTGTCAGCTCCACCCATCTTTGGTAGACAATTAAAAGACTACATAAATTTAGTCAAAAATATAGGATTATAATTAACTATATATTTCTTTATCACTGTCTGAGATAAAATCTTCTGAAACGTAAAATGACGTAAATAACATCAGGTTCTTGTCGAAATTTTCAGAGATATTCAATTTTTTTTTAATCTATCGGGCTCAACTGCTCGGTTATTTGTCCGTAGCTTACAAACTAGCAAGCAGGAGATCCCGGGTTCGAATCCCGGCCGGGCACAAATTTTCATTCGCCGCACTTTGGTATTCCATCTATACCTAGTACAGTGAAGCCATAACTGATCGCAAATTGTGATTTATTTCATGCTTACAAACTACTTGAGCTAAGGACAACGCACACATCCATGCCCTAAGCAGGATTCGAACTTCCGACTCGGGAGGCCTCGCGATCCGTAACGTGGCGCTCCAGCCCGCTTTACTACATGGCAAGATATTCAATAAGTGGTTTTGCAGTGTTGTATGCAAATTTGCTGGCATTAAAAGAATAACTATAAAACTTACTTAAGGTACATAGAGAACAATTCAAGATAGCTTACTTTGCATTTCAAAATTATTATGTTCTTTTGTCATTGAAATGTGTGTAAAAACTGTTATTTTCTTGGTAATATTTAAATATTTACTATTTTTTTACAGCGCTATTGTAATAAAGTTTAAGGCAAAAGTCCCAAAAAGGACTCGCATGTGTTCAGATGCGGAGAATATAGCGCTCAATCGATACCCATGTCAGTGGACTGTTTGTACCCCAGAGACGGAAGTCTTACCCAAAGTTCTTCCCCAGGAGAAAAACACTGTTTCCACAGAGTCGATTTGCAGTGGCATACAAACTATTTCTTTAGAGGGGGGGGGGGCTAGAAAACCTATTTACATACTTCGTCTTGGCAATTCCAGGTCTAATAATAATACGGATGGCTCAATATTTAATTGCGGGAGCACATGTTGTTACTTTTGATAATGGGGACTAAATCATCAAAATGTTCAAATGTTTGTATAGTTTATGGGACTTAACTACGGGGTCATCAGTCCCTAAACTTACAAACTACTTATCAACTACTTACGAACTAGGACGGCACAAATATCCATGCCCGAGGGGGGATTCGAACCCCCGACCGTACTGGCCGTGCAGACCGTGACTGGAGCGCCTCAGTCTCCTCGGCCACCGCGGCCGGCCCTAAATCATCTTCCAAGACCTTCACGTTACAGTACGATATTCACCATGCCATAAAGGAATATCGCAACGACTACTACGTCCAAAAATGTCTATAAAACTATGGGACCAAACTGCAGTAGTCATCAAAATGTTCAAATGTTTGTTAAGCTTATGGGACTTGACTACGGGGTCATCAGTCCCTAAACTTACAAACTACTTATGAACTACCTTATACTAAAGACGGTATAAATATCCATGCCCGAGGGGGGATTCGAACCCCCGACCGTACTGGCCGTGCAGACCGTGACTGGAGCGCCTCAGTCTCCTCGGCCACCGCGGCCGGCCCTAAATCATCTTCCAAGACCTTCACGTTACGGTACGATATTCACCATGCCATAAAGGAATATCGCAACGACTACTACGTCCAAAAATGTCTATAAAACTATGGGACCAAACTGCAGTAGTCATCAAAATGTTCAAATGTTTGTTAAGCTTATGGGACTTGACTACGGGGTCATCAGTCCCTAAACTTACAAACTACTTATGAACTACCTTATACTAAAGACGGTACAAATATCCATGCCCGAGGGGGGATTCGAACCCCCGACCGTAGTGGCCTTGCTGACCGTGACTGAAGCGCCTCAGTCTCCTCGGCCACCGCGGCCGGCAGTAGTCATCAGTCCATAGACTTACAAACTATTTAAAGTAACTTATGCTGTGGACAAAAAACGTCTCAGGGAGGACTCGAAGCTCCGCAAACTGCTCAGCAAGGCCCCATGGAGCGTTCTGCCATTTCCGCACGGACACTATCCCGTTATAAAACAGTGCACACTCACACTCACCCATTATGGGTGAAAAAAGTTCCATATGGCAAAATGTAGCTTCCGCGACCCCTAAAATGATCCCAATTTTGCTTACTAACGAACCCATCCCAATGGAAGTGGTCTCTGTCGCTTTAACAGCATACTAATTCCCACCATGGCCCGCGGCCACCCGTGTAGTTTGAACGTCCCAATGCAAAACCGTTCAGAAGTTACCACGATTTCATTCCCTACAGATCAACAACTGTCACCAGGTACGTTTGCGACATCTTGTGAAGGCGTACCTCGAAGTACGGCACGCCGGTATGAAATGAGCTTTTGTCCTAGGGCCAACCGCGCTACGGTCAAGCGAAGCCCGGTTGAGAACACGTGTGCGCTTGGTGTGTGTTTGTGTGTGTGTGTGTGTGTGTGTGTGTGTGTGTACAGGCCGTGTCCTCAACAGAGCGCGCTTGTGTCGTTTTGTTTCTCAGTTTGGAAGGCGGGCGCGGTCTAAAAATAGCCGCAAGTAAACTGGCGCACCAGGGGGAGGGCCACGGCAGCGGGTCTGTGGTGGGGGAAGAGGCGCTGCCGTCGTCCCAGCAACGACACCGTCCCATTGTTTTGGAGACCATTCTGTTGACACCAGTGATCTCTTTCTAAACTGGATGCCTAAAAACTCAGTGGCGTGTGCTGGGTTTGTAACTTGGGCTATCACTAGTTTTTCACTTTCTAAGGTTGTACCGAGAAAGAAATGCTAAGAAAAAAATCGATATCTTGCGCTGTTTCCGAGAAATTTGAAAGTGACCGTTCCAAATATCTCTAGAAATTAGCAGCAAAGGGGGACATTCAAAGACAGCTGAAAACCCGGCGTTGCCCGGGTATTTATTTATTTATTTATTCGAGCCTTCAGTTAGTACTTTTCCTATCCACTCTCTCTCTGTCCATCTCCTTTTTTCTAAAAACATGTTACATTTATCAGAGAATATGTAAGAAATAAGAAATCACACATAAAAATGCACTTTCTTCGAAGAATCCAATCACGAAGTCAATAATAATGATTATTATAATATCACAGATCGATCACTTGCTGTAATGCGCGAAACGTCAAATCGATTTTTTGAAAGAGATGTATTAAAATAAATTTATTTTTCACTGCTTCATTTATTTATTGTTATATTTCCTTATTTGTATGCTTATCCTTACAGAGAAAGAGCTGAGGACATTGTAGCACGCATAGACCAAAGATATGGTCTGTGGCTTCACGTTTGGCTGTATGTAACCTCCTTGATATACAGTCGCAAAGCCGGCTGCGGTGGCCGCGGGGACTGGGGCGCTTCAGACACGGTCTGCACGGCCACTACGGTCGGGGGTTCGAATCCCCCCTCGGGCATGGATATTTGTGCCGTCCTAGTTTGTAAGTAGTTCATAAGTAGTTTGTAAGTTTAGGGACTGATAACCCCGTAGTTGAGTCCCGTAGACTATACAAACATTTGAACATTTTATATAGACCGATAACTTTCCATCCCAATATACTCCACTCTTTTATCATTATCAACCCTCAAGCAACAATGGAACCAAAGAGTAAATATAATTTTCATAGAGTCATTATTGTTCCGCATTTCGCGTTTGTTGTTGTTGTGGTCTTCAGTCCGGAGACTGGTTTGATGCAGCTCTCCACAATACCCTATCCTGAGCAAGCCTCTTCATTTCCACATAAGAACGGCAACCTACATCTGTCTGACTCTGCTTACTGAATCCATCTCTTGGTCTTCCTCTGCGATTTTTACCCCACACACTTCCCTCAAATGCTAAATTCACAATTCCTTTATGTCTAAGAATGTGTCTCACCAATCTATCCCTTCTTTTAGTCAAGGTAAGCCAGAAATTCCTTTTCTCCCCAATTCTGTTCAGTACCTCCTCATCAGTTACGCGATCCACCCACCTAATCTTCAGCATTCTTCTGTAGCACCACATTTCAAAAGCCTCAATCCTCTTCCTTTCTGCACTGTTTATCGTCCATGTCTCACTCCCATACAAGGCAACACTCCATACAAATGCCTTCAGAAAGGACTTCCTTAGGCTTAAATCAATATTCGATGTTAACAAATTTCTCTTTTTCAGAAACGCTTTTCTACCCATTGCCATTCTGCATTTTATATCCTCTGTACTACGACCATCATTTTTTTATTTTACTGCCCAAGTAACAAAACTCATCTACTTCAGCACACTGTCCATTCCGTTCAATTGCTCTTCCAGGTCCTTTGCTGTATCTGACAGAATTACTATGTCGTCGGCAAAACGCAATGTTTTTAATTCTTCCCCCTGAACTTTTATTCCTTCACCAAATTTCTCCTTGCTTTTCTTTATAGCTTGTTCAATGTACAAATTGAATAACATTGGAGAAAGGCTACAACCCTGTCTCACTCCCTTCCCAACCACTGCATCCCTTTCATGCCCTTCAACTCTGACAACCGCTGTCTGGTTTTTGTACAAGTTGTAAATAACCTTACGCTCCCTATATTTTACTCCTGCTTGCTTCAGAACTTGAAAGAGTTTATTCCAATCAACATTGTCAAAAGCCTTCTCCAAATCTACAAAAGCTAGAAATGTAGGTTTGCCTTTTCTTAATCTATCTTCTAGGATAAGCCGTAAAGTGAGCATTGCCTCCCGTGTTCCTACATTTCTCCTGAACCCGAACTGATCATCCTCGAGGTCGGCTTCTACCAGTTTTTCCATCCTTCTGTATATAATTCGTGTTAATATTTTGCAACCATGACTTATTAAACTGATGGTTCTGTAGTTTTCACACCTGTCTGCACCTGCTTTCTTTGGAATGGGGATTATAACATTTTTCTTAAAGTCTGAGGGTACTTCGCCTGTCTCATACATCTTACACACCAGGTGAAACAGGTTTGTCATGGCTGGTGTTCCCAGAGACTTCAGTAGCTCTGAGGGAATATCATCTACTCCAGGGGTCTTGTTTCGACTTAGGTCTTTCAGGGCTCTGTCAAATTCTTCTCTCAGTACAGTATCTCCTACTTCATCTTCATCTACACCCTCTTCCCTTCCTACAATATTGTCTCGAAGTTCATTTCCTTTGTAGAGCCCCTCTATATACACTTTCCACCTTTTCAGCTTTCCCTTCTTTGCTGAGAACTGGTTTTCCATCAGTGTCCTTTATATTCATAGAGCTGTTTTTCTTATCTCCAAATGTTTCTTTTATTTTCCTGTAGGCTGTATCTATTTTCCCCCTATTTATACATTCTTTTATATCATTGCATTTGCCTTCTAGCCACTCCTGCTTAGTCATTTTGCACTTCCTGTCAATCTCATTTCTTAGTCGTCTGTACTCCATTTTGCCTATTTCATTTACTGCATTTTTATATTTTCTCCTTTCATCGATTAAATTTAGTATCTCCTGTGATAGCCAAGGATTTTTTGTAGGTCTTGTCTTCCTACCTATTTTGTCCTCTGATACTTTCACTATTTCATCTCTCAATTTTACCTATTCCTCCTCTACTGTTTTATTTTCCCTTGTTTCTGACAATTGTTGCCTAAAGCTCCCTCTGAAATTCTCAAGAACCTCAGTTTCCTTCAATTTATCCAGGTCCCATCTCCTTATTTTCCTACCTTTTTGTAGTTTCTTCAGTTTCAGCCTACAGTTCATAACCAAAACAAGTTATGGTCAGAGTCTATATCTCCCCTGGGTATGTGTTACACTGTAAAACCTGGTTCCGAAATCTATGTCTTACCATTATAAAATCTATCTGGTATCTCCCGGTGTCTCCTGGTCTCTTTCACGTATACAACCTTCTTTTGTGATTCTTGAACCAGGTTTTTGTTATAACTAAATTATGTTCCGTGCAAAATTCTACCAGGTGGCTTCCTCTTTCATTCCTTTTGCCCAGACCATATTCACCTACAATCTTCCCTTCCCTTCCTTGTCCTACTACCGAATTCCAGTCTCCCATAACAATTAAGTTTTCCTCTCCCTTAATTGTCTGAATAATTTTCTCTAGCTCCTCATATATTTCTTCGATTTCCTCATCATCGGCAGAGCTAAACCTGTACTAGTGTTGTCGGTGTTGGCTTCGTATCTACCTTGACAATGATAATGCGATCACTGTGCTGGTCATAGTAGTTTACCCGCATTCCTATTTTCTTATTCATTATCAATCCCACTCCTGTGATACCCCCAATTGATTTTGTATTTATAATCCTGTACTCACCTGACCAGAAATCCTGTTCAGCCTGCCACCGAACTTCACTAATCCCCACTATATCTAACTTCAACCTATCCATTTCCCTTTTTAAATTTTCTAATTTTCCTACTCGATTAAGGGATCTAACATTCCACGCTCCGACCCCTAGAATGCCAGTATTGTCTTTCCTGATGATCACATCCTCCTGAGTAGTCCCCGCCCAGAGATCCGAATGGGGGACTATTTACCTCCGGAATATTTTACCCGAGAGGATGCCATCATCATATTTCCATACAGTAGAGCTGCATCTCCTCGGGAGAGGTAACGGCTGTAGTTTCCCCTTGCTTTCAGCCGTTCGCAGTAGCTGTGTGGCAAAGCCACGTTAGCCGATGTTACAAGGCCAGCTCAGTCAATCATCCAGACTGTTGCCCCTGTAACTACTGAAAAGGCTGCTGCCCCTCTTCAGGAACCACACGTTTGTCTGGCCTCTCCACAGATACCCCTCCGCTGTGGTTGCACCTACGGTACGGCTATCTGCATTGTTGAGGCACGCAAGCCACCCCACCTCGGCAATGTCTGCGGTTCATGGGAGTGGCATTTCGCGTTATATTCTTCGAATTATTAAATATATATCAGATCGCTATTAAACCGCGCCTATAACATTCCTCGGGTATGAATTAGTAACTGTACAAATATTTAAGTCTCTGCGTCTTGTCGTCTGGGCGTGAAAAGCCTTCACCGAACAGACATTCATATTAATATATATAGATAAATATCTATCCGATCGCCATAAATCCGTGCCTAAAGCCTTTCCCGGGTAGACATTAGTAACTTTACAAATTTTTAGCTCTTTATGTCTTGTGGTTCAGACGTAATAAACGTACACAGAACATTCATATATATATTATATATGGAAAGACGAACAAGAAAAGGGAAGCAGTATCGTTGTTGATTGTTGATACGGGTTGCGGCCGTCTGAAGAGTTACAGCATTAAAAAATTGTTAATGTTGAGGAAGGGCGGGATCTAGTATGTAGCATCCCGTCGAGTGCATGGTCATTATAGAGGGACCTCACGCTCGGTTGAGGGAAGGGTGGGGAAGGAAATCAGCCGTATCCTTTTACATCCAGGCATTTGCCTGAACTGATTTGGCGACATCGTGGAAAACCCAAATATGGACGACCGGAGATGAATTTTAACCACCGCCGTCCCGAATATATCCATTGTGTTACTGCTTGTTCGATCTCTTAAGGTTTAAATTATTACTACTGCATGCATTATTTTACACCACACAGCCAGTTATGTCTCAATGGAATTATATTAAATAATTTATTATTATTAAGATATCTGTTATTTTCCTTCTTTTATGAGCACGCTAATAGACATATTCAGAACATACATTAACATAAATATGAGGGCTAACAACAAAGTTGTGAATGACATAATATGTCATCAGCTGACGTCAGGCAGTGAATGATCAACGCCGACATACACAACTGTGTGTCTTCCAACACGGATCTCCTTACTAGGCAGTTGCGCTAACCACTTACGCCACACTGGCTTCGTGGATTTCGCACAATGGTACTGATCAACTTGGATAGCCATCCGACAGACACACAATCACTTACGTCGCACATCACCGCAGTAATGTCTAGATTATCCATTTAAATATGTAGAATCCCGTACGAGTGAAATATCTAACTTCATCTGCAATAAAAGGGTCCCTCTTTTAAAATCCGTAGGTAACAGAACAAGGATAAGTTATCGGTGTATGTTATCATGGAGTAAGACAAACAAGGAAAATCCCGTTTTATGTTTGTAATTATATCGGACCAAACTGCGTGGTCATCAGTCCGTAGCTTACAAACTAATTAAACTAAGGAAAACTAACCTAACGACAAACACACACACACACACACACACACACACACACACACACACACATGCCCTAGGGAGGACTTGGACCTCGACGGCGAGCAACCGCGCGCTCCGCAGCGAGACGCTTTAGACCGCTCGGCTACTCCACCGCGGCGAAAATCCCGTGGTATGGCTAGAATTTCCGGTAGAGAATTTGGTACACGATACCAAACATCTGAAGATTTTCTTCGCAAGTATGGATGAAATAATTGGAAAAAGTTAAATTACTTTCTTGTATCCCCTATATTGCATTCTTTGTTCGGGAAAGCATCATTTTACGAGACTGGTTGGACACTGCAGAGGTTTACAAGGAATCTTTATATAAAATTGTGTTTAGAAAATTAACACACACATCGATTTCGTAGGATGTGTCATTTGTTCCATGAAAATGTGAGATGATATTTTCATACATCAAGTTTATGTTTTAAAGAACCTCAATTGTTTCCGTTTCTGAAAACGTCTTGAAGCCTTGCGTTCGTTTAGCACTCATTATGTAAATATTGTGACATTTTACGAATACAATGGTATTTCGAGTCCCGCGGTCTGATGCCCATAGGCATGGATGCTTTGCCATTAGATTAGTTTAAATAGTTTGGAGGCCTAAGAAACTGATAACCACAGTAGTTAAGTCCCATAAATTTACAATTAATCAAAGTCAATCACAATACTGAACAATTATGATTGACTTTGAATACAGTTACACTCTGATTTTGGGGTCGATAGGCCTTCGATCTAGCACTGAAGGTGCAGTAGATTTCTTGCGAACAGAACTGTTTCTTATATTTTTGAAGTAATAAAGCAATCAAATATCTACTAATAAGTAATGTAATCACGATTCGTTGAATGCTTTTACTTTCTATTGATTTTGCATGAAAATGTATTTTATTTCCGACACCGCAGTTTTGACGAATTTGTATATTGTGGTCACTTCATTTGCCACTAGGGTGTTTCCGCCATAATAGTGTGGTGTAATCACAACATATCCATTGATTGTACAGTCTTAAATGACAGAGGTGAAACAAGTGAAAGGTGATGGATATAAATCATATGATTGACCGGGGATCGAACCCGCTACTTTTGCAGTCATAGTCTCTCACTCTACCACTCCGTCACCAGTTTCTATGAGCTGACAAATCAGATATACCCAAAATTCCTTCCGAGTCTTTATTACCGACTTCGTCTTACCTATGCTTCTATTATCAAACCTTGTATGTATTAACAGTAGATCGTACTTTTGCAAGACAGTCACAGAATTTGTGGAAGGTCTGATGATGCCAAAGATCTTCCGAAAGTGGCAATAATAAACTATTTTTACGATCTTGGTAAAACTGATTTACAAATTTATCTGAATTTAAGAAATATTTTACTTCCTCCCGTATGCGTTTCGCGTTTCCGACCATGAGGGCAAAACTAAAGAAATTCGGGAATTTATAAACGTGAATCGACTTTCTTCCCAGTATCATTAAATGGATTATGTAGAAAACATCACTATGGACTCTTAGTGTATCCGGTAATCGGGCTTCGTAGATGGTTGTGTGAAAGCTGTATGCCTGACCGAGATTCGAACGTGGAAGACTCGTCTTTTGCGGCGAAATGGCCCACAGTCAGTCATCCAGGAGTACTGAGAATATACCCTCGTAACCTTCTAATTGTTTATTAGTGTGAATCCTGTGTCTTTCTAGCGCAATGTATTTTCAAATTCAAATGTTTTTTTGTAAATCTATTGGACCAAACTGCGTCGTCATCAGTCCGTAGCTTACAAACTACTTACCCCTAGGTAAACTAACCCAAGGACAAACACACACATCCATGCCCCAGGGAGGACTCTAACGTCCACGGCAAGCAACCGCGCGCTCCGCAGCGAGACGCTTTAGACCGCTCGGCTACTCCACCGCGGCATGTATTTTCAAGTCAATAAGATAACGACGAATGACCACACCGATGAGATTCAGGTATACAATGTAGGCTTTCACGGCCGACGTTAACGTCACTTAAAATAACCGGGCTGATAGGCCGTGGTCGATAGATAAAACTTTCACATAACGTTTCGTCTTCGGCTACGAAGACAACATCGGAGGCGAAGTGCCAACTGTAATGAAGGTTCGAGGGAGCGCCGCATATATAAACGGTGTAGGGGGCACCACAGTTCACGTGATGTAGGCTGAGAAACTGTCTCTGGTAGTGCCAACCTTATTGATAGAAAATAATCGATTGTGAACATGCTGGTGCAACGTTGAAGTCCAAATTTTGTCTGATTTAACACTTTCCTCTTTTCTATTAAAATTACTGCGCTGTTTGTAAAGGAAGAAAACTAAAAACTACAAGGAACGACAACTATCAAACGGGAAAGTGTTAATTCCGTTTATTAGTCGGATTACAGAACACACTGGAAAAGTGCTGAACAAATATGGAGTGGAAACTATTTTCAGACCAACCAGGAACATTAAAAAAATATTTAAGAGCTGCAAAAGATGCACAACACCCTTTGGATGCACCAGGCGTGTATAAAATTCCTTGCAGCTGTGGGCATGTGTACTCCGAAGTGTTAACACTCGTCTGAGTGAACATAAGAGAAACTGCCGTCTGGCACATAGTGACCATGAAATTAAATTTAACGAGACCCGTGCTTTATCAAAAACTTCTCACTACTAAGCTCGCACGTGTAGAGAGAAATGCTATTGTGAAATACCGGGAATTTAATATCGAGGAAATATTCCCAGGAATTTATGATTAATTAGCCAGATAGCTTTTGTTTTGTAGGAACTAAATTTCCCCATTACAGCACACTGTAAAATTATCCATAACAGCTAAACTATGGTTATGATCAAATTAAGTAGTTTTTATTTTTATTTTAATACTTTTTTATTGGAACACTTCTTTCTATTTTAAAATATAAAAGAAAATAGTGGATAGGTTTAGGTTTATATGGATCTGGACTTACCATGCTTGTTTGAAATAAACAGTTTTTCGGTTTTCAATACTTTAAATATCAAACAATTAGCCCTAGAACTACGGGGCATTTAAATTTACGATTCTTACGTTTCCTCGAACTGCAAATCTCGAAATACTCAATCTTTAGAAAAATCGAATTTGTTATATTGATGTGCCATATAGTGAGTAGCTCATTAATTCTAAAATACACGGGGATGTTTGTTTTTTCTATTTCTTAAGTTTTCTGTCGATGTTAGTGATATTTTTGGCTGTGTTGTCGTTTGGGTGTGTTGATGCAGCTCTCCGCCCTACTCTATCCTGAGGAAGCCTCTTCATCCCCACATAAGAATAGCAACCTACATTCAAATGAATCTGCTTACTATATTCATCTCTTGGTCTCCCTCTGCGATTTTTACCCCACACACTTCCCTCCAATGCTGAATTCATAATTCCTTGATGTCTAAGAATGTGTCCTACAAATCGATCCCTTCTTTTAGTCAAGGTAAGCCCTTTTAAACCCAGTTCTGTTCAGTAACTCCTCATTAGTTACGCGATCCACCCACCTAATCTTCAGCATTCTTCTGTAACACCACATTTCAAAAGCCTCTATCCTCTTCTTGTCTGCACTGTTTATCGTCCATGTTTCACTCCCATACAAGGCAACACTCCACACAAACGTCTTCTGAAAGGTCTTCCTTAGGCTTAAATTAATATTCAATGTTAATTTTTGGCTATAAAGTTTAAAATAAACTGGTGCGATTTTTGTAAACATTAGGCAATGAAAATGGTATTTCGGGGAAAATTGATGCAAATAAATCGGCTGCGATTAATGATTTACTTGATAATACAATTGATTATATTAACAAAGACGATTGTAAAACATTAAAGATTCTAAAACTAAAATTGATAATGATATTTTCGAAAATAAATTTTTATAATTCATAATTCAAGAATTGATGAGTCTCTAGTTATTCGTTTGGAAAAATTAAAAAATACTATATATGACGGGCGGTTGAGAGTTACGCCTCCAGAGAAATATTTTGTAAGTTTAGGTTTCATTCAGAGAAATGTGGGGTTTCAACTTGAAGACAATTATAGCCTTAGCGAATATTTTAAATTATTTTCTCCACCAGACTTAAAGTAAATGATGTTCTCCGTGGAATTAGCGAGGAAATTAATGCAGAGAATAATAAATCGTGGATTAAAATGTGTGAATATACTTAGTTAACTTAGGTATAAGGTGCTTTAACTGTTAATAAGTGTGGAACTTTAGAAATCTAAAAAAATTCATAAATTCCCAATTTTTTTGCAATCTTCCCGGGCCAAAGAAATATTCCCGGCAACATTCCCATTTTCTAAGTTCCTTCCAGCTGGGGATATTCCGGCCCATATCATATGAGAAGTATTGAAATTTACAAACACCACAATAATTTTAATAGAAAAGAGGTGTTAAATTAGACAAAATTTAGACTTCCACGTTGCACCGGAACTTTGACAATCGATGGTCTATCAATAAGTTTGGCATTACCAGAGATAGTTTCTCAGCTGACGTCACGGGATGAACTCTGGCGCGCCCTACACCGTCTATATATGCGGCGCTGCCTCGCGCCCTCGTTTCAGTTGTCACTTTGCCTCCGACGATGTTTTTCGCAACCGAAGACGAAACGTTAGGTAAAATCGGCTGAAGTCTCGATCAGCGGCATGGGTAGCGTCGCTGTGTGTCCGTTAGCAATGTTAGGTTGGCAACGTATTACGTTTGGAGTAGCCTATGGCGCGTACGATAATTCAATTACTGCCTGTACAAGGGTACATCAACGAATATTATTATTTTTACAAATATATCATGATTTTAAAGGTTGTGGTTAGGCAGGAACCGAAGAGTTCAGATTAAATTGTTGCAAGCCTTTTACCAAATTATGAACATAGAAAAAAAAAAATTTAATTCGTATCATTTGAGAGAGAGAGACTCAAACACATGTATTTCGATTTACATAACAACGAAGTGTTACATCGGAACAGAAAAACAGTGCATGTGGAGAAACGTAATTTTGTAGTGTGCGATCTTCTACATTCGAACGCTGTGATTAATTTCGAAAATAAAATTATTCAAACGTGATGTTAACATATTTATTTTCACATCTTGCAAACATTGTGTGCCGCCATTCATCCCAGCATACACGGCGACTGTTGCCAACACT
Source organism: Locusta migratoria (assembly GCA_026315105.1). Lineage (NCBI taxonomy): Eukaryota > Metazoa > Arthropoda > Insecta > Orthoptera > Acrididae > Locusta > Locusta migratoria. The sequence goes on along the minus strand of CM048744.1, from coordinate 940,331,574 downwards.
GCCGCTTCACGTCCCATAAATACATTAGCCCATGCCGCTGATGGAGACTTTTACCGGGAAAATCTTTACCTATCGACCACGGCCCGTCAGCCCGGAAATTTTAAGTGTACAGATTCAGGCAATGTCGTAAAAGGAAAAATTGTAATACACCGGCAACAACGTAGATACAGTTGAAGAATAAAATTTAATAAACTCCTTCAACTAGTAATATCGTGTTACGCAGAGGAACTAGTTGCTAGCCTAGAGTCCGTGAGATAACACTATTACGCAATGGTAATGAAGAGATTAACGAGTGCAGCTCGTAAGTACTGGAAGCGTGAGACGAGCGGCTCAGAACAGTGTCTTACAAGCAGCCCCTGTGATGTTTATCGCGGCGTAAATCCGTAAGATAGCCGGGTAAACATCCAGATACCGGCTGCGAGATGGATGTAAACATGACATCATAAGCCGCGGCGCGGGTACACAAGATACAAGGCGGCGGCAAATCTCGTTGCAGATTTTCAAACAGACAAGTACACGTGTTTCTGATCACAGTCTAAACAGATTCTAGTTGTTCAAACAGCCTATTTGCCTCGTTGCTCTGGTATCTGACCTTGCGTGGGAACGAGTGGAGAGAATGCAGTCATGGCTGAAATGATGTAGCAGACCCTTGTACTTCTGCTCGAAGTACAGAGTGATCACAAAGCTTCTTAATGTTTGAAAAAGTTCTTAGAATGACAGCCACGGCGGAGTGGCCGAGCGCATTGAGGCGCTATGCTCCGATGCGCGAGGCTGTTCCTCGTCGGGGGGTTCGAATCCCCCGTAGGTCATGGATGTTTGTGCTGTCTTTAGTACAAGTTAGTTCATAGTAGTTTGTAAGTTTAGGGACTGATGACACCGCAGTTAAGTCCCCTAAGCTTTTGAACACTTTTTAGAATGACATGTGGTTTAATTGACGTCAAAATAGCCCACAATATAGCCAAACGTTTGTCGTTTTGTTTAGTACAAAAGCTTGAATTAACACAACTGCAGTTTGGCGGAGACAATGTTCCTTATAACATACTAGCTGAAAACGTAACTTCGCTTTCCTTCCAACATAAATTCTCATCTTACAGTACACTATGATTTTAGCGCCCCTTGTCCATTTGATTCCGCATTCTCGCAGTCTGTACTGGACTCCCGCAAGGGGTCTGCCGTATTAATGCGTCCGCATTGGAATTGTCAATTTCATGTTGGGGCAGATAAACAATTATTTATATTGTGACTGTTCTTTTCGTTCATGTCCGGAAAGGACAATATACAAATAACACCGCTATTTGTGGTTGCGTAGACTTTCCCGGCGTAGTAACTGATAATATTTATCTCGGGCATGCAGCCGGATACCGTCGTCAACCAGACACGATATTTCAGCATTTTTATGGTTTGGCCTCTTGGTATGGATGCTTTAAATCATTTTTTAGACCATTTTAATTGTCTCCATGCCAATATTCAATTTACGATGGAGGTAGAGAACGATGGGAAACTTTCTTTTCTGGATGTGTTGGTTCAAAAGAACAGTGATGGGACCTTAGGACATGGAATGTATCGCAAGCCAACGCATACCGATCTTTAACTTCATGCGACGAGCTGTCATCCGCCACACCAACGTATGGGGGTCTTGCGTACTTTAGTAAAAAGAGCGTACGCCATTTCTGATGCTGAACATCTGGGTGAAGAACTGGAGCATCTCAAAGTGGTCTTTCAACAGAATGGGTACACTGCTCAACAAATTTGTCGTATATTACAATTTGGTCCAAAAGGTGAACCATTAGAAGACACTTACAAGTCTATTGCCTTTTGGTCTTTCGTCGGGAATATTTGCTCGAAAATTTCAAGAATTTTAAGAAGATTCGACATTAAAAGTGTTTTTATGCCCCCACCTAAGGCTAGGACCCTCCTTGGGTCAGTCAAAGATGATTTAGGACTGAGGAAACCCGGTGTTTATAGTATTCCGTGTTATTGTGGTAAAACTTACGTTGGCCAAACGATCCGCACAGTTCAGGATCGGTGTGTGGAACACCACCGTCGTACTCGTTAGCTCCAACCTGAAAAGTCGGCGGTTGCTGAACATTGTTTGAATGAGGGACACAAGATGTTATACGATGAAACTAAACTGATTGCTCCTGCTTCCCGCTACTGGGAATGTGTTCTCAAAGAATCTATGGAAATTCGTATGGCCGATAATATTATTAATAGGGACAAGGGTTTTCCACTAAGTAAAACTTGGAACCCGATTTTATCTGACATCAAGCAACAACGGTCTTCATTTCGACCTGCTGTTTCTTTTAACTAGCCTTGTTTTCGACCCATCGTTTTTGCCGTTTTTCTCCACCGGCGCGCTACTGGTTCTATTGCGCCTAGGTGGCTTCTACTTTGGTTTCGCGCACGCGCGGTGGGTCGTCAGCAGTGTATAAAGGGGCTGCTGTTTCTTGTTCTTTATCAGTTTCCGGCGAGTTAGTGCTCTGCGCTCTCACCTGAAGATGGCAGCCAGTTGGTCTGCTGAAATATCGTGTCTGGTTGACGACGGTATCCGGCTGCATACCCGAGATAAATATTATATTACCGCTATTTGGCTTGCGGAGAATGGTCTTTGATGTACATTTACTGAGTGTGAAAATTCTCTTCATCTTGGAAGGTAGGTGGCGTGCAACAGGACTGAACGTTATCCCAGAAGAGCCTTTTAGTAATAAACATCTGTTGTTAGCAGACGAGTAAGGCGATAGTGTCGTTGTGCCAGATATCTTAGTGCTTGACTTCTCAACTTAATTGGATTTATCACGTTTTTCACGTTGCTCAGGCAACCTGAAACTCCTAGCCAAAAATAAACACAAACGGCTGAAGGTGTTATATTGAACTCCAGAGGTCCCCTAAAATCCGTACAGAGATGGACTTGCAGAGCGTGTAAGTGGCTTAGTCGTCATGCTGGTAGGCCTTTCTGGTCGAAAGGGGTGGGAGTGGGGGGGGGGGAGAAGGCTTCCCTCCGCTCAGAACTTCAAAGGCCAGCGACGATCCCAAGTGGCCGCTTCGAGTGAGAGAGACTTCGCGACGCGAAGGGCTCGATTCTGCAGATATGCCCCGGGCCCCAGGAGGCCCCTCTGCGAGCAGACACGGAGGTACTCTCCCAGCCCTCCCCTCTCCACGTAGACAGAGCTCATAATACGATCCTTTCTTTATGGTATAAATAAAGTGCGTTTATACGATTCTCTAAATTCTTTACTCACAACCATGATCTTATTTCTTCAACTGCACTATCTGATACAGATTACATTAGATTAATACTTGTACCATAGATCATATATACATTTCCTAATGATGTGGAACGTGTCAGTTCAGTAAATGTTGTCTACACTCGACAATAAATATTTTAAGGATTTTTTATTACATTTTTGTTGTTTTTTTATTTTTTATTTTATATTATTTTTTAAAAGTTTTATCTAAAAATTCATCAACATTGTAGACGTATATGCCTTTCAGAAATTCCTTTAATTTCTTTTCAAATACAAGTTGGCTATCTGTCAGACTTTTGATGCTACTTGGTAAGTAACCAAAGACTTTTGTGGCAGTATATTCACCCCTTTCTGAGTTAAAGTTATATTTAACCTGGAATAGTGAATATCATCCTTTCTCCTAGTGTTGTTGATATGCACACTGCTATTACTTGAATTGGGTCGGATTGTTAATAACAAATTTCATGAGTGAGTATATATATTGAGAAGCTACAGTGAAGATCCCTAAATAAGCGTCTGCATGATGCTCTTGGGTGGGCTCCAGCAATTATTCTGATTACACGCTTTTGTGCAATGAATACTTTTTTACTCAATGTTGAATTGCCCCAGAATATGACCCCATATGAAAGCAGTGAATGAAAATAGGCGTAATAAGCTAATTTACTGAGATGTATATCACCAAATTTTGCGATAACTCTGATAGCATAGGAGATCTTCAATATGTTTCTTCCAATTCAGTCCCTCGGCAACGCAAACACCTAAAAATTTTGAATATTTTACCTTAGCTACATATTTATGTTCAAAGTCTAAATTTATTAATGGTGTCATGCCATTTACTGAATGAAACTGTATATACTGGGTTTTATCCAAGTTTAATGAGAGTCTATTTGTAGAGAACCACTTAAGAACTTTCTGAAAAATGTCATATAGAATATCATCAGTTGATTCCTGTTTGTCAGGTGTGATAGCTATAATTGTATCATCAGCAAAAAGTACTAGCTTAGAATCTTCGTGAATGTAGAATGGCAAGTCATTAATATATATATTAAGAACAGCAAAGGACCCAAGATCGAACCTTGTGGGACCCCATTTATGAAAACTCCCCAGTAAAAGGAATTACTTGTTTCATCTATATCATGTGAACTGCTTATTTCAACTTTCTGCACTCTTCCATTTAAGTATGATTTAAACCATTTGTGCACTGTCCCACTCATACCACAATACTTACGCTTATCTAGAAGATGGTTTACATAGTTTACACAATCATAAGCCCTTGAGAGATCACAAAAAATCCCAACTGTTCACGTACGGTTATTCAGTATCGATATCGTCAACAACATCCTTCACTACCAAGCTAGTGTTATCAAAAACGACAAATATCTTACAATTTCCTTCTGTGCTAGGAGGCATATCATTTATGCAAATGAGGAAGAACAGTTGCCGCGGGAAAATAGCCATGCGCACTGCCGTTCGCCGTCGGAGGTTGGAGTCCTCCCTCGGGCGTGGGTGTGTGTGTGCTGTTCTTACAATAAGTTAGTTTAAGTAATTTATAAGTTTAGGTGTCGAAGACCGCTGCAGTTAGGCCCATTAACCTTAGAGAGATTTGAAACATTTGCCCCAGGACAGAATCCTGCCCTACCCCCCCCCCCCCCCACTTAACTGAGCCCCTGCTGCATATCACAGCCAATTCAACATTGAAGAGGATGTGCTGGTTGGTTGTTATTAAAGTAAGAGGTGAATCAAATGTGGGCTCCTCATCTTACTCCATTATGATCCAAATTGTGCAAAAATATTTTGTGATCAACATAAAGCTTTTGTTAAATCAAAGAATACGCCTTGCGTTCGCAGTTTTTAATTAATCCACGAAGAATGTGTCCCACCAATCAATCCATCTATCCCTTCTCTTAGGCAGCATATGCCACAAACTCCTATTTCCCCAATTCGGCTAACCACCTCCTCATTAGTTACCTGATCTACTCATCTAATTTTCAAACTGAACATTTGACAGCAAATAATGGGAACTGAAATGATCAATTAACCTTGAATAAAGAACCATTTCAATAACTTCAGCAAAAACTGTTAGTAAAGAAATAGGTCTAAAGTAGTGTTTTTCAACTTCTCGCAAAGTCTGGCTCCGTGGTCGCCGTCACAGGAGGAAGTACTTGCAGCATAAAATAACAGGGGTTCAATACCAGTAAAACGTATGGCTAAGTGAAATACATTTAATGTTAAAATTACCAAGTTACTTGGGTAACATTCATTACGGATTGAATAGATGATGTGTTAATTGTGAATGAGGCTAAAGTATGGAAACAGCTTTCCGGAACCAGTCGATACGTAAAAGAATATGATACAATACGTTATTCTGAGAAATTGGAAATGTACTTCCTGACACATTGTCTACACAGTGGGGCATTTCTTAATGAGCATAATTCGTTTCTGATTCTTGCATGAAATGCGAAACACTAGTTAAGAAAAATATTGTTTTCTCTAGGAAATAATGTAAAAATTTGATTAATATGTTCCAATCCGAAGAATGCCTCTGAGGTAATATGGTTGTTTTACGATTCGTGAGGAGGTCAGGGGGATTTCCAGAATATTTTTATTTGGAAGGAGGAAAGTAGCAAAAATGATTGCAGTTACTAATAGATGGGAACAATGGCAGAAGGGTGTCCATAATGAGGAAATCAAAGAGAAACTGGGACTGAAAACCATAGATGAAGGTCTAGATGAAGCAGAGCGAACAGACTGAGATGGTGGGGTCATGTTACACGCATGGGAGAAGCAAGGTTAGCAAAGAGACTCATGAGCTCGGCAACGGAGGGTAAGAGGGGTCGAGGTAGACGAAGAAGAAAGGACTTAGATTCGGTGAAGAATGATTTTGAAGTAAAAGGCATAATATCAGACGAGGCATCAATGGTAGCACTGAATTGGGGATCATGGAGGAATTTTATTAGTGACACTTTGCTCCAGACCGAACGCTGAAAGACATAATCAGTCTCTTATAATGATGATGATGATGATAATGATAATGGAAGGGGATCGCCACACCATTTTTACTAGGTAGGATGTCGGATATTCCAAAAAGGATGAAAAACACCGGTCTAAAGTTATTACAATATCTCTTTCTTCCTTCTGATAAAAAAGTTTCATTACTGGGTTCTCTAATCTGTCATGAAATCTGACCTTTCCGAAAGGAAAAATTACAAATATGGTTAAATACTAGGCTGACATAGGCGTAACAACAATTAAGTATTCTGCTAGGTTCCACTCATGTCAGGTGCCGTTAATCTTTAGTGATTTAATTATTGACTCAATCTCTCCCTTGACAGTCTCACGACACCAACCAGAGCACCAGTTTGTTCCACGTTAGCCAACACCATAATAGAGTTACCTCCTGCCTGCAGTTCCCTTTTGACACCTTGCATCATGGTCTCGGGAGGTCTACGCCATTCTCGAATGCTACCATCGGCTCAAACCAACTGAAATTTGGACTCGCCTGACTAAGCCACGGTTTTTCAGTCGTCTTGGGTTCATTGTGATACGTTTACGAGCTCAGAAGAGGCACTGCAAGAGATGCCGTTAGCAAAGCCATTCGAAACTGTCGTCTTCTACCGTAGTTAGTAACAAAAAATTGCCTCGATTTATCCTAATAGATACGCTCGTCGAACGTTCGTAACTGATGCTGTGGTAATTTTATTCAGTGCAAATGTTCAAATGTTTGTAGAGCTTATGGGACTTAACTACGGGGTCATCAGTCCCTAAACTTACAAACTACTTACGAACTACCTAATACTAAGGATGGCACAAATATCCATGCCCGAGGGGGGATTCGAACCCCCGACCGCAGTGGCCGCGCAGACCGTGACTGAAGCGCCTCAGTCCCCTCGGCCACCGCGGCCGGCTAAGGCGCTTTTATAACTTACGCGATACTACCGCCGTCTGTATTTATACCAACGAGCTTAAATTCCAGAGTGTGGCTAACACTCGAGTTACAACGCTCCTTGCGGCAAAGACCGTAAACTCGGCCGCCATTTTAACAGTGGTAAAATCACTGTGGTAAGATAACCAGTCCCCATTTCGTCAGTGTGGAAATTGACTTTTTATTTTCTGAAACATTTTTCTTTTCCTGTGCAGGTTATTCACCAAACTATAAATTTAACACGTCTAAACGTGTACATATTTCAAATGGACGAACTTAAGTTCAAAATGTTCAAATGTTTGTGAAGCTTTATGGGACTTAATACGGGGTTATCAGTCCCTAAACTTACAAACTACTTATCAACTAGCTTATCCTAAGGAGGGCACAAATATCCATGACCGAGGGGGGATTCGAACCCCCGATCGTAGTGGCCGTGCAGACCGTGACTGAAGCGCCTCAGTCCCCTCGGCCACCGCGGCCGGCACGAACTAAAGTGACGAACATTAAATGTTACTTGTCACAACGCAGATGAGACGCCCGACTTGCTATTTAATTATTCTTGAAGTAAGTGCAGGAAACCAATTTGGTTTGCAACAATTTCAGGATTCCATTGAAAGATAAGAAGTTAATAGAGAGATAGAAAAAATAATTTATGACTACCAGACCTACATCCGCTGAACACAAAGATAAATGTAAGTACAACACAAATGAAGAGAGAGGTCACTTTTTACTAAACAATTCCGGCCTTCTTTACTGTCGACATGGTAGTCTTGGGGTAAAGCGCTCGACTGGAATTCGAAGGGTTGCGGGTTAGAAACCCAGTCGGATCACGGAACTTCTCAGTGTGCGTTTTAACCCAGTCTTCGCCTCTCAACTATGTGAGGAGTCGCCAGAAACGACACATAGCTCGGATTCCACGCTAAACGTGTAGTGTTTATATATAACACGCACAGAAGATAGGTGCTATGTGTGTGTGATCGTGCTTGTTATATGGCATATTTAGTAATATCTACAGCTGAAGTTCCAGTCATCTTGTCGTAATTCTTCCCTATGAAATATTTACTGCGCCATGACGTCCAGCTAGTCTGTACCTCTTGCAGTCAGACAACTTCTCACGTAAGGTTTCGGAATTCGTTAAGTCCGAAGATTGTCTTCAGCGTGAGAAGAAAGAAAAAAGAAAAAGAGGGGGTGGGGGGGGGGGGGGTAAACCGAGCATTTACTGCTCAATGAATTTCAATTAAATGTCAACTTTATAACACATAAGCTGTTTATTGCTCTCCTCTTACAACAGCCAATTTACAACTCTTCTCCTCTTTTTCAACAATGTCAGTAGGAACGAAACAGAATATTTTCCTTACTTATAACTTTCCTTACTATATACCAGGTGATCAAAAAGTCAGTATAAATTTGAAAACTTAATAAATCACGGAATAATGTAGATAGAGAGGTAAAATTACCACACATGCTTGGAATGACATGGGGTTTTATTAGAACAAAAAGAAAAAAAGGTTCATAAAAGTCCTACAGATGGCGCTTCATCTGATCAGAAAAGCAATAATTTGCATAACAAATTAAGACGAAGCAAAGCTGATATTCTTTACAGGAAATGCTCAATATGTCCACCATCATTCCTCAACAATAGCTGTAGTCGAGGAATAATGTTGTGAACAGCACTGTAAAGCATGTCCAGAGTTATAGTGAGGTACTTGGCGTCGAATGTTGTCTTTCAGCATCCCTAGAGATGTCGGTCGATCATGATACACTTGCGACTTTAGGTAACCCCAAAGCCAATAATCGCACGGACTAAGGTCTGCGTACCTGGGAGGCTAAGCGTGACGAAAGTGGCGGTTGAGCACACGATCATCACCAAACGACGCGCGTACGAGATCATTCACTCGTCTAGCAATACTTTTCTTCTTTTTTTGTTCTAATAAAACCCCATGTCAATCCAAGTATGTGTGTCAATTTTTACCTCTCAATCTACATTATTCCGTGATTTATTAAGTTTTCAGGTTTATACTGACTTTTTGATCACCCGGTACATTCTGAAGCACTGTAGCACTGGGCGGTAGCAGCAAGTGGTTTTCCCGACAGATTCCCTGTAGGGTAAAGAGAAATCGAAAAAGAAATATCTGGCTACCAGAATTCCCTAATAAATATATTTGGCGATCTTATGTCGCTTCACAGGGGTGTAGTGCAACTCGTTACATTACAAACTATACGTCCCTTTTCCCAGATCGTATAACTGGTGTAGGTTAGGGACAAGCAAGTCGCCGAAGTGAATCCAATAGAAACACTTGCACCAGGCCGTTGAGACACACGGAATTATTATTATACTGTATTTAATTTTTCACAACATTTACCAAACATGAGAAAACCTTACGAATAACACCCAGAAATCGGATTTTCAGTCATTTAGAAGACATTATTCTTATAAAGTAGACAGCACACTTAGTAATTACTTAATTTAAAATTAAGATTGCACTGATTTTCTATAATATTATAGCTTTCAATCCTCTATAATATCAATAGCTTTTACTCCAAAAATATGGCGTTCAATTTATCTCAAATGTAGCGGTAGTATAGCCACGTCATGATGTGTATATAGCACTATCGCAGGATTTTTCTCTTCATTTTGTATCATAAAAACCAGCAGCAAAGAAAACTATGGTTTTGGGTAGTGATCTCTAAGACCAGAGTTTTTAAAGTGCTGAATTTATACTATTAGCAACGCAGACTGGTTGAGGCGACTAAGAGTGTGCGAGAAATTATACCTTACGAAGGCGAAAGCTTCGACGCCACAGTTCATATTGCCTGTTGGTCTCCGTATCGGAATTTCTCTCCGAAGTTCGTTTAACGATTTTTCTAACGTTTCGTCAACACGAGTGGCTGCCGTTGTCACTCACGTACAATGCTGACGGTGGACAGCTCTGTATCAGCAGTGGACAAAGCTCGTCAGAAAAATCGATAAATGAACGTCAGCCAAGGGTCCGAGAGAAACGCGAACAAGCAGTATCTCAACAAGTGCGCAAATAAATAAATAAATAAATAAATAAATAAATAAATAAAAAATAAAAAAAAATTTAAAAAAACGACGACTTTGTATTACAGTTATTGTTTGAGCACGCCCAATACTCTTTATCAGTAAAACATCTACTACGCCATCTGGCTGTCAGGAACAGCATCCATAGAGCATCATATTCAGATAAAAACTTTCCAGGAGTCTAATGCAGCAAGAACTGTTTTTATTTCAGAAGTAATTTTGAGGAGTTATTGATTTAAGTTGAAATGTGACGAAGTACTTTCGACTGGCCTAGCTACTGTGGAAGTTCGGTACTTCGGACAAGGACATTAGAGCATTTCTCCTCGACATCAGACATATTCTGAGCAGAAATTTCAGTGGGTACGGTTCACAGGGTGTCAATCACTCCTGTCCTTTTTAAAGTAGGAATCCCGGCATTTGCCGAAAGCAATTTACGGAAAGCACGGCCAACCTAAGTAGTAGTTAGAAGGTTTACACAAAATAATATAAACACCGAACATCGACGCAATATTTATTAATATTTAGGTACTCTTCCGTCGGTTTTTAATGGAACATAGACATATTAAATAACTTAGATACACTATGCATCCGTTCCACACATTGGGTAGTATATCACAGTTATTTCAAAATGTTCAAATGTTTGTACAGCCTATGGGACGTAACTACGGGGTCATCAGTCCCCTAAACTTACAAACTACTTATGAACTAACTAAGACTAAGGACAGCACAAACATCCATGCCCGAGTGGGGATTCGAACCCCCAACCGTAGTGGCCGTGCAGAGCGTGACTGGAGCGCCTTAGTTCCCTCGGCCACCGCGGCCGGCCACAGTTATTTAACAATATTTATTCATTACTAAGGAATTGACCCACTGTTAGCTTTGAGAACAACTGCATTTATTCGAAGAACATATTCGTAAAGTGTTTTTATAGTTTCCATCAAAACTTCATCCATTCTTGTACCTAAACATCAGTCAACTACTTCAACAATAGTGGAACTACAGATCACTCTCTGCTCAAAAACTCACTTATTAAATTATGTTGAGACATAGAGATTTTCCTGTCTAGGAGAGATATTTGATAATATTCGCCGCGGTGGAGTAGCCGAGCGGTCTAAGGCGCCTCGCTGCGGAGGTTCGAGTCCTCCCAGGGGCATGGGTGTGTGTGTGTTGTCCTGAGGATAGTTTATCTTAGTTTAAGTAGTTTATAAGCTACTTATGATCACGCAGTGTGATCCGATAGATTTACAAACAATTGAACATTTTTTCGATAATACTCTTTTGCCGTACAGAATAGGTCTGAACCTTTCGGCTGTGTGTGTTGGGTGTGTTATTATTTGGAATATGCTAGTGTTTGTTAACAATATGTGAGTCTCACTGCGGTTGACAGATTTTTGGACGCTGTACTACTCTAATGGACTAAACAGTCGACTTTATCAGCCTGTGCAGAAAGCTTCCATAAAGATTGGTGCGTCCAACGTGTTCACTGGTTCAGTGAACCCCCGGAGAAAAGATTCTCTTAAAAAAATATAAAAAAACCGTAAGTAAATAAAATAGTGTTTTTACACTATCATTCTTTGTTTCGTTCTGCTATCAGATCATTTTATATGCACATTCGAAGTATTTTTATCGCATGAGAAACGTTTTACGTCGCGGAGACAGCACGTATACTAGTCGTAGCGCTCCAGCCTAATATTCTATTCTGCAGTGGCCGCAGCGTTGTTATGCGCATGCGCGGCTGAGGTTCAAATTCTCTTCTGAACCACTGAGGCAGCATACGGGCACTTCTGCGGCAGTGAGCGGCGAGGGGAAACGCTGCTTTTAACATTGGCGTTGGAGCTGGCAGACACACCAGCTCCTGGCTACTCGAGCTTTGGTGGTTACACACAAATGATCCCGAATTCAGACAATGGAGCTACTGGGCACCTCAGCTTGCGCATGAGCAAATCCTCAATGAAGGCAAAATCCGCCCTTCATATTTTTTAAAGATTCATCAAAAACACGTTATATCAGGTTAAATATCTTATAATTATTAATTAAAGACGCAACAAATCCAAAAGCCTTCAGAAGATCCGATCATGTATAATATTGAAATTACTACTTTCCGGTTTCCGGCTAGCATGAATAGCCGTGCGGATAGAGGCATCGCGTTGCACCGTCGATGGTAGTTGTTTTTAGACCGCCAGAAGCAGATTTTTTAAAACCCAGTCTTCTTTTTAGCAGATACGGGAATGACAATCACTTTTGTATTACTACTTGCCACATATCGTTGGACGTTTTAGCAAATGTGTCGCGATTTTGAGGGTAAATGACATTTATATTTTTCATTGTAACAAATATTTAAGTGTATGAAAATATATGAGGGAAAGCAGCCTTTGCGCATACGTAAGAGGTTTTTTTTTTTTTTTTTTTTTTTACTTATGGGACTTAACAACAAGGTCATCAGTCCCTAAGCTTACAAACTACTTACGAACTAGCTAAGTCTAAGGACGGCATAAATATCCATGCCCGAGGAGGGATTCGAACCCCCGACCGTAGTGGCCGTGCAGACCGTGATGGAGCGCCTCAGTCTCCTCGGCCACCGCGGCCGGCAAAGTAGCTTGTCTCTTCATCGTAAGAGATTAATTTTGTTACAGTCACTTAACAGTGCAATTAGTTGCTTACTGTGTTTCAGTGTTCATGTGCATATTGATATGTTCTTGGTGTTTATTATCAAAGAAAAATGAAAAACTTTCAATATCTTTTAGAAACAAATTACTCGGCTTTAAGCTTGGAAAAAAAGTATGAAATAAAGAAGCTTGGTAGGCGTATAGGCCAGTCGTCGTAGACAAAAAATGGCCTTAGATCCTTAAGCCAATGAATAATACCTCATTTTTCTTTAACATATATAGGATAAGACTAGTAGATGAGCTCAAGAGGAAAGGATAATTCTTAGAAAGCTACATGGTGGACACAAAAAAAAAAAAAAAAAAAAAAAAAAAAATTAAAAAAAATGGCGAAACATGGGTTAAGATGAGCAATGAAAAGGTCTATCAATTTATTAAACCAGTTAGAACGGAAATGACAAAGAGAAGGCTTATGTTCTTCGGTCATCTGGTGAGAATGGATGACAGCAGATTAACGAAGAAAATCTTCAATTTAATTCAACAGAAGAATACACGAAACTGTTGGTTGCAAGAATAAAGAAAGACCTCGTGGAACTTGGACTCAAAGAAATGGCCGCGATGAATAGGAACAAGTACAGAAAGGCAATAGCTGAATTCGAGATTTCTCAGACCAACAGAAAACTGACAGCTGAACATCTGGCAAAATGGCAGCAGGCAGAAGATCAGCCCTAGAGAAGAGAAAGAAAAAATTGAATATGAAATAAAATTTGTAACGCGGTCCTTAGTTGGGCAATTCGTGTAAATAAATAAATATAGGATAAGAGGACTGCAATTCGTCTGGCTCAGTTTACTGAATACTCCGATTTTTCCAACTTTTCGTTTATTAACGATAACTAGAAATCTAATGGGCATATGGACTTCGTTCTGTACTTATATTAAAGGTAAATGACTGCTGCATAACTTTTTTTTGTATGATTTTCCCCGCGGGATTATCATTAGAGCCGATATTTTAGCCGAAAGACGACTAAAATCGAAAATTTAAACTTTTTGTAGAAATAAGCAATTTGAGAAGTCCAGTATCTCGGCAACTATTGGACTTACAGATCTGCGGTTGGGCTTAAAGTTGGGAATATTTTATGTACATTAATATAAGTGTGAGTAAATTTTCGCGAAAAGAAAAGATCACCCTTCACGAGTTATAAGCCAAAACCAGAAAAAGTCTGATAATTTCGGAGTTTTTTGGCTCTTAAAACTTAAGCTAAAGGATTTCGAAGCTGCAAACTTGGTTTAATACTACTCTAATATGTCCTAACAACATTCCAAAATTTCAGCTTCCTGCAATTGTTTTTCACCTAAACATACGTGGTGACTGGCCTACTAAGCCTCATCTGCAGTTGAAGCAAGCGCAAACAAGGCGATGTAAGACACTCTGCAGATCGTTCAACGAAAATTTATCTAAAGGGGACGGACGCCGAGCGGGGAAAGGGCAACACCTTCTGAAGAGAAGGGCTCCGCGCTGCCGTACCACGTCGCGATCGCGTAGTTTCCAGCTGGCCGATGGAGCACGGCCCACTGCATCGCGTCGGCCAAACACTGAGATACGCGCTCGCGACCTACTCTGCGTGACGTGGCACGGCAGCGCGGAGCCCTTTGTGGTGTCGCACAAGTACAAAGTGCGCGCCACCGACTTTTGCCGCGCGACGCCATGCACGCACGGCGCGGCGTTCTCAGTTGAGTGCGCGATGTCGGAGAGTGCAGAACGCGCAGCTAGCGCGGCCGGGACAGCTGGCTCGGCCGCGCAGGATGGGGCCGGTCGCCGGCCGACGGGGCGTGCCCCGCCGCCGGCCCCACCGGCCCCTCCGTTTACGACGACCACGGCTATGCAGGAAGGACCCACGAGGACGACGACTCTGGCACCGACACCGGACAACGAGCGGACAGCACCAGCGGCGCGCCGCGGCGTGCGGGACGGCGCAAACGTCGACAACATTCAACTACAGCAGTGCCTGAGCGCTGCAGTACAGCACTTGGCGCAGTTACAGACCGCGCTAACCACTTCTCCTCCGCAACCTGACGACTTGGCGGATAACCGACACACCGAAGACGTTGTAATGGAACACCACGAAACTGACGATATCTCCCTATCTTCTCAAAGTGAGGAGGAGATGGAGGAAACGGGACACGAAGACACCACGACAGAAGGAGACTTTGTGACAGTGCAATATAAACGCCGTCACCCAAAACTTCCCCCGGCGGAGGAAAATCCACGGAAAAGGAAGGCGGAGGTCGAGACGCACAACCGCTACACACCGATTGACACGTCTACATCGGCGCAAGGAGATGCAGCAGCGGAAGAGGTGACAGCTCCCACTGCGCAACAAGAAACTACTGCACCAGCTGCAGCTCAGCGGAAAGTGCCGCCAATCACCATCTACTATACTGAAAACTACGTCCACCTTAACAACACACTGAAAGAGCACCTTCAGGGATCGATGAAGGCGATATATCAAGGTGATCGAATCAAATACCATTTGGAGTCTCACGAAGATCATCAGAGAGCGATCAAATTTTTTCAGCAGTATCAAATTCCGCTCTTCACTCACCAGGCACCAGAAGCACGAGAGTTGAAAGTGGTGATTAAGCAACTTCCTGCATCAGTTCCAGTAGTCGAAGTGACACGAGCACTCCACGAGAAGGGCTTCACACAAGCAAAAGTTCATCAATACAAAGGACGAAACGAAGAGACGAACGAGTTGATACCGAAGCCAGTGTTCGTCGTTAATCTGCCGAAATCTAAAGATAACGACAGGATCTACGGAATCCAATACCTATTGTACACTCGGGTGCGGATAGAATCTTACAGAAGCCGCGAGGGACCGTTGCAATGCAAACGCTGTCAAAAGTTCGAACATACTGCAAACTACTGCTCGCTACCATCACGATGTGTGCGCTGCGCAGGATTCCACGCGTCCAAAGACTGCACGCACCCTCGCACAGGAAAAGCAAAATGTGCAAACTGTGACGGCGATCACCCGGCCTCGTGGCGCGGCTGCGAAAAATATCAAGAGCTGCTGCGAAAAAACCGAAGCAGAAGGCCAAAATCACGACGACCAACGCAGCCACAAAGCCAACCGAAGCTAGTGTTTGCTCAACCAAATACTGCTCCCCACACAGAGGATCAAGCTCAACCACAAGCAACACCACAATCGATCACTGACTTCAGCTCTACGCCGCAACCTCCGAGAGCGCGCCGAACAGCACGGTCGTACGCAGATGCCTTACATAATCGTGACGAGACGTCTACAAGCCCGCGAGCTGCTGCCAGCCACTTGACATCACAGAATATCATGCAGCCATTCTCACAAGCACTTACTGATATTGCAACATTACTCACATCCCTGCAGCAAAAAATCACCTCCTTCCTCAGCCTTGTGGAAGGCATAATCAAAGCGTTTGTGGCGCCGTAAATGGACCAACGGCCTCCGACACGACACCTCCGTTTCCTGAATTGGAACGCAAACGGAATCCGGCGAAAAAAGACGGAACTGAACGATTTTATTTCTAGATTCAGGATCGACGTGGCGATGGTTACAGAAACTAAACTAACGGACAAGATCTCCTTTCGTCTGCGAAACATGCAAACATACAGAACGGACAGATTGGACAGATCCGGCGGGGGAACAGCAATCTTTGTTCGTAACAATATTCGACATAATTTGGAAACCTTGCCGCCACTACGAACCATGGAGGCTACAGCCATAACGATCTACACGGCGGTGGGAACTGTAACTCCGGTGGCAGCATACATCAGCCCCGATCGCCCATTAATTAGAGAACATCTGCTGACTATCTTTGACAGATATCCAAAGATTTTACTAGCGGGTGACCTCAACGCAAAACACTCGTCCTGGAATTCGAGGAAAAATAACCAAAAGGGTCTCGTCCTTTTTGACCTGCGAGAAGACCTCAACTGTATCGTTCATGGACCACTGCATCCTACAAGGATCAGCTACTTCCGTGGACAGACGGATGATGTCCTAGACATAGCACTTACCAAAGGAATTGATCCCAATGTGCAAGTACGCACAAGTCACGATCTATCGTCCGACCACCTCCCAGTGGTGGGAATCATAAGCCGAGGAGGACTGTTACTCCCACCAATAAGTCGCACAGATGTTGACTGGGACCATTTCACGACATACCTGAATAACAATATTCGGCCAACATTGCCGATCAACTCAACAGCAGACATTGACGCAGCAGTAGAGATGTTGACTGCGAAGATCCAACAAGCCCATCGAAGAGCTGCGACCGTCACAGTGCTGCCGGACCCACAGTTTGATGCATTCCCACGTCATCTCCAAGAATTGAAGACCGAAAGGAACAGGGCGCGTAAAAGGTGGATGCTGTATAGGGATCCAGCAGACAGACGCGAAATGGTCCGACTCACGCACGAATTACGCAAACGTGTGGTCGAATGGCGTC
The DNA here is from genome assembly GCA_026315105.1 of Locusta migratoria. NCBI lineage: Eukaryota > Metazoa > Arthropoda > Insecta > Orthoptera > Acrididae > Locusta > Locusta migratoria. The sequence continues at coordinate 940,314,276 of CM048744.1, read as the reverse complement.
AGGACATGTGGGAGACCACAATGAACCAGTTTGTGCTCCAAACTCGGGACGAATGGAAGCTAGTGAAGAGGCTGCGAAACCAAACACCTGCAAAACGAGCCATCATTGGACCGAATGGCCTCATATATGATGCGCTCCAACAAGCAGAACTCTTTGCGGACTCCTATGTACAGCAGATGGCAACTCCAGATCTTGACCAACAGGACATCTGTGAGCGACTTCGGGTAGATGAAGATGTCATCCGAGAATTCGCTGAACGGTTCAGACGAACACCTATACGGGAGCAACCAGCTCTCACAACGCCGAGGGAGGTTGCTAAAATCATTAGGAATACCACAAACTCAGCGCCGGGGACCGACAAAATCACCAATACCGGGCTTCGCCACCTACCACGGAAGGCGGTCGTGCTGCTAACCCGCATCATTAATGGCTGCTTGCTGCAGGCGTACTTTCCGACAGCTTGGAAAACAGGGAAGGTCATCCCCATCCCCAAGCCTGGACGAGATTTGGCGATACCGAGCAACCATAGGCCCATCACTTTGCTCCCGACTCTGGGAAAAATCTTGGAACGTGTGCTACTACACAGGATGACAAGCTGCCTCCGTTAACATGGCGTAATTCGTCCAGAGCAATTCGGTTTTCAGCAGAAGATGTCTGCCGAATTACAACTTATCAGGATCACAGAGCATATCCGCCACCGCTTCAACCGACGCCAATCTACAGTCGGCGTCTTTTTTGATATTGAAAAGGCGTATGACAAAGTGTGGCGAGATAATCTGATCTCTAAGCTCTTTTATCAGACCCCACTCCCGGATTCATATATAAAAATCGTGGATAGTTTCCTACAGGGTAGGACCTTCTATGTAACAGTGGACGGGAAACGATCATCGGTGAAGACTCCAGAGGCAGGAATTCCACAAGGGTCGGTAATATCGCCCCTGCTGTTCAACCTGTACATAAATGACCTACCGACGATCCCATTGGTTACCTGCAGCCTGTATGCGGACGACACAGCTTTTATCACATCTGGCCGCAACACTGATCAGGTACTCGCCAGAGCACAACAGCAGATAGATGCCATGGAAGAATGGGCACTATTTAACAAGATCTCCACCAACCCAACGAAGACTGCAGCCGTGTTCTTCACCAAACAGAGACTGCCGATTCTCCGCTTCCCATTGAGGGTCATGGGGCAGCCGATCCCGTGGTCGACATCTACAAAATATTTGGGTATAACGTTAGACAAGTCCTTGACCTTCACCTTGCACGCCCAACAACGCAAAAAGGACACGCTGAAGATGGTGAACGCGCTAATCCCGTTCTTCACGAGTAAAAACCTCAACGCGAAGACGAAATACCAGCTGTTTCGGTCGACGGTACAACCAAAGTTCCTCTACGGCTGTGCAGCATGGGGTGTCACTTGCGATACAAATATCAAGTCTCTCCAACCGATACAAAATAGATGCCTCCGATGGACATTAGGAGCGCCCAGATGGACGAGGACAAGAGAAATTAATGCTACTCTACAAGATTGGTTGGTTGGTGTTGGGGGTTTAAAGGGGACTAAACTGCTTGGTCATCAGTCCCCTGTTCCCAGCTAAGAGATCACAGGGTTTCATGGATGATTAAAATAAGCACCCTGCAACTAGAACAGAAGACGTACATGAAGACAGTGTTGGTCATATTTGAAACATAAAAAGCGAAAGGGAACCACTGTAGTGGTGGGACTAATAATCAACTAAAAATCACAGCAGATGTTGTTGGCTGGCTGATCACTAGGATAATAATGGATGAGCCAGCCACACTGCACATACTATACAACTGTCAGTCGGAAAAGGGTCTGACAGGACAAAAGAGACAAAAGATTAAAACTATAAGCGGTGTATGCCTGAAGATCATGCATACGAACTCACCGCTAAAGCTTGTGATAAAAGCCCGCTGCGCGAATAAAACCTAAAACACAGTCAGCCATAGAGGCGTCGTCAGCTAAAATCAAAGGGAGTGCAGGAGGCAGCTTAAAAGACTGCCGCAATGCGGCTAAAATTGGACAGTCCAACAAGATGTGGACTACAGTCAATACAGCTCCACAATGACATTCTGGCGGTTCCTCTCGGCGTAAGAGGTAGCCGTGCGTTAGCCACGTATGGCCGATACGCAGGCGACAGAGAACAACTGAGTCCCTTCGAGAAGGCCTTACGGAAGTCTTCCAAGCTGCTGTCGTGGGCTTGATTCCACGGAGCTTATTGGGCGTACTCATTGTTGCCCATTCCGAATTCCAAGCCTCAAAGATCTTTCGGTGGAGACCCAAGCGGATATCGCCTTCTGGGGTACCGATATCCAGGCGCTGGCATGTGATGGCCTGCTTGGCCAGCTGATCAGCGCGTTCGTTCCCTGGAATTCCGATGTGGCCTGGGGTCCATATGAAAGCCACAGAACGGCCTGACTTGCCAAGACTAAACACCGTGACTTGGATGGATCGCACCAAGTGGTGCCTGGGGAAGCAGTGGTCTAGAGCGTGCAAGGCACTCAGGGAGTCACTACAGATAAGATATGACTTCCTGGGGCATGCTCTGAGATGGTCGAGTGCACGGGTTATTGCGATTAGCTCTGCCGTAAAGACAGTACAGCCAGAGGGCAGGGAGCGCTGTTCGGTGTGGTCGCCATGAACATAGGCGTAACCCACTCTGCCGTCTACCTGGGAGCCATCAGTGTATATGACGTCTGCATCACGGAATGTGTTAAGTATGACCAGGAACTGGTTTCGAAGTAATTGTGGTGAAATCGACGCCTTTGGACCGCCGGACAGTTGCAGGTGAAGCTGGAGGCGTGGGATGGTCCAAGGAGGAATATTAGATAGGCAAGAGAATGCAGGACGGAGAGGAAAAGACTCTAGGGAAGAAAGAAGAGAATGTACACGGACCGCAACTGGAAGACCCGATCTGGGTCGACGTTGCGGAGAGGGAAGGTCGGTATTTGCAAACAATAACCTACGATTTGGATGGTGAGTCGTAGCGTGGACATGGACAATGTAGGAGGCCAGCAACTGTTGCCGGCGGTACCTCAAGGGAGGGATGCCAGCTTCGGCAAGGAGGCTAGGCACAGGGCTGGTGCGGAATGCCCCTGTTGCTAAACGGACACCACTATGTAGAATGGGATCCAAGATCCTCAGTGCTGAAGGTGATGCAGAGTCATATACTTGGCTCCCATAATCCAGGCGTGATTGGATGAGCGCCTGAAAGAGGTGCATGAGGGTTCGACGGTGAGCTCCCCAGGCAGTATGGCTGAGACATCGCAATATATTTAGGTGCCGCCAGCACTTCTGCTTCAGCTGACGAAGGTGTGGCCCCCAAGTCAGTCGGTTGTCAAACAGCAAGCCGAGAAACCGATGGGTTTCTGCAACATGAAGCTGGTCAGCAGCTAGGTACAGTTCTGGGTCAGGGTGAACAGCCTGATGACGACAAAAGTGCATCACCCGGGTTTTAGAAGCTGAAAAAGTAAACCCATGCGTCGTGGCCCATGACTGTGCCCTTCGGATGGCTCCCTGAAGACGCCTTTCAGCAACACCAATGCTAGGAGAGCTGTAGTATAAGCAGAAGTCATCGGCGAATAAAGAACAACAAACCGATGACCCCACTGCCGCAGCAAGACCGTTTATCGCTATTAAAAAGAGCGGTACGCTGAGAACGGAGCCCTGTGGGACTCCGTTCTCCAGCACTTAGCGTGAGCTGAAGGTGGTACCAACTCTCACCCTAAAAGTGCGTAGCGAGAGGAAATTCTTTATAAAAATTGGGAGTGGACCCCGTAAGCCCCAATCATACAGTGTAGCGAGAATATGGTGGCGCCATGTCGTGTCATACGCCCGCCGGAGGTCAAAAAAGACCGCAACTAAGTGCTCACGTCTAGAGAAGGCTGTACGGATGGCCGACTCCAAAGACACTAAATTGTCGATAGTGGAGCGACCCTGGCGGAAACCCCCCTGTTGTGGGGCCAGTAGACTCCGATCTTCAAGGATCCACATAAGACGGCGACTCACCATACGCTCAAGCAACTTACACAGGACATTAGTCAAGCTGATGGGGCGGTAACTGTCAACCGCCAGCGGATCTGCTCCCGGTTTCATAACAGGGATAATAATACTATCCCGCCAATGGGATGGGAAAACACCCCCTGTCCAGATCCTATTAAATAAGGCGAGCAATTTCTGATGGAAGTCCGCTGACAGGTGACGGATGAACTGGCCATGTATGCGGTCTGGTCCCGGAGAGGTATCGGGACATGCAGCAAGAGCAGTGGTAAACTCCCATTCCGTAAAAGGAGCATTGTACAGTTCCCGGCGGCGAGTGTGGAATGATAGAGGATTTCGCTCCACCCGTTGTTTAAGGGAGCGGAAGGAGGCACTATAATTTGCTGTCGCGGAGCATCTTGCATAATGCTCTGCCATGCACTCAGAAATTACGGCCGGGTCAGTACAGAGAGTTCCATCGACGGTCAGAGATGGGATTCCCGCCGGTGGGCGGTATCCATAGAGGCGCCGTACCTGAGACCAGACGCGAGAATGGGAGGCACGAGAGCCTATAGAGGCGACGTACCGCTCCCAACAGTCCTGTTTACTTTGCCTGATAAGTCGTCGGGCTCGGGCCCTGAGCCTTTTAAAAGCTATCAGATTCTCAAGTGTAGGGCGGCGCAGGTGGCATTGTAGTGCTCGCCGACGGTCCCGTATAGCCTCAGCAATCTCTGGCGTCCACCAGGGCACGACCTTGCGCCGAGGGGAATCAGTGGTGATCGGAACGGTCTCCTCTGCAGCTGAGACTATAATAGCTGTGACCTGTTGGACTGCCGTATCAGTATCATTTGGTAATGGAACAGAAGCCACAGCAGCCGAGGTGTAACGCTGCCAGTCTGCTCGATGTAGACACCATCTGGATGGGTAGCCTGCAGGTTCAAAGTGCTGGAGTGACAGAAGAATGGGGAAATGGTCACTCCCGCAAAGGTCGTCGTGGACCCTCCAACTCAAATGTGGGAGCAGGCCTGGGCTACATACAGATAGGTCAATAGCAGAATATGTGCCATGTGCTATACTAAAATGTGTGGGTGCACCGGTGTTTAAGAGGCATATGTCCTGCTGTGTCAGTAACGTTTCAACGTCTCTACCACGTCCCGAGGGCTGTATACCGCCCCAGAGAGGATGGTGGGCGTTGAAGTCCCCCAAAAGGATAAATGGTGGGGGTAGCTGCGCGACCAAGGCAGTGAGGTCAGCAAGGGAAATGACCTCATCTGGTGGGAGGTATAGAGAGCAGACAGTTATGTCCTGCATTGTTCTGAGTCTAACAGCCACTGCCTCGAGAGCCGTGTTAAGAGACACGGCAGCACTAGGAACAGTGGCGAGGACATAAATGCAGACACCTCCAGATACCCTGTTGTAGTCAGCGCAGTTGTTATAATAGCCCCGATACCCACGGAGGGCTGGGGTCCGCTGGACAGGAAACCATGTTTCCTGTAGGGCTACACAGAAAACAGGATAGCGGCACAGTAATTGCTGCAGCTCGGGTAAGTGGCGGAAAAAGCCGCCACAGTTCCATTGCAAGATCATGCTACTTCTTGATTGCTGGGGCATGGCAGTATCGACGGTGCTGTTGGTTCCACAGAAGCACCCGTCGTCGCCGTCGGTGGAGGCAGGGCCTCTACATCCATCGCCTCCAAAGTCTTGGTGATAGCCAAGTCCTCTGGTGAGGCGAGGAGTTCCACCACGTCCTCAGATGTGTGAGGTGGTGGTGGTGGTGGTGGTGGTGGTGGTGGCGGCGGCGGCGGCGGCACAGTGTCCACCGTGGAAGGCGTTTGCTTAGCAGCCTTCGACTTTTTCTTCTCTCGCTCCTTTTTTGGTTTCTCTTGCTGGGAGGGCTTTGGGGCCTCGACCTCGGCCTCAGGGACTGAGGAGGACCTTGAAGCCCTACGACCACGAGTCAAAGTAAGTGGCTGTGTCAGCCACTCACTGGTACCCACATTATCAGTGGGAGAAACCAGAGGAGGAAGGGAGCCCAGGGACCCCTTCCTGGCGAGAGGTGCCGGAGAAGGCTGCTGCTTCTCCGGCTGGGTGTTAGGGACCGGAGTCCCCAACGGGTGTGGGGCAGTTGCCCCCACAGGAGGTGGTGGGGGGGGGCAACAGAGGAAGGGCCCCCAACCGTCAAGGGGGCAGTTTGATGTTTTCGGCCCACAGGGGCCACAGAAGGTGGAGTGACATGGGAGGCTGACGTCCCCATAGCGGTCGGAGACGACGCAATGGCAGCAAAGGATGACGACATCCGAACGGGATGAAGACGCTCATATTTTCGTCTGGCCTCTGAGTACGGTAATCTATCCAGGGTTTTGAATTCCATGATCTTGCGTTCTTTATGTAGCACACTACAGGTCGGCGAGCAAGGTGGGTGTTGCAGCCCACAATTCACACACACAGGAGGAGGTGTACATGGCGCGTCCGGGTGTGATGGACGCCCACAGTCCCTACAGGCGGGGCTGGAAGTGCATCGGGAGGACATATGCCCGAACTTCCAGCACCGAAAGCATCGCATAGGGGGAGGGATGTACGGTTTTACTTCACACCGGTATATCATTATCTTGACCTTCTCAGGCAGTACATCGCCCTCGAAGGCCAAGATAAATGCACCGGTGGCAACCCTGCGATCTTTCGGTCCCCTGTAGATGCGCCGGACGTAGTGAACTCCTCTGCGCTCTAAATCAGCGCGCAATTCGTCGTCAGTCTGTGACAGAAGATCACGGTGGAATATTAAGCCCTGGATCATGTTGAGTGTCTTATGCGGCGTGAAACTTACGGCGACGTCTCCTAGCATGTCACAGGCAAGTAAAGCCTTTGACTGTGCAGGGGATGCCGTTTGTATTAAGACAGACCCGCTTCTCATTTTAGAAAATGATGCGACTTCGCCAAATCTATTTTCGATGGTTTCAACAAAAAATTGCGGCTTAGTATTAGTAAAGGATTCCCCATCAGCCCGAGTACAGACTAAGTACTGGGGTGAGTAAGGCTCAGATCGGTTACGGGCCTGACGTTCTTCCCAAGGTGTGGCCAGGGAAGGGAACGATCTGGGGTCATACTGTGCACCATGAAATTCGTTTCTTCCTCTCTTAGAGACGGCGGTTTTGCGCCCGCCTACGCTGTTTATGGCTCGTTTCATTGTCGTCCCACGAGCAGCTAGGGAAATAAGGTCCACCCAGGCAGAGCCCCGCTTGCCTGGGTAAGCCTTGTACAACTGAGGTGCGGCAGGTTCCTCAGAGGTTGCTCGCTAGCGGCTGTTCAACCTCAACAGCCATGCATCTCCTCGGCACGTAGCACACCTTGAGATTGAGGGGTTTTTTATAGAGGTTTGTACCGTCCTCGCGACCCGGGCGATTAAGCCAAGATCCCCGGGCTCTGAAACGTACAACGTTCCACCGTCGCGCCGAACGATGGTCGTTGAAGCACGCACAGAGCTTACGGTGTAGCGGACTGTTGGCGCGACACAGCCCACAGCTCAGGACCCCGGGTTCGCCAAGCCCGTACTCAGCAAATTAATGCTGAGCCCCTGAGGGGACTCTACAAGAGCACTACCTGAAGGATAAGATTGAAGACTATGCCACCAAACTATTTGCTAAGGTCGACTTACTTCGGGATGAAGTACAACAACTCCGCCTGGTGGGAACAATACGCCCGCAACGTTGGCATAAATATAAGTTACCCCGTTCACTAGAACGCTGGCACCCACCTTGACAATATACGCTTTAAACAACACACCATCGGTCTCCGAAACACAATGAACTAACAATATGTCACATAAAGCCTACAAGCCACCACATGAGAAATGCAATAAATCATCCCCATTGAGGAACTAAGGACCCAAAGTGCGCCCCAGTTTCCTCTCAAAGTGCAATTAAATAATAAATAAAGCGGCATTCCTATGCTTACCTTTCACACACCAAGAAAAAACTCCCAAAGGGAGTCAGTCTTGCGGCACCACGTGACACAAAAAAAAGCGGCGTTCTTACGACGTCAGCCACGAGCGCCCTCTGCTGCAACTCCGCTCGTGGCCACCACTGAACATCGTTCACTTGGGACTGAGATAGAAACCAGTTAACACTTCGGAATCAGATAGGCACCAGTGAAGACTTGGCTATCGCATAGGCACTAGGTAGGCCTGTAGCTCAACTATGTATCAGCATTCTGCAGTACTGAGCTATGTAAAATTTAAGTATTACTAAGTCTCTAAGAATTAAAGATCTCGTTCTAATTTACTCTAGTGTTTCTAGTTTCTGCTGTCCCATTGGCTGGTCACCTCCTACCTGCACAAGCGTGCATCCTTTATTCCTGTGTCGGTCTTTCTACTCGGCCACCGACACCTATGACGGAAACGAGACACAAAAGCGGCGACGAGACTGGGACACAAAAGTGGCGACAACCCTTCTCTTCAGAAGGTGTTGGGACGGGGCGCCGAAACATCAACACGCCGAGCCAAGTGGCTGGGGGGGGGGGCTTTTTAGGGAGGCGGCGCCACTATCAGGATTCGGCGCTTAAAGGCCTCTACACACGCTCCGATTTATCGTACGACCAACAAGATGTCCAACGAACCAACCAATTGGTAGCCGGCTACACACGTTCCGACCAACTACACGCAGCGCCACCCTGTTCTGGTGTCTGTCGAACTGTTTTTGTTTTCAATCAAAATGTTCAAAATGTTTGTAGAGTCAATGGGACTTAAGTACGGGGTCATCAGTCCCTAAACTTACAAACTACTCATGAACTAGCTTATACTAAGGACGGCACGAATATCCATGCCCGAGGGGGGGGGGGAATTCGAATCCCCGACCGTAGGGGCCGGGCTAACCGTGACTGACGCGCCGCAGTCCCCTCGGCCACCGCGACCGGCGTTTTTGTTTCCGAGTGATCTCTGTGCAGACGACCTCAGGCATGGAAGTTGGTCGAGAAGCGCTACACACGGTACAATTTGTCAGGTACTGTGGTGGGGCAATCGGAGAGTGGTCAGGCACATCCAACCGACCGACAAGGAAAGTTGTTCGGGTAGCGTCTAAAACAGCCCAATTTATCGGGTGAGCAACGAATTGGTCCAATAAATCGCATCGTGTGTGGGGCCCTTAAAGGAGCACCAGGCGCCACTGTTGGATACCATTGGATACCCTGACTAATGGAAACTGAAACACTGTTGTGCAAAGTATTTAGCATAGCGGGCGTGAGGTCGGCGCGTCGCAGCGGCCGCGGCGTGGCCGGAACTAACCCGGCGACAATGGCTTCCAGCCGCCCCTCCCAGCACCGCAGCGCACCACTTTAAACAGCGGCCCACACGTAAAGCAGGCGTTCGTCGCGGGCAGTTGAGACACAACGCCCATTACTGCGCCTCTTTCACTCGCGCCCTTGCCATTCTCGGCCGGAATCGGCGTGGCCGTTTTCTCGTATTAAATTTGCATACTGCATAGTAACCTAATGGATTCGCCATTATGTGGAGACTACGCTGCCGTGAGACGAATTTTGTATTAATTGTTCTACGCGTTCGAGCGCAGTAGACCTATGTTGTGGTGACGTGTGCACAATACTATGTAAGACCTCCAACATCATTTTTTTACGTTATTCCTGTATTAAGGAAATAACGAGCATTTGGGGCGTATTAATCAAGATGCAACATAATTACAAAATAAACTGCATATACTACACTTGTCCGTCACGGTAGCAATTACAAAACCAGAATCACGCAGTTCTTCGAAGAAAAAAGGCCTAATGAGGTTAGATGTGGTTCTAATAAAACCGCATGTCATTCCAAGCATGTGTGTCAATCTTTACCTCTCTATCTACATAATTCCGTGATTTATTAAGTTTTCAAATTTATACTGACTTGTTGATCACCCGGTACATCATTAATTTAAGTATACCTAGCAGGTATTTAATGAAAATGGACATCATTACAGTCTGCCGCGGTGGAGTAGCCAAGCGGTCTAAAGCACCTCGCTGCGGAGCGTGCGGTTGCTCGCCGTGGAGGTTCGAGTCCTCCCTGTGTCATGGGTGTGTGTTTTTGTCCGTAGGTTAGTTTACCTAGGTTTAAATAGTTTGTAAGCTAAGGACTGATGAACACGCAGTTTGGTCCGATAGATTTACAGACACATCATTACGGTCTTGTTGAAGTATCTCATAATCTTGCACATGAGGTGGATTGACAGAGACATCAAAAACAGTGTTGCATAATCGCGATTATAACAGTTCGTGAACCTTTAAATAGAAATAGATTAATAAACGGTTTTCTTCATTGCTCATGAAACTAGAAATTGACAATTTCTACGACAATAACCTAGACGTTCTGAATTTATGAACCGGTGTCCAGCAGAAACCAATACCCCAAATACCTAGTAATTACTATTACTTCAGACTTAAGTTGGAAAGAACACGTAGATAATGTCGTGGGAAAGGCAAACCAGAGACTGTGTTTTATTTGCAGAACACTTAAAGATGCATCATAAGTACTAAAGAGACTGGATACACTACGCTTGTCCGTCCTTTTTTGGAGTATTGTTGCCCAGTGTGGGATTCTTATCAGGTGGGTTTGACGGAGGACATCGAAAGAGTCCAAAGAAGGGCAGCTCATTTCGTACTGTCACGATACAGGGGAGACAGCGTTACGGAAATGATACAGGATCTGGGATGGGAATCATTACAACAACGGCGCTTATCGCTGCGACGTGGGCTACTTACCAAACTCCAATCGCCAACATTATCCTCCGAGTGCCAAGATATATTATTGACTCCCACTTACATAGATAGAAATGATCATCAGAATACGTGAAATCAGAGCTCGAACGGAGAGATTCAGGTGTTCTTTCTTCCTGCTCGCTATTCGAGAATGCACTGGGAGATAAATAGCACGATGGTGGTTCGATGAACCTGCTGCCAGGCACTTAAATATAATTTGCAGAGTATCCCATGTAGATGTAGACTGTACGTAAAGAGAAAACATTCTTCATTCTGCTTCATCTCGCTTACATTTAGATCGTTTCAGTAATTCTCTCAGGCAAGACCAAAGAAAGCATGACAAGAATTAAACTTTCTAACATAATAAAAATGTATTCAAAACAAAACCCGATTAATACATTAATTTCCAAAGACATATTTCGTCTCCATATCAAAGATACTGAATAGGAGAGGCATTGAACTGAAATTTGTACCGCGGCCGGGATTCGAACCAGAGACCACTTGCTTCCTAGACAGACATTTTAACCAATTTTATTTTTATCTTTTTTGTTGTTGTTCGATGTGTTTTTGGATCAGCTTTTATTATTACAGACAGCTGAACACGGCCACCGGCAACCACTTAAAATGTTAAGCTTAAGGGACTTAACTGCGGGGTCATCAGTCCCTAAACTTACAAACTACTTAGACTAAAGACGACACAAACATCCATGCGCGAGGGGCGATTCGAACCCCGACGGGGAACGGCCTCGCGCATCGTAGCATAGCCCTCAATCAGCCTTATGTATACTGCGATCCTTCCACAAAACACTCTTCAGTTCTGCCTCATAATCCATCCGTAAGCCAACGCTCTCTAACAGCGGAATAGCGTTAATGGGAACGACCTCTCACATACCTCAGGCGTAGGTGATATAAATACGAGAGTCGTCCACACAATAAGTTCCGTTTCTATTTGTATCCGCGACAGCGCTACGATCGCAGTTCCCAGCATGCGCAGCCGTTACTCTGACTCAAGGAGAAGACGTACGCCATTTTCAGATCGCTGCTGTCGCACATTGTACTGCTTTTTTGTAATTCAAACTGCCGCAGCGTACGAAATCAGATGTGCGGTTCGTTTTCTAAATGCAAAAAAAGTTAAACCAAAGGAAATTCATCGGTAGATCTGCGACGTTTACAGAGAAAATGCTATGAGTGATTCAATGGTTAGTAGATGGGTCAGGCTGTTCAATTAAGAAAGTGATCAAGTGCACGATTAATATCGAAGTGAACGTCCGTCTGTGGTTATTCCCACATGGTTGAATACACAGGCGGCAACCTTCTATGAAAAAGGCATAGAAAAACTTGTGCCACGCTGCAAAATTCCCTACAAAATTTCGGAAGCTATGTACAAAAGTAGTTTAACAGTTGGCAAAATGTCATTATTTTCGGATGACTGCAGGTTCTGTTTACAGCATCACGATGGACGCATCCGTTTTTGGCTACATCGCGGTGAACGCACATTGGAAGCGTCATCGCCATACTGGCGTATCACCCGGCGTGACGTTATGGGGTGCTATTGGTTACACACCTCGGTCACTTCTTGTTCACATCGACGACACTTCGAACAGTGGCCGCTATATTTCAGATGTGTTACAACCCGTGGCTCTACCCTTCATTCGAACCCTGCGAAACCCTACATTTCAGTAGGATAATGCACGACCGCATGTTGCATGTCCTGTACAGGGCTTTATAGACACGAAAAATGTTCGACTGCTGCCCTGGCCAGCACATTCTCCCGATCTCTCACCAATTGAAAACCTCTGGTCAATGGAGACCGAGCAACTGGCTCGTCACAATACGCCAGTCCCTATTCTTGATGAACTGTGGTCCGTGTTGAAGCTGCATGGGCATCTGTACCTGTACACGCCATGTACACGTCTGTTTCCCTCAACGCCCAGGCGAATCAAGGCCGTTATTACGGCCAGAGGTGGCTGATATGGGTACTGATTTCTCAGGATCTATGCACCCAAATTACGTGACAATGTAATCACATGTCAGTTCTAGTATAATATCGTATATTTGTCCAATGAATACCATTGCCCACGGAGCACGCGCGGATGACGCCTCCTTGGCTCCCAGCAGGGGGCACAAGGACCGCGCATCAATTATCAGTCGCGCCTTGCAGTACTGACACCTTCCACCACCTGTACATGTCGAACAGTTCTCTCGCCGAAATATTGCCATAGATGCACAATATTCTCCGGCGACAAACCCGCGAAGTGTATTTGCAAGTGTTTAGGTGTTAGCAGGGGACGCCAGTCTGCATTCCACAGTTCAAGAACTCGTCTGATTTTCTTACACTGTAGTCCATTACCCTTATTTTGCTCTTGGGAATGATCATCTTATAACTGTAACTAATGTAATTAGAAAAGAACACAATAAGGTGCCCTACCCCAGGTTCCATATCTCAAATTTCTCAATGAAATTTCATGTTCATCCTCTTACAGATACACCATATATAATGCTAAAAGTTTTCCTATAGCTTTCAGCCACAGGAAGCTGTTTAAAATCCCAAGAGCTTTCTGCTGCGTGCTGCTCGACCTTTGTCAAGGTGCCTCAGTCGCGTCTTGACTGTGGCCGAGGAGCACTCGCCCTAAAGCTCGAGCGTTGCTAACAACTTGTCACGACTGGAAGTTTTAGAGTATATCATCATTTCGTTCACTTGTTTCATAATTCATAGAAAACACAACCCAGAAATACACGTGTGTGACAAGAAATCCTTACTGATCGTTTTCTTTTAGGTCTGGAACGATCTACAGTAGTGACGGGTAGTTGGGATCATTTTACTGTTTCGAAACATACGGATCACCTGAGTCTAGTGAGTCGACTCACTGTTTCGGCAGACGAAACATCTGGCGTGCTGCAGAGTCGTGTGCCGCGCTACCTTCCCTCATTCACGTGAACCGCGACAGCTGCAGTAGGGCGATACAGTAAATACGAAACATCTATGGAATATCAACGTGGTTTTAATATGTTATTCACTAGACTTAATTGAACGGCACAGGATTTGTTTGCTACTACTTTTTAACCAATCAATATAAACAAAATATATAAGATTTGTTCCTAAGACAAATTTAATGAAATTAATAGATATTGCTACAACTATTAACACAAGGAAACACATTTCACAATTTAAAATTTTTCAATGTCCAGATAGGAATTCTAATAATCAGATTCATCTTCAGTCAGTCAAATAAAAGAGAATCAGAATGAAACTTTCACTCTGCAGCGGAGTGTGCGCAGATTGAAACTTTCCTGGTAGATTAAAATTTTGTGCCGGAACCGGGACTCAAACCTGGGACCTTTGTCTTTCGCGGGCAAGCGCTCTACCGACTGAGCCATCCCGACACGATTCACGATGACGCCTCACAACTTTACTTCCGCCAGTACCGCGCTCTCTAATTTCCAAACTTCACAGAAGCTCTCCTGCGAAAGATGCAAGACTAGCAGTCCTGGAAGAAAGGATGTGGTGGAGACATGGCTTAGCCACAGCCTAAGGGATGTTTCCAGAACGAAACTTTCACTCTGCAGGTGGAGTGTGCGCTGATATGAAACTTTCCTGTCAGATTAAAATTGTGTGCCGGAAACGGGACTCAGTCGGTAGAGCGCTTGCCCACGAAAGGCAAAGGTGCCAAGTTCGAGTCCCGGTACCAGCACAAAATTTTAATCTGCTAGGAAAGTTTCAAATGAGAATGAGTTACAGTTTCTTTAAATTGAAATTAAAACACTTATTTTTGACATCTTACTGAGAATACGGTTTCGTCTCACTGAAAGTATTTGACCTTGCTTCGAAAAGATGCGTTCAACTGGCACAGATGTAGCAACAGTGCATAACAATGTTTAGTTCACGCGAAACTACCTCAAAACACTGAAGGACTTCACAACTTTTCTCGGTGGTATCCCAGTTTTCAAACTTCAGTTGAAGGGTTGGCACGTTAGCGGAACAACTTCATACCCGTTGCACGCCTGGGCGCTGTGTCGTACTCACCCAGGCAGACGAACAGCAAAACGCATACATGAGTGCATGTTTTCGCGGCTATATCCATTAATGAAATCTTCTCGGGTTACAAGCCGCCGCGTCATGTGGTTTACTGCCCACGAGCTTTCGACAGAGAACTCCTCTGCCATGTCATCCACTTGACAATGGCAGAGGAGTTGTCGAAAGCTCGTGGGCAGTAAACCACATGACGCGGCGGCTTGTAACCCGAGAAGATTTCATTAGCAAAACGCATGTTAACGGTACCTAGCGTCCGAATCACAAGACATCTACATCTACATACATACTACGCAATTCACCGTAATGTGCGTGGCGGAGGGTACACTGTACCACTACTAGGTATTTCCTTACCTATTCCACTCCCAAATTGAACGAGGAAAAAAAGAATGCCTATATGCCTCCGTACGAGCCCTAATTTCTCTTATCTTGTCTTTGTGATCTTTACGCGAAATGTAAGTAGGCGGCAGCAAGATCGTACTACACTCAGCTTCAAATTCCGGCCCTCTAAATTTACTTAACAAAAATTCACGAAAAGAACGTCGTCTTTCTTCCAGCGATCCCCAATTGAGTTGCCGGAGCATTTCCGTGACACTCGCGCATTGGTCGAACCTACCGGTAACAAATCTAGCTGCTCGCCTCTGAACCGCCTCTATGTCTTCCTTCAAACCGATCTGCTGCGGATCCCAAATACTTGAGCAATACTCAAGACGTGGTCGTACAAGCGTTTTATACGCCGTCTCCATTACAGGTGAAGTACATCTTCCCAAAATTCTCCCAATAAACCGAAGTCGGCTGTCTGCCTTACTCACAACTGTCCTTACACGCTCGTTCCATTTCATATCGCTCTGCAATGTTACGCCTAGATATTTGAACGACGCGACAGCATCAAGAAGCTCACTACTAATGCTGTATTCGAACATTATAGGATTGTTTTTTCTACTCATGCGCATCACCTTACATTTTTCTACATTGAGAGCTAGCTGCCAATCTTCGCACCAACTAGAAATTTTGTCTATTCATCCTGTATGCTATTACAGTCAGTTACAGATGACACCCTCCCATGTACCACAGCATCATCAGCAAACAGCCGCAAATTACAACTTACTCTGTCCATGAGATCATTTATATAGATAGAAAATAATAGACTAGTTGTTCCGAAACAGTGCCGATTCAAGTTTCGACTCAGTCGAACAGTTCGCTGACTCGATTCACTGAGTCGACACATCAACTCAGTAGCCAACTGTAATCTACAGAGCGTGTTGGAGTTGACGGAGAGATGCAGTGCTACGGCGAGCACACACGTGTGTCTGATCCCAGCACGGAGAGTTGAAGCCCTCGACCGCAGCCGCGGCCGCACCCCTGGCTGAACCTCCGCCTCCGCCTGCGACGGGCGCCGCCCCCGCGGAGGCGGTGTCTGATAAATGGCGTCGCGCTGACGGCATCGCGTATAAATACGGCGCTCTGGGCAGCCGGCCAGCGCATTGCTTTACATGCAAATCCCGCACACTATATTTGAGCCGGGCAGGTACCGCCTCACCTATGCCCTATCACAACTTGGAACGTCTCAATGGAAAACACGTTAGGCGCGATCCCTCTATAATCCTATCTCCGTCATCGGCCTGCCCACCCGGCGACTATTGAAAAGTAATGTGGAATGGAGATTGGATATTAACCTGTTCGGTGACATTGAGCTCGGACGAGTGCCGCATCGTGGAAACGATCTGGAGTCAATGCCTTCGCTCGGCGCAAGTCGTGAGTGGAAGGATCAGCTACCAAATGGAAATGTCACCGTACCTCCGCAAAGGTCGAGGTTGTGTCTCTAAGTGTTAGCGGTTGAAAGTTGTTGATACTGATCCGTTCATGAAGGGCGGAGTGCAGCTTCGTGAGTAGAAGAAACAATCTCGTAAGTCTAATACAGTATTAGTAGTGTGATATCGGGCCCGGTGGTCTTGGGGTAAAGTGCTCGACTGGAAACCGAAGTGTCGCGGGTTCAAAACCCGGTCGGACCTCGGATTTTTTCAGTCTACACCTTAACCCGTCCGTCACCTCTCAACGATGTGAGGAGTCGCCAGAAACGACACGTGGTTCGGATTCCACGTTAAGCTGTAGGTCCCCTTTCCCTGTTGGATAACTGGGGTAGGCTAGGGACACGCAAGTCGCCGAAGTGGCGTCCAATTGAAAGACTTGCACCAGGCCAATGAGCCACACGAAATTATTATTAGTAGTAGTGTGATGCTTGGCAGGGTCGCGTCAATTAAATATCTAGGCTTAACGCTGCACTGGGAAATTGAATAGAACGAACATGTAAGGATATTCGTGGGGAAGAAGGATGGTCAACTTCGGTTTACTGGGAGAATTTTGGAAAGGCGAGATTCCTGTAAAGGAGACCGCATATAAAATGCTTGTGCGACGCCATTTGGAGTACTGCTGAAGTATCAACAACATTATCTCGAGACAAACATTGTCTCATTATACCAAATGAAGGAGAGCCACTGCATTAAAATGTTTGTTACTCCAAAGTTCATTGGCCTGGTGTAGCAACAGTGAATCCATATTTGAACTGCAAGGTAGTCTCTGTTGCTTATTATTACATTTATTTCTCTTTAACGCGTTTCGCGCTTTTGGCGCACCATAAAAAATGTTCAAATGTTTGTATAGCTTATATGACTTAACTACGAGGTCATCAGTCCCTAAACTTACAAACTACTTATGAACTAGCTAATCATAAGGACGGCACAAATATCCATGCCTGAGGGGGGATTCGAACCCCCGACCGTAGTGGCTATGCAGACCGTGACTGGAGCGCCTCAGTTCCCTCGGCCACGGCGACCGGCATGCATCATCAGAACACTCAGAAACATTTGGATGTCCATGCACTAACGTTTGCTCATGTGATGTATCGATATTCATCACAACGCTGCTGATGTGATTCTATCCAGTCCAAAATGCTGTGCATCGTGTGCTTTTACACCAACGAATGCCATCCAGATGTTTCTGAGGTATGTTCAAGCCCACAATTCATTGTTTCCTGATATTATAGTGGATAGGTCCGCGGTATGAAACTGAATATTGGTATATTTTTCCTGTTACAGTGTTCTGATGATGCACCAAAAGCGCGAAACGCGTTAAAGAGAATAAAATATAATAATTTGCAACAGAGACTACCTTTCAATTCAAATAAAATGTTTGTCTCAAGGAACTGAAGTATTGGTGATATTTATATCACAGCTGGCTGAGGAACAAGGCTGGAGTGCTATTCGAATATAGGCAATTTAAAACGAATTTCACTTGGAACATTGAGGCAGAATAAAAGTATGTGGTGTGGAGGGACACGTGCTTGAAGACCATGTAGTCGCTTTGTCTCCGTAACGTTGTGTTAGCGGAGCGATCTAAAAAAAAAAAAAGCGCTTGCCTGGTTAGCAGGAGGTCCCGACTTCGAATCCCGGCCACAGCACAAATTTTAATTCAATGCCTCTCCCTATATTTGATACCTATTGCTCAAATGTTTGGGTGGGCGGCAGGTATGTTCGACTTCGGGAAGTCAAATGGGATCACAGGAGGGAAAGCGATATTTTTTTTTTCGGAAAACACTATTGATGAAGCTTCCTGGCAGATTAAAATTGTGTGCCGGAACCGGGAGTCGAACCTGGGACCTTTTTGCCTTTCGCGGGCAAGCGCACTACCGACTGTGCTATCCCGACACGACTCACGATGCCGCCCCACAACTTTATTTCCGCCAGTACCTCGCCTCCTACTTTCCAAACTTCACAGAAGCTCTCTTGCAAACACGCAAGACTAGAACTCCTGGAAGAAAGGATATGGTGGAGACATGGCTTAGCCACAGCTTAAGGGCTCACCCAGGCGGACGGACAGCCTAAGGGCTGTGGCTAAGCCATGTCTCCACCATATCCTTTCTTCCAGAAGTGCTAGTCTTGCATGGTTCGCAGGAGAGCTTCTGTGAAGTTTGGAAAGTAGGAGGCGAGGTACTGGCGGAAGTAAAGTTGTGGGGCGGCATCGCGGGATAGCACAGTCGGTAGTGCGCTTGCCCGCGAAAGGCAAAGGTCCCAGGTTCGAGTCTCGGTTCCGGCACATAATTGTAATCTGCCAGGAAGTTTCATATCAGCGCACACTCCGCTGCGAAGTTTCATTCTGGACTATTGATGAAATTAAGACGACCGGAACTTGAACCGTACTACCGAATGTTTCTGTTGCCGCCAGCTTAAATTTCGCATAGAGACCACAAAGGTAAGGTATGAAAGATTAGCGCTCGTGCCGATGCACAATAGAATTCGTTTTTGCCTCGTTCTATATGGGAGTGGAACAGTAAAGAAAGTAACTATTAGTGGTACTATGTAACCTCCGCTAAGAACCTTTGGGTGAATTGCGGGTTATGTGTGTAGAATGAACGAGAAGGACGAGGTGATGGCCGGTTACCAGTGGCGGCTGGTGCTTCAGGTGACTGGGGGTTCACTTCGAATCTTGATAATGACGCACCCCCCCCCCTCCCCACTCGGTGCGTTGGAGACAATGTGGTGCACCTCTGTGAGTGGCGGTAGAGAAAAGCGCCCTGTTTTCACTCAATCGCTCCCCTCCCTTTAGATATATTTTCGTTAAAAGATCTCCAGAATATCGTACCTCGGCTTGTTTTGCTTCAACTCGAGCTGACGCGTTGATCTAGCAAACTTCAGTGAATGTGTTACGGTGAAAAGACACAATAAGCAGCACCCTGAACACGTCCACTGAATGTGTGGTCGTGTTCCATTTTGATTTATTCATTAACCTAAAGTGTTTCTGCACCATTAATGTTATCTAATGTTATCTATCTGTGTGTTAATTATTTTATTCTTTTTATTTGTGATCAATGCCCCCACGTTTATATATGTTGCCCCCATATTTATATATGTTTCCACCCGTGTGACTGAACTTGTGTATTCATGTGAATGTGGAAGGTTGCTCTTAATATTGACTGACTGCTGTGCAATGGCTTACAGTCGCCATCTCGTGCTTTAGGCCTCGTTTTGCTGTAATTAAGAATGCACGGCTTCGTTTGTTGTCTGCACTGGCATCTGCTGGCTGGCCAAGACAAGCTTACTTGGCAAGATGGCGAGGTGGCCGTTTTCGTAGTGTCGTACCAACCTAATCTTGGACGAAAGATGTTACAGGAGACCTCTCTGGGAGTGGTTGTAGCGGGAATTGTCTTTCTCAGGTAGCAAGGATTGGTAAATAGTAGTCTCTAAACGCGCTCTGCGTCGCTCTACAGCCCATGTATGGCAGGGGAGGTTTTTCCAATGGTCTTAGAGCTTCAACAATCTGGCTCCGATGACCGTGGAAGTAAGTACTCCGCGGAATCATGCTGAGGGGAAGGCATGTTGTTAGGACTTTGCTTTCTTTGTGGACAGGCAGTCTTGTTTTTTCAGTGATAGTTCTCTCTTTCGATATGCGAGGCAAAGTGTTTCTTAATTTACAGAACTCGAGTAAATTCAGTGTAAATTTATTATTTGCATTTTCATTCCAGTGACGATTGTGTGTCCGGTTTTGATCACGTTAGAATACACATGTGTGGCCTTCAGCCTTTGTGTAAACCTAGTATGTTTGAATTTCCTTCATGTTTTTAACTAACTTTTCATGTCACGTCTGTATCCACGAGTATGCTAAATATTTCTCAGATTTTCTACCTTGATTCCATCTTCCCTTTCTTGTATGACCGATTGCACCACATGGTTTCATAATGGTCACTACTTCGGTCTTCAGCCATGCTGTTATTAATACTAGCTTTCTTCTATACGAAATTTCTGTTTGTAAATGCCATGTAATTTGGCATGGTCGCACACCACGTGGTACTTACGAATAGTATGATGCTACCTTCCCAAACATGAGTTCGTTTAGTGCACAGTGTACTTAAATTTGTGATCAAGACACCTGCCATCTCGTCAAAGCGGTGCCAACACTTCGTTTCACCGCTGTTATTGAGTGTGCCCACAGAGTAATGAGACCGCCAAGTATTATGCGCGTGTCAACGAATGAATCTGTTTTCAGCTATCCATTGTTTGTTTGAGAATTTCCTCCCACGTTACCTCCATATTCATAAATGGCAGAAAAAAATTTATTATGGACAGTAATTATATGATTTAATTCACTTATGTATGAGGTATGTGCTTAATTTGGTCTCTCCACATTTAGTTGCTTGTTCATTTTACTGAGTAGATCATGATTTAAAGTATCAAACCTCTGCTTCATGATTTCATGCTCCTTGTCCCATGTTTAATTATCTATTTATCTATTTCTTAACATTGATTTTGTGTTTGTTAAAACGTTGGCTGCTTCCTTAAGGACTTATATAAATTTCCATTGTGCATGTACTGTGGTCACTCAAAGTAATTTAGAGCAGCAGTGAGCGTTGTAACTTACATTTGCAGATCTCAACTGCCAGAGATCTTGCTTATTTTAATAACAGGTTACTTTCAACCCCCTCTTGACCTTACACATGCGCAAAGGCTGCTCTCCCCTACCTCTTTCCAAATAACGAGGAGTATAAATGTCATTTACCCTAAAAAACGCGACATATTCGCAAAAACGTTCAAAGTAACAATGTAAAAGTCATTGTTGTTTTTGTATCTGTTTAAAAGAATATTTGGGTTTTAAGAAAATTGCTTGCAGTCGTCTCGAACCCACAACATTCGACACCGCAGCTCGATGCCGCTAACCACACTGCTATTCTTGCTGGGTGGGGAGTAGCGACTTCATTATTATTCAAGATTGGATTTTCTGGAGGCTTTTTACAGTTGATACGTCTTTAAATTATAGTTATATTTTACCAAATATGACGTGTTTTTTGATGAATCTTCAATGCTCCAAAAAAAAATATTTAGGGCGGGTGTTGACTTCAAGGCGTATTTAAACTTTCGCAAAGCAAGGTGTGCAGTAGGTCAATTGCCTTTGCTTTGGGACCATTCGTGCATGATCGCCAGAGCTCGACTAGGCAGGAGCTGGTGTCTCTACCAGCTCCAACGCCAATGTCAATAACGGCGATAAATTCTACTTCTTTACTAAGTGTCCATAAAGTGGGACATTTTTTAATTAGCATAATATGAGTCTGAGCCTTGGTTCAAATGCTAAAACAGCCGTTACGCAAAATATTTGTTTCTCTCATTAATCTTGTAAAAATAGGATTCTGTAAATTATAGAAGACGAACTTCGTGCAACAATTCAAAAGAAAGCTTAGCAAAAGAAAGAAGATTACATTTGTTTCATTCGAGATAGATTCGATGGGGTTCGTGACCTGTCTAAGGGGAGGGGATGGGGGATGTTAGAATATTTTTATTTGGGAGGGGGTTGTCAGAATATTTGATTTGGTCGAGGTTCGCATGTTCGAAAAGGCTGAAAAACACTGGTGTAAGGAAATATGTAAATCGAACATTCGTATTGAATTCTCCTAAAACTGTAATCAAGTGAAAAACTGCAAATTTATTTTAAGGTAACCAGTTCTGACTTTGATAAAGCTGTTTGGTCATCTTCATATTACATGGTCATTTTTCTTTCACCTTGGAATATGATGCTTTTTGAATTTTTAAATCTTTTCTGTTAATTTCTGCGGATAAGTGATAAAAAGTGGTAGTTCCAAACTCCAGCACTGCGTCAATTTAAAGCTTCACTATTCACACGTCACAGTGTACAATGGCTACTTCATTCTCTACTAACCGCCCACTTCCAGTTCAATTACTGCAACAGTCGTTAATACGGGGTGTGGCTGCAAACGTCAACTGAGAAATGAAGTAGATTGCAAAAATTGTGGGGTTGGCGAATTGTTTCTCGGTTGTATATCTTTGATAATGAAAGGCTTCGTATCCACTGGATGCCGGAGTCAACAGCGAATGGCGACTCGCCAAAGACCAGCGATGGACACACCTAAGAAGCATATTACATCATTAAATCTCTGCAGAAATCATGGGTCACTACTGTACAGACAGGTGTTCTGGGGCAGGGGACAGGTGCTTGAGAGAACCTTCGAGTAGCTGGAATCACGGGGGTAATCCTCGTGACCTAGCGCCCGTCTGTCACTCGCGACGCGTTGGCGGTGGCTGTGGCGGAGCGGACGCAAGGCAGGGCGAATTCCAGTCTCCGCAGGATGACAGATGAAGGGGAACTGGTCGGAAGATTTATGGCGAGAGCCGATTATGAATGAATGCTGTCCAATTAGAGCGACCTCTAAGGCGGCGCGGTTTCTTACTCCCCAGTTATCCGCTTCCACGCGACTGTTGCTGCACCAAGTCAGAAGTGATTTTTTTTTTCTATTTTTTTTTTTTCGATTACAGGCATCTGTTGTACGAACTCTACCATGCGAGTACCCTCTCTAGCAAAACCAGAAAAGTGACTGCAAACATAGTATACTATGAATATAAAATCAAGGGGTCACAAATATTCACTAGGCTTAGAGGTATAGAAATACACTACTGGCCGTTAAAATTGCTACACCAAGAAGAAATTCAGATAATAAACGGGTATTCATTGGACGAATATGTTATACTGGAACAAATTTTCACGCAATTTGGGTGCATACATCATGAGAAATCAGTACTCGGACACGCCTGGACATTGAGTCAATCAGAGCTTGGATGGCTTGTACAGGTACAGATGACCATGCAGCTTCAACACGATACCACAGTTCATCAAGAGTAGTGACTGGCTTATTGTGACGAGCCAGTTGTTCGGCCACCATTGACCAGACTTTTCAATTGGTGAGATATCTGGAGAATGTGCTGGCCAGGGCAGCAGTCGAGCATTTTCCGTATCCAGAAGGGCCGTACAAGACCTGCAACATGTGGCCGTGCACTATTCTGCAGAAATGTCGGGTTTCACAGGAATAGAATGAGTGGTAGAGCCACGGGTCGTAACACATCTGATATATAAGGGCCACTATTCAAAGTGCCGTCGATGCGAACAAGAGGTGACCGAGACGTGTAACCAATGGCACCCCATCGATAACGCCAGTATGACGATGACGAATAAATGCCTCCAATGTGCGTTCACTGCGATGTCGCCAAACACGGATACGATTATCATGATGCTGGAAACAGAACCTGGATTCATCCGAAAAAATGACGTTTTGCCATTCGTGCACCCAGGTTCGTCGTTGCTTACACCATCACAGGCGCTCCTGTCTATGACGTAGCGTCAAGGGTAACGGCAGCCATGTTCTCCGAGCTGACAGTCCATGCTGCTGCAAACGTCGTCGAACTGTTCGTGCAGATGTTTGTTGTCTTGCAAACGTCCCCATCAGGTAACTCCGGGATCGAGACGTGGCTGCACGATCCGTTACAGCCATGCGGATAAGATGCCTGTCATCTCGACTGCTAAGTGATACGAGGCCGTTGGTAATCCAGCACGGCGTTCCGTATTGCCCTCCTGAACGCACCGATGCCATATTCTGCTAACAGTCATTGGATCGCGAACAACTCGAGCAGCAATGTCACGATACGATAAACCGCGGTAGTCTACAATCCGATCTTTATCAAAGTCGTAAAGTTGATGGTACGCATTTCTCTTCCTTACATGAGGCATTACAACAACGTTTCATCAGACAACGCCAGTCAACTGCTGTTTGTGTATGGGAAATCGGTTGGAAACTTCCCCATGTCAGCATGTTGTAGGTGTCGCCACCGGCGCCAACCTTGTGTGAATGCTCTGAAAAGCTAATCATTTGCAGATCACAGCATCTTTTTCCTGTCGGTTAAATTTCGCGTCTGTAGCACGTCATCTTCGTGGTGTTGCAATTTTAATGGCCAGGAGTGTGCCTGGATTTTGTAGGGTTATGAACGACTGTAGGCTCACGAGGTACATTCGCGGGCAGTGACTCCAAGTTTGGTACGTAGGAATAACCGATCCACTAGCTGGCAGTAACTCACGTCTTAGCTGTCCAAACTGTCGTGACCAACTGACCGTCAGTTGCAGGCAATCCGTGTCGCGGCAACACAGCGCTAGAGTATTCTGACTTCTTGTATTTGTTTGTTAGTGATAAAGTGAACTGTAACCCTACCAAGTGATACATTGTGTCCCGTTATGCAAGAAGGCATGAACTCAGAACTTCTAAATAATCGTTTCAAAATCAGGCAAAGTGGCCAGGCGTTCTTGAACAATGGCGACATAACAGTCTCTCTCCCAGGGTTGGAACAAAATGTTGTCTGCTTCTGAATTCTATTTTACTCCATCCACATGATGTGTTCGTAATTCCAGATAAATAAAATGAAAGTAACAACCATTTCACTTGGCGAATCATGCCTTGTTCTACGTTTGGATGTACGAGGCGTGTTTTTTAAGAAATTTTATTTCAAGAAAGTAAAATTATCTTCAGAAAGTACATACTTTACTCTCTTTACCGGCGTAGTTGCCAAGTTTGTTCAAACACCTGTCATACCTCTCAACCAATTTTAAAGTACCCTCTTCAACAACAACAACAACAACAACAATAAATAAATATATAAAAATAAAAAAATAATTAAAAAATAATCTTTGCTGCCAACCCCGACAGCCAAGGGTTCATTCCCTTTTTCATGTCGTCGTCATCGTTGTAACTGTTGCCTCTGAGGTATTGTTTGAGGTGCAGCGCCTATTCTCGCGAATCCTCACTTCAACAGAAGCCACCAAATTGTCTGTAATCTAAGACGGGCGATCGGAGCGGTCCTCATCATGGACGTTGTCATGGCCTTCTTCAAATTCTTGTACCTACTTACGCACTTTGCTTTCACTCGGAACAGTATTACCGTCCTCTTCGCAAATCTGTCGATGAAGTTTGCAGCAGACAGGTTTCTTACTGACAAGAATCCTATCAATAAGCGAACTCCACACCGGCGGGCGAGTTGATAGTCTTAAACATTTTGAAAGCACAGAACAGAACCGTACAGGTTTGGTTCAGAGCTGAAACTGAGAACAGTTGTTCCAGAGGCATGCCAGGACACGACGCATGCGCTCGTTGCGGTATGTGTGCGAACTACTAGTGTCTACAACAAAACGGAACTTACTTAAAAAAAAAAACACGCCGCATATAGTTCCCTCGCCAGTGGAAAAAAATTCACTAAACGTGTCTGTGAGCAACTTTTACTTGACAACATTGATATTAGGCCCCACAGTCGCAAAGCTATCAGCATCCTTCATGCACTCATCCATAATTTAATTGCTTGTTAGGGACAGGGGGACTAAAGTGCGGAGGTCATCAGTCACCGGCGTGGAGGGGAAGGAGTGGGGATAGGAAAGAAGAGAGGGGAAAGCAAACGTAGTCCAGGGAGGAAATAAGGAAGAAAGCATTAGTTCGGGGTTCTGCGCTCGCACTGTACGTAGACCACGTGCCTCCTGGAGAGAATTAGTATAGTGCACATATATTCAACAACATGATCAAGCCAAAAAGAACATTACATTTCCACTTACATGTGATTCTTTGATGCTCCTGACAGTGTTATTTGGAATGCGAAACATACAAGTTACTCTCAACAGCAGAAATGGAGGATTTATCCATTGCGCATACTGTCAACTGCATATGTGTTAAACAGCTGTATCATGACCCACAAACATGCTTTGTAATAGATTCATACAGCCAAATGGAATAAGGAATGTGTGATTAATGATCTATTTTAACCTACCACTATCTCTAAGGCTGACGAACATGTATATTTAACGCTATGCTCAGATAAAATTAGTGTAACAATGATTACACCTTAAGTTTCCAGTTTAATTAATATTATTTCAATATCAGTGACAATGCGAATTCACCTTGTAGGCCACATCTTCATCAACAGTATTGTGAAACAAATGTCATCTACTGACAGCTTGCTTTCCATATTTTGGAAGGAGGTACTGTGGGTCAAGTATGAAGATCGGCATTGCATAAATATCAGAATTGCATAAAGATCAGCATGGTATAAATATCAACATGGTTTCAAGATCAGCATGGTATAAAATGTTTAAATGTTTGTATAGCTTATGGGACTTAACTACGGGGTTATCAGTCCCTAAACTTACAACTACTTACGAACTAGCTAACACTAACAACGGCACAAATATCCATGTCCGAGGGGGAATTCGAACCCCCGACCGTAGTGGCCGTGCAGACTGTGACTGGAGCGCCTCAGTCCCCTCGGACACCGCGGCCGGCCATGGTATAAAGATCAGCATGGTATAATGATTAGCGTGGTATAGTGATCAGCATGTTACAATGATCAGCATGGTATAATGATCTGCATGATATAAAGATCAGCATGGTATAAATATCAGCATGGTATAGAGAACAGCATGGTATAAAGAACAGCATGGTATAAAGATTAGTAGGGTGTGACCATCAGTATGGTAAGAAGATCAACATCTCTAAAACGAAAGTAGTATTGTCGGAAACAGGTTTTAACAGATTGAGTGACAAATAGGAGAAATGAAGTTCAGGTGGACAGTTTATAATACTTTCTCACAGAATGGCAACATAGTGATTGAACTGGAAACAAGGTGTAGCAAAGCTAATACAATAATCGCTCATTTACGATCTAGTAGTTTCTGCAAGAAGAAAGTACCAAGACTAAGTTATCAGTGAACCCTTCAGTCTTTCGACCAACGTTGTCGTATGGGGGTGATAGCTGGGTGGGTATAGGTTCCCTTATTAATAAGGTTGAGGTTACAGATATGAAAGTAGGAAGGATGATTGTAGATATTATCAGATGAGAACAATGGCAGGAGGTGTCTCTCTTTACGAAACCAAAGAAAAACTGGAAATGAACACAAATTAGAGAGGTCAGGCTTAGATGGTAGTCTCATGACAGTGGTCGAAAAGGAAACAATTTCAAAATACGTTCCGGGAATATATAGATGCTCTTCAAAATGGAGATGTGATTCTGCTGCCCAGGATAAATGTTTGTACAAAGCACACATGGACAAAAATTCAAATGTTTGTATAGCTTATGGGACTTAACTACGGGGTCATCAGTCCCTAAACTACGAACTAGGACGGCACAAATATCCATGCCCGAGGGGGCATTCGAACCCCCGACCGTAGTGGCCGTGCAGACCGTGACTGAAGCGCCTCAGTCTCCCCCCCCCCCCCACACGTGGACCTTCTCAGTTGTGTGTGGTGACACATTGTATTTTGGAGCACTGCAGTGTTTGTTTGCAATATTGAAGTTTGTTGCTGAGGATGATGAGGTAATTCAGTTAGCCGAGCAGTGAGAGTAGTGATAGATATAGTTGAATACCACAATACAGATTCTAAATCGTTACGGAACATCCCTCACGCTATAGGAAGCAGGCATGCTGCACTGTGACCTTATTTTGAGGTTTTTCATACGTAAAGCGGGTTGTTTGTAGTAAGCAACGTAAACGATGATTCACCCGCCCATACAATATACTAGCGAATGCCAGGTGAACATCTGCCAGTGGGTTTGGTGCCAACAGTAAAATTCGGAGCGGTGGTGTTATGGTGTGGTCGTTTCTTCATGGAGTGGGCTTTCACCCCTTAGTATCACAGCACTAGCCTACATTGGTCTTTCGATCACCTTCCTGCTTCCCACGGTTGAAGAGCAATCCGGCGATTGCATCTGTCAACACGGTCGATCACCTGTTACATAACACACGGCCTGTAGCGGAATGGTTAGACAACAATACATCCCTGTTTTGGACTGGCTTGCACAGAGCATGCACTTTTGATCACATAGCGTTTCCTGTACAAAATCTCCATGTATCCATCTCTTCCTATCCTTCCTCTCCTCTTTTTTGTTTCGTCACCCCTCTCTTCCTATCTCTCTCTGCATCCCTTCGTCATCTTTCTCCATCTCTCTCTCTCTCTCTCTGACCATCCTCCCCTTCAATCTCAGACAAATGCCCCTCGGTCATGCCTCTTTATTAGATTAGATTACTTATTCGTTCCGTAGATCTATGTTGAGGAGATCCTTGTGGGTGTGGAACATGTCAAGAAACAAAATGTACAAGCTGAATAATAGATAATACTAATAATATCAATACAGATACATACATTATTAAGTGTTTTTTTAGCTGATAATAATACTAATATAGTATGGGTACCGATACATGTATTATTTGGTACAATTTAGAAATTCACTAATGGAGTAGAAGGAGTTGGCCACTAGAAAGTCTTATAGGTTCCTCTCAAACTAGTCTTTATTTGCAGCTAAATTTTTTATACTTTATGGTATATTATTGAAAATGTCTGTTCCTGAGTAGTGGACCCCTTTTTGAAGTAAGTGCTAAAGTCCTTGTATAGATCAGTTTTATTTCTGTATTGTATGTATGAACTGAGCTGTTTGTTGGGAAAAAGGATATATTATTTATGACAAATTTCATTAAGGAATAAATATACTGAGAGGCAGTTCTTTGAAGAGACTTCTACAGGACGTCCGTGAATTTACTCCACAAATAATACGTATTAACGCTTGTGGACACTGAAGACTTTTGAGTGACTTGAAGAGTTACCCCAAAATATTATACCATATGACACTATGGAATGAAAGTAAGCAAAGTATGCAAGCTTTGTTATTTTTATGTCTGCTATGTCCGATAACACTTGTATTGAAAATACAGATTTGTTGAGTCGTTTCCGCAGTTCTGTGGTGTGCTCCTCCCAACTAAATTTATTATCAAGCTGTAATCCCAGGAATTTAATACTGTCAACCTCTTCTATCTGCTCTTCTTCATACTTAATGCATATGCTAGCGGGAATCTCTTACATGTTCTGAACTGCATGTAGTGAGTCTTTTCAAAGTTTAATGACAATGAGTTGGCTTTAAACCACTTATTAATGTTCATGAAAATATCATTAGCAGACCTTTCTATAACTATGCTTGACCTACTCATTTTTATCTCTTCCTGTCGCCTTACCATTTTTTCATACCTCCTCCCCTATCTCCTTCCCTTTATCTCCTGCTGCCCCACTTTGTCTATTCTCTTCTTTCGTCCACCTCATACTCTTCATCGCCTCTGTCCCTCTCCACTTCATTGTTTCTTGTCCCTGACACGTTGACTGTCCTGGAGAGCAGGTCACTAAGGACGGATGCTACTATTCCACAACACACCTGTTGTACACGAAAGCCTATATGACAGGAACTTGTAAACACGTCTCTTGCTCATATCCCTGTTCCCAGAGAATGTAGGGTGTTACAGTTTCGAAGAAGATGTGGAATATATATATATATATATATATATATATATATATATATATATATATATATATATATGCCATTTTAAAAATATGCAATATAGATTACAAAAATACGATAACCATGTGTTCTCCTTGTGAAACAAGTATGCAGGGGTATTAACTTCCAGCAACATGTAGTACGCTGGTTGGCGAACGTATTACTGCTTTTGTATGTATATCAAGTACCTGGGATGTATTTTCTCACAGGATTGCAACATAGCAAAAGAACTGGAATCGAGGTGCAGCAAAGCTAATGCAGTGAGTGCTCAGCTAAGATCTACTCTCTTCTGCAAGAAGGAAGTAAGTACCAAGACTAAGTTAGCAGTGCACCGCTCTATCTTTCGACCAACTTTGTTGTATGGGAGTGAAAGTTGGGTGGAAACAGGTTACCTTATTCATAAGGTAGAGGTTACAGATATGAAAGTAGCAAGAATGATTGCAGGTACCAATAGATGGGAACAATGGCAGGAGGGTGTCCATGATGAGGAAATCGAAGAAAAGCTGGGAATGAACACCATAGATGAAGCAGTTAGAGCGATCAGACTGAGATGGTGGGGTCATGTTACCTAAGAGACTCATGAGCTCGTCAGTGGAGGGTAAGAGGAGTCGAGGTAGACCAAGAAGAAAGTACTTAGATTTGGTGCAGAATGATTTTGAAGTAAAAAGCATAACATCAGACGAGGCATCAATGTTAGCATTGAATAGGGGATCGTGGAGGAATTTTATTAGAGGTACTATGCTCCAGACTGAATGCTGAAAGGCATAATCAGTCTCTAATGATGATGATGATCAAATAACATCTTACATCTGTGCACATGGCACGGAAGATATGCTAATCTGATGATGGAAATTCCGAAACGCGTCGCTTTTGAAGGCACGCTGTACATGAAGTGTGACCTACAATAAAGAATTTGCGACCTAACCAGCTTCACAGGAGTACTACCCAATCATGGTCGCCTGCCTACTCAATGACTTTATGTCGCATTTACAATATCATATTACTTTTTCCATCCCCTGTACCCCATTCTCAAAAATCGAAGTCATACTCGGTGAAGTAGGGACTGGTTTTAGAGTAACCTGTGATCACTTGTCCTCTTCGAGAGATATAATGAGACTGAACCTTAAGTCAGCAACATCGCTTCTCGACGTTCACCAGACACGTGGAACACTAGTATATTCTTTACTGGTTGAAGGCTACAACCGCGTCGTAATTCACTTTCGTGTGTGAAGCTAAGAAAATGTTACGTCAGAGTTGAGACCCACTGAGCGTAGCCCGGCGGTTTCGCAAAGAAAGATTCTTGATACAGTCCTCATTAGCGGAGACATACACTAATTTAGATGCAGATTGTACTGAAATAGAGCAAAGGAGTAGGATAAAAAAGCTCCCCTTCCCTAGAAGATCTATTAATTAAAGCGAAAAACAAGCGGGGGCGTGTGAAATGAGTTATTGTAATGGCATGCGCTGACCGCCGGACCGCGTCGCCTGGGCTTGGAGAACAATGAAATTGCTCTGCGCGGCGCTCTTGAATAGCGCGTCTCGACCGCTAATGGTCTGCCCGCAGCGTAAGCAGGACGTCGTAATGGTGATAATTACGAGCCGCCTAATGGCGTATCAGATGGCCGCCCCGCCGGCCTATCAGATGATCCTGCGGAGCAGAAGACGACCATCGTCTGCGCGCCCAGCTGCCACTTGTCCAACAGATCGCAGGTGCCAGGGTGCGACATCAGATCCCACAGGCGCTAGACGCGCTGTTTGCGACGACCTGGCGGTATCTCCTAGGGTTATCAGCCGTGGAGCAGTATCGTCTCGATGAAGTGTCTCGACAAGTTTCTCACCGCTCGTCCCTGGGCAAAGTTCCGTTGGCTTCACTGCAGTTGACCTGTGGACTTCAGCAGATCACTAACAGGAGACCTGCAGATGTGCCATCAAGATGACGTTCTTCGTGTGAGGTTAACCTGAGAAGATTGCATCAACGGAGTGTGCAGAGATAAATGAACACTGACTAGCACAGTTAAGTGTGGCGTGAGCTCTATCGATAAATCGAAAGTACTGGAGAATTGCTTTTGCTGTTAACCTCGCAGTGTCGGGCAAACTTGGGGCGCGTATGCGACCTATGGCTTGGCCTAACTGGTCTCTGTGCTACGGTCGGGGGTTCGAATCCCCCCTCGGGCATGGATATTTGTGCCGTCCTTAGTATAAGGTATAGTATAAGTAGTTTGTAAGGTTAGGGACTGATGACCCCGTAGTTAAGTCCCATAAGCTTAACAAACATTTGAACATTTTTTTGGTCTCTGAGCTGCCTGGTTCCTATAAGGGAAACTCCGCTTAATACCTCCTCAGATTTAGTTGGCGCAGTGGGTATCCCCTCGAATACTGAACTCTGACAATGATAAATGGAAGAAATTGTAAAGAATTATAAGAAAAAAATCGCACTGGCGTGTTTTACAGCCTACTTTTTTGCAAACATTTCGAGAAAATATAGAAATATATATAATAAAAAATTGTGGAAATATCGATGACGACTGTACTATTGTGTGAGTTTAGCTTTGATAAAGACACTTTTTTAAACATTTACTTCTTTTAACTACTATTTTAATCTCTCTCCCATATTTTCATTTTTTTTGCGTTATTTATTTACATATGAAATTTGAAATCAAATTAACAATTTTGCAAGCAAACAAAAACAAACTACAAAATTATATTAAAGTTGTGTGTCCAGCATTTCCACCCAATCGACGGCTTTAGGGGAGGCTTCATATAGTTCTCCAATAGTTCCTGTAATTGCACGTTTTGAGCATTCCAGAATGATGTGCTGGGTCGTTTGTTCAGGATGTCCACAGTCGCACTGGGGAGTATCTCACATGCCCCATCTGAAAAGCATCTGAAAAGCATCTCTCCACTTCTGCCATGGCCTGTGCGGGGTCTGTTGAGTGTGACCCATGTTCTTAGCAAGTCTGTACCAGGTACATTTTTTTGCCTTAAATGTTATCATCTGTCTTGCCGTGATAGTTTGTTCTCTTTTTCAAGTTTTTTCTTTGCCTCTACTGGTTTACGTAAAATCAAATGATAGTGTCAAATCACCATTATTTCTGCAAATACCTCTGACACGGCGAGTTATGGCAATAACATAACAGAGTAAACCTGTTCAGAACTATCTCCTCTACAAACACGTTTCTTCAATTTTCGTCTTAGATGAACTATTAACGCGTTATTTGCAATTACATTTCCTGATATCATTGTTACCACCCTTTTTTTGTCCGAAATATTTAAACAAAGTAGTTTCTTGTCGCTGACGGCGAACAATTACGTCTGTAAAATTTGGTGCCGAACGGTTGAACGGCGTGACCTAAGAAGTGGGAACACGTTGCAGACAGAATCAAATCGCCTTTATTTTTGCAAATATCTTTCAAACAACGCGAGCGCGAGGTAAGGAAAAAAAAAAAAAAAAAAGGAATGAATTTTCTCCTCTACAAATTAGTTCGATTCAATCTTCGTGTCAGATAAACGGTTAAGGTGTTCTTTTCATTTAAATTTTAAGCCGTCCACCTAAAATGGAGTAATGTAAATATTGAGCTATTAAAGCGCATGATGTGCAACGTGGTTGAAGTGTTAACAGTTACGTAGTTACTTGGTCGTGGTGTTGGCTGAAGATCCGTGATCATCATTCCGTCGTCCTGTGCAATTTTTTATACTTGTTGTTGAAAATAATTAAATGTCTTTGTATTCAATTTTATGGCTATGTGTTGAGGGGCAAAGCCCGCACAGCTGAAGTGTTCTGTTAGCAGTCGAATGGTGTAGCTTTTGAATGGAAGCCGCAAACGTTTTATGACAAGGCGACAGCATGAATCCTCTACTAGAAAACACGTCTGATAACACAATATTTGCGACACTATGTGCGTCATCGGATAAGAATCGCTTGTTGGCGCACTTAACATGTAAGCCTGGTGAGTGAGATATGCCTCCTTGTTAGAATTCTGCGTTCGTATGAATGTCATCACTCCCAAATAAATGATGAAAACATTGAAGTTTGTCACGTAAGTGCAAAGATGAACGCATCAGTTTCACAATCACACACTCTGCCCTGTGCGCTGTCAAAACATATGTTTTAACATTATTTTATATTTTTGACATGTACAACATCGACTTCTGCAAATATCCAAAGTAATCAGAATATGTCCTAGAATTTTGAAGAGAAAAGTTAATTATGTTTATTATTTATTGTTTCATTTCTGCCAGACGTCTAGTCTGCTCTCGCTATCTCCACATTACACATTTACTTGCGAAGGTAATATATACTAACTAGCTTATATGCCCGTGCTTCGCAACGTTTGTTAAAGAATGACCTTTGCGTATCATGGCTTCTTAGGGTTCCTGATCTGTCAGTTTTAAACAAAAAGTGTCTGTAAACCCAACGTT
Organism: Locusta migratoria; assembly: GCA_026315105.1. NCBI lineage: Eukaryota > Metazoa > Arthropoda > Insecta > Orthoptera > Acrididae > Locusta > Locusta migratoria. The sequence goes on along the minus strand of CM048744.1, from coordinate 940,279,907 downwards.
GCCCGGGTGTTTATTTATCCTACACTCTCGTAGTCCACATCCCCTTCCCCCCTCTCTCTGCATCCACCTTTTCCTCTCCCATCTCTGTTTGTTTCCACCTTTCCCTTTTACAAGGTTACCCTCTGTAATGTACCATACCAACATTTATGTAACCCATCACCTTCCTCTTAGTTTAAAGGTCATGTGTGCAAAAATTAATCACGATCGGAGCAAAACTATGCATCATGCAACAACTGAAATTTTATACAGACGGTGACATTCCTCTTGTCTTTAAGCTCAGATATGTAAAATTTCATCAATATCGGAAGAAACTATATATTTGTATGCAATGAAAACAGTCATATGGAAAAACGCACTTCGTTGTTTTCAAATATTCCAGTTTTAATTCATACGACCCTTGTTCTGGGAATAACGAGAACAACTCAAAAAAGATCTGTGAAATCGGTCGAGCAGTTCTCAAGTTATGGAGCGACCAAGGTATTTAGGGATACATTTTTATATTGCAAGATACACCGTATGAAACTTTAGGTAGACGCTGACCTTCCTCTTGTATTGAAGGTCAAGCGTAGAAAATTTCTTGAAGATCGGAATGAAATTGTAGGTTTCGTCACTCTGTAGTAAAAATATCCTCCCCCTTGCACCTTAATTCTGTCCTATCGCAAAATACTTTCTTAGCTGACGTCTTCTACCTATAAACTACATTCCTACCGAATTTCAGCTTCATATGTAAAGCAGTTTTAGAGATTTCGTGTTTAGTGAGTGAGTGAGTGAGTGAGTGGGTGAATGAATGTCCTTTCGCTTTTATATTAATAGAGATATGTGATTAACAAGACATTTTCCAGGGTTACAGAAAGAGAACAAAGATGACAACGTCCGAACGGACAGTTGACAATTTTGTGAAAAACAAAAAATACAATTTCATAGACTGAGATGAGTGGGCAGTGAATATTGAGAATCCTATACCACAGCAAATCTCCGACAACCTTGCGGCTGGAAAAAGATAACGGGACCAACGACGACAAAAGAGTATCGTTCAGTATGACAGACGTGCAACCCTTCGCAAATTGCTGTGGATGCAATATTGGGCTGTCAACAAGTGTCAGTGTACGAACCATTCAACGAAACATGATCGATAAGGGCTTTTGAGCCGAGGGACAATTGGTGTGCCCTTGCTGACTGCACGATGCAAAGCTTTACACCTCGCCAGAACCTGTTCAAGCTAGTGGCAACTCTGTAATGGTGTGGAGCGTAGGCAGTTGGAGTGTAAGCGACCTGCAGAGGTTCCAACTTTAGAATATGGCAAATAGTAATGCGACCTAATATGTATGAGTGGAGAAGAGTAATAGGGAATCACCAAAATTGTGAAAACAGTTTAAGATTACAGATGAGATAGGGGCAGCGTATTAATACAGCAGTCTGATGAGTGGAGTAGGAATGTGTGTGGCTGGGGGGAAGCAAAACTTAATAACTATTTTATTCTTCAAAACAGAGCTTCACATATTTTTTATTTCCAGATTAGTACTTATTTATTTCGCAGAAGCCCTCAAACAAGAATATCCTTGCGATATCTGGTTTTCGCAATGATTCATAATCATCGCTTTCACGAGGAATAGATTTTTCTGGCAACAAAAACTTATTTTACGAGAAACGATGAAACTAGATAACATTTATTTATGACTTTCTCGTAGTACTCTATTTTATTAATAAGAAATGTTCACTACACACTTCGGCACAGCATTTTAACTCACGAAATCGCTGTGAGATACGATGCAATAAAAAACAAAACTAACACAACTTCAGCTTCTGAACACAGAGTAACGTTGTAGGATATATGATGAACGTTGTCATTACTCACACAATTCACGATTTTTCCTATAGCGACGCAGCTACGAGTCAAGTGACACGCCGTATTTTCAATTGCTGCTGCAAGATTCCACAATGGCGCCCCTTTGTGGATTCACCCCATATGCCGTATTACGCAGTTTTCGAGTTCGTAGAAGTTATTATCAATACTGGCGATTTCAAAAGAACATGCTAGAAAATGTTGCTCAAAACTCCTAAGGAACCGAGTTTTGCCGACAAAATCGGAATTCGAACCACTCAAATCGTAAACTCGTAATTATAAACAATTTTCGTAGCAATTACGATTAAATCGTAATGGTTGGAACCCGTGATAGGTCTAGATACGACCCTTACAGATGACACGTAAGTTTGCATGTTGGCTGATGACCCGCATCGATTGATGTCCTCGTGCATTCCGACTGACTTGGGCAATTTCAGCAGGACAACGTGACACCCCACATGTCCAGAATTGTTACAGACTGGCTACTGGCCCTCGCTCTCTCTCTCTCTCTCTCTCTCTCTCTCTCTCTCTCTCTCTCTCTTTCTTGAGTTTAAACACCTCCACTGCCCACCGAACTCCCCAGTCGTATTTCTGGAATGCGTTGCAACATGCTGTTCAGAAGAGATCTCCACCACCTCGTACTGTTATGGATTTATGGACAGCTTTTCAGGATTCATGGCGTCAATTCCCTGCAGCATGAATCGAGTCCCTGGGACACTTCTGAGTACTAGCGGGGGCCCCACATGGTGTCTACCAGCTCCTTCTTCTAGTACCATATCTTCTCATCTGCCGTAAACTAATGATGTGGTCCAAACAGCCTCTAAGAATCCTAATCCCACAATTATTTTCATCCAACTCTATTCTCCTTTACTCGCCTTTAATTAATTTCTTTTGTCACGAAGCATAATGTTGATGCATTACTTAACTCTTCCGCAGTTATTAACAATACTACCAGTTGTAAACGTGGACCTGCCACGTCAGCGACTCCTATGCTGCTATGGTGAGTTTTATTATAAAAAAAAAAGTTCATTAATTTCCATACTGTAGCCCTTTAGTGCCTAGTTATTCTACTCCAAATAGCCGTTACGTACTTTGTACGTTTAACTCTTTGCAGGGGCCCAATGACAGAACACAAATTGCAAGATACTTCCACCACAGCTTTAAAACGTTCTGTGGCTCCATCAGCATCCAAGTAAGTTCTGACTCTTCAAAATTTTCTCACCTTAGCCATATTAGACCGCCAGGTATACGGACTGTAATAAAACATTTGTCTGTTTCCAGTCTGATGATGCGCTAACTGCGCGAAACGCGTTATTGGTTTTAATAAAGAATATTGCAACAGAGACTGCGAATGAGTTAATTATTCATTACTTAACTGGTTTGTTGTAGCTGTCTTTTTAATCTGTGTATATTTAGTTATATAACTTTGTACGTAACAAATGGGAGCAATGAAAATTTCCTACAGATTTTGAAAAAAAAAAAAAAAAAAAAAAAAAAAACCTCTCACGATCCCCAACCGCAAGAAGGCAAATGCGACGAAATGTGAAAATTAGTAGAACTCTCACTCTCAGCTTAGTTAGATTGGGTTAGCTATTTGTTCGATAGATCAGTATTTAGGAGATCCTCGTGGATGTGGAATATGTCGCAATATATATATTTGTTTACGAGCTTAAATAATAATAATAATACTAATTGTATGAATAAGTACTCATTTGCCACAAATCAAACATTCCTCATTGGGTAGGAGTTTACTAGTAAAGCTATCAAGTTCCTCTTAAACTAATTTTTGTGGTTACTAGCAAATTACTCAAAGTTTGTATTTCTAAGTAGTGGAAACCTTTTTTAAATAAAGCAAGTGCTTTTACGTTCTTGTGTAGATCATTGTTATTCCTCGTATTGTATATATGAACTGGCCTGGTTGTTGAGAGAAGGGAAATATTTACGAGAAATTTCATTTAGGAATAAATATACTGCAAGGCAGTAGTTGGTATACCCAGTTCTTTGAAGAGGCTTCTACAGGATGTTCGTAAATTTACTCAACAAATAAGACGTATCACACGCTGTTGGACTCTGAAAATTGTTATTTGACTTAAAGCGTTACGCTAAAATGTTATACCTAGAGACATTATGGAATGAAAGTAAGTACAGTAATAAAGATTTTATTTTATGCCGTCTACTGCAAATACAGATTTGTTAAGGTGTTTCTGCATTTCTGTGATGTGCTCCTCCCAAATGACTTTATTATCAAGTTGTACTCTCAGGAATTTAATACTGTCAACCGCTTCTAACTGCTCTGCTTCATACTTCATACATATGCTGGATTGATCCCTCTTACATTTTCTGAACTGAATGTAGAGAGTCTTTTCAGAGTTTAATGTCAATGAATTGGCTTAAAACCATGTATTGTCGTCCATGAAAATATTATTAGCAGATCTTTCTAGAACTAAGATCGACATGCTATTTCTTGCAATACTCTTATCATCTGCAAACAAAACGAACTCTGCTTCTGGCAGTGTAACTGAAGAGAGGTCATTAATGTACACAAGAAAAAAAGCAATGGCCTTAAAATGGATCCTTGTGGGATACCACATGTGATTCCTTCCCAATCAGATGATGACTGGTAGTTTAATGTACTGATTCCTTGCAATGGATCCCTTTTTTTCCTATTAGCGAGGTATGACATTAACCAATTTGAAGCACTGCTCATGACATCATAGTTTATGTGCCCAAGTGTGTGCTACGACATAAGCAGTGAATATCAAATAGTGCACATGTGAAACAGCATGCAGAAACGTCACCAATGTACTAGTGATGCAGACAAATTTGTTGACTCGAGAATCTTAAGTGTACAACTGACATTCAATGTAAGTGAACCACACGCCCATGTCACCACAACATCTGATGCAATAATGTCTGCTTCCCACAGAGGCGGTGACACCAGACACCAGGACGAGCAGAAGACATCTCTGCACTTCAGTTTATAGCCATCCTCTACCCTCCCGCCCCCCTGCCACCAACTACCACCAGCAACACACAATAACCAACGGACTTTAGTTAATACAAAGTAATCTAATGACTTCTGTATGCAAACAACGCCTGATATGCAGAACATACTCGAAACGCGTAGCTTTATGTTAGATTAAACATAAAGAAATAAAGTGACTGGTAGAAAAAGTTACAATTATTTATCAGTATTAAAATGTTTTACGCCTGTTGAGAAGTTTTTAAATATGTATGAAGAATAGTTTCAGAAATGCAAAAGTCATTAGTCCATCCAGTTCAGCATAAAAAGTACTTATCAAGAGTATTATTTATCTGCTCCGTAGCACAGTGGTAAAGTGTCAGACTATATAACCAAAGGTCGTGGGCTCCATCCCCGCCAGGTCCTAGGATTTTTATCTGTTACTTTCCACTTCTTCCACCTCTGTCAGTGTTGCTAATGTGAAAAGTGCCGAGAAGCACCGTGGTTCGGAACCCACGTTAAACTAAGTCCCCCCTATAACTGGCTGGATAAGTCAGTTCGAAGGTCGGAGGAAGGCAACGGCATACCACCTCCAAACAGGACCACGCCTAGTAAAGCACTGTGGTATTGTCGACTGCTTTACCTTTTCCTCAACTGTCTAAAAAGCGCATAGAGTGGAAAGTGGAAATCAAACTCTCAGAAGATGTTTGGATCCAAAAAAAGACCGAGGAACCAGAGAATTAATATTTGCTCAAAATCTAGTTCTGGAGAACATCGTGAAACATATAATGATTTATTGGATGTGGAGAAAGTCTTTGATAATGTTAAATGTGGCAAATGTTACAAGTATTCAAAAAATAAATAAATAAAATAAAATAAAAGTAGGAATTAGACTTCAAAGACAGAAAACCCCTTCAGAAACGAGACAGCAGTTATCTATGGCTGGACAAATCACAAAAAGATAAAAATTCGAAAAGGCGTCCGATTAGGATGTGCATTATCCTCATTTAATTTACACATACGAGATGCACTTTAAAAAGTAAGGGAAATTCACAGGTATTCTAATTCATGGCCAAATAATATCTCATCATCACTATTAGAGACTGATTATGCCTTTCAGTGTTCAGTCTGGAGCATAATACCTCTAATAAAATTCCTCCATGATCCCCTATTCAATGCTAACATTGATGCCTCGTCTGATGTTATGCCTTTTACTTCAAAATCGTTCTTCACCGAATCTAAGTCCTTTCTTCTTGGTCTACCTCGACACCTCTTACCCTCCGCTGACGAGCTCATGAGTCTCTTAGGTAACCTTGCTTCTCCCATGCGTGTAACATGACCCCACCATCTCAGTCTGTTCGCTCTAACTGCTTCATCTATGGTTTTCATTCCCAGCTTTTCTTAGATTTTCTCATTATGGACACCCTCCTGCCATTGTTCCCATCTATTGGTACCTGCAATCATTCTTGCTACTTTCATATCTGTAACCTCTATCTTATGAATAAGGTAACCTGTATCCATCCAACTCCCACTCCCATACATCAGAGTTGGTCGAAAGATAGAGCGGTGCACTGCTAACTTAGTCTTGGTACTTACTTACGTCTTGCAGAAGAGAGTAGAAAATAATATCTAAGTTAAGGTATTCTAGAGAGAGTATAAAATGAACATTAACAAGAGCAAAACAAAAGTAATGGAATGCGGTCTTAGAAAATCAGGCGATGCTGAAGGAATTAGATTAGGTAACGAAACAATGAAGGTGGTAGATGAGTTCTGTTACTTGGGTATTAAAATAACATGCGATGGTCGCAGTACAGAGGATATAAAATGCAGAATGGCAATGGGAAGAAAAGCATTTTTGAAAAAGAGAAATTTGCTAACATCGAATATTAATTTAAGTGTAAGGAAGTCTTTTCTGAAGGCATTTGTGTGGTGTGTTGCCTTGTACGGGAGTGAAACATGGACGATAAGCAGTGCGGACAGGAAGAGGATAGAGGCTTTTGAAATATGGTGCTACAGAAGAATGCTGAAGATTAGGTGGGTAGATCGCAGAACTAATGAAGAGGTACGGAACAGAATTGGTGAGAAAAGAAATTTTTGGCATACCCTGACTAAAAGAAGAGATCGCTTGGTAGGACACATTCTTAGACATCGAGGAATCGTAAATTTAGCATTGGAGGGAAGTGTGTGGGGTAAAAATCGCAGAGGGAGGCCAAGAGACGCGTATAGTAAGAAAATTCAAGTGGATGTGGGTTGCCGTTCTTATGAGGAGATGAATAGGCTTGCTCAGGAAAAAGTAGGGTGGAGAGCTGCATCAAACCAGTCTCCGGACTGAAGACCACAACAACAACAACAACAACAAGGTATTTTAATGGTAATGCTGTACTAGCTGAGATGAAGAAGACTTTAGAAATATGCTAAATGCAATGGATAAATTTATGGGAGGAAAATATAATTTAGAGAAAAGATAGTGTGACAAAGAAGGCAAGCAAAAATTTAAGTTCATGTAGGTAATTTAGTACTTGAACAAGTTGATAGGGTGTCTTGCAAACAGCTCTTTTGCAAGTTGTCAAATGCGAAATGCGTGGCGCGTGGTGTTTAAGGATAGTTTTGTGCCTCCGCAAGCAGGCAGCAGCCACGACGCAGTGTGACGGCGATAGGCCGGCTATCGTGGTGGACTTAGCCCGACCCCCGACCCCGGCGTTCGCCGGTCTCCGCACAGACGAGCACTCCGTGATCACAAGGCCGCAGCCGCTCCTAAGTGCTGGTCCAACACTGCCTGCGACCGCTACATCGCGCCCTAACCACTCCGCGAAGTCGACTAGCTCCACTCAGCTGCGAACAGGTGTATTTTAACACCGACGTCGATGTCGACAAAAAGTTCATATGTAAAATGAAGGACATGTAAAAGAAAAATAAACAGCTGTAGGAGGGGGATATAGGGTAAGGTGGCACAACTGCGAGCATTTCGTGCAAATGTTATTGTTACTGAAAATATGCTGACAAAAGAAATAATTTTAACTATGGAACTTGTTCTTGGATGAAACTTTCTGGCAGAATAATATTGTGTGCCGAAACCGGGTCTCGAACCTGGGACTTTTGCCTTTCGCGAACCAACGCTCTACCATTGAGCTATCCCGACACGACTCACAGTCCGCCCTCACAATTTATTCTGCCAGTTCTGAGGGCGGACCGTGAGTCGTGTCGGGATAGCTCAGTGGTAGAGCGTTGGTTCGCGAAAGGCAAAGGTCCCAGGTTCGAGACCCGGTTTCGGCACACAATTTTAATCTGCTGGGAAGTTCCTTATAGCGCACACTCCGCTGCAGAGTGTACTATACGTTTCTGCCTATGGTATAACGAGACAATGTTGTCTCAAGGAATTGTATTATTTGTTGATATTTGTATCACCTTGGCCTGAGGAACAAGGCGGGATTGTTCCCATTCGCGTTCTTTGCTGGGGTGCTATTCCAATGTAGGAGAGCCCCGGCAATTCGATACGCATTTCACAGGGAACATGAGGCAGAATTAAAGTATGTGGTGTGGAGGGAGACGTGCTTTAAGACAGACCGTGTAGTCGCTTTGGCTGTAACGCTGTGTTAGCTGAGTGGTCTAGTTAGAAGGAGGTCCCGGGTTCGAATCTCGGCTACAGCGCAAATTTCAATTCAATGCCTCTCCTTATATTTAATACCTTCGGTATAACGAGACAATGTTATCTGAAGGAATTGTATTATTTGTTGATACTTTATTTTTCGACACTATATTTACTGTACCGTGTCGATCAATTGTGTGTGGCATACATGGTGTTTCTTAAGCTGTACTGTTTCTTCGAAGAGAAGGCTCTTTTCCGCCATTTCTACCCTGAGATGAAGAAGTTGCCATAGGAGTGGAATTCGCGGCGGGTCGCATTAAAACCAGCAGACTAGAAGAACAGCCGTTGCCCTGCTATACTAAATGTTCCGACACAAGACGAACGTGGAGCGACAGGAGAGGCTTGTTATTGGATCCCCCGTTATGCAGCACGGCAACAGCAGGTAGCAGCGGCTCCAGTCAAATAAAAGTCTCATCTCAAACTGGCGGGATCGCTGGCAAGGTGGGTGAAAGCTGCGGGCGCGGTTGCTTCTCCCTCTCATCAATTCGCCGGGCTCTGGGGACTTGGTCACTGTTACCTCTGGAGAGGCAGCAGACACGTGCCGGCCTACAGCGCGGACTATTGTGACAAACAGGACTCTTTTTCTCGACTAATCGGATTCCTAAAACATACGCTGTTATATTTGTCAATGAAACTAAGAATTTCATCTAGAGAAGTTGCGAGGCGATGACATGCGTCGTACTAGATGCCCTAGCGATATCGAGAATCCAGCGCAGCGCAGGTATGGCCGCGTGGTTCTAGGCGCCCAACAGCTATGACGCCGGAGGTTCGAGACCTGCCTCTGGTTCAAATGTTTGTACAACTTATGGGACTTAACTACGGGGTCATCAGTCCCTAAGCTTACAAACTACTTATGAACTAGCTAAGACTAAAGACGGCACAAATATCCATGCCCGAGGGGGGATTCGAACCCCCGACCGTAGTGGCCGTGCTGACCGTGACTGGAGCGCCTCAGTTCCCTCGGCCACCGCGACCGGCGACCTGCCTCTGGCATGGTGTGTATTTTGTAAGCGTAGGGACTGATGGCGACAGTAGTTTGGTCCCATAGATGTACAAACATTAGTCTTCTTATCATGCAGTGAAGGCTTTCACGGCCGGCAGAAATAGTTGCTGTTGAATCTTCCGCGGTGTACCGTCGTGGTCGAAGAAAAATTTCTGCTGCTAACGATTCGTCCAGAGCTGCGCTGGACATCTTCAGAGGTGCTTTTGATAGTAGTGAGTGGCAAGACTCGCCGCTACCAGAAGAACCTCTGAAGACGTCCAGCACAGGTCTGGGAGAAACGTTAGGAGCAGAATAGTTTCTTCGACTACGACCATACAACCCGGGAGATTCAACAGCAACTATTAGTCTTCTTCTTCGTGGATGGATCACTTAAGACAACACGGAATCAACATTTGTTGACCTTCCTTTTTGCCCAGTATTCTTTTATATGCAACGAATGGGTTTGTTTTCGTTGCGCAGACCACGTATGTTAGTTTTTCTCTTTTCTTCCTGAAGAAAATCATGAGTATGTGATTTTTATGATTTCATTTCTGTCAAGTAGATTTGGAGATCCTGATTCTGTCTGAATGTACCAGTTCGCTCCAGTAGTTTTGTTCTTTAAGAATATATGTATTTTGTGTGTTAACCTGAGTCCATTCAGTTTCATACAGTAAAAGACATGACACCATTACTAAATTTAGACTGTACATAAATCTGTAGCCGAGGTAGAATATTCAAAATTGTTGGGTGTTTGCATTGACGAGGGACTGAACAGGGAGAAACATATTGAATTTCTCCTGAAACGTTTGAGTTCAGCTACTTATGCTATCAGAGTCATTGCAAAATTTGGTGATATACATCTCAGTAAATTAGCTTACTACGGCTATTTTAATTCATTGCTTTCATATGGGTTCATATCTGTGGTAATTTGACATTGAGTAAAAAAGTATTAATTGCACAAAAGCGTGTAATGAGAATAATTGCTGGAGCCCACCCAAGAGCATCCTGCAGACATTTATTTAGGTATCTAGGGATCTTCACTGTAGCTTTACAATATATATATTCACTCATGAAATTTGTTATTAGCAATCCGACCCAAATCAAAAGTAATAGCAATATGCATAGTTACAACACTAGGAGAAAGGATGATATTCACTATTCAAGATTAATCTCACTTTGGCTCAGAAAGGGGTGAATTATGCTGCCAGAAATGTCTTTGGTCACTTACCAAGTAGCATCAAAAGTCTGACAGATAACCAACTAGTATTTAAAAAGAAATTAAAGGTCTTTCTGAATGGCAACTCCTACTACAACGTACATGAATTTTTAGATAAAACTTAAAGAAATAAAAAATAAAAAAACAACAAAAAAGTAATAAAAAGTTCTTAAAATATTGATTGTCAAGTGTGGACAACATTTACTAAACTGATACGTTCCACATCATTATGAAATTTCGTATATATGATCTATGGAACAAGTATAATCTTTCTAAATGCCCCATAAATTTGATTCGTCCCATTTCGTATTGTCTGTTATTTTGGGGGTCTTTTCATATATTTCTACATTGAGCTTTGGATAATATACACCACCTTTAATTATTGGTCCTAGGATTTTCTTCATTATTGTACGATCTTTCACTCCTTATTCCACATTTATTGCTCTGTGTTGAAGATTGTTTCAGTTGCTTAGAAACCTTCGGATTTAGTTTCTGTTGTGGATTTTGCAGTTCCAAGAGAGACTCTTTTTGTTTTAACTTTTTTGTTAACTGAAAGGCCATCTCCATTTTCTGGGATATTGATTTGATAGATTTATTTTCGTTACACAAAATTATAAGAATGGAAAATCCGATAGCAATATCAATAATGGATGATAGGTAACAACTCACCCTACAGAGGCTCGCTGAGTTGCTGACAGACACGAAAGTAGATAATCACATTCACATAAATGTCCACTCTCCCTACCCACACTCCTCTACACCTCCTTTTATCATTTCCCGCCCCCTTCCCTTCACTGCATTCATTGCAGTAATTCAAATTTCCGCCTACCAGAGCCTTCAAAATCCATCATGCAATGCGGAACTTTCCATCCCCACCTTTACTGAGCATCCTTCCCCCTCCATTCCCCACCTCACTCACAGTCTAGCTTGTGTTGCTGGAGTGGACGGACATGATAGTTATATGTGTATATAGTCTTTACGGTGATTTGTTACCTATCCTCCATTATTGATATTCTTTTCGTTAGAGTTTTACGTAATATATTCATCTAAAAATTAAAATTCTTTTACTGAAAGATTTAATTATTACCAATTTTGAGATTGGATGTGCATCTTTGATATCTGTCGTAAGCTTTTTTTTCCCTTCTTCTTCTTTTTTTAATGAAATTTCTAATCCTATATTTGCTGCCTGCTTTTCTAATAATCTCAGTTGTTTTCTTTTTTGTTATTTTGCATCGGTGATATCAAAATGTTCAAATGTTTGTAAAGCCATGGGACTTAAGTGCTTGGTTATTAGTCCTTAGCTTACAATCTACTTAAACTAAAACTAACCTAAGGACAACACACTCATCCATGCCCGAGGTAGGATTCGAACCTACGACGCGAGAGGCCTAGCGATCCCCAACGTGGCGCTCCAGACCGCTCGGCTACTCCCGCGCGGCTTCGGTGATATAGCCAGTCAGTGCCGTGTCGACAGCAAATGCTAAACAGTGTACTTGCATGCCCTAACAATTGTCTCACAAGGAAAGTACTTCGGCTCGAACAAACACATATGTACCAAAATCGTATGAGAGATAATGTAAAGGTCCCTTATTGTACTAGTGATACTCCCGCATCTGCAAAACTCTGCAGTCGTCCGTTAGAGGACTCTGCGTGTGCCTTGCCACATTGCACTTTGACCTGTCGGTTCGCCAGTAGGGACGGTGCAGTGTGCCTCCGAAGTTGCGTTTTGTGAGGTTATTTGTATGGTGAAGCGTCAGATGGGGCGGCGGTTGGTAATCCTGCTAATGTATTGCGATTGGTTGAGATGAAGTCACAAAGAACCATTCTTCGTGAAGATGGTATTAGTGCAGAAGATGAATAATTCGCATGCTTTCTCGTATCTGTTATGGTACAGAAATATGAGCATAAGTTAGATACTGTTGTAACACTAACACATAATTATGATAATAGGGATGATAATAACGAACAACTCATTAGAAGCGGTAGTGCTACTGTAAGTGCGGGAAGAGGCGATGGAAGCAGTGGCAGTGAATACCAATTCTTCCGAGAAGAAGGTTAAAGTTGCAACTATCACAACGGCTTTTGATGACAATTCGGTAGAGAACATGTACGATGATTATTGCATAAGTTATAGTTAAGATATCTGCACTGCGTATGGCGTCTACAATTACATCTACAGTGAGATCATGATTGCAGTGTTTTGCATAAAAACGACACCCACCAGCACATTGAGGTGTGCGTACAGATCATGTAACCAAACGTTCATTCAGATATTTTTGTTCGAGCCCATGTACTTTCCTTGTCAGTCTGTGTTGGTGCACCTGCTTTCCTCCATTCTAAAACAAATTTTTCAGGCTCATAATTCAAGAACAAAGGGGTAGTTTATCTTACTGTCTTATTGTCCTACTCATGTGTCTGTTTCAAATTCTATGCTCAGTTCTCCCATAAATATTATCTTGAATTTGGTCTCCATGAGGGATTTGTTGACAATGTTGGTTGTCCTTTGATGGAGTCCAAATTCTGCTTTGACATTCATAAACAAAATGTATAACCGGTCAGGCTATTTCTGGGTTTAGAAGCGACTAAAACACAGCAACTGATACTTGTACAAAGTTTTTGCGTCAGATTTACCTGTTGCTAAACTTCGCAATTCAATGTGACACACTTCCGTGTGTTACTGGTAAGCTCCGGTATTGCTTATACAAACCAAAAACTAGGATTTAGAAAATATCGTTCATGCGAAACACAACTAGCTCTTTATTCACACGAAGTGATGGGTGCTATCGACAAAGGTTCGCAAATCGATTCCGTATTTCTTGATTTCCAGAAAGCTTTTGACACCGTACCTCACAAACGGCTTTTAATCAAATTGCGTGGTTATGGTATATCGCCACAAATTTGCGATTGGATAGGGGATTTCTTGTCAGAGAGGACACAGTTTGTAGTAATCGATGGTAAGGCATCGACTAAAACAGAGGTGATATCGGGCGTTCCACAGGGTAGTGTTATTGGTCCTCTGCTATTCCTTATTTACATAAACGATTTAGGGGAAAATCTAAGTAGCTCTCTTAGGTTGTTTGCAGATGACGCCGTCATTTACAGTCTAGTAAAATCATCTGAAGATCAAAACCAACTGCAGAACGATCTGAATAAGATATCAGTATGGTGTAAAAATTGGCAATTGGCTCTAAATAATGAGAAGTGTGAAGTCGTCCACATGAGTACGAAAAGAAATCCGTTAAACTTTGTTTACAACATAAATCAATGAAACGTGAAGGCCGTAAACCCCACAAAATACCTAGGAATTACTATTACTTCAGACCTAAACTGGAAAGAACACGAAGATAATGTCGTGGGAAGGTCGAACCAGAGACTGCGTTTTATTGGCAGAACCCTTAAAAGATGCAACAGAACTATAAAAGAAACTGCATACACTGCGCTTGTCCGTCCATTTCTGGAGTATTGCAGCCCAGTGTGGGATCCTTATCAGGTGGGTTTGACGGAGGACATCGAAAGAGTTCAAAGAAGGGCAGCTCGTTTCGTATTGTCACGATATAGGGGAGACAGCGTTACTGAAATGATACAGGATCTGGGATGGGAATCACTACAACAACGGCGCTTATCGCTGCGGCGTGGGCTACTTGCGAAACTCCAATCACCAATATTCTCCTCCGAATGCGAAAATATATTGTTGACTCCCACTTACATAGGTAGAAATGATCATCAGAATAAAATACGAGAAATCAGAGCTCGAACAGAGAGATTCAGGTGTTCTTTCTTCCCGCGCGCTATTCGAGAATGGAATGGGAGATAAATAGTATAATTGTGGTTCGATGAACCCTCTGCCAGGCACTTAAATGTGATTTGCAGAGTATCCCATGTAGATGTGTAGATGTAGTGACGCTACATATCATATTACCAGGTACGTCTGAAAAGTTTGGTGAACGGTCACAGGAAATACAGGAAACAAGAGCTACAAATAATAATAATAATAATAATAATAATAAATAAAATACCTCCACTGCACTTAAAAGTAACTGCCATTGACTACAATACACTTCTGACATCGAATGTACAGCTGTTGGAAACTCCGGAACCGCTTATTACGGAATCGCTCGAAGGACTGAGGTCAAGCGTTGATGGACCTCTGCAACCGCTGCGAAGCGTAAGGCTTGAGAGCAATTACAATGCAGCGAAACGGAATGAAGTCTGCAGTCATCCGTCGCTCTTGTTCGATGTTGTTTGTATTGTGGACGGTAGACCCGAACGTGGCTCATCCTTGACAGCTTCCTTTCAGTCTCTAAAGCGTTGAAGCCACTCAAACACACACCTTTTACTCGCTGCTTCAACACCACTTGCACTAACATCCCACGGGTCTCCGTCGCCGCTATCGCTACTTAAAATTAACGTGTTGCTCCATTTTGCGTTCCACGTGCAATAACACGAGTGCTCACACCGACACTGTTAGCTGGGTCGCAGCGTGTACCACCGCTTCACTGCACTGCTTTGCATGATAGGGTGCCCAATAAAATAAGAGAAATCAGATTGAAAACGGAACGATTTAGGTGTTCTTTCTTCCCGCGCGCTATTAGAGAATGGAACGGTAGAGAAAAGTTATGAAAGTGGTTTATGAACCGTCTGCCAGGCACTTGAATGTGATTTGCAGAGTATCTATGTAGATGTAGATGTAGATATATTCGGTATTTCGATAACCTAGTTGAAAGAAGTGGAAGAGCTACATGATTGTCATTTCGTCATCGAAGGTCACTGTGTGATACACAATCTGTTTCCTGCATCCGGTGTAAACATGTTTTGCAGTGTGCTTACTGAAAGACAGATTATAACATTGGTAAACCGATACCTTAAGTTGAAAATGCAGTTAGCGTGGCTTTGATACTGGACATCTGGAGTACGATAGTGAATTTGAAAATAAAAACGTGGCTTTAGTGATGTAAGCACGTTCTTCTATTTTATCGAAATCCTTCATCAGAGCCATGAGCATCTGCCGTGTCTGGAGATTATATATATATATATATATATATATATATATATATATATATATATATATATATATATATATATATATTTATTTATTTATTTAGTGGTATTGCTTTAAGGAGAGTATTTCTTTCACTCTTGCTGTAAAATGTAATGATATACTGAAAAAATTACAGAAATAATAAAAAAAGAAACACTAAAAAAAGTAAACCATATGTAACAAATATTTTACGGCTCGCAAACTCCTAAGAGAAGATAAACCATGTGGTAACAAGTATAACTGCTACAAACAGGAAAGAGTAAATAATAACTCGTCAATACATGAACAGAAGCAGAGACAAATAGGACATAAAAATTCTTAATTCATTAAATATGAGCTTAATACTGCTATTTTTCAAAGCACTCATTAATAAGAGAGGAGTTTTTTATGTGAGTAGTGTCCATTCTGTTATAAAAGAGCAGAGTTCACACGAAGCGACCATTAATTACTGCGGCACGTTTTTGTGACATGAAAATTAATCTTTCGGTGTTGTGGATTATTACGGCACGTGTATTTTACCTCGCTGTTTGCAGTAGCCCGCTCCGCAACACAAAGCAGTGTAGTGCATGACCAATACGATGCTTCTGAATTTCGGTTCATGCCTGGGGCAAGTGTCCCTCGTCAGCAGAAGCGAAGCCTGTGTTACGCTCGGATAACTGTGTATTTCTACGTGGTGTTAACGGTGTACTGTAGTTTCTATAGGCGACGTGAGTTCTGCATCATGCTGTATGATTTGAACAACA
Source organism: Locusta migratoria (assembly GCA_026315105.1). Lineage (NCBI taxonomy): Eukaryota > Metazoa > Arthropoda > Insecta > Orthoptera > Acrididae > Locusta > Locusta migratoria. The sequence continues at coordinate 940,263,477 of CM048744.1, read as the reverse complement.
CAGCTAACGCTACAGTTAGCAAGCTCATATGTTGCATAAACGAACACATCAATAGGGTGGAACCCTGACTTCGAAAAGGATGAATACTTCCTAACAAAAGGGTATTTGACTTTTCCGGAAATCTTTTTGAATTGTTAATTGTATCATATTATGCTCCGAACATCCTTTTTTACCTGGTGAATTTCAGTACTTAAAAAGAAATAAAAAAGAAAAAAAATGAAATTCAAATAATTTGAAAGTGCGCTAAAACGCAATATTTGACTCAAGTGATGCGTCTGACGTCAGAAATCGCAACGCTGCTGCTGCTCTTGTAAGATAAACAAATAGTGTTATATTGTTTGGGCATTCACGTTCGCAAAATGACCTACAAATGTTGCGTAGTTCCGCACTGCAGCAAGACATCTATAAAGACACCAGAAAAATTGTTTTTGCAAATTCCAACAAATGACGTCGGGGGTTCGAATCCATCCTCGGTCATGGATGTTTGTGTTGTCTTTAGTATAAGGTAGTTTATAAGTAGTTTGTAACTTTGGAACTGATGACCCCGCAGTTAAGTCCTATAACAAGAGCTAACAAATGAGAACATGAGAACAATGTTGTTGACAATTGCTCGAAGAGGTCCAAATGAAATAGCGGCCACTTCATGTATTTATTCAATTAGTTCACTGTTAAGTATAATTATTTTCTACTGCGAAGGTGTAAAGTAGTATTATGTGCAGGTTAATGAGCTGATGTTTACATTTGCGAAGTAAAACTTCATAATGTTACACGCGTACGATTTATGTGTAATTAAAGACTTTTCGCAATATATCTGGTGAAATACAACATGAATATTGCTTTAGCCCACTATAAAGTTTAGCACTGATTATTTATCTCCAGTAAGTGCACTTTCATCGCCAGTAGATCTTATTCAAACAATCGTTTCAATAATGGGTGATCGTTTTATACATCGGCAACGCCCTTCTGGTTATTTCTATCGTAAAATACGTATATGGGAGATGTCTTTAATGCGTCGTTTCATTTAGCCTTTTAAACTTTCGTAATACGCAGGTGTAAATAGGATCGAAAGTGTTACCCAAAAATGCGTTTATTGAATCAAAAATCGTTGTAATGTCATGTTGTTTATTTCGGAAAAATAAATAAATACCCAATTCAGAATACAAATAAAAATAACCACCAGATTAGACAGAAAATTCTGTTGTGAAGTGTCACTTGTAAATGACATTTGGTATTGCAGCTGGCGAGGGACATCGAAAAGTACAATAAGTAGAGATTGGTCTTCAGTAAGTGATTACTCTAGGTGAAAGGAGTTTTGCCATCGTAATTCTATTGGGAACAAGGTCGCAGAAAAAGACTCGGTGATTGTAGTACTTTGCATCGTTTTTATATCGTGTTGTTAATGTTGTTATTTGCAAATTGACTATAGCTGTTTATTTTTTTATCTCAATGCTACCAGTTCCGGTTAGTTTACCATTTGCAAGCGTTAGCAGAGTTGGTAAACTAACCGAAACCGGCAGCATTGAGATACAAAATAAACAGCTATGGTCAACATGTCATTTTGCAATTACCTTAAATCCCACCTGTTCACCTTTCTGATGTTGTTATGTTTCCAACATAATTACTCGAGGCCGCCTGAATAGAAGATAAAATTTTACCCTTTACTGCATAATATGGTGACTTATGAGTACGTCTGCTGACACCAACAAGTTGGGTACTTTTTCCAAGAGCATAAAATATATCTGTCAGTAATAAGGTTTAAAATGTAGATATTTGTTACTGGTAGGCTCGACCAATGCGCGAATGTCACGGAAATGCTCCGGCAACTCAATTGGGCATCGCTGGCGGAAAGACGACGTTCTTTTCGTGAATTTCTGTTAAGGAGATTTAGAGGGTCGGAATTTGAAGCTGAGTGTAGTATGATCTTGCTGCCGCCTACTTACATTCAAATGCTCAAATGTTTGTACAGCTTATGGGACTTAACTACGGGGTCATCAGTCCCTAAACTTACAAACTACTTATCAACTAACTAATACTAAGGACGGCACAAATATCCATGCCCGAGGGGGGATTCGAACCCCCGACCGTAGTGGCTGTGCAGACCGTGACTGGAGAGCCTCAGTCCCCTCGGCCACCGCGGCCGGCCTACTTACATTTCGCGTGGTGATCACAAAGACAAGATAAGAGAAATTAGGGCTCGTACGGAGGCATATAGGCATTCTCTTTTTACTCGTTGTTTTTGGGAGTGGAATAGGAAAGGAAATGCTTAGTAGTGGTACAGTGTACCCTCCGCCACGCACCTTACGGTGGATTGCGGAGAATGTATGTAGATGTAGATGAGTAGCGCTGGCTTCTAAAGATCCAAACCAGTCTAGAATGTAGAGATCCTCGATCACAGCCTGTCAATAATACCGTCCATCCCCGCACAGCAGTTGGTGCTCCTCTGATGAGGCTCGCGTGGGCTAAGTCGGCCGTCAGAGCGTCAGAGCACTTACGCTGCAGAAGCCAGTCCGACGCACACGGCCGCGCCACACGGAATGCCGGAGCGCCGGATTAGCCTGTGACTGCTCGGGTCGGCTCTAATTAAGCTAACAGCCGTCGCGTCTGCCGCCGGCTACTGGCGAACACAGGCGGGCGACGAAACGACACAGCACGGCAGCCAGTCCTCCTGTGAGCGCGCCAGCCAGCTGCCACAGGCCAACAGGCGCCCTCTGCCTTCACAAGCCTCTGCTGCTGACTCTATTCTGCTCCGCCCCGGTACGACTCTTTCAGTCTGCTCTCGCGACCCCTCTTTCAGCCATCTTCCGCTCTTTCGATGTTGACTCATAGCCGGCAGAAGGATCACTGGAATTGGCTTACAGTGTATGTACAATAGGGTGGGCCGAAAAAAGTGAATTTTTGAGTATCGAGGCTCGAAAGTTGCGTATTTATATGCTGATTAACGAAAAAATAATTTAAAAAATCTAAATTAATATCTTCAGTTCGCTCAAAGGGCTTAAAGTTTCTAAAAAAAACACGATAAATTTATAGAATTTCTGAAAGGTCATTTAAAATATATCTTTCAGTATCACGTCCTAATAGGACTCAAAAACTGCGTATCCAAGTATAGTTTAACATAAAAATATTTTTGATAGTCCTAGCGTACGTAATCAGTTCGCGCTAAAGGCCTTAACAATCGAAATATGACAACATTTCTAAATGTTACGGAAATTTACTAATATCTCGCATTTATATGTATGTTATAAATATGTTAGGTTTTATTTATTGTGATTTGATTATTTAAAGAGATAACATCGTGATCAGAACTAAGATTTGCATTTGAATATTAGTATCCTGTTCATGATCTGATGAGAAATCTAGACAAAAATCACTAAGATCTTCATTACTTGTCGAAAGAAGTCTATTTCCTCATCTAATAAACCCGTACCACGTCTTCGAGACCTGAAGATTAAATTATGTAGTGGAATAATATTGTGTAAGGCTTAAAAAGGACTAAAATGAAATTGACGGAAACTGCAGCATGGCTAATCAGAAGAAACTAGAAGACAATTTATCGAGAGTTAAACTTTTATTTATGTATATGTAGGGTAAAATTAATACAATAAGTATTTACTAGAAACTGCCACAAATCCATTTACAAGGAAAACTGGAAGTAACACAAAACATTTCAAATCTACTTACATGACAGACAGCGCGGTGCAAATCTGCTACCAGTGATGCACTCTGTAACAGAACGTTTTCTGGGTGGACACAGCCGTACACTAGAAACTCAGAACCTACACTGTCATCATTGATAAGGCTTAATTGAGGAATAGCTAAAGCGGAAATACTTTAAAGAAAAGTGGTAGCATATTTGCACCAGTGCTGCCGCTCGAGGTTTAATAATGTGATATAGCCCTCTACAAAACCCTCTCCTACGACAAGGTCTGCATTTCAGTGTTGCACTCGTACCCTGGATTTATTCCAGTCTTTGTCTACCTCTACAATTTTTAGCTTCCACAACTTCCCGTTGCACCATGCAGGCTTCTCCCTTAGGTCCAGTGTCCTATCATATGCTTCTAAATAAGTACTCTGCAAGTCACATTGAAGTACATGGAAGAGGATTCATCGATATTCAGTTTCATTCTCTAACAGCTCGCGAGAAGGAAGAGAGAGAGAGAGAGAGAGAGAGAGAGAGAGAGAGAGAGAGAGAGAGAGAGAGAGAGAGAGAGAGAGAACAAAACACCTAAAACGTTCAGTTTTTTTAAAGACGTATCTGGAAATATGAGTGACATTTTTAAATTTTTCTAAGAAATACTTTTTCCACATATCTCATGTCATACATGTGGCGATAGTAAATCTGAAAACGTGAATGTTGACCAATTTTAAAGAATCTAGCATTTAAAGCTTCTAAGTGTTTTTATACATATCTAGAAATGTAAATAGCTATCGATATGTACAAAAAATTAATCGATATAAAATCTTAATGCCTATAAGTTTCTAATGTAAGGTTTAACATCAGAGTTACAGTTGTTTAACAAATAACTTTTTTTTTCGAACATTTCGCCATTTAGGCTTCATTTTCATGATATAAAAACTCTATTTAAAATTTAAATTCCTTTACTCTCATTTTTTATTTAATTTTATTTTTCAGGTATCAATTTTTGCACCCACTTCTCCCTAATGCTTGGACTACATGTGAGTCAAGCCCAAGAGTTTACGTTTATATAAATACTCTGCAAGTCACATTGAAGTGCTTTGCAGAGGATTCATCGAACCGCTTTTACGATACTCCTGTACAGTTCCATTCTCTAATAGCTCGTGGGAAAAATCTTATTTTATTTTGATGATCATGTCTTCCTATCTGGGTGGGTGCTAACAAAATATGATCGCATTCGAAAGAGAAAGTTGATGAAAGAAATTTCACAAAGATACCTCGTCGCAACGAATAACGCGTTTCATTTAATGATTTCCAACACCATACGTCCATCATTTCCGTGACGCTCTCCCCCCTATATCGTGTTAATACAAAACGAGCTGCCCTTCTTTGAACTATATTTAAATCGTCTGTCAGTCCCACTTCGTGGGAATACCACAATACGTAGCAATACTCCAAAAAAAAAAAAAAAAAAAAAAAAAAAAAAAAAAAAAAAAAAATGTTCAAATGTTTGTAAATCTGTCGGACCAAACTGCGTGGTCATCGATCCGTAACTTACAAACTACTTAAACTAAGGTAAACTAACGTAAGGACAACACAAACACAAATGCCCGAGGGTGGAGGGGGGAAGGCCTCGAACCCCACGGCGAACGGCCGCGCGCACCGCAGCACGGGGAATAAGCGCGCACGGCTAATCCGCCGCAGCGATTTATCGTGTAACTGAAGATTAACGGATTTTTTTAGTGGTTTAGTAGTCATTTGGATGACCTCATACTTCTCATTATTTAGGGCCAAATGCCATTTTTTGCTCTATGCTGATATCTTGTCTTAATCATTTTGCAGTTGCTTTATTTTTCTGGTGACTTCACTAACCGATAAATGACAGCACCATCAGCGAACAGTCTAAGAGAGTTGCTCACGTGGTCTCCTAAATAGTTTATAAAGGTAATGAACAGTTCCCTGAGGAACGCCCGATATTTCTGTTCCACACGATGACATTGAGCCGCATTGAGGCGCTACGCTGCGATGCGCGAGGCCGTTCGCCATCGGGGATTCGAATCCCCCCTCGGGCATGGATGTTTGTACCGTCTTTAGTATGAGGTAGTTCATAAGTAGTTTTTGAGTTTAGGGACTGATAACCCAGCAGTTTAGCTATACAAACATTTGAACAAATTTACAGTCGTCAAAACAATTGGGGCATCAGTTGAGATATTCTAGGTTCTGAAGTATTGTCAAAGCAAAAATGAACTAAAACGGTTCGAGGCCTTACTGTCGGTTCTACGACATGGAGACAAAAACATTGGGGCATCCGATATTGTGGTAACAACAGAAAGTAGCAGCAGAGATGTTGGTGTTGACTTGTGTTTACTAAAGAAATTATACAAGCACTTGGGTTCAGATAGTGTAGCGAGCAGGTAGTGTAATGCAACAACAACGTGACTTGCCTGGAGCTATGGCAGGGGAAGCCATAGGAAGGTCGGATGTTGTTGTTGTTGTTGAAGCTTTAGGGCACTCAACATCGCGCTCGTCAGCGCCCGAGGAAGGTCGGAAGCGCGACAGGCATAGAAGGTGGTGGCTGCAGTTATTGGAGTGTCCAAAAGTGTAATTTACAGGACCAGGACCCGATTTCAGACAACAGGAACCGTTAAAGGAAGGCGAGACCAAGGTCGTCTACGGGTAACACCAGCAAGAGATGACCGCTATCTCCGTTTAACATCCCGTCGAGACAGGAGACTGAATGCAACTCAACTGCAACGCACCTTCCAGGCAACAACAGAACACGCAGCAGTGGCGTAAAAAGCCAAGTCCTAGTTACGCCACTGACACGCAGTATCAACACACAGTTGTAAATCGCCTTCCGGAATGTGCCCACTACGCATGGATGCCTACGGTGTGTGTCCCATAAAAATAAAGACACTGTTTAGCCCCCATAAACTGGGCGGAGAAACATCAGGATGCATCAGGATTCGAATCATAACGAATGCCACCGCGTTCTCTTCACGGATGGTCAAGATTTCCGTAAGTGACTACGACTGCCTCTTACGGTAATCAGTTTACAATAACTACGTGTTTTAGTACTTGTAGGCAGGGTAAAGTGGACAATTCGTATCTGTCGTACTTGAGTAATTCCGTGCAGCTGTGGTGTTCGCTACGTTCTCAGTGGTGTGGGGGTCAGCGCAACTGCCTATAAAGCAGAATACCCGGGTTCGAGTCCCGGGTGGGTGCACATTTTCGCCTTCACTGATTCGTAGTTAATACCATAAATTCCGTGAATATGGATAATAACTGCACGACCAAAAGTGGCGTCCGTTCTTTCAGAACAGAACAGACACCAGTCCACACATCTAATATATAAAACAGAGTGTCAGTATGTTTGTACGTGTTGCATACAAATCTACAGCGAAAAACTGCTGCATTTTGCGACAATGCTGCTCATTTTCTCCCAAACCATACGACCGATTTCAACCAAATTTGGTACACACATTCCTTACCGTAAGGTAACAATTGCTGCATGGTTAAGAATCACATACGACACATGGTTCAAAAGATATTACGTCATAACCAATAGAAATCGCAAAAAAATGCTATATAATGCGGCGCGACTTTCGAAATACACTGTATGAGAATGACAGTACTTAGCGACTTGCAACAAACTTTAAACATAATTTCCAACCTTTATTAAACTTTTTCACACTGGCAACCATAGTAAAATAATGAAAGGAAAAACTTTTCTCAATTACTACTTTTCCGCTGTTTATGGACTAAAACTACGGCGTTCTGTATGACGTTACAATTTATAATTTCTACACTAAAAATCGTAGCCGCAGGAAATTTTATAGGCCCTATACACCCATATAGTTGAGTGTACCTTCCAAGTTTTATCACAGTACGACAGATGGTTCATGAGATATGAGCATATAAACAGTAACGTTCATCACGCACTAAGTTTTAATCTATTACTTATTTACTACTCATTTTACAGACATACAGCCCTTATACAAATGAATATATACGTGATAAACGACAGTAATAAATAAATACCCGTGCAACGCCGGGTTTTCAGCTAGTATACTTATAAAATAAATATTTCGGTTCAAATACGACAATTCTATTTTTCTAATAAGCACCGTTTCTCATTGCATAAGTAACGAAGGTGTTATTTTTAATTATTTTTTCTTTTTGCATTATACATCTCACCTCACACAAAAAGTATGAACGGTTAACTACGAAGAACTGTTACTGATATACCCTCTGAAGATTAAACAAAGTAGGCCGTAAATTAAACGGAAAAGTTCCGGTTGGTCTGCGCCTCGTCCTCTTTGACTCACGCCTTATGTATTTTCTACCTGCCCTTTCTCTAGCACGAGCGGTCATGAGAAAGGAGTGTGTGTTATGATGGGCAGTGGCCCGAGCTCGCGCAGAGCACGCTTCTACGAGGGACGTGTGACAAAGGAAATTTCTGAGGCGTCAGAAAGCGAAGTTTCTTGAAGCGGAATCCTGCCAGATGTGTGGGCGATAGCAGAATATCATCAGTTTCTACTGTTTACACAGAAATTCTTTGCTTTTTATATTTCTACGTGGCATCGACAGTCTGGAATTTGCCTGTCGTCACTTCTGTGTTCCTTTGAATATATGTATTTTATTTTATTTATTTTTTACAGTATTTCTGAGTAGCTGATATTATATTCGATACATCGAGACAAAATGTATCTGGACACTGAATAATTATATGAAATCGATTTATTAGTTGATATTTAGAAAAACGTCCGTGTAGTTCCACATGTACCGGTATGGCACTATAACGTAGACGGTTAGGGACCCTTGTAGTCGCGGGAGTAAAGGGGTGGTAGCAAAAGCATGTCGGGTCATCACTTAAAAACTAAAATGCCAAATACCATACTAACAATGTCGAGTCTGAAATAAATGCCGGAAAAGGCGAAATAGAAGAATTCTTACTTACATATCTGGCAGCAAGTTTCAGAAAATCGTCTTACCTGGAACAAAAGAAACAAATATGATTAATATGAATAATTGTTAATTCCGAATCAAATGTGAGAGTAAAATTTATCGTCAGACATGATTTTTTGGTACTTTCTCAGTATATTCTACGATTGTGAAACTTTTGTACAAACATTCACACTTTACATCTTTGCTTTAATGCAGCATTCTCCAATATTTAGATATTTCATAGCATCAGTAAACCAAGTAGGACTGACTGAAACAGCTAATGTTAAAAATAGATTGTGAAAGTGAAATATGCCATCAGATACATAACTGAAAAATAGCTTCTTACGTTGTGAAAACATCAATCAGCCACTACCAAATTCTGTTAAGAACACGAAGTATACAATAACGTTTTCTTAACTAAGGCATCTAATATGACCATTATGGTATATAACAAGAAAATTAGCATTTTAATGCTGTAAGCTAAATACCTTATAGCAGAGTGAACTGGTCAAAAGCCAGCAACTATCGTCACAGGGTTTAACTACACAATGTGCATCCACTGTGGCTATGTACCGTTCATAGGAACTATACACAGGTCTGCAAACCCCTTTCAGTTGTTATACCTATATGTAAAGCAGATTACCTTTAAATTCTGCGTTACAAGTTGCTAATATTAATTTCATAAACAAAAATTCGAACTGCAGTGAGGCAATTAATTCCATGGCCCCAATAGTTATTTTACACAATCATAAAATGAAACTTTTTGAACTTCCTGTCCACCAGTACTGCCTAAAGTAGCTGCTTTTTAAGAGCTACCAGTATTATAAAAACCTGTTATTTATTTCATTCAATCCTATATTGTCTTGACAGGCAGCCTGTTAAGCAAGAGAAATATAAATGGGAATACAGTATTCGATCTTTTTATTCCTTTCTTAAATTGATTTATGCATTTAAACTGTGCAGCTCTTCACCATCGTGCTTTATGAACACTGCATTGAACAGTACAGACGTGACTATCAATTGTGTATATATCCCGCAGTAACTGTTTAATACACGATTTACCTGCGAACAATACTCGTATTTATGTGACGCTTGCCACAGTCCTGTGAAGTTGGCACCCCTTTTTTGGAAAATGTACATTTTTTTCAGAGTTCTAGACAGATATGCAATAGTTCTGGAGTTCTCTGTACAAAATTTAAATAGTTCTGCAAAATTTCGCCGAAAAAATACGAAAAATTACCACAAAATTTGGTTTTTTCAAATTAAATTTTTGCCTATTAGTACAAACATAGTTCTGATCACAGCTCTAAATAGCTCTCAAAGAGTTCTGCAGAAAATCCTTATGATATTTTTTTGCCCAGATAATAGTTCATGAGCTAATTGCGTAAATGAGGGACATAAACTACACAAAACTGCACCAGAGTCGTGTGAAGTTGGCACCCCTTTTATGTGGAATATACATTTTTTTCAGAGTTCTGGGTAGTTCTTCTATAGTTCTAGAGTTCTCTGTACAAAATTTAAATAGTTCTACAGAATTGCGATATTTCGCGAAATACTGCAGAACTACTTAAATTTTGTACAGAGAACTCTAGAACTATAGAAGAACTACCCAGAACTCTGAAAAAATGTATATTCCACATAAAAGGGGTGCCAACATCACACGACTCTAATGCAATTTTGTGTAGTTTATGTCCCTCAAATGTTCAAATGTTTGTATAGTCTATGGGACTTAACTACGGGGTCATCAGTCCCTGAACTTACAAACTACTTATGAACTAACTAAGACTAAGGACGGCACAAATATCCATGCCCGAGGGGGGATTCGAACCCCCGACCGTAGTGGCCGTGCAGACCGTGACTGGAGCGCCTCAGTCCCCTCGGCCACCGCAGCCGGCAGTCAAACAGTACAGACGTGACTATCAATTGTGTATATATCCCGCAGTACCTATTTAATACACGATTTACCTGCTAACAATACTCGTATTTATGTGACGCTTGCCACTACCATGGCGGCCTGGCGAAGGTTCAACTTATCCCGCGACAGCAGCGCCGTCAGGGAGTCTAATTATTTTTAAAAGGTCTTTGCCAGTGCCTGACTTCGGATAATATGGCGACTAGTAGTCACAGACATGTATTACTAGACTGGCAATGCCTAATACAGCATGATTGATGTCAGTAAAGTCTCGCCGCCATATTTCTATACTACAAACTAGTAAGTGTGTGTTGTTACAGAAAACAGCCGTAAAAATATGAATGAACTGACGTAACTATGAACTCACCAGATGTAAATAGCAGCATTGGCCGTTAATGTTTTATTTTAAAAAACCACAGATCGATTTCGATCACATAATGATCATCTTCAGTGTTCTTCCAACGAGCATATGCATGCCCTGAATGCAACTGCAACGGTCTGTAACTATGCTGTCTCTAAGAGTTTTAATACATGGGAAATTCGTGTATTGTATATGACTCTAAATTTTTCAGCTGCAGTAAGCTTCGACACATACAGTAATGAGTTGCATTGATTTGCTGTTATTATTAATCTGTTACCAATTTAATTTAACTTCGGATTTTATTTCAGTAGTGTGGTCATTATAAAAGTGTTGTTTATCGTGGATAACCTGTATCATTATTTTGAGAGTCCTTACTAAATATTTGACACATACACTAATAAATCGCGTCGCGTTTTCTGTTTTTATTAGGCCTGATTTGTTATCAGATTCGATAAATTTCGCCTTTTCTTGTAATAGTATGACCGTTATAAATGTGCTGTTTGTCGTGGATAAGACAATCGTTATTCTTCTTAGTGTTTTTTCGATAACTACAGTCTGCTTTAAATGTACCGATACATTACGGTAAAATTTTACTTACCTCCCGACAGCCTCGTATGAATATGTTGGCAACATCAACAAAACGGTAGAAAGCCCTCACCAAGATGTTGGTATTCTTAGAAATCACCACAGTGTGACTTGATCAGCGTTTTGTACAAATGAAGAAGTAAATGAATAACACTGTTCCTAATCTATGGCTGACAAGTTCTTGTATGTTCCCTCGTTCACTCTGTAAAAGTAATTGCCCTTGTAAAACGAAGATTCCTTGAATAAAAATTTGCGTTGTCACGCGATTGGCTAATGCCAACGTCACACGATTGACAACATAGTCACGCGAAGCCACCAGGTCGGGAAGTAAAATTTAACCGTACGTAACACCTTCTTCTCGAAACACGATTCGACAATGTAGGCCTGTATATTAAATTCAACTATTGCGGAAGTATTAGCTTAAACGCAAATCATATTCGAGCTTATAACATCATATCGTGTCAGATGAATATAGTAACACCGTACAGAAACATTCTGACGTGAGGTGAGGCAAGATGGCGGCTAGCGGCTTCAGTCACAGAGGCAAGTTTGCCAGTCTAGTAATGTAGGTCTGTGCTACTAGTACAGCGTGGCACCGCAGACTTGCGCTAAAGATCGTGTCACCGGTGCTCCATGTATATTCTCTCCGTTTGGCCGGAGCGGCGTGAGCAGGTAGGTCCTGGAGGCGGCACAGGTGGCCTGTAGCAGCGGCTGCGGCCGGAAGCACGCGCCACTTGCCGCTGTTGTTCGGCTGTGTCCGGCTCCGTCCGCCGGCCACCTGCGCCCGCTCTTCTTAGGCGCTTTCGGGTCCGCTGGGTGCCATTCTCTGTTAGTTAACCAGAATGACTCACAAAAAACAACGCCGCTCATCTCTGCCGCCTTACTCGTCATCTCCGCGCCGCGCGGACAGCTGGTCGGATCTGCGCGCTCGCCGGCTGTCGCCGTGAAGTGAACAGGTTTGTTTGCTCCCTGGCCGCCGAAAGGCCGTGTTTCTTTATCTGCTGCTAATTCGTTTCTCTGCCTTTCCATTCTCAACGTAACACTACAGCAATCATCACTTCCCCTAATTCCGTTAAAAAAGGTAAAGCAGTCAACATTCCGAATATTGGTTTGAACACCACAGTGCTTTACTAGGCATGGTCCTGTTTGGAGGTGGTATGCCGTTGCCTTCCTCCGACCTTCGAACTGACTTACCCAGCCAGTTATAGGGGTATCTACAGTTTAACGTGGGTTCCGAACCACGGTGCTACAGTAGTAGATTAGATGAATACTTGTTCCATAGATCATATATACAACCTTTCGTAATTATGTGGACGTTTCAGTTTAGTAAATGGTGTCTATACATGACAATATTTCAAGGGTTTCTTTAAAAATTTTTTAAATAATTTTATCTAAGTATTCATCTGAAGTGTAGAAGGAGATGCCATTCAGAAATTCCTTTCGTTTCTTTTCTTTTTAAATAAAAGTTGGCTATCAGTCAGACTTTTGATGCTACTTGGTAAGTGATCGAAGACATTTTTGGCAGCATAATTCACACCGTACTGTGCCAAAGTGAGATTTAACCCTGAATAGTGAATATCACCCTTTCTCATCCTGTTGTAGGTATGTACACTGCTGCTACTTTTGAATTAGGTCGGATTGTTAAAAACATATTTCATGAGTAAAGCAGTCAACAATCCGGAGATTTGTTTGAACACCACAGTGCTTTACTATGCATGGTCCTGTTTGGAGGTGGTATGCCGTTGCCTTCCTCCGACCTGACTTACCCAGCCAGTTATACAGTTTAACGTGGGTTCCGAACCACGGTGCTACTCGGTATTTTTCACATGAGCAATACTGCCAGAGGTGAAAGAAGTGGAAAGTGACAGATAAAATCCTAGGACGTGGCGGGGATCGAACCCGCGACCTTTGGATTTGTAGCCTGGCACTCTACCACTGTACAACCGAGGCGCACCGTTTACGAACGAATTTTCTGTGTAACAAACTTTTCAAGATTTCGAGTGGTTTGAAGGCAGCAAGAAATACCTGTCTTAGGCCCGCCACACACGTTCCGGTATACCTGCAGTGGCGGCTGGTGATAATGTACTGCAGCACACTGTAAATATATATTACTTAAATTATGACATTTCTCTTCGAAAGTAAGCGAGAAATCGCTGTAAAATTACATCCTTTCTCTTGGAATGCGAGCCAGAGTTCCCTTCCAATGCGTATTAGAATGCTAGTAATAAGGTTGAAAACGTGCTCTCGCCGCGATAGCTGGAAACCAGCTCCGTGTGTTGAAGTGGGATTCAGTCTCGCTGGTACGTGAGCAGAGAGGCGGCGCAGTCGTCTGTTCGCTAGTGCGCATGCGCAGACGTGACGTCAGGCCTGGCGACTCATCCGTGCTGAGACCGACTGCAGCACCAGATCAATATTTCTCTTCGCGCTGCGTGTAACGGTTGCGGAAGAACAGTATATGACGAATATTGCGGCATACAGAGTCAAATAGCGCGCTGGCTCAGGCGTCTTAAGCATTGTCTCTCAAACCTAATTGTGTGAGGCTCGTATTCAAACAGCTCTGAGTCCAAATTTTTAATTTCTATAAATAAAACTTCAATCACAAACAACATTAGTAATGTACAGCCAACATGCGAGTGAAACTGCGCTTTTCAGCCAAGCAGTTTGAAACGTGTCCATAGAAAATTATTTTTACAAGAAAATGTCTAATATTGTGCCTCCTGTTTTGTATCGAGTAACTTGCTTGCAAGAAAATGTATAATATCGCTTCTACTGTATGTATCGATATGTGTAAAGTTTCATCTCTGGCAAAGATCATGTATTGCATAGCATTGTAGCTCGCACTGAGAGAGAGAGTAGCACTAGTGGTTCAGCTCGCTTAGAGAGCGGTTGGGTTGTGTGTATGGCTCCGATGTAGAGCAGAGGCTGCTTTGCCAGCAAGTCAGAAGTTGTATTATGTAGGTAATGTAATGCTGTTTATCAATAATAAGTAACTTAACCCTGTTTCATATTTCATTTACGTAGTTAGAAAATTAACCCACTTCCTTCATTTGATAATTACTTGATTTAGTGGAGTGTTGATTTGAATAACATTATTGAACATATTTCATTATTGGTGCGATAGTAAGATAATAGTTGATTTGGATTTCAATAATAACTGATCGACATTAATTCTCACAGTCAAGCATTAAGAAAGTGATTTGTGGTTTTTCTTATATCTTTCTCGCAGTCAAAATTTTTGAGTATAGTCAGTGTCTGTTTCAAAAGGTTACATGTCACAGTTGTTTACTTAAAAGATCCGTTGCGCACAAAATCAATTTAATGCACTGTTTCTTGTACATTAAGATCAGGGCCATAATTAAACCAAATAGCTGAGTTAATGAACAATTTATTGTCTGATTTAACGAAAGGTTCAACATTTCAAAACACGCGTACAGTTTTTAAGTTTCATTGGTGACTTGTGTAGAACGCATATGACCTGGTGGGGATATTGCTAAGCTCCTTATTTCCATTGTCAAATTCAAATGTTTGTATAGTCTATGGGACTCAACTACGGGGTCATCAGTCCCTAAACTTACAAACTACTTATGAACTACTTACGAACTAGGACGGCACAAATATCCATGCAGGGGGGATTCGTACCCCCGACCGTAGTGGCCCGCGCATACCGTGAATGGAGTGCCTAAGTCCCCTCGGCCACCGCGGCCCGCATTTCCATTGTCAGTCACGCTTTTTATTTTAGTATATTTTGTTTCCTGTTTATTTTTGTAATATTGTAGCACACTGGTCAAATTTTGTACGAGCCGCCACTCTATACCTGTCAGGTAAACCTGCACAGGTATACCAGAGAGGTATACCTGTGCAAGCTGTAGCACACACACGCTGCGGTAAACCGGAAGAGCTCAGTCGAGAAATGGGGAGCAGACAAGACGACGACTCAATCGCGTTAGTCGGTTTGTTTGTGGCCATGAAGTGTAAAAGGAATCCAATACGATCGCACTGAAACGTCTGAAACACGGGAACATAAAGTCTGCTGCTAAAAAGCTTAGAAATGTGTTCACTTCATACTTCATGAATGAAGGCAAAGTTCCATGGCAAGACAAAAGGGTTACTTGAAACAAAAAAGTAGACTAAAAGAAGAAGCTTGGCCTCAGTATGTTAATAATTCATACAGTTAAAACATTGTGCATTAATATTAATAAAAAATATGGACTCTAAATATAAACTTCCAATTTGTAAATACAAAATGTACTTCCATTAAATTAAATTGTTTAAGTATTATAAATTACTTCATCGATCTCACATCCATCCTCATTATCCAAGTTTGACACAGACGTACCAGGAGTATCTTGATTGCCAAGAAAATCTAACAAATCTAAGTACCACAATTTTGTGTGTAGATGTTGTCTGTTGAAGCTCCAGATTTCATTGACATGTAATGTTTCTTCTTTTCTGTACGTACATTACTTCTTAAATCATTACTTTCACTACAGATTGCTTTTTAGAGTCGGGTTCAATTTAATAACAAGTCTTTCATAGGATGCATCTCTTTTCCCGGGCCGCGGTGGAGTAGCCGAGCGGTCTAAAGCGTCTCGCTGCGGAGCGCGCGGTTGCTCGCCGTGGAGGTTCGAGTCCTCCCTGGGGCATGGTTGTGTGTTTGTTTGTCCTTACGTTAGTTTACCTTAGTTTAACTAGTTTGTAAGCTACAGACTGATGACCACGCAGTTTGGTCCTATAGCTTTGCAAACATTTGAACATTTTAATTCAAATTCAACAGCGAAATGTAAAAATTGCTCCGGACCGGGAGTAGAAACCGGATCTTCCGCTTCGAGACGGCGTTAGTGTTATCCATACAGACACGCTTCCCGTCCTTGTCCAAATTGTCAACTTATGGAACACTAATTCGTTCATGAAAAACGAGGTTGACAGGAAGTGCAGACTGTCTAAGTAGGAGTGACTTGAGGAGAAATGCAAGACCGTAAAAGAATGTACAACTACCGGAAAGACAGAGACCACCTACAGGAAAATAAAAAAGAGACATTTGGAAACAAGAACAGCAGCGGTATGAATATCAAGAACTGATAGATAACCAGTAATAAGGAAAGAAGGGAAAGCTGAAAGGTGGAGGAACATATAGAAGGCCTGTACAGAGGAAATATACATGAAGTCAGTTTTCTAGAAATGAAAGACGAATTAGAGGAAGATGAGATAGGAGATACGATACTGCGAAAAGAATTTGACAGAGCACTAAAAGATATGAGTAGAAACAAGGCCCCTGGGGTAGGTTATATTCCGTCTGAATTACTGATATCGTTAGGAAAGCCAGTCACGAAAAAATTGTTCCACCTGGTGTACAAGATGTATGAGACAGGAGAAATAACCTCAGACTTCAAGAAGAATATAGTGATTCCAAATTCTAAGAAAGCAAATGCAGACAAATGTGAAAATTACAGAACTATCACTTTCATAAGTCGTGGTTGCAAAACACTAACACCAATTATTTACAGACGAATGGAAAAACTTGTGGAATCCGACCTTGTGGAAGATTAGTTTCGGTTTAGGAGAAATGCAGGAACACGCGAGGTAATACATTCCGATTTATCTTAGGAGATAGGTTAAGGAAAGAGAAACCAACGTTTTTAGCATTTGTGGATCCGGAGAAATCTTTTGACAATGTTGACTTGAATACACTCTTTCAAATTCTAAAGGAAGCAGGGGTGAAATATAGGGAACGAAGAGTTATATTCAATCTCTACACAAGCCAGACAGCAATTGTTAGAGTCGAAAGGCATGAAAAGGTCGCAGTGATTGGGAAGGGAATAAGTCAGACTTGTAGCCTTTCCTCAATGTTGTTCAATTTGTACATTGAGCACTCTGTGAAGAAATGAAAGGATAAGTTTTGAGAGGGAATAAAAACCTTGTGGTTTGCTTGATACAGTAATTCTGTCAGAGGCAGCAAAGGACCTGGAAGAACAATTAAATGAAATGGACAGTGTCTTGAAAGGAAGATATAAGGTGAAAATTATCAAGATAAAACGAGGGTAATCGACTGTAGTGTCAGAAAATCATGCGATGCTGAAGGAATTAGATTCGGTAATAAGACGATAAAAGTATTAGATGAGTTTTGTTATTCAGGTAGCAAGGTAATTTCTTGCGACCGAAGTGAAGAAGCTATAAAATGTAGAATGGCTATGGGAAGAAAAGCGTTTCCGAAGAAGCAAAATTTGTTGACATCCATTACTAGTTTACATGTTAGGAAGTCCTTTTTGAAAGCATTTGTCTAGAGTGTAGCATTGTATGGGAGTGAAACGTGGACGATAAGGAGTTCAGACGAAAAGATGGTAGAAGCTTTCGAAATGTGTTACTACAGACGAATGATGAAAATTAGATGGCTAGATCACCTAACTAATCAGGACGTGATCAACAGAACTGGGGAGAAAAGGAGTTTCTGGGACACATTTTGAAACATCAAGGAATCGTCAGTTTGTGTGGGGGTAAAAATCGTAGAGGGAGACCGAGGGATGAATACAGTGATCAGATTCAAAAGGATGTAGGTTGCCGTTCGTATACTCAGATGAAGAGCTTGCACAGTACAGGGTAGCATGGAGAGCTGCATCAAACAAGTCTGCGGACTGAAGACCACATCGACGACAACAATTGTGAAGGCGCAGTCACATAGGCCCTACTACTAATAACGTGAGGATAACTAATAGATAAATACTTCTTATACAATAATGGGTATTCGGTAAACGTAATTAAATTTCTTTTAGTACACTTACTTAACGTTTAAAAATTTTGGACCCAAATACGCTATCATAGGCTCCCGCCTACTCAGGCTACTGGTAGGGTTACCAGACGTCCTCATTTACCCGGACATGTCCTCTTTTTGGACCCTAAAAATGGTCCGGCCGGGTTTGTAACAAAATAGGAAAATGTCCTCTTTTTTGTACAATGCTTCAACTTGAAAGTGCGTAAATATAACTCTCTGAACTGTCACAATCACTAACTCTAGAGAATTTAACTTTAAGCTTTCTTGAAACAACGTGTAATTTTTTTTAATAATTGGCTTGGCAATTGTCGCGGAATACGAGCTTCGTGGCGGCCAATTACAAACATACGTCTGCAACAATGCGAGACAGTGCAACACAAATAGTATAATATGAAACTCTCCCCTCATTTCTCTGGTCGGAGTGTTGTGTAACACCCAAAAATAAGACGTTCAGTATATCGTGCTGGGACTCGGCAGTTCTGTGTGCTGTCTGTTAACCACACTTATGACTTTGAGATCAAAAGCTAGTGCAATGTTCATTATACATAAGTTAAAACTTTGTCAGTTGCCACAGTCACCATTACCGTTTCACCATTCGCCTGTTTAGGACCAAAGAGATGTAACTACATAAACAGTGTTTTGAAAAAATCGATTTAAAGCTTTTGTCCTAAAATCTGAGTAGCTTTTAAAATTAATTGTGAGCCTTTGTACGTTAAATAAGCTTTTCATTTTATTCATTGCTTTTTTCACCTAGGCCTTACATATTCCATTCACTCACTAGAATGTAGATGCTAATCATGTATATAGTCACGTCGGTCTGATCCGAAATGGGAAATGGGAATAATTTTTACAGTTACTTTATTTATGACGATTTTACAGTCAACAGTACTATGTTTTCCGTAAATGATGCATCGTAAAATTTTTCAGGTGATAACAGGGGTGATCGGCATAGTATATGAATGGAAAAATTTTCAGTGCTTAAGACGATAATTACACTGCTATATGTGTCCTGTAATTCGTTCTACGGGTCTCAACATTTCATACATTTGTAAGAAGATGAACAAATTTCCTAAGATGCGTAACATGTATTACAAACAAGACTCTGATTCTGATAATACAGTAGAGACATCACTAGTACTTGAGTTCTCAATACGAGAGAGAGAGAGAGAGAGAGAGAGAGAGAGAGAGAATCTAGAAATGTCCTCTTTTCTGCAGAGGGACATCTGGTAACCCTAGCTACTGGTAAATCCACCACTGTCAATCTCTGAACACCAAAAATCCGTTAACTTCAGCTAAACTAGGATTTAATATCAGTTTAGTACTATTAAGTAAAACTATTGCGAAGGCACGTAACTGTAACACTTGTTCTCGGGCTCATGCGAGCGAATACCGACGACTTGCATAAAACACGCTGTTTATTAATTTGCTCCGAACGTTCTCGGAGTTTGGCAATTATTGCGTGGCGGGGGTTTTGTGAAAAACGGCGGCGGCTTTGTTCGGCTGGCCAGCGGTGCAGACGTGCTCCTCATTATCCGGGCTCTGGTGGCGCGTGGCAGGATGTAGTGTGCTGCGACTGTGGCCATTTCTACTGGCCGAGCGGCTTTGCGAGTTGCAGCCTGCGGACAATCGCTGCATTGTGCGCGACACGCCTAATCCGGACAACGCCGCGAAATTAGCTGCCGTCACACGCTTCGGAATTTGCACTCTTGCATTACAGACGTTTCGCTAAAGAACAGCCAACACGAGCACTCGCTCTGTGTACACTGCGCAAAACAGTTAGCGGATCAGGTGAGATTCATCAGTGGCAGCACGTCCTGTGTGTTCATTGTGGATTAAATCGCACCGATGTGTTTTACGGGCCACTTAAGATTTATAGTTTCATAAGTTTTTGCAAACATTTTGGAATAAAATAATAATCTAAATAATAAAAAATTAATTAATAAGTGAGTCTGAAACCATTTTAGGAAAAAAAATTTAAGTAGTGGCGGGTTTCGAACCACCGACTTCTAGCGCCATAGTCTAACGCCTTGTCCACTACACTCCAAAAAATGTTCAAATGTTTGTTAAGCTTATGGGACTTAACTACGGGGTCATCAGTCCCTAAACTTACAAACTACTTATGAACTACTTACGAACTAGAACGGCACAAATATCCATGCCCTAGGGGGGATTCGAACCCCCGACCGTAGTGACCGTGCTGACCGTGACTGGAGCGCCTCAGTCACCTCGGCCACCGCGGCCGGCCCACTACACTCCCCATATTTTTTTTTTTTTTTTTGGGAAACTTTATTTACAAAATGTGTTTACAAATAGTTATAACTTTGTGAAACAAGTTGTCTTACAAAAAGTGAATGAACGGCGAAAAATTTTCACTTTTCCATGGATTATTGAGGATTTCTCTTCTTGCACGGAGGATGTATTGTCGAAAGTCGCTCACATATCCACCTCCCGCAAGGGGGTAGTTGATGAACGAATATATGAACCAAGTTAAAGAGTTCTGGTCTTGGACACTGGGAAAGCCTTTACATCCATGTACACCAGTTTCTTCGTGTTGATGTCGTTGACACTCAGAGACAGCAATCCTGCCGATTTAAACTTGATCCATTTCCACAGATCCGCTATTTTGGAGCAGCCTACCACATGGTGGATGGCAGTATCGACCAATCCGCAGTGCTGGGAATACTGAGATGAGTCCTTTAATCTCTTACTATTGATGGCCGTTGTTAACTGATGCTAATATGGCATTTGTAGTGTTGTTAATTCTTCAGTGCGCCATTGCTTTGAAATGACAACGTGTAAATTACAATAACAAAATCATTAATTACGCAACGCAAGATGGCGTATGCCCGAGAGAGTTCTCGGCGAGGAATGTCACGTGACATCTCAGAAAGGCTGGTTTTCGTTAATTCAATGGAGGGTGTCAAATCTCCGTTATTTTTGCAAATGTGTCTCAAACGATACGAGATATGAAAAAAAAAAACATAAGGGAGCTAAGTTGTAGAGAATTTTCTCCTCTACCAATCAGGTTATTCAATTTTCGTGTCAGATGAACGGTTCGTTTGCAATTACAATTACATTAAATGGCTTTTTTTGGTATTACTACCTTATTTTTTGGCCAAACAATTTAAAAAATGGAGGTTCTGGTCTCTGGCGGTCTACAATCATGTCTGTAAAATTTGGTGCGGATCGGTTGAACGGTTCGTCTTAAAAACAGGGAACACGTTACGGACAGACAGACAGACATACATACATCCCAAAATCGCCGTTATTTTCGTAAATATTTTTGAAACGCTACGAGATATGAAAAAAAACATGACAGAGCAAAGTTGTAGAAAATTTTCTCCTCTACAAATTCGGTTATTCAATTTTCGTGCCAGATGAATAGTTAAGCCGTTATTTTCATTTACATTTTGAGCTGTCAAAAGACGATCGCAAAGGCTCACTTTTAGTGTTACTACCGTAACCTGAAGTGGGCCAAAAAGTAAAGTAAATACGTAAATAAAAATGTTTGAACTATTCTTCTTGGTTTCTTTCTTGTATCAGATCGTTTTATATGCACATTCAAAATAAGGAGTGACGTTTCAACACGCGATACGTCCACTCGCGGACAAAAATTAGTTTGAAGCGAATTTCTACTCTACAACGCGCGATACAACGAGCTATGTTGTTGTTTTCGTTCAAAACGATCTTAACCGTTTAAATCAGTTGTAAAATTTGACTTTCGGTTCAAAGTGCAATAAGTCCATCAGTGAAGCTGATTCATATAATCATAAGTCCATTTACTGCCGATTACAAACGAAAGTTTATCAGTAAGACATATAAAAACTGTGGCGCCAACACAGAAAGCGTTTTAAAACTTCACTACAATGAATCTGTTGTATAACCGTAGCACTTATTGTTGTGGCCAGAATATTGTCACATGAAAAGATTGGCTGGCCAGTATCTTGTTTAAGTGGGAGCTTGCTGTTTGTGAAGAAAATGACTGACGTGGGAGGAGTTGTACGTGTGAGGGACCACACCTCTGGATCTAGGCCTTGTGAAAAGGAAGAGAAAGCAGATGGAGACAATTTTGTGAGACTGCTAAATTGATTTTACTACACATACTAACTACGTGTTAATTTCCGGATAGGAAAAAATTTTTCAAATGTTTGTAGATCTATCGGACCAAACTGCGTGGTCATCAGTCCGTAGCTAGGTAAACTAACTTAAGGACAAACACACACACCCATGCCTCAGGGAGGACTCGAACCTCCACGGCGAGCAACCGCGCGCTCCGCAGCGAGACGCTTTAGACCGCTCGGCTACTCTACCGCGGTTTCTGGATAGGAATCCATTTAAACGTGTACTATTTAACTCTTTCACATACCGTGATCAGGACCTTCATATGCTGGCGTTTGAGCCTCCTCGTGGACACATAGAGTGAAGATTCAAATGCTGTAGCATCCCTGAATACCATCTGATCATAAATAGGATGGAAGTCTACAGACACTTAAACATACTACAGCAGAATCGTACACTTGTTTCTATTTGTGTTGTGTCTTATTGGTGTAAATAAAAGACAAAGACTGGACTCTTGTTCTTTCTTTTTATTATCTACATTTGTTTCAAAACACACTATGTCCTTTCGACTGGTGCGAAACCAGAAAAGCCGGCTGCGGTTGCCGAGGGTACTGAGGCGCTCCAGTCACGGCCTGCACGGCCACTACGGTCGGGTGTTCGAATCCCCCCCTCGGGCATGGATATTTGTGCCGTCCTTAGTATAAGGTAGTTGATAAGTAGTTTGTAAGTTTAGGGACTGATGATCCCATAGTTAAGTCCCATAAGATTAACAAACAGCCGGCCGCGGTGACCGAGGAGACTGAGGCGCGTCAGTCACGGTCTGCACGGCCACTACGGTCGGGGGTTCGAATCCCCCCTCGGGCATGGATATTTGTGCCGTCCTATTTCGTAAGTAGTTCATAAGTAGTTTGTAAGTTTAGGGACTGATGACCCCGTAGTTAAGTCCAACAAACTATACAAACATTTGAACATTTGATTAACAAACATTTGAACATTTTTAAACAAGAAAAACAAGAAAAGTACATAGATTTCAAAACTTCGCTTGGCAACACTGCCTTTAAATAAAGAGTGAGATTTGTCTCACTAATTCCATTCTTTTAACTTCTTGAAGCTTAGTAAATTCTCATATGCAAATCCTAATTTACTGCATAACTTTGCCTAATACTAGTTTTTCGCACTTCCTGTATGTAAACTTTTTATTTGTGGACTAATCGTGTTTTGAAAAGTTACTCCTCGTTGGAGCTGGCACACACACCCAACTCCTGGCTACTCGAGCTCTGGCGGTTACGCATTAATGGTCCCAAAGCAAGACAATAGAGATACTGCGCAAATCCTCCATGAAAACATCCGCCGTTCATATCTGTTTTTGGCTCATTGAAGAATTAACAAAAGCACGTAATATTTTCTAAAATATAATGGAAACTAAAAGTCGTATTAGTAGCAGATACAGTACTAATTCGTGATAACTCACTTGCATCCCCAGCCTACCCAACCCCTTGCGTGAGTGGAACCAGTGGTTTTTATCGCAGATTGAAATTGTACGGCATAAACCACATGCGTCTTAAACATGCTTCCGTTTCGCCATAATGGGGCTGTAATCAGCGGAATCGAAATGAGTCCATAACTATAATTTGGGGTAAACCTGCACCATTCTTGATATACTTTATTTCTACATGTTAAAAAGGACAGTCAAACAGTTAAAATCTTATAAATAATTGTAAGTTTAAAAACTGATCAATAGACCCGTTCTCCGCTTCAACTGTTTTATTGTTGTCCTTTTAGAATTTCACAGCCGGTTTATTGTCTTCAGGTGATTGGAATACAGAACTTACTGGGAGTTCTAGTTCTTCAGAATAATTGATACCGTATGTTCCAAGTTTTAATGTAGGGGCATTGACAAGTAATTCCAGCAGTATTTACATTAAAAAGCATTGTCCACAGTAAAATGGTGGAATGTCATTAAAATCAGGGTCCATCTACAGTATAATCGTCAATGTCATCAAGGTTTGGGCAGAGGATATGGTCAAACCAACTAGGTAAATCCGCTGCCCAAAACTAAGCTCTAAGGCGTCTTGCTGAGAAGTGCGCCGCTGCTCCACGTCGGAGACTCGCGTCCTTCCTCGGGCATGTGTGTGTGTGTGTGTGTGTGTGTTTCCTCTAGCGTAAGTTAGTTTAAGTAGTTTGTAAATGTATGCGCTGATAAGCAGTGCAACTTGGTCCCATAGCTTTACGAACATTTGAACACTTTTTTCACCTGGAAACGCGCCGGTACGGAGATCCGCACGCTACGGCGGCTCGAAGGGAACTTGGTTCTAGCCCGATCGCGGGTGATTTAAATACCCTCGGCCCGTGGAGCGACCCCTCCGTGGTCCGCGCTCCGCGCCGCGATCGCGCAGTGGAAGCGATTGCGACGGCGTCTGAGATGACGTCGATGTGAGGGCTCTGTCCGCCGTGGTCGTCACTTCGTTACGTTTGCTACATTTACTCTTAATTAACCCAATCGCTGGTTCCCAAGCTTTGCTAAGATTATAGCCACAGTCACGGTTTATGAGGTCGTCACTTGTGCGAATTTCAATGGTCTCTCTAACGACGCAGTCCCAGTATCTCGACGTCTTCACCAGAATCCTAGAGCATTCCTACTCCATCGCGTGATTCTCCGACAAACAGTGTTCAGCGACCGCAGACTTGCTCGGATGCATCAATCGTGTGTTCCTCTGGTGCTCAACACATCGATCCTCGACGGTACGCATCGTCTGTCCAATATATGACTTGCCACACTGATACGGAATCTGGTATACGCCGGCCTTCCTCAAACCGAGATCATCTTTGGCGCTTCCCACCAGTGCCCGAATTTTATCCGGCGGACAAAAGACAGTTACAATCTTGTGTTTCTTCAAAATGCGGGCGGCCTTCCCCGAGAGTGCGCCGGTATATGGAATGAACGCAGTGCCTACATCCTCCTGTGAGATTACCGCCTAATAGAAATACCGGTAATCAATAGCATTTGATAATTAAACAGTATGAAGTTCACTGCAAACATTGACCATGCCAATGCACTAAATGTTACACAATTTTAATCTCATTAATTATGGTAGCAATGTATGTACACAGATGGGTGACAACATAGTCAGGCCATAGGTAGAAATTCTCCACGTTGAGATTTGCTGTGTGCTTGTAGCTGACGGGAGGCCAGCGAGCAGACCGACGTTAGTGGCTTGTTCCAACTTAGGATTTTCCAGTTCGTTTCCTGTGAGGGGAGAGAGGGACAATGGCGAGTGCAATGCACAAATATTGTAATACTACTGGCATTTGAAGTAATACAATGTAGTTAGGAACCTTTAAGGCCCCCAATACAAAATAGCCTGTTGATAAATAAACAATACATTAGCTGATATAGTAACATCTAACGTAATATGTTTAATTGACAATGAAAAGTAATAAATTACCAACGAAGACAAGACAGTTACACAACTAGCATGGCAATGTTTGTTTATAAAAATAATATATAAACTATTTCTCATTTTATTTTCAATTAATCTTGTGTATTTTACCTTGAAATATTCAGTTAAATCACTTATCTGTGATATAAGAAATTGCACGATTATAATAAATAGTACAAAGGATGTTTATACTAATATAAAAAACGTAAGAAAATATTTGTTAATGTGTAGTGTAATTATTTTGATTTTAAGTAAAGTTTTAGAAATGTATTGGCTGAACGCTGTACGTTGGCAAATCGGTTACAACAGCTCACATGGGGAAGTTGAAGACGTAGGGGAAAAAACCCTGGCAGTTGAGTTCTGGCGCCCGCGCGCACGCGAAGTGAGGACACCAGAGCACGTGGTGAGGCTGGCCGGGCGGCGTCGCTCTGCATCAGTCGGCATGTGGATCTCGAGGTGCTGACTTGAGATTTGTCTGTGGCAATCGCCACATGTGGTTGCTCGTCGTAGACTGCACCAACTTAAATCAAGTGCTACTGTGTGTTTCTGAATATTTAGCCGGTGGAACAAGGTGTGCATCGCATTGAATTAAAGTGACTGTGATTTGTTAATGTAACACGTGTCGTCGCATAGGCATGAACATGAAAGGTGTTTGAGACAGCCACGTGGTGTGAAAACAATTCGCGACAAATATTCATTTTTTCTGGGGGCTCTCGAGCTATAACTTTATTTGATAAATGTGCCGACGTACAGACGTATCAGCCACAGGGTTCAAGTATTGTGAAATAAACAACACAAAGTGAACTTTCACGTGTTTTCAAAAATAGTAGTTAGTACACCCTTTTCTTTCATGAACTTGAATTTATTATGAATTTGTTTTGTTAATCATATGCAGGGAAGGAAAGCTGCGAACATGTGATATCATCCCCTAGAAAACGAGTCAAACAGTCGCAATAACAGTTCCAGTGTTTTTGCATGTTTAGGAATTTGGTTCGCAGCTGGTGGTTGTGAGTTTCAAAAATTAAACTTTCTCTAATTTAAACTCTCACCCCGACCTTCACCCTCGCACTCCCTCGTGTTTTCATCCGTTTCCACAGGTTGTGATGTAGTGTTTGGGCGGAGAGCCCGCTGAATCTGCCACTCTGAGTACCCATTTTTTCGAAATATAGTTTTCAGGTGTTCCAATTCCTGGGGTAGACTCTCTGCGTCGGAGATAGTGCGCGCCCTATGTACTAGAGTTTTCAGTACCCCATTCCTCTGTGAATGGTGGTGACAGCTGTCTGCGAGTAAATACAGATCAGTTTGCGTTGTTTTTCGATACATACCATGATCCAGGGTGCCATCAGCTTTTCTCTTGACGAAGACGTCAAGGAACGGCAATTTACCCTCCGTTTCAGTCTCCATAGTGAATCTGATGTTGGGGTGTATGGAGTTCAGATGTGTAAGGAAGTCAAGGAGTTTATCCATACCATGCGGCTAGATGACGAAAGTGTCGTCCACGTAACGGAAAAAGCAAGTAGGTTTCCATTCAAATGATGCCAGGATTTCCTTCTCGAAATTCTGCATGTACAAATTTGCGACCACAGGGGAGAGTGGGCTGCTCATGGCGACTCCCTCCGTTTGTTAGTAGTATTCGCCATTGAAAAGAAAATAGTTGGAGGTCGAAGAAGAAGAAGAAGAAGCTAAAGGTGGCTTGTGTGTCAAAGAGAAGACCTATTTAACAGATGACGTTAGAGGAGACCGAGCGAGGTGGCGCAGTGGTAACGCACTGGACTTCCATTCGGGAGGACGGTGGTTCAAATACATCTCCGGCCATCCTGATTTAAGTTTTCCGTGATTTCCCTAAATCACTCCAGGCAACGGCCGGGATGGTTCCATTCAAAGGGCACAGCCGATTTCCTTCCTAATCCTTGCTTACGCTCCGTTTCTAATGACCAAGCTGTCGACGGGACGTTAAACTCTTCCTTCCTCCCTTGCGTTCGAGGAGCAGTTCAAAAGATTTTAGAAGTTGCCAAACATTTCTTCGTTTCATGGAGTAGAATGAACGATCAGAGCAGTCCGTCCACTTTATTAAGAAGCCACACACAACTTTTTGATTTCTAAGAGTTCCGGACTTAATGATGACCGACAAAACGTTTCCACCGTCTGGCAGTAAACAGAAAACGGACAGCAAGGCAAAGGTGATTGTTCCCGCTTCTACTTCCATCACATACCAAATTACGCATGCTGCTGGTCAAACGAGGAAAACCACAGTGCAACCACTAACGGAAAGCAGAAATCTAAGAATAAAAGAAATGATGACATCTGTGCCACGTGCAAGGAAAATTACAGCTGTGGAAAGAAGTCCTCAGTGTTCCTTTTGCCAAGGATGGTTCCACGAAATCTGCCAGTCCATCGATTCGCCTCATTCTCCATTACATATTTGTGACACTTGTTCAAATGTCAGTGGCAGTGACACCGACGACGAAAATGAATAAAAGTGTGTTAAGTGAATTTCAACAAATCTATAAACAATTAACCCACAATGAAAAAACATTATCACGAATCAAGTTTATAATGTCACCACGGAATTAGGTATGCTATCACTACGTTCGGTAGCATGTCCACTTTCTTCACTAAGTTTTATAACTTCAACATGATTTGAAATCATGAGTGATCTTTATCAAGGATTGGTAGGACAATGTATTTGTGTGTTACATGTGAAATATATAATTTCTACCTGCAATATTTGTTGTACTATCTCATTTACAACTCTTAATATCACGAAGTTGGGTAGGTTTACCCTACACCATGTAGCTCAATGTCAATATAATATTCAGTGACACAGGGGATCAAAGGTTCGTACTGCGAGAGTAGGACAGGCCATCCGCAACACTGTATCCATTTGACATATCGAAAATGGGATTATTATAACTAAACCAGACGCTGCGATTGAGTATTTTTTATTTCCACCACTACAGATCCGTTTCGGCTAATACTGCCATTGTCAAGTCACCTGCGTTTTAAATGGGTAAATATTAAGATTAAAACAGTGGTATGTCGTATTATAATGTTACAGTAATGATCTTAACAACTACTTACGTATGTGTCTAGATGTTCCCACATACATAAGACATCCAAAGCGTATATATATTAACTGTCAAAAAGATTTTGATAATATTGCGTATTTTACAGCTAAGATGTCATATGTTTACAAGAGATCTACAACATATATTTATGTTGTTATTCTTTGATATATCTCTGACGTATTTGACATCTGTGTTAATAAATTATAGATGCTATAATATGGTCTAGTTTTGAAGTACATGTTGTATACTTAAAATTTTATGTTTTACCGTTAATTTCTTTAACTGATTTTCGAAAGCTGCGTTTATAACAACCCTCAAAATGTGCTAAATAGACAAACTGACCTTAAACATCAAAATTATTTAAAGACTTTTATTGAATTTTTCGTCAATGAAAAAGATTAGGCTCTGTGTAACGAAAATCCATAGATAACGTAAACCAACAGTTGAACATCTGTATCAAACACCTTTTGGAAACATATAAGCAGCTTACGAAAATCGATTATAGAAATAAACTATAAAACATATACGCAGCTTTATAAAATCGATTATAGAGATTAAAGGTAAAACATAAAATTTTAAGTATTCAACATGTACTTCAAAACTGGACTTGCTGACCTTTTTAACGCTGCAGGCGCTATAGAACATAAATTGAAAAAATTATTTTTCCATGGGCCCTACAGGCGTGTACGGATGATGATCATCATTATCATCATCATCTCAGCCTTTTCGCACGTCATGTGGGATCAACGTTGCTTTGCTAGATCCTTCTCTTCCATAAATGTCTATCCTATCTCAGTTTCGGTCTTCCTATTCTCCTTGATCCTTCGATTTCCAGGTCTTCAACTCTTCTCGCCACATAATACTTCCCTCTTTTCTGAACTTGTCCATACTATATTAGCCTATTTCTTGGATCTTCTTCCCAATGAGCCCCACTTTCTCTTTTCCGCTGATGTACTCATTGCTTAGTCTATCGTGTCTCCCCACTCATCCAAATTAACATTTTTCTTTCTGCCACTTCCCTCTTTTTCTCTTGGGCTTTTGTACTTGGCAACGTTTCTGCACTATACAGCAGGTCCCACCACAGACTTGTAAAGCTTTCATTTCATTCTACAGGTAAACCTTATCACGCAGTACTCCGCTCATTTTCCTCCGGTTCATCCATTCACTATTTACCCTGTGCTGAATTTCGGCCTCCAGATCTCCATTATTTTGCATGTAGGAGCGTAGATATTTAAATTCCTTGACCAGTGCCAGTTTTTCTCCTTTCAGATCAACATATAGATATTCGGCATCCTTTGTACACATTGTTTTCACCCTGCTAATTCTCATTCCCCTTTCCTGCATAGTTTTTTTTCCACTGTGCAAGCTTGTCTTCAAAGTGCCTCCTGAGTGGGTTCGCGGATTACATCATCGGCAAACATCATGCTCCAAGGTGCCTCTGTTCACATCTTTGACTAGTACATATATGAAAAGGTCGAAAATATATGGACTGATTGCAGATCCCTGATTTTTGTGTCCCAGCCTCGTCGTAGGTGTCGGTGGCCGAGTGGAATGAGACCGACACGCTGGTGCAGGTACGGAGGGGAGCAGCCAGAAACTATAAACACTCGAGTAAATTAGAAAGAGATATATATTGCACATAATGTAACAATACTTAACTTTTACATAGTACTGCAGAATGTTGATACATAGTTGTTAGAGGCCTGCCTAGTGCCTGTACGATAGCAAAGTCTTCAATGGTGCCTATCTGATTACGAAGGTCGTAACTCGTTGTTATCTCAGTCCGAAGTGCCCGGTGTCTTTCCGTGGTGGCCACGAGCGGGGTTGCAGCAGAGGGCGCTCGTGGCTCTCGTCGTGAGAACGCCGCGCCGTGCGTGCATGGCGGCGCGCGGCGAAAGTAGGTGGCGCGCACTTTGTACTTGTGCGACACCACACTGATGTAGTCCTACCCTCACTGGAAATGTCTTTGCTGCACCTGCACTGTTCTTGACTTGTGTCATTGCACCTTCATACATCTCTTTTACCATCTTGATACATTTTTTCTGGCAGGCATTTACTCCATATCTCTTGCCTCGTCACTGGTCATATGCCTTCTCATGATCGATAAAGGCTGTATTCAGTTCGTCTTTTACTTCTCTGTGCCTCTCCATCAGTTGCCTTAGTGCAAATATTGCATCGGTTGTTCCTCTTCCCAGATTAGGCGTGTAGTGAACTACGACATATCATAACGCGCAGTACACTGTGACTGGAGCTCATATATCTAGCAGACGTAGAACAGAGAGCAACTCTAAGCATAAAGTGTGCAGTGTTTACTTCCTGCATTCGTGGACAAGACTTCCGAATTCACGATGCACGCTGCATCCACAAAAGGAAAAGTTGCAATGATCCTGATTTCCGGTGAATGTAAGAGATATGTTGAAGCAACAGTTCCGTGTATGCCGAGCGTTTTCCAGAGAATGTTCGCTTTCGTTCTATTACAAGGTTGTGAACGCATTATGTGTGGTGGCAGTGTAAGGACTGCTGAGCAGAAACGAAGCAAACAAGTTACAGGGGAAACTAATGAAGCAGCAGTACTAATGGCAGTACACCTCAATCCACAGACAAGTGTTCGACATTCTGGTACGTCCATCGGTAGTATTTGCAACATCTTACATCCGCACCACGTGTCACTGCATCCAGAACTCCATGGAGAGAATTTACAGAATGGAACTTTCACTCTGCAGCGGAGTGTGCGCTGATATGAAACTTCCTGGCAGATTAAAATTGTGTGCCGGAACCGGGACTCGAACCTGGGACCTTTGCCTTTCGCGGGCAAGCGCAAGCGCGAAAGGCAAAGGTCCCAGGTTCGAGTCCCGGTTCCGGCACACAATTTTAATCTGCCAGGAAGTTTCATATCAGCGCACACTCCGCTGCAGAGTGAAGTTTCATTCTGGAAACATCCCTTAGGCTGTGGCTAAGCCATGTCTCCACCATATCCTTTCTTCCAGGAGTGCTAGTCTTGCATGGTTCGCAGGAGAGCTTCTGTGAAGTTTGGAAAGTAGGAGGCGAGGTAATGGCGAAAGTAAAGGTGTGGGGCGGCATCGTGAGTCGTGGCGGGATAGCACAGTCGGTAGTGCGCTTGCTCGCGAAAGGTAAAGGTTCCAGGTTCGAGTCCCGGTTCCGGCACACAATTTTAATCTGCCAGGAAGTTTCATATCAGCGCACACTCCGCTGCAGAGTGAAAGTTTCATTCTGGAAACATCCCCTAGGCTGTGGCTAAGCCATGTCTCCACCATATCCCTTCTTCCAGGAGTGCTAGTCTTGCAAGTTTCGCAGGAGAACTTCTGTGAAGTTTGGAAAGTAGGAGGCGAGGTACTGGCGGAAGTGAAGTTGTGAGGCGGCATCGTGAGTCGTGTCGGGGTAGCTCATTGGTAGAGCGCTTGCCCGCGAAAGGCAAAGGTCCCAGGTTCGAGTCCCGGTTCCGACACACAATTTTAATCTGCCAGGAAGTTTCATATCAGCGCAGACTCCGCTGCAGAGTGAAAGTTTCATTCTGGAAACATCCCCTAGGCTGTGGCTAAGCCATGTCTCCACCATATCCTTTCTTCAAGGAGTGCTAGTCTTGCAAGTTTCGCAGGAGAACTTCTGTGAAGTTTGGAAAGTAGGAGGCGAGGTACTGGCGGAAGTGAAGTTGTGAGGCGGCATCGTGAGTCGTGTCGGGGTAGCTCAATGGTAGAGCGCTTGCCCGCGAAAGGCAAAGGTCCCAGGTTCGAGAGAGAATTTACATTACCGGACAGTGTTTTGTGAATGGCCACCAACAATTGCGAACGGTTCACACGTTCTTTGCCGAGGTACTGTTTTACGGTGCAGTGGAATGGCCGAGCGCTCTAAGGTGCCTTGCTGCGGAGCGCGCGATTGATTTCCGTCGGAGGTTCGAGTCCTTCTTCGGTCATGGGTGTCTGTGCTGTCCTTTGGTTAGTTTCAGATAGTTTTTAAGCGTTGGAACTGATAATCTCAGTGTTTCGATTAATCAGCCTTAAAATATCATGCCAGTGTTAACCGGCATGACGTGCATTACTGCAGTGTAGAAAATCTCCACTGGCTACGGCATGTCAACTGTCAACGCCAAATTAACAAAATTACGACGACTATATACATATCCGTATTTATAAAGAATTAAACCACAAATTGAAATACAATAAAATTACAAGTCTAAATAATAGTAGACCTACACAATATTGTCAAAACATATATGCCTGCACTTCAAAACTACCAATATAATAAATAAATTGAGTAAATTTAACATGAGTCAAAGCACGACATTTAGTTTGCGTATTACATTCAATACGAATTTCATTAAGCATGTACACACATTGAACTAAATAGTTGAAACCTAAATGTAATATTTTAATTTATACATTTTTGACGTATTTCAAGTATTATTGTATTATTTATTTGAGAACTGCAAAACATTGTCATTGATTTTATTAGGCAGTACTGTGGTAGAGAAGCCATGTTACGGCACTCTGTACATTGATGTGAGACTGTAAGCAATTCAGTAATCTGCTGCTGGGTGCTTTTTTGGACATTGTGCAACATGAACATTATGTTTTAAAAAAGAAATAAAACATTTATTAGAAAAGGAAGTAAAACTACCTGTGTTAGTCATTCAACCTCGACCACCTTTTCATTGTCACATAAAGAGTGAAAGTAACTGCTGTAAGATCCTGGATCAGCGGACTACTACACGGCAAAATCTAATACAAGCATCTAATACAACATAAGTAGTTTATATATATACCGAGAACCTCACCACATCCACGTAGTTTGTCCGGGCCTGTTATAGGGAGCGGAAAACGAGGGACTCTTACAAGGTGGGGTCCCCCGTGCCATTGAATGTTAAGTGGAGATAAAGCTGCATGTTGTAATTACAGTTGTTTAGTCATTTCTATTCCGCTAATTAGAGTGCCATCCGTGGCGAAACTGAAAAATGTTTGTAGTGTTTGCCGTACAATCGTAATCTGCGATACAAATTGAAGGTTGGCCTCCGCCACCCACGCACGGGTTTGAGTGGGGGAGAATGTAGTATTATTGGATGCACCCCTCTGATAAAAACGAATTAGTAAAGTACATGTTTTTCATCCGACGTGCAGTTTCCGTGATATTTGAATCTCTTCCGTTAAAATGAACACCCTGTATACTTCACTAGCGAACCATAAATGCTTCGAAATTGTTTAATGTATATGTTAATTAGGTAAAAGAGAATTTAGAAAAAAACATTCTTGTGCCGAAAGCTATACCATTTATTCTTTGTTCTTTACCTGTTTCGATACGGACTAACGTCAACAGGAGATTGTACACTATACATTAACTGGAGAAAAAAATACATTCTCAGGTTTACATTAAAAGAAAGGCATTATTTGTTGCGACGAGATCTATTATGGAAATTTCATTCACCAAATCTCTCTTGCGAATGCGAACATATTTTGTTAGCACCCACCTACACAGGAAGATGACAATACAATAAAAGAAATCGGATAGAAACGGAAAGATTTAGGTGTTCCTTTTCCCCGCGAGCTGTTATAATAGTTCGCGATCGGGAGCGCTCACTTCAGTTCGCGGCTCTGCCGCGAACTATTTCGTTCTTTTAGTTCGTCCGCTCCCAGTGACGGCTGAGAGGCGTGGTCTGCGCATGCAGGTGGAGGGAGAAGTTCCCCCACCTAGCTGCTTCATGCACTTGCTGTTTGAGCCGCTAACGATATCACGCAAACCATAAGAAACAGTTTGTGGATAATTTCTCGCGTTTAAGTTTAGAGTTATCTCTATATGTTGGCATTATGGAATTTATTAGTCAGATATTGCAGAGTGCAGTATACTTCAAAGCAGAAATCATGTAGCACTGAACTATGTAATCTAGCAGGCAGACGCTAACCTCGAAATGGCTCTCACCAGCAGAAGGCGAACACGTGATTTTTAATTCTCTTTGCGACCTATCGCGCATATTTTAGTTCGCGACCTATCGCGCGTATTTTAGTTCATGACCAATCACGTATATTTTAGTTCGCGACCTGTCACGCATATTTTAGTTCGCGACCGGTAGCTCTACTTTTAGTTCGCAGGTCGGCCGCGAAGTAGGTCGCTCCTTTTAGTTCGAATGCTCGTTTTGGCTTTTGCTACCGCTACTAAAACTACAGCTGAGCTGCATCTCAGCTCGAAATGACGGCAACTGGTAGAAGTGAATCACGCGATTCTGCGCGCTCTCGCGTCCTCTCGCGGTTACCCGTCAGTCTTCGGAAAAGGAGCGGACGTACTAATAGGCGAGGGATCTGCAAACTAGTTCGCGTAGTTCGCCTGTGGGAGCGCTCTTCCGAACTAGTTCGTTTGCGAACTACACAAGACTAAGAGAATGGAACTGCAGAGAAACATCACAAAAGCGGTACGATGAACCCTCTGCCATGCACTTCAATGTGGCCTGCAGAGTATTTATGTAGATGTACTGCTCCTAATCAACTATGAAATGCAAACAGACATTTGTTGGATACGCAAATTATTAATAAATGAGAGGGAGAAGCATTAGGAAGGAAAGGATTGACAGGGCATTGAAATGAAAGAATAGCGACAAGTGAAAATGTGAGACGGGCCGGGAATCGAACCCGGGTCTCCCGCTTCGGGCCAGCGGTCGCCTCAACCACTTTGCTATCCGTGCTTGACTCCCGTCCACCTCAAATTCTCACAAGTCGCACGCTATGGCTGCATCGCCCCTATCGTTCATGCCCTCTCACACTCGCCAATACGGATTCCCGTGCGAGGTCGAACGTACGACCGCATCTGCGGTGAACTCATTGATGCTAACGCCGTCTTCGCCTGTGAATGCTTATTATATTGGTGTGGTGTCTGTTCATTCGGACAAGTCCGATAGAACAGACACCACACCAATATGATAATAAATTTCTTGGATACTCTAGAAAGTATTAATTAAAGACAACCTCCATGTAGTAGATTTCAGGTATGGGCAAGAACACCGATCTATTCCACAACAGCACGTCGCAGCCCACAAGTGTTCTGGCAGTTGATAGACACGAGTGCGGCTGCATCACGCGCTGGTGACAGCTTCGTCCAGAAGGTGACTCCCAGACTGCTGTCGTAACTTCCTGGCTGCGCAGACACAACAACACGCCACAACACGCCACGCTATCCATGCCGGCTTATCTCTGCTACAGAAATAGCTCGCCTCTGTGGTAGACTGAGGCACGCTATTCTATCAGTATTGACTGCAGCTCAGTCGGGAATATCGAACCACATGACACCGACAGGAATGCGAACAGTTGATAACGCTCGATCGTCCGGCGGGTTGAAGCAAATATACCAACGCGACATACAGGGTGTCCAGAAAATGACTCCCTGATTTCAAAATTAAATATCTCTAAAACAAAGATCGATAGAGGAATGCAGTAAACGTTATGTTTATGGTGAAAGCTGTAAGAACTTTATACAGTAGTTTCAAATAATAGTTACAAAAGCTGCTAACGCTGTAATCGCCATACTTAATGCCTAGTATAAATAGTGATCCGAAGCCCAGAGCGATCAGTTCCTCTACTGAAACGTGAAAGGAGGTTAGCGTACCGAAGGAAGAGATTAAAACCATGTACTCCATTGAGCAACGCGTTTTTCTGGTGCTAGAGTACCACAGGTTAGAAGAGAGTCCTACGGCAACAAGACCAAGTTTTCAAGCACGATTTAATGTTCCAAAAGGACCCGATGCGATAACCATTCGTACGGTCTTTGCAAAATTTCAACGAACAGGCAGCGTAACTGAAGATCTAGTGGGGCATGTTGGCCGCAAGCAAACCGCAGTTACGCCTGAAAATATTGCCAAAGTTTCTGGAATTATTCAGCGAAATCCAATGACATCCGTCCGTAGAATTGCATCTGAGACTGGTTTGAAGTGTTCCAGCATGCAGAAAATACTGAGAAAGAGCCTACACATGTTTCCATTCAGGCCATACCTGTACGAGCTGTGCAACAAAGGGTAACCTTTGCTAATCAGATGCTCACAATGATTGATAGTGAAGGATTTGATGTTGGCTGCATCTGGTATACAGATGAACCACACTTCCACCTGCATGGATTCGTGATTAAGCTGAACTGGCGATTTTGGGGTTCCGAAAAGCCATATTGGTGTGACGCGAAACCCCTGTATTCTCCTAAAGTTACTGTGTGGGCTGCAGTATGCAGCAGAGGCATTATTGGCTCTTTTTCATTCGAGAAACGGTCACCGGTGCACGTTACGTTGCAATTTTGGAACAATTTGTCGCCACACAGCAAGCGTTAGAGGATCGACCAGGTACTGAATGGTTTATGCAATATGGAGCCCGACCACATCAGACCGAACAAGTGTTTCGCTTTCTTGAGGAATTCTTCGCGAATCGAATCATTGCTTTGGAATATCCCAAATTTACTGGTACAGGCATGGATTGGCCTCCATACTCGCCGGATTTGACTCTCTGTAACTTTTTTTTTGTGGGCACAGTGAAAGACATGGTCTATCCGAAGCATCCCGCCACACTGAACGAGCTTGAATCGGCGATCTCTGTGGCATGTGAATCCATTTCGGTTGAGACACTACGAAATGTGATGGCGAATTTCGTTCTTCGTTTGCGCCACCTCTGTAGTGCCAATGGTGAACATTTTGAAAACATTGTGATGTGATTGTTTGCCAAGAGTGTTTTCATACGATTGTTTCACTTGTGTATGCTGATATGAGTAGTACACCGCGATCTGTTAGCAGCTTTTGTAACTATTATTTCAAACTGCTGTAAACTTCTTACAGCTTTCACAATAAACATACCGTTTACTGCAATTCCTCTATCAATCTTTGTTTTCGAGATATTTAATTTTGAAATCAGGGAGCCCTTTTCTGGACACGTGGTATACATGTGTTGGGCACAATGTATTCAGCTTGCGACAGGTCTTTAGCAATTTCGGAAATGTATGAGAACAAAAGAGAGGCTTTTGTTATGCGAGTTGTTCATTCACGTGACACATTCGCTTCACCTGATATTCGTCAGCGAAGTCAGGGTCGCTGACGCGTGGTTGAGTTGTGGCGCATGATGTAGTTGTAACACATTCTAATCCTGAATGAAATTTTCGCTCTACAGTGGAATGTGCGGTGATGTGAAGCTCAATGACAGACCGAGATTCAAACCCACGAGCTTTGCGTTCCTGGGCCAAGGGCCCTAACGATTGAACTAAAGCTCTGTATAAGGAAAGTATGGCCATCCTTTTCCGCGCCGCTTGCCGCCGCCTGCTACTCATGGTTGGCTGAAATCGAGTCATGTGGTTCTTTCCGCCATCTTGGTCCTATACGTTGCTTGGCTGTCATGCGAAGCCTTGAGAATTTCCTGTGTTTGAGTTTGAATAATGCCACAGTGTTGTACTTTTGGGTGTTCTTAAGAAGCGAAGAAGAGAGCTAAACATTTTAGTACTTCCATTATATATCAGAAATGCAGGAAGATGAACAGTCTGACTGATGAAAGTCGTCAGAGGAAACTGGGAACCCAGAAGCGACCTCCGCTTCTTCTACTAATTCATAATATAAATTAATAGATTAAACATTCACTGATGTATGGATCACGCAGCAGCAACTTGAATAAATTTGTGAAGTAAATTCCTGCAAAACGTCGTGAGGTTAAATTATTCACACGTCGTTGTTTTATCTGCGGGTAGTTGCCGATAACATACAAATTTTGAACAAATTAGTGAGTGAACTAATTCTCGTGTAGGTATGAAATTAATATATAGTTCCTGAAACAAGCTTTTCTCATTCTTTTTCATGTGTATCATTACGGCAAACATGGAATTGAAACAAGACAAATGTTAGACATTCAAATGTAATAGACGTTGTAAAGGCACCTTTCATTTCTCTTCTTGGTAAAAGCCATGTAGTGGTTATACCCGTGCATTTATCGTATTTCATGTAAGATATAAGTACATAATACGCAAGAAAATACTCATCAAAGACTCATCCATAATGTAAATGGTTTTCTTCATTTACGCTATGCTCCGATGATAGGTCGCGGTCTATTTGAATAGTTGGCTACGGTGCAGGTCAGTCTGAATTTATTGGTGAACTCTTTAGATCTGGAGCCACAAGCCGAGCAGTTTTCTTAAAATCGGACGAAAAGTATTTCGTAGAGCCGCCAGGTCCGAATGGACGGAACTACGCGAAGTTCCCGCATCTGTCCGTCGGATATAACACCCTGTATCTCGAGAATGAAAAGAGTTATCGTTCTGCTCTCAACCTTTAATAAAATTTCGATATCTTACCTACATTTCGTCCGCAGCATTGTATGTGCTAAAATCAACCATACGCAAAGTCTACGCAATGCGATTTTTCCTCTGCAAACCCTTCAAAATGTGGCGCAGTAGCTTACTTAATTTGATGTAGCACGGAAACTATTCGGAATAATGAATAGAAAATCAGATAATTATCGAGGTAATATATCACTGTATAACACGTGAAAAAGTTAAATTTTTTCATTGAATAGTTTTCTCAAAATCGGTTGATAAGTATTGTTAAGCTCTCGGATCGTTGATGCGGTCGGTGCGTAAGCAGCAGCGGAATAGGCCCAAGCATGGCTGCCGCTGGCAGGCTGGCCATACTTTCCCTATACAGAGCTTTAGATTGAACTACTTGTGCACGCCAGAAGGGTGCCTGAATACTAGGGCTTGCGTAATGCAATACCATATGCCTATGAACAGTGAAAGGTATTTTATATTACAATTCCTTGTTGATCATCAATTCTCAGTTGAATTCAATAAAGGTATGGTGGAGACATGGCTTAGCCACAGCCTAAGGGATGTTTCCAGAATGAAACTTTTCACTTCCAGGAGTGCTACTCTTGCATGTTTCGCATGACAGATTCTGTGAAGTCTGAAAAGTAGGAGGCGAGGTACTGGCGGAAGTAAAGTTGTGAGGCGGCATCGTGAGTCGTGTCGGGATAGCTCAGTCGGCAGAGCGCTTGCCCGCGAAAGGCAAAATTCCCAGGTTCCAGTCCCGGTTCCGGCACACAATTTTAATCTGCCAGGAAGTTTCATATCAGCGCACACTCATCTGCAGTTTTATTCTGACAACAAAGATAGTTTCGTAATAAATACACCGTGTTAATGATAGATAAACGAATGGCTAGAAAACTGGTTTCAGGAACCAGGAGGTAGCTAAATTTACAAGTTAAGAATATATATGCAAAGATCGTTTGTTGAATATTAAATTTCGTTATAGATGACCGTTTTCGACAATCTTAGTTGTCATCTTTACATCTTTAAATTTTTACTAAATAGCACCTCATGTGACATAGTGCAGCTTCCAAATGTAAGAATAGCAAATTCAACACATATTACT
This sequence comes from Locusta migratoria, assembly GCA_026315105.1. NCBI lineage: Eukaryota > Metazoa > Arthropoda > Insecta > Orthoptera > Acrididae > Locusta > Locusta migratoria. Next base: position 940,223,325 of record CM048744.1, on the reverse strand, counting down.
ACGTTCTTTGTTAAATGATTTAACCGCCGTTTAACTGTATTATTATGCTTCGTCGAATTCCGGATTTCAGCTGTATAGCCATTTTCAAAGGTACGATTACGTGAATTGATTGGTACATATAGGAAACCAAATCGTCATTCTTGAGAGTAACAGTTTACTTATGCACAACTATGTGGATCGTCAATAAGTAAAAAGAAAATTAATAAATAAATAAAAAAAATAAAAAAAACTTTCCGATGGTCAAGATGCATCACTTGAAAATGGCTATCAGCAGAAATCCCGATTGTGACGAAACATAAGAAAATAATACAGTCGCAGCCCAGATTATATTTTTGCAGAGCTAGCCATTGAAAGGAAATAATCCAGATATTTATTACGTGAATTTAGTCTCCACATTCCATGAACAAAATTGGATTTTGGTGGTCAATTTTTAGTTACATGTCACATTCAACTATCAGTGATCATTCGATGAACTGATTTTAAGTCAAAATAGTTTAATGAAATACTGTAGACCTTTATGAATTTATATTTCAGCAGGTACACGTCAAGTACAGTAATACTTCCACACCACTACAACAGTTTTATTTTTATGTACTAACACAAGCAACAGATAAACATACCACACACACGCACAGTATATACAGACGGACACTACAGATGGCGCGCCGAGGCAATTGGTATCAGGCATTGAGTTTGATACGATGCATGGCATCGTCAGGGTCGAGTTATTTTGATTAAGGGGTCGTTTGTGACCGTGCCCGGCGTGTGCATCGAAGTTATTCTGGGTGACACACTGTCTATCCGTGGGGAGCCATGCTTGCCTTGAGTTGAAGAGGTTGGTCCGGAGAGGCCTTTCTATCAAGTTATGACAGCACCTCGGCGTGGGCTGTTTACTTCGTCTCCTGGCTGTGTGGTCGCGTTCCTAGCAGTCGTGCGACACCGCGTCCGTCCCTCGCCAAGCGTCGGAGCTGTCAACAACTGCTAGAGTACTCAGCCCCGGCTACGCTTCGCGTCGTTCCAGCCGCTTTTCATCTGGGGTCTATGAAATGTTTCCGAGCGTTGGTTGACACCATACTCCCACACCATCGCGAGGGTGCCTGCACTTGTCGTGGAGTAAGAAGTAAATAAGTTAAATGAGTGATACAGTCCTGTTCCCCAAATTTGTGTGTGTTAATTTGTCAGGATCGGTGGTCGTTCCCCAGGTGCCGTCGTTGCCTGTGTCTACGTCGTTAGTTGTTTATTCATGTGTTACACCGCACTTTTATTTCGGTTCAATTGAATTATATTTTTCTCTTTGATCTGAGTAGCAAGTACTCTAAATAAATTTCGCAGCTGGCTGCAGTGGCCGTGTGGTCTGCGGCTCGCCAGCCATAGTATGTACGGCCGCTGCGGTCGGGAGTTCGAATCCTCCCTCGGACATGGGTGTTTGTGTTGTCCTTAGCGTAAGTTAGTTTAAGTTAGTTATGGCATTAGTGTGTAAGTCTAGCGACTGATGACCACGAAGTGTGGTCGCATAACAACTCACACACATTTGAACATTTTGAAATTTCACAATCAAATCTCCCAGCAACAAATAACGCGTTTCTTTTAATCATTTACACCCCAATTCGTGAATTATTTCCTGACACTCTCTCCCCTTCTGTATTACAAAACGAACTGCCTTTCTCTGAACTTTCTCTACAACATCCGTCAGTCCCACTTGGTGGGGATCCTACAAAGGGCAGCAATACTCCCAAAATAGGACACACTAGTTGGTAATTTCTTTAGTAGAACTGTCGCATCTTCTAGGTGATCTGACAGTGAAACATAGGCTTTGTTTAGCCTTTCCTACAATATATCCTGTGTGTTCTTTCCAATTTAATTGTTCGTGACTGTTACTCCTAGGTATTACGTTAAACGGCTTTGTTTTAGTGCTCATATGGGCGACTTCACAGTTATCATTATTTAGGGTCAATTTCCAATATTTGCACCATCCAGATATCGTATCTAAAACAATGTTCAAATGTTTGTATAGTCTATGGGACTACTTATGAACTTATGAACTAGCTACAACTAATGATGCAAACATTGTATATTTTCTGAACACAGTTCTAATATAGTAAATTTCAAAATGTTTCAAATGTTTGTATAGCTTATGGGACTTAACTATGGGGTCATCAGTCCCTAAACTTACAAACTACGTATGAACTAACCAAGACTAAGGACGGCACAAATATCCATGCCCGAGGGGGGATTCGAACCCCCGACCGTAGTGGCCGTGCAGACCGTGACTGGAGCGCCTCAGTCTCCTCGGCCACCGCGGCCGGCTACCTAAAACATTTTGAAGTTTTTTTTGTCTTTTGGTGACTTTACTAACCGATAAATGACAGCTTCAGCTGGGAACAGTGTACGAATGCTACTCAGATTGTGTCCTAAATCGTTTATAAAAATAAGAAACAGTAGGGGCCCTATAACACTTCCCTGTGGAACGCACGACATCTGTTTACTCGATGACTTTCCGTCAACCACAACGTACAGCGTCGTTTCTGACAGGTATCGTGAATCCAATCGCGTAACTGTAGCGATATCCCATAAGCACGCAATTTGATTAGAAGACGCTTTTATTGCCAAGAGCCTTTCGGAAATCTAGGAATAAAGATTCGATTTGAGAAGTCGATAGCACTCACTTTATATGAGTAAAGAGCTACCTGTGTTTTCACAAGAACGATACTTCTTGAATCCGTGCTGACTGCAGGTCATCAAGGTGTTCTCTTCGAGGTAGTTCATAATGTGTGAGGAAAGTATATGTTCTAAAATATTGCTGCGAACCTACATCAATGATCTGCAATTTCGCGTATCATATCTATGTAACATACCTGTCTAACTTTCCAGTAATTGGGTTTCGAAACTTTCGCTAAGATGCAGGGCGGCTACAGTATGAAGACTTAGAGTACAAACCGAGCGAGGTGGCGCAGTGGTAACGCATTGGACTCGCTTTCGGGAGGACGGTGGTTCAAATCCATCTCCGGCCATCCAGATTTAGGTTTTCCGTGATTTTCCTAAATCACTTTAGGCAAATGCCGGAATGGTTCCTTTCAAAGGATACGGCCGATTTCTTTCTCCATCCTTACCCAAAACTCTGAGCGTTAGCTCCAATGACCAAGCTGTCGACGGGACGTTAAACCCTAAGCTTCCTTCCTCCTTAGAGTACAGTAGTTTTGCATGACCATCAACTCGAATATTACACAGTAAAGCCCATATGCGCTTTTGCTACACGTCTTTTTCCAAAAATGGCAGTGTATCTGACGGCAGTGTATCGTCTGGCGATTTGTAATATAATCGGCGAGCACCAGCAGGTCATATGCTGTCTGAGCTGCAGCCACCGGTATGTAGACGGCTGGCACGAGATGAGTGCCGCGACATAGCTGTGGACTGCGGAGTCTGCTGGGCCCGTCCCTGGAGCCATTATGTCGGTCAGGGGCAGTTATTGGCCAGCTCCGGAGTTGGCCAAGTGACCGACCGTCCCTGGCAATTACCGCACGCCCTCTGCGCATGCGCAGTCAGCCCATTGGTGCTAATAACTCCCAGGTGGCTTCTGTATGATTCATGACTTGCTGTGCTGTTGTAGGAATAGAAGCAATTTTACGACGGTCATCCAAAGTTAAGCCTCTTAAGTAGCTCTACAGGAAAGTGACGAGAAAAATGGACATGACTGTAGTTTCGTAGGCTTTCCCGGCGTAATAGTTCTTCATAGTTTCTTCGGATTTGCCGCCGGATTTTGAAGTCAAACTGACCCAATATTTTGGCGGTACACCTGTCCGTCATCCTCAGGGGAACTGCTGCTGTTGAACTCACCGATAACTGATGCCGAGGGCATGGAACGCCGTCCTATATAGGCCTGCGAGTGGTGTAATGCGCATGCGCGGCCTGCCACAGGTACTGCACACAGACAGGTCTTGCGGCGCTGCCGGTGGCGGAAAGGCGGTGCTCGCGATATATCGCAGTCATGGGTTGTCTTCCAGCAATCTGGTGGGTTGCATAAAAAAAACCTTGTCTCTATTAATTAAATGTACAGGATTCCATGCGAGTGTGGGAAGGCGTACATTGGCAGGTCGATCCGCACAGTTCATGACAGATGTGTAGAACATAGCCGTCAGATCAGGCTTCTACAGCCCGAAAAATCAGCAGCTGCGGAACATTGTCTAAACGAGGAACATAGGATGTTGTTCGATGAAACTCGTATTGTGGCCAGCACGTCCGGTTTTTGAGACAATGTTTATAAAGAGTCCATTGAAATCAGACTGTCAGAAAATTTCATTAATAGAGACAATGGTTTTCCGCTTATCAGGGCGTAGAACCCTGTTTTATCAAATATGAAAAAACATCGATCTTTTATGCAACCCACCAGATTGCTGGAAGTTAACTGATGACTGCGATATATCGCGAGCACCGCCTTTCCGCCACCGGCAGCGCCGCAAGACCTGTCTGTGTGCAGTACCTGTGGCAGGCCGCGCATGCGCCTTACACCACTCGCAGGCCTATATAGGACGGCGTTCCATGCCCTCGGCATCAGTTGTCGGCGACTCCAAAAGCAGCAGTTCCCCTGAGGATGGCGGACAGGTGTACCGCCGAAATATTGGGTCAGTTTGACTTCATAATCCGGCAGCAAACCCGAAGAAACTATGGACGTGACTATTGAAAAACAATGGCATGACGTCAAAATATGAAAACATTGTCACATATAAGTTTGTTGGGAAAACAATAACGTAGCTAGACCATAAAACATATGTTCGTTAAAATCGTTAGGCCACAGTGACGTTTACAAATACATAGTAAGAAACATAGCACTGGATCGACAAAGAAACATTGAAGACACTCTTAAATAGTCCGGCGTCGGCACTTGTTTGTATGACGGTGGACACACTGTTGAATTGCACACTGACAGAGCAAGAAAAGATGCAGGTTAAAACTGACAACACTGAGGATCCCATATGGGAGGAGAGGGTGGAGAGGGTTGGGGCGGGGGGGTTAAAGTGCGGGCGCAGAATGTGGGCGCGACTCCAGAGGAGGGGGTAGGGAGGCAGAACGACCAAGCGATTGGATGGTGGGGAGGGGGAAGAGGGGGCTTTAAATCCACGGAGAGAGGATCCGGGTTGCTAGGAAGGACAGATTTCGGGTCGGAGGGCGTCATCCGGAAGGCGAAGGTGCCGGGGGAAAGGACATGGAGAGTGTAAAGGGAAGGAGGGATACAATGGTGTAGGCGTGACAGAGGCCTGGGATTGGTAAGGATGGGGTATACCAAGCGGTTACGGGATTCTACCTTGCGGGTTATCTACAGGAGCCGGATATGTTCGAGAAACTGTATGAGGTGGGGGAACGTGATGAGATCGTATATGATGCGCGCTTTTTTGGGGGGGGGGGGGGGAGGAGAGGCAGATGCGGTAGGCGAGGCAGAGGGCGTGGCGTTCGAGAATTTGGAGGGGCAGCGGAAACCCAGACAGGATGGAAGCTGCAGAGGACGGGACGCGTGTTGGATCGGTAGATGTATAGGATAGTGGATAGTTTGAGGCACAACATCCAGCCTGAGTGTAGGGAGGTTGAGACATTGCTTTCTGGTAGCACAGACAAATATATACAGAGGGGAAACCTCCGTAAGGGCCCGGTCCTACGCTCCGGGGTGCGGGGAGGGAGGGTTTCCAGCAGTTCCGTAAGATGTCCCATGATGGCGCTGTGGTCAGAAGCAGCCCTTTAAACTGGCCAGAGCAGGCGGTAGGTAGCGGCTGTCCCCACCTCCCCTCAAACGCTGGCACGCCGGACACAGCCCTGGCCTCGTGGAAGGCGGCATGAGCTCTCCCCTCACCCTCCCCTCAACGCTACCCTCTGACGTGCGACAGGCACCCTCAGAAGCGCCTCTAGTGTGGTCTACCGGTACTAAGCCAGGGAACCGCCTGACACCTGCTAGCATCTTACGGAACTATGAGGGGACAGTGATTTTTTTTTGGGGGGGGGGGGGGGGGGGGTGCTGCCTCTCTGTATATGTTACTCTGTGGTGAGACCAAGGTATCTGAGGGTGGGGGTGTGGCATGGTCGTGAAGGGTTAGATAGAAATCATGGAGACGGAAGGAAGGGGTGGTATGACGCGAGCACGGCCTGTTGTAAGGCCTTGTCCTCTGAGCAGTGTTGCTTGAGCCCGCTAACCTACCCTGTGTATCCGCTACTGTGCACATGTCTTCTTATTGGCGACATGCTTGGACGCCTGCGTCGCGGCAGCTGTGTCACTTGTCGGCTGGCCACGTCTTGTTTATTCTGCACGCGCAAGGTCGCTGAACACAGCGCCCTGGCAGGCACTGACAGTGCCGCCTGCTGGTTGCGCAACGCATTCTCAGAATAGAACACCGCATTCCGCTGCTCTCACACTTGCGGAATTACAATATATTTGTCGCACTAATCCAGGAAAGATAGCTGTGTACACCACTGCGATGGCGCAATGAGAAACCTGCTGGATAAACCAAACCACGTTACTACGTCTGGTGTACGATTTTTAATGATAATTCGCAACTGCAGACTAGCTTTTGCAACGTACTAAACAAAGTGCTACAATTAATAACTCGTAAACGAAAGGCAGTATTGCTTATCGACTCCAGAATGAAAGGCCAGTAGTGTTTCGTCACTTACCAGGAATACGGAACCTTGGTTTACATCGTAATTTCACAGGGAGATATACAACAACACTCTGGAAAGATGACATTGATTGTGAGCCGATAATGAAAGATGCCAGGGGGCGCAGAATAGTAAATATGAACCTTCCTGGCAGATTACAATTGTGTGCCGGAACCGGAACTGGAACCTGGGATCTTTGCCTTTCGCGGGCAAGCGCTCTACCGACTGAGCTGTCCCGACACGACTCACGATGCCCCCTCACAACTTTACTTCCGCCAGTACCCTACCCCCTACTTTCCAAATTTCACAGACGGGACTCGAACCTGTGAATTATTAAATAATTCTGTCTCTGTTGCAAAATTTTTTTATTCTCCAATTACGCATTTCGCGCTGTTAGCGCATCGTCAGACATAGCAGCAGAGGAGTCGCTGTCGTGGCAGGTCCACGTTTACAAAACGATGTAAACGTGGACCTGCCGCGACAGCGACTCCTCTGCTGATATGTCTGGCGATGAGCTAACAGCGCGAAACGCTTAATTGGAGAATAAAAAAAATATAGCAACAGAGACTGAGAATTATTTAATTATTCAACACTCCGCTGCAGAGTGAAAGTTTAATTCTGGAAACATCCCTTAGGCTGTGGCTAAGCCATGTCTCCACCATATCCTTTCTTCCAGGAGTGCTAGTGTTGCAAGTTTCGCACGAGAACTTCTGTGAAGTTTGGAAAGTAGGAGGCAAGGTACTGGCGGAAGTAAAGTTGTGGGGCGGCATCGTGAGTCGTGTCGGGGTAGCTCAGTCGGTAGAGCGCTTGCCCGCGATAGGCAAAGGTCCCAGGTTCGAGTCCCGGTTCCGGGACACAATTTTAATCTGCCAGGAAGTTTCATATCAGCGCACACTCCGCTGCAAAGTGAAAGTTTCATTCTAATAGTAAATATACTGATAATGGATTCAAAGACGACAAGCAACAGATAGGGTAGCGACATATAGAGAGCCTTTATAGGGATAGTGGCCATACGTGATACCGCTCCTGATTGGCTAACAGCTCAGGACGCCATGTTTTTACCAGATCTGACGGGCCTTGTATATGTGTGAATAGCTACAGTGTGTATTTCTCTACTGTGGAGTGTCTTAAAAGCTTCTGACAGCGATTTCACTGTACAGTTACATAGAGTCTGTATATATGTAGGCAGTACTTCATTTTTGCACGTGTTCTGTCGGTGTTTGCGTGAGAAGCAAACAGGCACCATGCCTCAGGGACACACACAAGTGCTTCCAACGGCCGACTGAGTAAGTGGCGGGATTGTCCTTTCGGAGAAGTGCCACGCAAGTTGGATGTGCTTCATCAGTTGCGCAACGTCTCGTGAAGATGCTTCCACCCGTGGATGAGTCTGTGGACGTTTATAACTTAGTACGTACGTTCGCCAAGATCGTCGTATTGCAAGGTCAGCAGTGGCTGATCGTACAGCTACCACAGCACAGGAAAGGTTTGTGAACTGAGAAGTGTCAACACGATATGTTGCTAATTGCGAACAGTTACTACCTATGAAACATGGGGGGGGGGGGGGGCGCCCGTACACACACACACACACACACACACACACACACACACACACACACACACACACACACACCAATCTATACCGTCTTTTTCCCATGCCACAACGTTGACATGCACGGCTCGACTGCTGCCATCAGAGTATCACTTACAAGGTGGAAGGGAGAACCGTCTTCGATGATGACTATAGATTGCCCGAATGATGCAAATGGTGGTCGTTTGCGTGTAGGACACGTACCTGGCGGACGCTGCGGATCCACAGGAGAGGTTACCAGGCTCAGGCACCACTGCCCACACGGCAAGGCATAACAACAGGCCGTGATCACGTCATACCACCCCCTCCTTCCGTCCACGATTGTTACCTAACCCTCCACGACCATGCCATCCTCCACACTCCCACCCTCATATACCTCGGCCTTACCTTTGATCGATCCCTCTCCTGGACCTCTCAACTCCACACATGCAATGTCCCGTCTTATCGTCCTCAAACTTCACATCCACTTGCAACACACCTAGCGATCTATCATGCGCCCATCCTCTACAGCTTCCATCCCGCCTGGGTTTCTGCTCCCCCTACCTACCATAAGACCCTTCAAATTCTCTAAAGGCACGCCCTCCACCTCGCCATATTCATGAGAATGGGATTATTATTAATTCCATAAATATTTTGATTAATACCTTCTTGAATCAACATTATTAAACAACAAATCCTAAAACAAGCATCTGCCTACAAGGATCCTGTATGACCTCATGCTGTTCCTCCACCTGCTACAGTTTCTCGAACGTATCTGACTCCTGTACATAACCCGCAAAGTAGATTCCCGTTCCCCCTGGTATACCCCATCCTTACAAATCCCAGGCATCTATCATGCCCTCCATTTGCACTCTCTATGTCCTTTTCCAGGGTAGCTTCCGCCACCTTCGCCTTCCGGATGACGCCCTCCATCCCAATATCTGTCCTTCCTATCAACCCTAATCCTCTCCCCGTGGATTTAACGCCCCTCTCCCCCTCCACTCCCTTTACCTCCCACCGCTTTAGTATTTTGTAAGCTATCATGTTTTTAACTTGTGTATTTTTTATGTAGTGACTTAGTGCAATGTAGCACTTGTTATTTTCAACCCAATTTTATTTATCAAGATTACCAGCTTGTAACATATATGTGACCAGTTGATGGTGACACAGTTCACCGAAACTGCTCGTCATTGAATAAATTATTCATGTGCGATCTGGGCATTTCATTTTGAAAACTATAAAACGATCAGATCGCCTCCAAACTATGTCAGGTAATCTTAATATACCAAAATGTTTAATGATTGATTTCACAGCTGTGAAGTACAGCGGCAACGATGGAAACTTTACGAATTCGAAAAACTGAAACGTTTCGATCGTTTCAGGGCACTGAAATAAATTCGAAGGCGAAGTTGAAAATTTGTGCTGGACCGGGTATTGCAACCCGGATTTTCCGCTTCGGGCCATGGGTCGCCTTAACCAGTCAGGCTATTATTTCCGTCCCAAATTCCTCGCATCCTATAGTGGATTCTCGCAAGGGATCGAACGTCTGAATGCGTCCGCATTGAAGCTGTCAATTGCCTGTTAGTGGAGTATTTTACAATTACATATATGGTATCTATTCGGCCATGTTCGAAAAGACAGACACCGTTTGTTGATATTAATGTCCGTAATTTTACAAACTCGAAATATTTAAAAATTTCGACCGCTTCAAGCATTGAAATAATCGCTGGCCTGAAGCGGGGAAATTTCGGTTCGAATCCCAGTGCAACACAAATTTTCAACTGCACCATTTAATATACTTCAGTGCCCTGAAACGACAGAAATGTTTTCAATATTTTGAATACCGCCGTTAATGTTTCAACACTTTTTGAAAATATCTCCTCCTGTTTCGACAATATGTGCTCAGAAAGACAACAACCGCGTTTTATTCGAGTTGTTTTTTCAGCAATTCATGGGCCTCATGGGCTCTTATAAAAATACGTGTATCATATTTTGAGCTAGAGTACATCATGTTGTAAGTGTACTTTGTTAAGATTATTCGTTGGTGAAGGATCAAGACGTTGTAAAGAATCTGAATTCACTGCTTTTGGGAGAATCACGAAGGGAAACGTGGAAACTGTCGCATGAACAGAGAGAGTGAGGATAAAGATAAAACTCTACTGAAAAATTCTGAACTACAATCCAAAAGAATGGCGAGGCTTCGGGCGACAAATCGAGAAATGGACAGGAACTGTGTTATTGGGACCAGCAATATACGAATTCCTTAATGTAAGACGAAGGCGAGATTGATTCAAGTGATTGTATTCTGTGCGGTGAAATTCTTAAGAGCTCAAACATGAAATGAGGTAATGGAAATAATTTGTCAGTAGTATGTTTCGGAGAAGTGATATGGGTGCGACTACTTCCTGGAAAATAAGCTAGCATCGTCGTGACGTCCGTTGTGTCTTACTAGTAAATTACGTACGCTCGCGTTGTTGGCATGCCTCCACAGGTACTGCATCAGAGTTAGTGGTTCGCACACCTTATTCTAAGCTTGTAAGGTTATACGCACAGAGGAAGGCTTGCCATGATGATTCGTAAGGCCTTGAACTGTTGCCAACGGACTGCAAACAATTTAATTTCTGGTCGACCTATTCGATTAGCCTACTTCCGGGGACAGACAGCAACCTTGATACACAGTTTACACGGAACCAACACATACAAATCACTTTATAAAAAGCTTACAATGACCTCGGCCCCAAAAAGTCTGACTAACACACATCTTACATGGTCAACACTCCACAGTTTCTTCCTTGCTAAGATTCAGATTGCCTCATCTTTCCTTCCCTCTTTTAATCTCTATATAATCCAAAATGTTATTTAATTCCTTCTCTGTCCTTAATCTTTCTACACCATCACATATTCTTTTCAGCACTTCATTTCTAACATTGTGGTCTATATTTTCGACGTTTCTTTACAGAAACACAATTTTAATACTTCGGTTTCCTCGCGAAATAAGTCGCCGTTCTTCAAACGCACAGCGTGATCGAGAATTCGCTTTACGCACTAGTGGAATTAGTGCATAATATTTTTATGAGGGATACATGTTCTGAAATGTACTTATTTGTCTTTGACACTGTGAATCAAAGTTCTTCTACTGCAAGCTCTTCGCTTTCCGCATTATGAGAGCAAATAGTATAGAACAAAATAAGGAAAAATGTGCAGTAAACGTGGACTCCAGAATGCATACGCAAAAAGCTACGAGGGCGTCTTTATCTTTGATATTGTGTACACGTCTCTTCTACTGGTTAAGTGCTATGCATTTTAAAGCCCATATTGAATGCACATTTTTTTCCTTTTTTGTTCCAGCTCATCTCCTGCCAAAATATGGTATGCAAAGAGATGTTTTTCACAGTGTGAAAGATAAAGAACAGCTCATAGTCTCACTTGATGACTTTTTCGGGCATGAGTTCTTCACAAACATTATACGTGCGCATATTCCAAATACCTTATACTGTTAGAAAAAAGAAAATGAAAAACTCCACTTCAACTGATTTCAATTTCCCGCGAAAGATCGATTGTTCTTATCTGACATCCCACGTTTTTAATTTACTACTTCTTCACTAAATATTCTATTCGCAACACACTTTGCAACCAGTATTCTCTTATACTACTGAAGATATAAAATGCAGAATGGCTATGGGGAAGAAAGCGTTTCTAAAGAAGCGAGACTTGTTAACATCCAATATTAATTTAAATGTTAGGAAGTCCTCTCTGAAAGCATTTGTCTGGAGTGTAGCATTGTATGGCAGTGTAACGTGCACGATAAGGATTTCAATCGAAAAGGTTATAGAAGTTTTTTTAAATGTGGTACTACAGACGAATGATGAAGATTAGATAGGTAGATCACGTGAGTAATGAGGAGGTGCTTAGCCGAATTGCGGAGGAGTTTCTGGCATATCCTGACTAAGAGAAGGGATAGATTGGTAGAACACATTCTGAGACATCAAGGAATTGTCAACTTAGCATTAGAAGGAAGCGTGCGGGGTAAAAATCGTAGAGGGAGACCGAGGGACGAATACAGTAAGTAGATTAAAATGACGTAGGTTGCCGAACATATTCTCAGATGAAGAGACTTGAACAGGACAGGGTAGCGTGGAGAGCTGCATCAAACCAGTCTGCGGTCTGAAGACCATAACAAATGTTCAAATTCAAATGTTTGTAAATCTATCGGACCAAACTGCGTGGTCATCAGTCAGTAGCTTGCAAACTGCTTAAACATAGGTAAACTAACCTAAGGACAACACTCACACCAATGCCCCAGGGAGGACTCGAACCTCCACGGCGAGCAACCGCGCGCTCCGCAGCGAGACGCTTTAGACCGCTCGGCTACTCCACCGCGGCAGACCACAACATTGTATCGTGTCAATTTAGCTATCTCTTGGTACCTGAAAACAGTTTTCAGGCCATTCGTTTATTCATCATTAACACGGTACATTTATTACAAAACTATCTTTGCTCTATTCAACTGACAATTGATGATCAACAAGGAATGACGTAATTTTAACATAAAATACATTTCAACGTTCTTAGGCATATGGTATTACATTATGGAACCCCTATTATTAACGCATACGGTAACTGATTGAATTGTAGTACCACTACTGTACTTCTTTCTGTAAGGGTAACCCCCCCCCCCCCCCCACCCCGAACAAGACTTTGCAACACTCTGGGGGTCACGACTCACAAGTTGATGAATACTGCTTTAGTGAATCGGTGTCTACTGTTTTTGCTCACTTTCTTCTTTGCAGTGTATTTAACTCATTCGCAAATTAATGAGAAATCTCTTTTAAATTATTGTTAAAGGAAGGGAAAGAAGGACAGGAAAGAAAGGTCTGACAGTGGCCGTATTTGGGCATTGGTATTAATGGCGACAAGTGAAAATGTGAGCCGGACCGGGAATCGAACCCGTGTCTCCCGCTTCGGGCCAGCGGTCGCCTTAACCACCTGGCCACCCGTGCTCGCCTCCCGTCTGTCTCAAATTCTCACAAGTCGCACGCTATGTTTGTAGCTCTCCTCTTGTCCATGTCCTCTTACACTCGCCATTACGGATTCACGTGCGAGGTCGAACGTATGACCGCATCTGCGGTGAAATAACTGAAGCTAACTCCGTCGTCGCGTTTAGACTTATTGTATTGGTGTGGTGTCTGTTCTTTCGGACGTCCGAAAGAACAGACACCACACCAATACAATAAAAATTTGTTTTACAGATGGTCGCTTTTGAACAAGCACGAGTTCACTCGTCCAATACCAGTCGGAAAACGTGCACCTTCTCCATCCCTATCACAAGCATGGTGCGAAAATTGGCAATTGACACTAAATAAAGAAAAGTGTGAAGTAATACACATGACCACTAAAAGAAATCCGCTGAACTTTAATTACGCGATAAATCAGTCAAACCTTACAGCCGTAGATTCTACCAAATACCTAGGAGTTACAATTACGAACAAGTTTGACTGGAGAGAACACATAGAAAATATTGTGGGGAAGGCGAACCAAAGGTTACGTTTCATCGGCAGAACGCTTCGAAGATGCACCAGCTCCACCAAAGACACTGGCTACATCACACTTGTGCGTCCTCTCCTGGAGTACTGTTGCCCATTGTGGGACCTTCACCAGGTGGGACTGACGGAGGACATTGAGAAGGTTCAGAAAGGGCAGCTCGTTTTGTTTTATCACGTTACGGGGGGAAAGCGTCACGAAAATGTTGCAAGAATTGGGGTGGAAATCATTAAAAGAAAGACGTTATTCATTGCGGCGTGATCTGTTTGCGAAGTTTCAATCACCAACTTTTAGTTCTGAATGTGAAAATATTTTGCTAGCACCCACCTACTTAGGGAGACATGACCATCCCAATAAAATCAGAGAAATCAGATCGAAAACGGAACGATTTAGGTGTTCTTTCTTCCCGCGCGCTATTAGAGAATGGAACGGTAGAGAAAAGTTATGAAAGTGGTTAATGAACCCTCTGCCAGATACTTGAATGTGATTTGCAGAGTATCTATGTAGATGTAGGTGAAGCAATAAAGGTCTCTCTTCCATTTTTCCGACCACTCTCTCCCTCGTTCTTTCTCGCAGTACCTGCATATGCGATCACTTTTTCGTATGGCGCGTGACCGTGCCCCTATCGCCATTGACACCTCAATGGTCACTGGCTCCTTTGAAGTTGGTAGCCCGCCTCCTGGTGGTGACCTTGAGCGAAACGCACGCGCTACGCAATAACGAGCTGCGCGCATGCGGCAGTGGCACTGCGTCTATTCTGGGAACGCACTAATTATCGCACAAGTGGCCCGCACATGTTCCGCACATCGCGCCGTATAGCGTCGCTCATCGACCCGGCAAACACGTCTCCCCCCTCCTCCTCTCCCTCCCCTCCGTACTCCCTCAACCACCCACGCGCTTTTGGAGTTCCGAAGTCCAAACAGCGTCCTAACGATGGCCGTGCTGCTTCGATTGGTAGTGTCACAAAGCTATTTATTTCACGCCGGTGTTGTCAAACACAGCCGATTCGAGCAGCACCTTATTGACAGTGGAGCGAAAAAAAAAAAGAAAAAATGAAATCTTTACGCCACGTCAGAGATGGGATGGCACTCTGAGACCGCTGTCAATTTTTGCAATAAACATCAATCGCTATGTAAGGGCTGAAATATTTCAGGTACTTCACGCCATTCGTCGTGGGTCGAAATTCTCCGTAACTTTTAATAAAATTAATATCCTACACCTATAAAAACTGATGCACGTATTTATTTTATTCGTTACTATGTTGTACGTAACATGCTTATACAATTCTCAGGCAATTTTAATTCATGTTTACACACGAATAATAATATCGAAGTGTAATGTATATTTAAAGGTGGCCTGATTGTATAAACATCGTTGACTGGAGGTCAGATCTGACATTATTTCAGACTGTTCAGAGAGTCGCTCTATTGTACGTATAACACTAAACCTAGATGCACATACATGTGGCATCTATTACGAAAGAATAGATGTCACTTCTGACCCTACAGTTGTTATTCTTTCATATTCACAGAATAAAAAAAATGTTCAAATGTCTGTAAATCTATCGGACCAAACTGCGTGGTCATCAGTCCGTAACTTACAAACTACTTAAACCTAGGTAAAATATCCTAAGGACAACACACACTCCCATGCCCCAGGGAGGACTCGAACCTCCACGGCAAGCAACCGCGCGCCCCGCAGCGAGACGCTTTAGACCGCTCGGCTACTCCACCGCGACATCCACAGAATATATGACATCAACTGCTCATGGGCAAAGCTGAAAATGTGACGTCTGTTCTTTCGGAATAGACGCCACATGTATGTATATAATATGTGTAACGTACTTCCAATTTTTACCGAAATCGACGATTGGAAAGTTTAGTGGTACCACTAATATAAACGCACCATGTAACAAAAGGTGTCTCTGTATACACTCGTAACAAAGAATAATTATTTTAATATGTGTTACTGTACAATTAAAATATATAAATACATGTAATGTTAAAAAAGTAATCTAGTTGTATCTGGTTGTTTCTTGTCTCTTCTCTGCTCGTCTCCTCTGGTCGATTCATGAATCGTGACGAGATTGTTTTTGATGAAAATGAAGGAAACATTGTAATGAGCAGCAAGAACCTAACGACACAGATTGCTTCAACCGGCGCCATTACGTGGCAAATATAGAATTTCTAACTGATAAAGCAAGGACGGATGGAAAATAATACTTAATAATCAAACAAAATACTAATAATATTTTATTTCAGCTCTGCAAAACCAAACGGGACTTATAGAAAAATTACGCCAACTTCTGAGGTAATGTATGATAAAATGTGGTATCTTACAAAGATCTCTAAATTACAAAGTGCATAATTATTCAAAGTGACTACTATTATTATTATAAGTGAGAAGTGAATAATATTTCATTAAATAATTACCTGATAGCCATATCTTAAAAAGTTAAAAGACAGTTTTCATTTAGGGTCAGTGAATTCAGACTTTGTGATATTACTACAAGTTGGACATTCATTTAAAGTTTCAATGATATACGTAACTGAGATTAATATTCAGAATTTAATATAAAAATTAGGTTCCACATTAACTTCAGTCGGAAATATTAACAAGATTTGCATTTATATAGCGTTTCATGTGGAACTATTTTGTAAGAATACTTGCACCGGTTGAATACCTTCAACTAAAATTTAACCTGAATAATCACGTCCCTGAGAAGTTTCATGTTTCATACGTTTACTGAGCTAGCTGGTAAAATAAATGACATAAAATACAAAGACAATATTTTAAAATATATTCTTATAAACCTGGCCACATATTTTTCTTTTTTCCGACATTTTTATTATTATTATTATTATTATTATTATTATTAAGAGTATTCTTACATAAGCCAGTGACGGATGATGATCCTTTCGTTAGTGGGGAGAGGTGGGTAAGTTTGGAGCCCTTACTCTTACGGGAATTAGTATATAGTGATTACGATTTTGAGTACCGTGGGTAGAGCTGGAAATTTGTGTCTGACGAGAGGCGTGCTTAGGTAGTTCTTGCAGGTGTGATGGTTTCCTCAGTGGTGTAGTAGTCAGCGCAACTGCCTACAAAGCTGGAGACCCGGGTTCGAGTCGCGGCTGGGTACACATTTTCAGCTTTGCCCATGCACAGTTGATGTCATATATTCTGTGGATATGAAACCTAGATACGCCGACGCTGGTTCAACTTTGATCAGCACGGAAGATACGAGAGTTGGAACTTAAATAGTGGCAACTATTAATTCACAACCGATACAAAAGCGTTACACGTTTACATCTGTCACTGTCCTTGTGTAGAAATGGTTACCAGTGATATGGAAGGCTTAGTATACCGTTAGCAGAGCCTGTTTTGTTGATGGTGCGAATGGAGCGGCCTACTGCCTGTCGAATCTCTGGAAGAGTTCTGAAGCGAATGCCACGAAGTGGTTCCTTCATCTTATCACAAGGACTTATGTTCGCTGAGTATGGTGGATGGTACAATACTTCCCAGTCAACGACAAGAACAGAGGAGCTGTGAGCGTCCGCACATTGTAGTGCACAATAAGGGGTGGGTTACGCAGAAAGTGCTGCCGCTTCTTTGTCAAAAATGGTCGCACATGATGCTCCAAAAACGAACAGTAATACTTCATCTACATCTACATGGGATACTCTGCAAATCACATTTAAGTGCCTGGCAGAGGGTTCATCAAACCACCATTATACTATGTATCTTCCACTCCATTCTCGAATAGAGCGCGGGAAGAAAGAACTCCTGAATCTCTCCGCCCGTTCACGCACTGATTTCTCGTATTTTATTCTGATGGTCATTTCTACCTATGTAAGTGGGAGTCAACAATATATTTTTGCATTCGGAGGAGAATTCTAGCGATTGGAGTTTCGCAAGCAGCCGAGGCCGCAGCGATAAGCGCCGTTATTGTAATGATTGCCATCCCAGATCCTGTATTATTTCCGTAACGCTGTCTCCCCTGTATCGTCACAATACGAAACGAGCTGCCCTTCTCTGAACTCTTTCGATGTCCTCCGTCAAACCCACCTGATAAGAATCCAACACTGGGCAGCAATCCTCCAAAAATGGACGGACAAGCGTAGTGTGTACAGTTTCTTTCGTAGTTCTGTTGCATCTTTTAAGGGTTCTGCCAATAAAACGCAGTCTCTGGTTCGCCTTTCCCGCGACATTGTCTAAGAGTTCTTTCCAGCTGAAGTCTGAAATAATAGTAATTCCTAGGTATTTTGTGGAGTTTACGGCCTTCACTTTTGATTGATTTATCTTGTAAACAATGTTTAACGGATTTCTTTTCGTCCTCATGCGGACGTCTTCACACTTCTCATTATTTAGAGTCAATTGCCAATTTTTACACCATACTGATATCTTATTCAGATCGTTCTGCAGTTGGTTTTGATCTACAGATGATTTTACTAGACGGTAAATGACGGCGTCATCTGCAAACATCCTAAGAGTGCTACTTAGATTTTCCCCTAAATCGTTTATGTAAATAATGAACAGCAAAGGATCAGTAACACTACCCTGTGGAACGCCCGATATCACCTCTGTTTTAGTCGATGCCTTACCATCGATTACTACGAACTGTTTCATCTCTGACAAGGAATCCCCTACCCAATCGCAAATTTGGGGCGATATATCATAACAACGCAATTTGATTAAAAGCCGTTTGTGAGGTAGGGTGTCAAAAGCTTTCTGGAAAACAAGAAATACGGAATTGATTTGCGAACCCTTGTAGATAGCGCCCATCACTTCGTGTGAATAAGGATCTAGTTGTGTTTCGCATGAACGATATTTTCTAAATCCGTGTTGATCTTGGGTCAATAGATCATTCTGGTCGATGTAATTCATAATATTTCAATACAGGATATGTTCCAAAACCCTGCTGCAAATTGACGTCAATTAAATAGGCCTGTAGTTTAGTGGATTACTCCTATTGCCTTTCTTAAATATTGGTGTGACCTGTGCAAATTTCCAATCTTTTGGTACAGATTCTTCGTTGAGAGAGCGGTTGTATATGGCTGTTAAGTAAGGAGCTATCGCTCAGCAATCCGGACCAGAAGACTTGTTCTTGTTAAGTGATTTCAGTTGCTGCACTACTCCAATGATATCTACTTCTACGTTACTCATTACGGCCTCTGTTCGTAATTCGAAATCTGTGCATTGACTGTCTGCCGTGGAGGAACGTAATGCTTTGGGATAACACCATCACAGTCTTACACGAGAAACAACATAACTTCCATCACACTGGGTGTCTGATGCACTTTAGACTTTCGCCATTCTTTGGCTTGGCGTTTTAAGTTTTGGCTCGTACGATGTGCACCGTGTCTCATCCAGTATGACACCGTTACGTTAGATCGCTCGCTCTCAAGTGACTGTATTTCCCTCGTTTGTGGGCACTCTGTGGTGTCTGTTCCTTCGGACATTCTTCTTGAAATCGTAATGGGCGATCCATGAAAATAGAACGCAAAAAAGTTGCTACAGCCTAGAAGGTTCAGGCATAGAAAGAATTTTGTTCGTTTTGAGTCGCAAAATATCGGAATTGATCGTGACTCGTGACTGGAGGAGTGTGAAAGAGAACGTAGAGGCAGATCAATGCGCGAGTGTTACTGAAGCTATTGAAGTAACTAGCAGTGGACTGAGTACCCTCCGCCACGCACCTAAGGGTGAATTGCGGAGTACGTACGTACGGAGTATTTACGTAGATGAAGATGAAACTGTGCAACGAAAATTTTTGAAAAAGGAGCACGAAGTACTTGCCTATGAACAGATATTATTTACAGTACTCTTTACAATTCTAACGGTGCATTTATCTTACAGTAAGCCCTGCATGTTCAAAAACAATTATGTGATTTAGTTGTGATGCCAAACAGAGGCCTAGAATACCGTAAAACTCACAGTGCAGTTGAGTAATGGAATGGTGCATTATGATATGGTGGTGTCCAAATGATGAAAATTAGATGGGTAGATCACGTAAAGGAATTTCTGGCAAATCCTGCCTAACGGAAGGGATAGATTGGTGGGTCACATTTTGAGACATCAAGGAATCGTCAGCATTAGAGGGAAGTGTGTACGGTAAAAATCGTAGAGGGAGACCGAGGGACTAATAAAGAAAGCAGATTCAAAAGGATGTAGGTTGTCGAACTTAGATGAAGAGACTTGCACAGGAGAGGGTAGCGTGGAGAGCTGCATCAAACCAGTCTGCAGGCTAAAGACCACAACAACAACTACAACAGTGTCCTAATTACCCGTTATGACCGACGCAGTACAGACAACTCTTGATAAGTGAGAAAAATGCAGCATGTAAGTATAATCAAACACCTTTATGCCAGAGTCTACGACGCAATCACTTAGCCATCATAAAATGCGCCTGTTGCTTACTCGTTAACAGTATGGCAATATGAGAGTAGTACTGTTTAATGGTCAATATGCGTACTTTCGTCAAAAAAAAATGTTCAAATATTTGTAAATCGATCGGACCAAACTGCGTGGTCATCAGTCCGTAGCTTACAAAAGACTTAAACCTAGGTAAACTAACCTAAGGACAAACATACACACCCATGCCCCAGGGAGGACTCGAACCTCCACGGCGAACAACCGCGCGCTCCGCAGCGAGACGCCTTAGACCGCTCGGCTACTCAACCGCGGCGTGTTTGTCATAGCACGATGTGTTCAGCAGTAAAAGTAATAATAATAATACTTAGTGCTACTCTAGCGGAGAGAGGACAAATGAGATGTTGGGTCGTTATTGTGTGCAGCCGCAGTTCATAGATTTATTTGTTCGTTGCAAATATTCATCTAGAAGCGTCACGCAAGCGACGCTAGCGCTCCAAGCGGCAGAACTACAGATACACAAGGGGGGACTACTGTCGTTTCAAATGATGGACGTTGACGTATATGTTAATAAATATCTTGATCTGATCGCTAAAAAACTTCACAGTCTCACCCGCTTGGCTAATCTGAAGATTACCTGAAGATAACATCAAAATTGCCCCAGTCGTGCTCAAATGTTCAAATGTTTGTAGAGCTTATGGGACTTAACTACTGGTCATCAGTCCCTAAACTTACAAATTACTTATGAACTAGCTTATACTTAAGACGGCACAAACATCCATGCCCGTAGGGGGGATTCGAACCCCCGACGGGGAACGGCCTCGCGCATCGGAGCATAGCGCCACAATGCGCTCGGCAAAGTGCTGAAATGAAACTTGACACACTGAGTCAAAAAAAATCACATGTAAAGCAGCATCTACTAAAATTGCCTCTGAAGGTGTAACATGGCAAAAGCACTTGTTTTATATCGGTTGCGGATAAATATCTGCATATTCGCATCTTTAATTTTTAGGGGAGGTAGAAAGCCGTCATGTCTATAGCGTAGACATTAGAGTCAGAATTCAAGCTCGGAATTTTGGGTAAGGATGTGGAAGAAAATTTGCCGTGCCCTTTAAAAGAAAAAATCTCACCGTTTGTCCAGAGTGATTTCGGTAAATCACGGAAAATCTAAATCTGGATTGTTGGAGGTGGTTTTAAACGACCGTCCTCCCGAATGCCACTGTGCCACCTCGCACCCTATAGGTGAAAACATCTACGTTTCTTTTACCACTGTAAATCTCTATGTAAACGCATGAGTTTTGTTTTATGTAAATCTATGTAAAGCACCTTATGAATCATATACGTTTCATTGGCAAATCTGTACAATGAATATATTAATATATCTCCAAACAACGAAAGTGTCACATAGATAGTCTAACTGTTATATTAAGGAAGATGCAAATGATGTCATGTAATTATCACGTATCTTTTCAATTAACCACAATTTCGCAGTACTTCTTGTGTTTAAATCGCATATTACATTGATTCACTACGGAGTTGAAAATACATATTTTTAGGATTCCATTATCTGGAGGGGTGTGCTCAACGGCCATAAAATCACTTTTATCAATAATGAAATGAGCAGCATTAGCCGTAAAATCTTTTGCTTTATTTGCGCAAATCGATTTGGGTTTTCCAAGAAACCATCTTCAGTGCTGTCAGCAAGTTCAAAACAGCATATTAGTAAAATGTATAGTGTTAAACGTAAATGTCACTATACATTTTACTAATATGCTGTTTTGAACTTGCTGACAGCAATGAAGATGGTTTCTTGGAAAACCGAAATCGATTTGCATAAATAAAGCAAAAGATTTTACGGCTAATGCTGCTCCTTTCATTATTGATAAAAATATTTTTAGGATTCATATAGAAAAATCTAAAGACGTTTCACAACAGCGCTTTGTGTAACCGCCAATAGTGACGTCGTTAACAGAATGTCTACAACCTCCTCCCTTTGTGATTAATACTCTGCACAGACTGATGTCTATAGCACGCTTTGCCTGCAGTTACAAAGAGAGCTTGTAAACCAAAGAGTTTCCCACGTTTATAGCTCAGAAACAAAGGAAAGGATCCTGCAGCAACTTACATTACAGCTTATTTTATGGTCAAGCTAGTAAACAGAGTTGCGAAGTTGGCGAAAGAGATTCGAACACAGAAGTTGTAAAACAACGGCTCTTCTGCGTGTATGGCACGTAAAACATTGTGCTTCTGTTCGAATGTGAGGGGAAAAATAAACGGAAAACATCAATAAACGGGTAAGCATTAATGAGCGTTTCCTGGAGAATGACGCAAATGACTTCTCGTGACGGTGATGGAGTGATTCTTGTCGATTTGACATACCGCTGTGAATGGAGTTGCTCGTCACGAAGCGTTACGCAGACAGGACACTAAAAAAGGAGTGGTAGCAGCAGCACTCATATTGCAAAGTGACGACAGCATTGCGTGAAAGGGGTATAAATATAGCGAAAGGCCTTCAGCTCTTTCAACAGAGGTTCGTTGCGTGACATGTAATTTTTGTTTCTGTCACTGCCACACAACCAGGATGACAAGTATCATAGATGAGTGCAGAGTGGTAAATACTTTAACTGTTCTGGACCCAAATATTGATTTGAACGCTGCAGTGAATGGTCATTTTGAATGCGGTCCTTTTTAAGCCTGTTAGAGGGCAGCTACATTCAAACATGGATTCCATATTACTGTGAAACATGTCGTTTTTCACTTTTACCAGATGGTGGACATAGTAATAGAACAGACGTCAGTTCTGATCCTGCAGTTGTTATTCTTTCATATTCACAGAATATGACATATTGCGGATGGGCAAAGCTGAAAATATGTACACATCAGGGATTCGAACCCGGGTATCATACTTTCTAGGCAGTTGTGCTGAACACTATACCACTGTCTAGAAAGCGGGCGACCTGGGTTTGAATCCCGGCTGGGTACACATTTTCAGCTTTGCCCATTCACAATTGATGTCATATATTCTGTGAATGTGATTGTAATAAGGGCCGGCCACGGTGGCCGAGGGGACTGAGGCGCTCCAGTCACGGTCTGCACGGCCACTACGGTCGGGGGTTCGAATCACCCCTCGGGCATGGATATTTGTGCCGTCCTTAGTATTAGTTAGGTCATCAGTAATTTGTAAGTTTAGGGACTGATGACCCCGTAGTTAAGTCCCATAAGCTATACAAACATTTGAAACATAGTGATAGGTACTCCCGGAGTAGAGAAGTAGCTGAGAGTGCCTAATACAAAAATCTTCTGGTCCAGATGGAATATCAGTTCGGTTTTACGAAGAGTATTCTGAGGCATTTTCCTCTTACTTAGCTTGCGAATCTTGAATTCAGCGCAAAGTTCCTAGTTATTCAAAAGGGGCAGGTGACCCTCTTTTATAAGAAAGGAAAGAGAACTGGCCCACGTAATTACAGGTAATTATTGTTGACATCACTTTTCTGTAGAATTTTGGTGTATATTCTCAGTTTGAATATAGTAAATTTCCTTGAGACGGAAAAACTTATTTCTATGAATCAGCACGGGTTTAGGAAACATCGCTCATGTGAAACTCACCTTGCCCTTTTGTCACATGACATCTTGCGAGCCGTAGTTGAAGGGCAACAGTCTGATTATGTTTTTCTCGATTTCAAAAAGACATTTGACGCGATGCCACACTGCAGACTGCTAACGAAGATACAAGCTTATGGAGTAGGTTCATAGATTTGTGACTGGCTGGAAGACTTCCTAAGTAACAGAACGCAGTACGGCGAGTGTTAATCAGAGACGAGTGTATCGTCAGGCGTGCCCCAGGGGAGTGTGATAGGATCGCTATTATTTTCTATCTATATAAATGATCTGATGGACACAGTAGCTTGTAATTTGCAGCTGTTTACTGATGATGCTGTGGTGTATGGGAGGGTGTCGCCTTTACTTGAATGTAATAGCATACAGGCTGACTTACACAAAATTTCTAGTTGGTGTGAAGAATGGCAGCTAGCTCTAAATGTAGAGAATTGTAAGGTGATATACATGAGTAGAAAAAACAATCACATAATGTTCGAATACAGTATTAGTCGTGAGTTTCTTGATGCAGTCGCGTCGTTCAAATATCAAGGCGTAACATTGCAGACCGATATGAAATGGAACGAATATGTAATAGTAAGGCGGACAGCCGACTTCGGTTTATTGGGAGAATTTTAGGAAGATGTACTTCACCTGTAAAGGAGACCGCTGATAAAACGCTTGTACGACCACGTCTTGATTATTGCTCAAGCGTTTGGGACCCGTAGCATATCAGTTTAAAGGAAGACATAGAAGCAGTTCATTGGCGAACAGCTAGGTTCGTTACTGGTAAGTTCGACCAATGCGCGAGTGTCACAGAAATGCTCCGGCAACTCACATGGGAATCGCTGGAGGAAAGACGACGTTCTTTTCGAGAAATTCTGTTGCGGAAATTTAGAGAGCCAGAATTTGATGCTGAGTGTAGAACGATCTAGCTGCCGCCTCCTTACATTTCGCGAAGTGATCACAAACACAAGAGAAATTATGGAGGCATATAGACATTCTTTTTTTCACTCGTTCAATTTGAGAGTGGAATAGAAAAGGAAATGCTTAGTAGTGGTACCCTCCGACACGCACCTTGCGATGGATTCCGGAGTATGTATGTAGATGTAGAACTGAAAAGAGAGAGAAAAAAAAAGACAGGTGACAGAAAAAATAAGGGCAGTGGACCCTTCTACTGGTGGTGTGATACTTTTTCACTATGACACTCGAAATGATATTGTAAAGCCAGTATTGTAGTTGCTCATTGCAAGACGTGTACGGAGAATTAAATGTTATGAATACCTTATTGATCTTATAGACCAGCGTTTCTTCAACTATGTTCTGCGGTACGCTGAAATTACCTAAGTGTACTATCAAATGCTCAAGAGGGGCTTAACTACGGGGTCATCAGTCCCTAAACTGACAAACTAGCGAATACTACAGACGGCACAAATATCCATGCCCGAGGGGGGATTCGAACCCCCGACCGTAGTGGCCGTGCAGTCCGTGACTGGAGCGCCTCAGTCCCCTCGGCCACCGTGGCCGGCCCTATGTGTACTGCATAAATTAAATACCTTTTCATCAATAAATTCTAGAAAGCAACATTACGAACAATAAAAAATAACGACTACGAAATTAACATGAAACCTATTATAACCAAGACTGCGTTCCTCGGAACATAGTTGAAGAAACGCTAGTCTTAGAGTGTGTCTCATTTAACTTGGAAAATTGCAATTACAAATACTAGGAATCGTACACGAAAATGGTCCAGACGCAAAATTAATATATCTAATGGGATATCTACATTACCTGAAATCAAACCACCATCACCACCACCACTACCACCTCCTGAAGGGGAATGGAGAACATAATGACCCCAGCCTTTTTATTGCAGATCCGCTCACCAAAAAATACCAAGTGTTTGTTCGACACATCGTTTTCCAGTCACGGTAGGTGCGCTGTATCACTAAAAATATGATTTCCTGTTACTTTCGTTAAATTACACTTTAGGTTGAATAATAAAGCAACAGCTTTTCAATGAGTCTTAAGAAACGCACCTAACAATTCCAGTGAAGACGATCCGTTGAGAGTTCGTTAAGTGAAGTCCGATGGCAATGCACTGCCATTAATCATGATACTTAGTGCACCGTATGGCCGCAGCAGCGCTCTCGTATACATCGCCATGTACCACATAACAAAATGAATGTTCAAATGTTTGTCAAGCTTAAGGGACTTAACTGCGGGGTCATCAGTCCGTAAACTTACAAACTACTTATGAACTAGCTAACACTAAAGACGACACAAACATCTATGCCCTAGGGGGGGGGGGGATTAGAACCCCCGACAGGGAACGGCCTCGCGCATCGTAGCATAGCGCCTCAATGCGCTCGGCCGCTCCGCCGCGGCTCCACGTAACACCGCTAATTTAAACAAGTAGACAACAACGTGTAGTTCTCATTCAACAGGACTGTAGTATGTTTCTTTGGTGTGTATTTTTATAGATATTCTAAGTTAAACCTCTGTATTTATTAATTTACCAACTCTATCATTGCCCTGCAGCTAGAAGCACCATCATGTGTCTTCGTTTGTTTGGATGCCATCTCACATTTGTATGAACTGTCACATTAAAGTTTCCGCTCCAGTTTTCACAATGTAAAAATCTCCGAACGAAATGTTTCGGGCCTACATTAGCCCATTCTCAAGTTCTATAAGGAGAAAGCCAAGGAAAACGTAAATAAAAATATAACAAAGTATGTTCATCCTAGACAGGCTTACCTTGAATTCTAAAAGATATCTGCCCTAAGGCCACGTCAAGCGTAAAATATTTGCGGCATATGCCCAATGTCAACAGTTACGATTGGCTGATTTACTGTTATTAGTTTCTTTATTTCTTGTTTAATACATTTAAAATTTGTGTTTTTAGACGAGTTTACTTTCGATAGTAGCAATATGGTAGTTTATGTTTGATAGTGGGTAGCGTTTGGACTATCTCTGATATAGCAGAGCAGATAGCAGTCCACAACTGTGCCAACTAGAAACATGCTATACGGTGAGGAATGTTTACATGTTGACATTGCGCATATGCCGTCACGACTAGCAGTTCAGGTATATAAGGACACAGCAGCAACCATCCGACAGTCAACCATTTGACAACAGCCGAGGAGATCTCGGCCGAAACGTCGGGGATAGTAAATCACATGACGCGGATAGAAGCCCGATAAAATTGTATCAGCATAACTCGCCGCGAAACAATGCTTTAATACAAAGTTCCAGCTATTTTCTGACGAGGAAATTGGAGGGTTACTTATTTTACCTTTCAAAGTTGCAACCCTCCCCCCGTCGATGAGCGGAGGAGCGGTTGATCTCGGGTCAGGCTGAAAAATTCGTGTCTGGGACATTTCTGGGTACGATGTGTATAATTCGACTTATTTCGATTTGTCAAGTATACCCTGTATAACATTAGGAGGAAGACATTTTACTTTCGGTACATTTCGGCGCCGAGGAACGAGAATACTGACATTAGGACTGAGCATCTACACTCCTGGCCGTTAAAATTGCTACACCACGAAGATGACGTGCTACAGACGCGAAATTTAACCGACAAAAAGAAGATGCTGTGATACGTAAATGATTAGCTTCTCAGAGCATTTACACAAGGTTGGCGTCGGTGGCGACACCTACAACGTGCTGACATGAGGAAAGTTTCCAACCGGTTTCTCATACACAAACAGCAGTTGATCGGCATTGCCTGGTGAAACGTTGTTGTGATGCCTCGTGTAAGGAGGACAAATGCGTACCATCACGTTTCCGACTTTGATAAAGGTCGGATTGTAGCCTATCGCGATTGCGGTTTTTCGTATCGCGACATTGCTGCTCGCGTTGGTCGCGATCCAATTACTGTTAGCAGAATATGGAATCGATGGATTCAGGAAAGCAATACGGAACGCCATGCTGGATCCCAATGCCCTCGTATCACTAGCAGTCGAGATGACAGGCATCTTATCCGCATGGCTGTAACGGATCGTGCAACCATGTGTCGATCCATGTCAACAGATGGGGGCATTTGCAAGACAACAACCATCTGCACGAACAGTTCGAAGACGTTTGCAGCAGCAGGGACTATCAGGTCGGAGGACATGGCTGCGGTTACCCTTGACGCTGCATCACAGACAGGAGCGCCTGCGATGGTGTACGCAACGACGAACCTGGGTGCACGAATGGCAAAACGTAATTTTTTTGGATGAATACATGTTCTGTTTACAGCATCATGATGGTCGCATTCGTGTTTGGCGACATCGCGATAAACGCACATTGGAAGCGTGTATTCGTGATCGCCATACTGATGTATCACCCGGCGTGATGGTATGGGATGCCATTGGTTACACGTCTCGGTCACCTCTTGTTCGTATCGACGGCACCTTGAACAGTGGCCGTTACATTTCAGATGTGTTACGAAGCGTGCGTCTACCCTT
This sequence comes from Locusta migratoria, assembly GCA_026315105.1. Classification (NCBI taxonomy): domain Eukaryota; kingdom Metazoa; phylum Arthropoda; class Insecta; order Orthoptera; family Acrididae; genus Locusta; species Locusta migratoria. Next base: position 940,195,164 of record CM048744.1, on the reverse strand, counting down.
AATTCTATCCCTGCGAAACCCTACATGTCAGTGGGATAATGCACGACCGCATGTTGCAGGTCCTGTGTGGACCTCTAAATGTTAGACTGCTGCCCTGGCCAGCACATTCTCCAGATCTATCACCAATTGAAAACGTCTGCTCAATGGTGGCCGAGCAACTGGCTTGTCACAATACGTCAGTCACTACTCTTGATGAACTGTGGTAGCGCATTGAAGTTGCATGGGCAGCTGTACCTGTATACTCCATCCAAGCTCTGTTTGACAATGCCCAGACGTGTCAAGGCCGTTATTACGCCCAGAGGTAGTTGTTCTGGGTATTGATTTCTCACCATCTATGCACAGAAATTGCGTGAAAATGTAATCACATGTTAGTTCTAGTACATTATATTTGTCCAATGAATACCCGTTTATCATCTGCAACAATTTTAATGGCCAGTAGGGTACGTACCAAAACAGTCAAAATACATATTCACGGAAATTTCCTACGAATTATATAAAAGTGCCTGATTTGTATCATAATATAACAACTGAAAAATGACAGTATATCAGTAGATGCAGTATGTCTGTTAATCACATCACACGCACACTTGAGAATGGCGATACGGTTTTCCGTCTCAAGGAAATTTACTAGCCGGCCGCGGTGGCCGAAGGGACTGAGGCGCTCCAGTCACGGCCTGCACGGCCACTACGGTCGGGGTTTCGAATCCCCCCTCGGGCATGAATATTTGTGCCGTCCTTACTCTTGGTTAGTTCATACGTAGTTTGTAAGTTTAGGGACTGATGACCCCCATAGTTAAGTCCCATAAGCTATACAAACATTTGAAACATTTTGAAATTTACTATATTAGAACTGTGTTCAGAAATTATACAATGTTTGCATCATTATTCTTTGTGACGTTCCTCCAGAGCAAGTAGATTACACTGCCCGAGCTTATCCCTCCATTGGTAATGGCGGACTGTCCCAATGGTGAAACGTCAGAAGGTAAATCTTCAAACGTCGACCGGAGAACCCGAGGCAATTTGTCAGCGAGTGGCCATGAAAGTCTTCATGAGTTTGACATAAAAACTGTCGTGTTTTTGGTGCCGCCTATCAAAGAAACGGAAGTGTGGGGAGTGGTGGCTGAAAGTGAAACTGAATGGGCAGCGGTTAGGGCGGGTGGCGCATGAAGCGTAGCCGCCCGCCTTGCGGTTAGACGGCCGATTGGCTGTCCACCGTCCATCCGCAGCAGTGACGTCACGCACCTCCGCTGGGCTTAATAGGCGGTCCCCCTGCCCGCCTTCATCTGGCTCCTACTGCCGGGCCGGTGTCACTAAATGTCTGGTATATAATTCTCCTTAGACACGAACGAGTATTTCTCCCATATCTGCAGTGAGGGAAGAGGCTAAGGGGAGAAATAACTACCCTGTCGTCCGTAGTCATCTATGAAACATCCTGGCATATTAAAATTGTGTGCCGGAACCGGGACTCAAACCTGGAACCTTTGCCTTTCGCGGGCAAGCGCTCTACCGGCTCACACGTCTCACGTCTCACGATGCCGCCACATAACTCTACTTCCGCCAGTACCTCGCCTCCTACTTTCCAAACTTCACAGAAGCTCTCCTGCGAAACTTGCAAGACTAGCACTCCTGGAAGAAAGGATATGGTGGAGACATGGCTTAGCCACAGGCTAAGAGATGTTTCCAGATTGAAACTTTCACTCTGCAGCGGAGTGTGCGCTGATATGAAACTTCCTGGCAGATTGAAATTGTGTGCCAGAACCGGGACTAGAACCTGGGACCTTTGCCTTTGCGGGCAAGCGCTCTACCGACTGAGGTATCCCTACACGACCTCCCGTAGTCATCTATGTTCATAACCGGACTCCCGCATTAGGTCGAACGTTTTTCTGCATCTACGCCAAAGACAGATTATAATATATATGTGAGCAGGTGATGGTGACACAGTGCACCGAAATCGGTCGTATTTAATAAATTTTTAGTGTGCGATCTTGACTTGTCATTTTGAAAACTATAAAAGAAAAGACTCCTAACGCCATCATCGTGTAAATATGTGTACTGTCGTGGTGTCTTCTTCTGGACATGTCCGAAAGAACAGATACCACATTAGTATATAGTTTCATAATTTCGTTTATCGCGTTTTCGTCTAAACCCCGTTTTACAATATCGACTTTGTGGTGAAAATTGACTACTCTAAAGTGCGTACGCCTTTCGTGCCCGTGTGTAAATCAGCAACCAACTCCATCGCGAGTGCGTCTATGTCGCCAATGATCTATTGATTGCGCTGAATATGGAGTTTTAAATCTCCGAGTGTGTTGCAGGATGTGCATGGGTAGAAGCAAGAAATAGCAGTGGTGTCTGCTAATACTGGAAGTTAACCTAATCTGGTCGAGTTTGTTCTTATTACAGAATGATTTCGCATCTACTTTAACATTATTCTGTCGTTTGGTGTTCTCATCACACCGAAATGTTCAAATGTTCAAATGTTTGTATAGTCTATGGGACATAACTACGGGGTCATCAGTCCCTAAACTTACAAACTTTTTATGAACTACTTACAACTAAGGACGGCACAAATATCCATGCCCGAGGGGGGATTCGAACCCCCGACCGTAGTGGCCGTGCAGACCGTGACTGGAGCGCCTCAGTCTCCTCGGCCACCGCGGCCGGCCACACCGAAATGATTAGCGTCCTTCTATAGCAGAAATTTAAGTTATACAGGAAAAATTCCAACACTATGCTTAAATACGAACATAAATGTGCTTTAACGAAAATTATTTCAGCAGTAAAATAGTCAGAATTATTAGATGAAAAAATAATTTTGACAATATTTGACCGTTAGGAAACAAGACGTAAAAACGCACTTTATGTGTTTAGAAGTATAAATAATCTTCAGCAAATAAATGTGTAAGTTTTGAAATACTTGGATCACACTTCTTTTTTTATGTTCTTAATTGTCTACGGAATTTACCATATGACATTTGATGTGAAATCAAGTATGTAATATTCTTTCGTCCTTAATAAACTAAATCACCATTTCCTGCTTCCACCTAAATAGTGCCATAATAACCTGACTTGATCACTCAGATTCAAAACTACAAAACAGACAGCTCTACAGTCTTGGTAATAAGGTCCAACCGAAACGAAAACAACCAGCCGTGGTGGAAAAGCCGAACGCTCTAAAGCGCCTTGCTGCGGAACACACAGTTGTTCCCCATAGGAGGTTAGAGTCCTCCCTCGGGCATGGGTATGTGTCTTGTTCTTATGTTAATTTCAGTTAAAGTAGTTTGCAAGCCTAAGGACTAGTAACCTCAGTAGTTACGTCCCACTGATTTACAAATATTTGAACTAATTTTCGATAACGACCACTCGAAACAGAGGAGAGACAATACGGGAATAACACGGCAGGGCCGCTCGCTACAAGAGACACACACGTCTCGAGTTGACAACCGATACAAGATCGTGTAAAAGAGGCTTAAACGTGTACATCAGTGGTCGATTGGAGTAATCGGCGAATCTTTCTACATCTGAATATTCGACGCTGATCCAGGAATCCTGCGATGATGATGATGATGATGATGATCACCTTTTGCTGGCTTCTCCGACTTTAAATTGTTCAGTGTTGTATTCTCTATGTCTCCTTAAACTTTTGCACGCCCTGTGTCATGAATTCACAACTGTTCGACGAAGTAGTGACATGAAAGGAATAAAAAAAAAAGTTTACGAGTTCTAAGGATTTCACGTCCAGTTATTGGTCCTGTCAAATGTTCGGGTTTGAATGGCCGTAGTACTTGAAAACTTTACCAGTCCTGATGTTTCATCCTCTGAACGTCTTCGGAGGTGCTCCTTGGCGAAAATGAGTCACGGGAACGTTAGCAGGAACACGTCTGAAGATGTCCAGCCGTTCTTTGAACGAAACGTAATAGTCGGTAAAGTTCACGGACCACGGCCATACAAACCAGAACATTCGACAGAAACAATGACATCCGGACGTGCAATCCTTCATAGAACTCTTACTACTTCTATCCCTTTCACGTCACGACTTCGTCGAACAATGTAGTTTCATGACAGGTTGTAATCCTAATGAGTGCAAAAAGACAGCAGGGCTAACACCGTGTATGCAACACTTTTTTCCAATGATCCCGTCTGCAACATTCGTCGCTAGAGAGAATCTAAAACTCGACGAGACGGATTATGCCTTTCGACAGCGTGAGCATTAGAGTGTACTTACCAATACAAAAGGAGCATGTGTTCTGCGAAACTTTAATAGTATCGCGTCATCGTAACGTACTGGACTTTCTGAAAAGCAATGAATAAATGAATGGGTCTGTCGTTGATTCATAACAGTGGGACAATGTAAATACAATACAACAGAGACACCTGATGGACAAGTGAAACGTGATCAGCGTCGTGAATATCTAGTAAACACTATCGACCAGTATCGTTACTCAGCACGACCTATACGTTATTTGAAAGGTTCATTTTAAATCGCATTCAAGAGATAATAGACCAAATCACCCCTGCCTAATACGGTGGCTTTAGAAAAAATCGGAGCTGCTATGACCAGATCTTAAGGTTAACAACGTCAGTAGAAGCTGGATTTCAAATAGGTCTTAATTTAGCTGCAGTTTTTGTGGACACTGCAGCAGCTTGTTACGCTGTGTGGAGGGAAAGACTCATGTTGAAGCTTATGAAAATATCTCACGTCGAAAGCCTTGCGTTTCTAGTGAACAAAATGCTCTCGGACAGACGCTTTCAGTTTTCTATCAACTGGAGGACGCGAAATAACTGGCTACGCTCAGTTCTGGCCCCCGCCCTTTTTAACCTATAAATCCATGATTTGCCATACACGGACTTCATGAACATCCAGTTTGCAGTTTGCAGCATTAGTGTGTGAAAAGTGCTTCCAGTTTTGGCTGTGTAAATGCAGAGCAGCTGTCACATTGTAATTTATATTTCTCATTGCGTTCTGTAATTGGAGTGTTTTTGTTCACTGTTTGTGGTAAGTGGTGTCGTAGTTTGTCGTTACTGGAGAAAGGTATTGTAATATTGGTGTTTTTGTATACGTTGACAATTTTTGTGATGCTGTGCCTAAATAGGGAATACAGTACTTGTAAAGATTTGTGTTTTGTTTGTGGTTTTATTCATTGTGTTTTTGTTAGTGATGTTAGCTCGTATTTTTCTTGATAGTTAATCGATTGATTTTTCTGAGTACCCATTATTAGATGCAATAGTTTTGATTGTGTCAGTTTCTTCATTTACTGCTTTAGGTTTCAAAGGTACCGTATGTAATCTGTGTAAGATGGATCTGAATGCAGCAAATTTGATATATTTGCATGGTGCGACGACTGGTGTATTGTGATATCAGTTGGTTGCCTGTAAACGTAGAAATTATGGCCTTGTTGTTCATTTGTAATTGTTATGTCTAAGAAATTTATGGTGAGGTTAGTTTCACGTGCAACTGTGAAGTTCTTAGAGTTCTTCTTTAGTGCCATCAAATGTGAACTGAATTGTTTGTCAAATCTGGACATTTTCTTTCAAGGTATGTACTGCTGTTTACTTATAAAACCATGCGATAAATAAATAAAAAAAAATTAAGTAATCCGGTTCGTCCTCTTAGTTTCTTTGCAGGAAATAAAGTGTAGATGCAAAGAAACAGTATATTGCGTGTAAACCTGTATGTATATGAGTTGTAAACAATCAGGAAAACAGTAATGTGAGACAAAGCGATAGACAAATTTACTTCCATATCCCATTAAGGCAGCTTTTCCGCCCCCAGACTCCCTCCCTAAAACTGTACAGTGGAGCGTTGTCAGCGTCCTGTTAAGTCGTAGAAGCTATTATGGAAACACCCTGTATGCAGAAGAAAATAATGTCTATCAATAAAATTTCTAGATATCATAGAGCGGAGGTTTTATTTATTTAGTTATTTAATAGTGTCAGAAGCATCAAACTTTATACGTACATTAGACATCGAATAGATAGGTTTGTTAGGCTCTTCATAGATATTACAGGAACATGTATTTCGTAGGGCTAAGACTTTTCGGCTAAAGCTGGCCATGTTCAGAGAGTAATAAAATTTACAAGCTAAAATGTAGGATAAATGTCATTTACAATAGGTAATTGTAATGTTAGGAGATTTTTGACCAAAAACTGGCAGGTGCAGGTGGTTGGGCATAACTCGCACTGCATAAGCTGGGGAGTGGTCTGCTCTTGTCCACAATCGCACAACACCGATTCATCCGATAGCCCCAAACTATGCCTGTTGCTCTTTGTTATTCCAATCCGGAACGCAGTCTATTCAAGGATCTACAGACGTTCCTCTTCTCACCCTGTCCTGAGGGAAGTTCTTCCGTTGGTACAAGCCAGTCATGGAGATAAACATTTTTATTTCTCCACATTTTTGTTCTGGTGTTCTGTGGTGTATCGGTGACGAATTCTGTCGTATGGAGGAAACTCCTCCTTGAGATAAGTCCACGATGGGCTGGTTGTTGTCCGAAGTGAGTGCGTCGAGACGTGGCTGATTTTAGCTTCTCTTTGCTGGCAGCCACTTTGCGTCTAATACTAGGGGGTGCAATACCAGCTAGGCAATGTAGTTCATGCGTCGGTATTGGCTTGAAGCAACCTGTGATGATGCGGCAGGATTCGTTAAGCGGAATGTCCACTTGTTTAGCATGGCTTGAGTTGTATCACACAGGACATGCACATTCCGCAGCTGAATAACACAAGGCTAGAGTTGTGATCCTCAGTGTGCTAGGCTCTGCACCCCATGTAGTGCCCGCTAGTTTGCGATGTTGCTTCTTGCAGCTCCTTTCTGATTGGTGTTCATGCAGTTGTCCCTGTACGTGAGTGTTCTATCTAAGGTGACTCCCAAATATTTTGGGGTTGCACAATGCACTAGCGGTATTCTGTCCCATGATACATTATTTGTCGCTTGTCTGTTCCTAAGGAGGAATGCACAGGTTTGGGTTTTCTGTGGGTTAGTTGTGAGTTGGTTTTCCTTGTAATAGATGGCGAGTTGTTCAAGAGCTTCCGACAGTTTGCTTTCCACAGTCTCGAAGGATTTTCCCTTGGGCAGTAATGGCCCGGTCGTCTGCATATATAAAACTTTGAGTGCCTTCGGGGAGTGGCTGGTCATTCGTGTAAATGTTAAAGAGCAGTGGAGCAAGCACGCTACCGTGCGGTAACCCATTCTTCTCTCTCCTCCATCGGCTTCTTTGCCCTTGAAAGTCGACAAAGAATCTTCTGTTTTGTAGGAGATTACCAATCATCTGTGTCATGCCGTCATTCTTGCATGATGTGTAAGATTTCTGTAAGAGCAGTCGATGGTTGTATCATAGGCAGCTGACATGTCTATGAAGACAGCAGGTGATTAATTCCGTAGCATTCTGATAATTGTGGAAGAGACCTTCAGTTTGTAAAATGGACTCGCCGGCGGAATGTAAAACATGTTCCTCAATAGTAGAGACGAAACGTAGAGTCCAACAAGCATTAGGCACTTATCGAACGACTGCCAGCAGGGCGAAATATATACGACAAGTTTCCGTCCTTAATTTGATTCCGTGACTCACAGAGAAAGGTGTTTCTCGTGTAGCTGGGCGATCGCTCGACAACTGTGCAAACGCGGCCACTGCAAACGGGAGCAGACGAACGCAGCCTGAATGGGCCGTATGAATAACATGGAGTATCTGCTTTATACTCTGAATTCCAGAGAACATACTCAGGTTCGCATGAATGAAGGTAGTCTGAGAATATACTTTATTCGATTACGTTCTCGGCGTGAGTAACAGGGTGGGAGAAGTTGCTCACAGCAGAGAACATTCTCCAATTTCATATAAATAAAACTACAGAAGTTTCTCGCGACCGGAGAACATTCTCCGAGTTCTGAAAGCTCTCTGGCATACTTCGTGCTGAGTAACTTCTATTAAGGTTACTTTTTACTATGGTTTATAATGAAAATGACAACATTTTCGTTATTCAGAAGGCAAAAGCAAGTTTCTTTGTACGTAATATTTAAGAAATACGATAGGATCTAAAAACTTAATACAAATTAAAACATTTTGTTGACGAGTATCTTCATTCACAAAAATCGTGTAATACTTCCAGCCTTGTGTATAGTGACGAGAGTGATGTAAGAGGTATGTTTTCAAATGTTCAAGTGTTTGTAGAGTCTATGGGACTTAACTACGGGGTCATCAGTCCCTAAACTTACAAACTACTTATGAACTACTTACAACTAAGGACGGCACAAATATCCATGCCCGAGTGGGGATTCGAACCCCCGACCGTAGTGGCCGTGCGGACCGTGACTGGAGCCCCTCAATCCCCTCGGCCACCGCGGCCGGCAGGTATGTTTTCATAACGGACATAAAAAAGAAACACAAATGGATTCAATGCGTGTTTTACCCATTTGTTTGGAGTGCATATTTACAGTTGTAAACAGCTACATAGCAAAAAAAAAAATTGTGTTTTTAAATAGGGTCTATTAGTAAGACCTTATGCTGTCCAAATAAAGTGTATCCCAAGACTTCATAGTTTCTATCACAAAATAAATATTGCTGCAATACCAGGTAGGCCTACTGAAGTACTGTTTTTATCCAAACCGGTTGGACTATTTATGATGCTTTTTCTGACTTCGTAATCGTAATTTCTGTTATGTTAGAAGTACGGAAACACGACAGGAAAATTAATAACTGATTAATTACATACCTAGAAGCCTGTTTCTTGTTCAAAATCGCATGGCCTAATGCTTATGAGCAAACCATTGGGTGACATATTTAACAAGTAAGGCCTATCTCATGTTAGAACACTCCGACAGCGTTACTCGATGTAACAAATGAATATGTAATGCATTATTAAAATTTCGTTCGCAAATTGTGCTAACCCTAATTCATTTAAAAAAGAGTTTCTCGCGTGACGAAAATTTTGTATCGGCAGGAGAATACATTTTCGTAAAAAAGTGCACATTTAGTCTTAATAATATGCTCCTTCTCAACAATCTAATATATAATCGTACTATAGTTCTTCCTGAACACGTAGATGCCTACTCCATATTTATTCACTTAATAATTTGCCTGATTAGGCTAATTTAAAGAAAGCTGATCTGTGGCGGACATGACACGCGGAGAACTTAGTCAAGAAGGAGGGAGGTAGCGAGAATGAACTACCTGCTCAGAGCACATGCTTCGATGATTTTATTCGTACGAAATTGAGAACTTACGCAGAGAAACTCGCAACCTAGCGCGGACTTCAATGCGAGAATCTTATAGTAGTTACCATAACGAAATAAACGATTTAAGAAACAATCTGAATAGCTCCCTTAGACTGTTCGCGGATGATGTTGTCGTTTATCGGTTTGTGAAGTCAACAGAGGATCAAAAGCAACTGAAAAGCGATGTAGACAAAATTTGTACATGGTGTGAAAATTGGCAATTGACACTACATAAAGAAAAGGGTGAAGTAATACACATGACCACTAAAAGAAATCCGCTGAACTTCAATTACGCGATAAATCAGTCAAACCTTAAGGTCGTAAATGCTACCAAATACCTAGGAGTTACAATTACCAACAACTTTGACTGGAGTAAACACATAGAAAATATTGTGGGGAAGGCGAACCAAAGGTTACGTTTCATTGGCAGAACGCTTCGAAGATGCACCAGCTCCACCAAACAGACTGCCTAAATCACACTTGTTCGTCCTCTCCTGGAGTACTGTTGCCTCTTGTGGGACCCTCACCATGTGGGACTGACGGAAGACATTGAGACGGTTCAGAGGAGGACAGCTCGTTTTGTTTTATCACGTTACGGGGGGAAAGCGTCACGGAAATGTTGCACGAATTGGGGTGGAAATCATTAAAAGAAAGACGTTATTCATTGCGGCGTGATCTGTTTGCGAAGTTTCAATCACCGACTTTTACTTCTGAATATGAAAATATTTTGCTATCACCCACCTACTTAGGAAGACATGACCATCCCAATAAAATAAGAGAAATCATATCGAAAACGGAATGATTTAGGTGTTCTTTCTTCCCGCGCGCTATTAGAGAATGGAACGGCAGGGAAAAGTTATGAAAGTGGTTAGTGAACCCTCTGCCAGGCACTTAAATGTGATTTGCGGAGTATCGATGTAGATGTAGATGTGGAACGTTCGTTTGCTCTGAGAATCTTCTGTGGAGCATGTGCTCTTTTTTTATTCATATGACCCAATGTACAACGAAGTCCACCAGTCGATGACGTGACACAGAGGAACAAAAAAATTTTGTATCGTCAGGAGAATACATTTTCGTAAAAAAGTGCACATTTAGTCTTAATAATATGCTCCTTCACAACAAACTAAAATCTAAACGTAGTACAGTTCTTCCTGAACGCTTAGATACCTACTCCATATTTGTACACTTAATAATTTGCCTGATTGGGCTAGTTCAATGAAATACAGGATAGGACAGCTGATCTGTGGCGGACATGACACGCGGAGAACTCACTTAAGGAGGGAAGGTAGCGAGAATGAACTCCTGCTCAGAGCATATGCTACGAAGTTTTTATTCATACGAAACTGAGAACTTACTCAGAGAACGTTATTTTGCTCTGAGAATCTTCTGTGGAGCAGTTGCTCTTTTTTATTCGCATGACCCAATGTACAACGAAGTACAGTAGCCGATGACATGACACAGAGGAACAAAAAATTTTGTATCGTCAGGAGAATACATTTTCGTAAAAAAGTGCACATTTAGTCTTAATAATATGCTCCTTCACAACAAACTAATATCTAAACATAGTACAGTTCTTCCTGAACACTTAAATGCCTACTCCATATTTGTACACTTAATAATTTGCCTGATTGGGCTAGTTCAATGAAATACAGGATTGGACAGCTGATCTGTGGCGGACATGACACGCGGAGAACTCACTTAAGGAGGGAAGGTAGCGAGAATGAACTCCTGCTCAGAGCATATGCTTAGAAGTTTTTATTGATACGAAATTGAGAACTTGCTCAGAGAACGTTCTTTTGCTCTTCTGTGGAGCATGTGCTCTTTTTTATTCGTATGACCCAATGTACAACGAAGTCCACCAGCCGATGACATGACACAGAGGGACAAAGAGAAAGAAGAGAGAGAGAGAGAGAGAGAGAGAGAGAGAGAGAGAGAGAGAGAGAGAGGGGGGGGGGGGGAGAGAGAGAGAGAGAGAGAGAGAGAGAGAGAGGGAGAGAGAGAGACGAGTGTCTGCAAAACGAGATCGACCTGAGTGAAGAGCGGCGCTCTATTAATAGAGAGTGTGCGGCTGTATCAGAATTATCCTTCGGCGAGCGCCGGCTGCGACATATATGGGCGGCGGTTCTTGGCAGCGCGAACCGCAAGAAGTGTCGCCGCACTGGCCAACATCTGTCGCCGGCAGGCGGAGGCGGTGCCAGCGGCTGGTAGCTCTCGCGGATACATTCCGCCGCTGCTGCACACGCAGCGCGCAAAACAGACCTTGGAACGGCAGCCAGCGGGGAAAATACTACTGTATATTTCATGCCTGTGGCGCCGTTCAGAAATACCCTCGTGTTATGTCTCCGCTGTACGTATCCAATTCCCTGGAGACATTGTGACCAACAGGCAGTACTACAGGTATTTATTCATTTACTAGTATTGCAAGGATGTGTATTTGATCTATTCTTTGTTCGGCTCCTTCCCATGACACTCTATCCCCGGCGCCCTTCGTTCAAAAAATCAAATGTTTGTAAATCTTATGGGACTTAACTACGGGGTCATCAGTCCCTAAGCTTACAAACTACTTATGAACTACTTACGAACTAGGACGGCACAAATATCCATGCCCGAGGGGGGATTCGAACCCACGACCGTAGTGGCCGTGCAACCCGTGACTGAAGCGCCTCAGTCCCCTCGGCCACCGCGGCCGGGACGCGCCCTTCGTCAATTTTATTTGTCAATCATCAACACTCTCCACCATCAACAATCCGTCTTTTATACTTGAAAATTGCTGACCCATAACGCCATATTCTCAACAGGCTGCCTCCATTTTTAGGATGTCCTCGGCATGTTTGAGTACCTAACTCCATGATTGTCTTCTCCTTTCTCTGCTCCATCCATAGTCTTGGTCGACTTCCTTGTAATATGTTTCCTTGGATTTTCCTTTGCGTGACTATGTTTTCTCCAGAGGCATCTACTTTGAAAATAATATGGGAGGGGGAGGCAGAAATCATTGCGTCTGTGTGCTTGCGCCCAACGCTTTGTCTGTGTTCTGAACGCTCTCAAGCAGCCAACTTCATATAAAAGCCATATAATCTCCAACTAACGGGCCGCGGCGGAGTGGCCAAGCGCATTAAGGCGCTATGCTGCGATGCGCGAGGCCGCTCCCCGTCGGGGGTTCGAATTCCCTCTCGGGCATGGATGTTTGAGTCGTCTTAGTATAATGTAGTTCATAAGTAGTTTGTAAGTTTAGGTACTGATGACCCCGTAGTTGAGTCCTTTAAGCTTAACAAATATTTGAACATTTGAATTCCAACTAATGGCGTGCCAAGTGATAGCGTGAACGTTGAGAGCGGGAACGTGGGTAGGGGAGGTAGCCCCTAATTCAAAGCATTGGGGAGAGGGGGATGTCGCGTTCGAATGGCCGAGCGCTCTAAGGCGTCTTGCTGCCGAGCGCGCGGTTACTCCCCGTCGGAGTATCGAAACCTCCCTTGGGCATGCATTCATTCATACATGCACACACACAATATATACAGAATTTGTAGGTAAGTTAGTTTAAGTAGTTTGTAGCCACACTAGTGAAGTCACATAGGTTTACAAACATTTGAAAATTTACGTTCCCCTCATCCTCTTCAATCGATGTCTCTGCCTCGTTTGTCGATCAAAGTGGCCGAAGAACTATAGCATTCACTGAAAGCAAATACTGAACAACCTCTGCTAAACGCTTTGTTCTTCAGTGGTCACTTTATAACGGAAGTTCTAGTGTGAGCCCTTCCAGTACTAATAAATATGATCATGCTCTGTCAGCGTGGAAAGAATGGGATAAGAAATGAAATAATTCTCGCCAACGCATCGAGAAAATACGTAAATGAAATCAGTATCCAGAATTGCATAGTAGAAAGGAAAGTTGCGGAAAAGATGTTTTTCAAAAAATCATTTATTGGAAAGCCAGCATAATTACTAGATATTTTTTGTCCTTTTCCTGCATGAACATAAAGTGCACGCGGTATACCGGATATGGAACACGAAAAAAAAGCAATTGTTTTCTGTATTCTAGCCATTCCCTCATCCTATCTTCTCCTCCCATTCTCTCATCCTCCCGTAAGACCTCCTCCCCCCTATCCATCCCCCATATTTACCCATCTCCTCCCTTCCCTCTCTAATAGTTTGTTGCCGGTCGCGGTGGCCGAGGGGACTGAGGCGCTCCAGTCACGGTCCGCACGGCCACTACGGTCGGGGGTTCGAATCCCCCCTCGGGCATGGATATTTGTGCCGTCCTAGTTCGTAAGTAGTTTAAGTTTAGGGACTGATGACCCCGTTGTTAAGTCCCATAACTATACAAACATTTGAATAGTTTGTTGATGCTCCCTTTCTATTTCATATTTTACTAGTCGTGGCTATAAAATTGTAGATGAGATTTTGTGGTAGTGGTAACACGTGGCAACAAAGTTACAGAAAACTAAGCGAAAGAACGAAACCAATAAATAACGTTATTCACATACGTGGTTACGACAGTGTTTCGATTTGCAATGCTGACAATATCATCGACCTAAAAGGAAAGAAAGAAAGAAAAAACAACAGAATAGCAGAGATACATAAGTACGTCGTGTAGAAATTATTAGTGTTTTAACCATGTCGCCAGCCGCAGTGGCCGAGCTGTCTGCGGCGTGCCAGTCACGGTCTGCACGGCCGCTGCGGTGGGTTCGAATCCCCCTACTCGGGCATGGATATTTGTGCCATCCGCAGTATTAGCTAGTTCATAAGTAGTTTGTAAGTTTAGGGGCTGATGACCCCGTAGTTAAGTCCCATAAGCTATACAAATATTTCAACCATGTCACCCTGCGGGTTAAACGTCAACATCGACATCTCGGAGCAAGACCACTACCGGTAAGATTTCACTGCAGCAGTGGCGTATATTGTAGGCTACCAAACTATCACCGAAACCCATATACAAAGTAAACCACAAATTAATGGATAATACTAACAATAATCGCAATACCAGCCTGTTTCGGTAAACAACAAAGGCGGAAGACGACTTTTGTTACTTGAGCAGTAATATAACATACAGTGGTCGCAGCACAGATGATATTGTCGCGTTAAAATGGAAGCAGGCTTGACTTCGAAGGCAACTGAACACAGCACTTATACCGAAAGCACGTTTATTACGAACTCAACATACACGCAGCACTAACTGCCTCTCAGGCAAACTGCTCTGCTATTTATACATAGACTGAATGTACCAGATATTAGAAGAACAGTTAACATAAGAAACAAGTAGAATTTTCAAGTGAACATAAGAAAGATGTAGAACATTCTGGAATTGTTAATTACAAAGAAATAAATTTTTGCTGGTGGTCGGGATTGAACCGGCGATCTTCAGCACCGCAGTCGGTGACGCTATCCCCTGCGCCATGCCGGCAGTCGGTGTACGTGGTCTCTCGCGGCAATATAAAATGCAAAATGACATAAGAAAAGCGTTTCTGAAAAAGAGACATTTGTTAACTTCAAATATTAATTGAAGTGTTAGGAAGTGTAGAGTGCGCGTTTTACGGTAATGAGGATGGAAGATAAATAGTCCACGCAGGAAGAGGACAGAAGTTTTTGAAATGTGGTGTTACGGAAGTGTAACGTGCAGAATGCGGTACATTGTGGGCGTGAAAGCGTCGGGAACGTCTGAGTTGAAGCGTGAGTTGAATGGGTGTATGCAGATTGCCTTAGCGAAGGTCGTAGAACATGGCGGGATGGGTACACCGCCCCGCGAGAAGATGGGCACCACATCCGAATGGCATTGCAAGTCATATCTACTTCCTCTTCGGCGCTGACGCAACAGTGGAACACATGGACCACTATCAGGGTGAACATGGTCGCCGTTTATTACGGCATGTATACGCGCTCGTCATCTACTTCTCCTCCTGCCTTTGACTAATTTGCAAAAACATGATAGATGGCGGTGACGGATGGGAAGGCGTCGTTGGAGACAGTTGGTGTTTTCGTATGAATCCAGGTTGTGTTTGTTTGAAACTTGATAATCCATCCTTGACAGTGACGACGCATATAAGGCGTCCCTTGTACCTTATTTTCTACGTCTCGCGAGAAATAACTGCGCAGTGTTTGTTTAATAAGTAACTGCGTCGAGGCGCATCTGTAAGTGGTGGGAGGTCACACTAGGAGGAGCCGTAAACAGTCTAGTATGAACATAAACATACTTCATTTCGTTTACACCACCGTCCATTACTAGCTAAGTGCATGCAGCTTGGACACAACGTACATCACTGTAGTTTACTTTCTATTCCCATTACGTTCTGTTCCATCTGTTTCATTTACTTCCTTAGTGGCGTAAATAATTTATTATTCTGGAGGAAGCGGAGGGAGGGGTCAGTTATGTTCCAGGTGCTCATTTAGATCAGCATCCCAAAGTATTACCATCTGAGCTGGTTGAAATCAAATGTTAAAATATTTGTAAATCTATCGGACCAAACTGAGTGGTCATCAGTCCGTAGCTTACAAACTACTTAAACCTAGGTAAACTAACCTAAGGACAAACACACGCACCCATGCCCCAGGGAGTATTCGAACACCTTCACAGCGATCAACCGCACGCTCCGCAGCGAAACGCTTTAGACCGCTCGGCTACTCCACCGCGGCTGAGCTGCTTGAAGACTGCCAAATTGTAAGGGACTACAAAGAAGAAATAAAAAAAGAAACTTATGCCCTCTCATGGATGAGATTCGGGAGAGCGGGGCAGATTGGCGTTTCACCTCCCATCCTTATGTAATGGGAAAAAAATGTTTGTTAAGCTTATGGGTCTTAACTACGGGGTCATCAGTCCCTAAACTTACAAACTACTTATGAATTAGCTAAGACTAAGGATGGCACAAATATCCATGCCCGAGGGGGGATTCGAACCCCCTGGTTACAGCTTGTGTGAAAATATCTCTGTGATATATATATATATATATATATATATATATATATATATATATATATATATATATATATGTATATATATATTATTTCATTTTAGATACTGTAGACGTATAAATTGGGGGGGGAGACAATGAAGTACATAATTACGTGTAACTACTTATATGATTATTATTTCCTAAGTAGCTTATTCAAAACCAGTAAATCGAAATTGCTTCGTTGGAATGTCGATACTCCAAACGTTATCAATGGGCAAATTCATCGCACTCACAGGCGAAGACAGGATTTGATTTCGGGAGAGGTTGTCAACAAATGAACATCGTAAAAGAAAAATTTTGCTTCGGTCGAGGAGGTGCACTATCGTGCGTCACAGTGGGATAAATCTATTTACAGTAATGGCGATTATTTTCGAAATAATGATGGCAGAAAATTACTTTCCCAACTGATGAAGTCGGGTGGTTTATGCTTCCTGCAGCTATTGCCAAGCTGCTTACACACATAAGGCAGGTGATTTTGTTTGCCTCTTCGCTCAAACTTAACCAGAGACATAATAAGACAGTTCCAGATCATGATGTAATGAACATCGTCCCAGACGATCCATTAATCGCATACTCAGGACACATTCTTAGTAGACTTTTCTTGTCATCGAACACTAGCTTTTTTAATGTGAATAATGAACTTTTGGACAAACAGGATAACCCTGAGAAGAGAGAAAGCAGTCAAAAACAATGAAACTAATAACGAAAGAATTGTTAAAAGAAGATAAGGGGGAAAATAGCATCATCACACTGCATACATTAGTCGTTCCTAACAGTTTGAAAAGGCAGTAATTTGACATAAAGATTAAACGGCAATCTTTGTTAGACAATTTTTGTCACATTTTTATTAGCTTCGTTAAAATTTAAGGAGAGGTTAGAGCCCCTAAACCCCCCCCCCCTGTCTACACACATAATCGTACGGATGAGTAATTAACAAGAAATATTACATTTCGTGTTGTTCCTGCAATAAAATTATTGACTACTTTTAAGTTTTTACGCAATGTGTGTAGGAGTTTGGAATCAATTTTATATTTTTACTAATTTTTTAACTTCTCATAAACACGATTTAGTTGTCGCAATTAAGAAAACAAATACTTTCAAAGAACTCCAAGTCATTCCACACAGAAAATAGATTCTTCCTAACATTTTTTTCACTGCACCCTTCCCCATTCCCACAACAACCAAAAATGTTCAAATGTTTGTATAGTCTATGGGACTTAACTACGGGGTCATCAGTCCCTAAACTTACAAACTACTTATGAACTACTTACGAACTACTTACGAACTAGGACGGCACAAATATCCATGCCCGAGGGGGGATTCGAACCCCCGACCGCAGCGGCCGCGCAGACCGTGACTGGAGCGCCTTAGTCCCCTCGGCCACCGCGGCCGGCCCCACAACAACCCCTACGGCTAGTGACTGTATCGTACTCCCAACTTTTTCTTAATTTATTTATTTTTAGATAAAAGTGAGTTATGTACATATCAAATTTGCTTGAAATTGTTACAGAATTTCGTGAATTATATTTCTATATCGCTCTGGTTTCCCCGTCCCGTTTCCATAGGAATTTAGGGGGACTTTCTCGACAGTCTTTCTTGTTACCAGATGACAACCGATACGCGGAGTGAATTGCTGTAAGGGTCACCAGGTATGTTTATAGATCCATAAATTAGTACAACACGGTTCAAATAAACAGCGATGTGCGAGACAATGTGTTTGGTACAAATGATACTATAAATCGCTTAAACTTATTTTATAGCCGGTTTTGACTTGTGTAACAATCATCCCGCTCCAGCAGTTTCCATCCTGCACCCACCAATTTTGCATCCGATTAGCCGACAGCACCATCCACACGAGCCGTAAATTCTAGGAATAACACGTTAGTCAGTCAATAAATAAAATTTTTTGCGATATAGAATGTTATATTGTTATATTGTTTCGTGTAAATTTGATCTGAAATACTACAACAGTGTACCTTGAGCGTATCTGATGGTCCATACACTAACTGAAAAAGAAGGCTATACAGCGAGGGCCATGGTAGCTTCCTGCTCTGGAATTCCCTCTGTGGAGGAACTCTTTATTACTGAAGTTTCTTATCTGGCGTCATTACAACGAATAGCGCGCGAAGTTCCGAGATTGTCCCCGCTGTTAGAGTTTGCAGACGAAATTACAACGACCGAAGTAACAAATGACACTTCATTAATTTTTATCTCCGTGGAAGAATCGTAACAAGTTTTCCGAGCATTGGTAGGGACACGAAAAGGTGGTTTTCTTTCAAGTGAAGTTTGTTGTTACAGCGTTCTTCACTTTGAAAGAGGTTTGTAGTGTATCGTAATATTTTATTGGAATAGGTTTGACATCAGATGATATTATTTCTTAAGTTGCACACTAACAGAGAGAGAGAGAGAGAGAGAGAGAGAGAGAGAGAGAGAGAGAGGAAGAGTGAGGGGGGGGGGGGAGCAAAAAGACAGTTACTAGTTACTAGCCGATCATGCCGACGTCAGTACGCACTTGACCTTTCTACAGAGAGATGGTGGGAATGAATTTTAAACATCCGTTTTATATATAACATACTAGCTGAAAACCCGGTGTTGCCCGGGTATTTATTCATTTATTCCTGCCATTTTCAGGTATATATTCACTTGTATAAGGGCTGTATGTCTTTGAAATCTCCTGGGAATACAGTTAGTAGTAAAGAAGTAATAGATTAAAGCTTGGTGCAGGAAGGGACAATTTCCATGAACGTTACTGTTTATTTGCTCCTATCTCATGAACTATGTGTCGTAATGTGATACAATTTAGAAGCTACATTCAACTACATATGTGTATACTGTCTGTAAAATTTCCTGTCGCTACAATTTGTAGTGTTCAAATCATAAATTGTAACGTCATACCGAGAGCCGTAGTTTTACTCCATAAACAGCGGAAAAGTAGTAGGCTAGAAACTTTTTTCCTTTCATCATTTTACTATGGTTGCCAGCGAGAAACAGTTTAATAAAGGTTTGAAATTATGTTGAAAGTTTGTTGCAAGTCGCTAAGTACTGTCATTCTCATACAGAGTATTTCGAAAGTCTCGCCTCATTATATGACATTTTTTGCGATTTCTATTGGTTATGACGTAATATCTTTTGAACCATGTGCCGTATGTGATTCTTAACCATGCAGCAATTGTTACCTCACGGCAAGGAATGTGTGTACCAGATTTAGTTGAAATCGGTCCAATGGTTTAGGAGAAAATAAGCAGCATTGTCGCAAAATGCAGCAGTTTTTGTATTGAACAAGTACACACATACGGACACTCTGCTTTATACATTAGAATGGATTCATCTAAAGTGTAGAGGAGTTGCAAATGAGAAATTCATTTCTTTTCTTTCTAAATAAAAGTTGGCTATCAGTGAGAATTTTGATGCTACTTGGTAAGTGACCCAAGATATTTGTGGCAGCATAATTAACCGCTTTCTGTGCCAAAGTGACATTTAACCTTGAATAGTGAATATCACCCTTTCTCATATTGTTGTAGCTATGCACAATGCTGCTACTTTTGAATTGGGTCGGATTGTTAATAACAAATTTCATGAGTGAATATATATTGTGAAGCTACACTGAAGATCCTTAGATCCCTAAATATATGTCTGCAGGTTGATTCGAATGTTTGTAAACCTATTGGACCAAACTGCTACGATCACCAGTTTCTAGCCTTACAAACTCGAGGAATCGAACCTACGGCGGGAACGGTCGCCCAATGCTTAGCATGACGCCTTAGGTCGCACGACGATTTCGCGCGGCAAACAGCTCTTAGACAACGAAGCCTATCGCGAATATTATTTTGCATCATTTTAATTTTCTTGAATTTTCAATATATATATATATATATATATATATATATATATATATATATATATATATATATATAATGAGTTGCTGTTCGTTAGTCTCACTAAAACTCGAGAATGGCTGAACCAATTTGGCTAATTTTAGTCTTGAACTATTCGTGTAAGTCCAGGGAAGGTTTAAACGGTGATAAAATATGGAAAATTTGTCGGGAAAAGAGGAAAATCTGAAAAAAACTGAAACAGCTTTTTCCAGTGAGCTATCAATACCGTTCGTCCAACTGCGATAAAATTTTGTACATTTCATGTTGAAAGCAAGAGGAAAAATCGAATCAAATAAAAATTTGGGAAACTCGTTCAAAAAGTAGGAAAATTTAGGAAAAACCGAAAGCGATTTTTTCTATGAATAAAAATCAATTGCCACATGGTTGTAAGAGCATCACTTGATTACGGCTTGACAGGACATGGTTTGTATGAAATAATTTTTTTTTTTAATCTACCGGAAAATTGGAAAATTTGAGAAAAACTGAAAGTGCGACTTTCAATGTGTTTTTGATTGAATTCGGCCCTACAGTTGACTATTCGTACGACAGAGAGAAGTAATTCTTCTTTGGTTTTGTTTCTTATGGCCCTGGAAAAGATTTCAGTAAAAAACAGGGACAGTTAAAAAGTAAAGTAGGAAAATTCCAACCAAGTTCGTTTTTGAATGTGTTTCTAAATGCACTCAACACTATACGATGAGAACTGGTCATCCGATTACGATAAAATTTTGATCATTTGACGTTCAACGAAAGATGAATGTTCTTATGAACTAAAAATTTGGGAAAGTTACCCGGAAAATTCGCAAGAAACCGAAAGAGATTTTTGCAATGGGATATCAATATTATTCGTCTGATTGCGATAAAATTTTGCATATTTGACGTTCAAAGCAAGAGTAACGTTCTTGTGAAGTAAACATTTGAAAAATTTTCCCGGAAAATTAAAAAACTCAGAAAAATATAGAGATTTTTCTATGAAATATCAATACGATTCATCTGATTCCGACATAATTTTGCACATTCGATGTTCAAAGCGAGAGGAAGGTTTGAGTGAAGTAAAAATTTGAGATAGTTGGCCAGAAAATAGGGAAATTTGTGCAAAACTGAAAGAGCTCTTTTCTTTGGGATATCAACAGCATTCGTACGATTTCGATAAAATTTTGCATATTTGACGTTCAAAGCAAGAGTACGTACATATTAGCAGTTGCGAAGCATTGCCGGGTCGACTAGTATGAAATATAATAGTGACCACGCTCCAAGACAAGTAAGTACCAGTATGTAACGCACTGATAAAGTCTTGCCGGCCGCGGTGGCCGCGGGGACTGAGGCGCTTCAGTCACGGTCTGCACGGCCACTACGATCGGGGGTTTGAATCCTCCCTCGGGCATGGATATTTGTGCCGTCCTTAGTCTTAGTTAGTTCATAAGTAGTTTGTAAGTTTAAGGACTAATGAGCACGTAGTTAAGTTCCATAGACTATACAAACATTTGATTTCTTTATATATATATATATATATATATATATATATATATATATATATATATATATATATATATATATATATATATATTTTTTTTTTTTTTTTTTTTTTGATAAAGTCTTAATTCACCAGCAATTAAAACACGAATCCATGCAGATGTGAAGGTGCAAGTGAAAACGAAATACGCTTCGTAGCGCAAACTTGTAATTTCGAAATTTCGGTTGCAACTGCAGGAGAGAAAGAAAATACTGTTCATTACTTTGCGATCCTCCCTTATACGATGAATCTTTTAAAAAAGTTTGTATATATTTTTGTACATAGCATGCGTTTCATGTAAATACGACAGTTTCATCATTTATTGTCTGATTTTTCTTGTGGCTATTGTTGTAACTACCTCTAAGATACTGACAACGTCATTACAGTACAAGGAAACTCTCAGGTGTTTGTTCAAGAGCGCCTTGAAAGACACGTGCAAGTGAGAAAGTGCTACCTCAGCACAGCTGCTGCTCATATCTGCGTCATTCTGTATGAATGCACCATTTGTACACGAGCCTGGTACAAAAGCGTAGTTTCATGTCGTCCATTTGTCATCTAACAGCAAGTAGCACTTGTTATTCAGTGGTTACGCAAGCCCTGTCAGGCATTAGATTACCTTTTCTAAACGGTTCCCTGTCAACCACTGAATATTTGTAATGAATGTTTCTGACAGTCTTATTTTCCAAACGCACGAAGCTACACAACTGTTTTGTCCAGTCGGCAAACAACATGACACCTGTACTTATTACGATACACATCAGCAAGAACAGTAAAGCGTTATGCGCTCTATCTTTTTCATTTTCCTTTACCAATCTCAATGCAGTTATCTTAAGACATATCAAAATTTCTAAGATTGTGTAATGTGTTTCTAACAACACGCTGGCGCCGATTATCTAAGACTGTAATATATCCCCTCCCTCCCCCTTTCCATGGAGAGATGCCGAGAGATTTGACTGGACCCCAACCCTCCCAAAAAAAAAAAAAAACTTACGAAATGTGTATTATAGTGCAAATATATTAATTTCTACTAGATTCCAGTTGGATATATGTTTAAAAAGTATGGCGTTCGTAAGACCGCAATAAATAAAATTGTGTGGCATTTAGCCATATCGTAAGTAACAACTGCATTTTACTTAATTTTGCACTGTCTTTTATGGAAAAAAAGTACGTGAACTTTGCCGATACCCTCTTCTTCCCACGTGAGATTTAGCTCGAGCGCCTCCTCCACTCTAAGCCACAAAAATATGGAGTGGATAATTTCAGTCAAATGGAAGTATGTTTGCATAGTCCTCCTGCGTGAATGATTTCGTAAATGTTAAATTTAAAACTTCATTTTGCTGCCTTCTATCACCACCCCAGAACGATCAACGAGAGACTGGATAGAGGCATTTGATTCGCTTACCAGTTTTATGTAGAACCAGAATTTTTTCGGGTTCTTCGGATACTTTTAATCACGTAAGTACAGAGTGAGTGGAGAGAAGTACTTGACTTAGTAGGTTGGACGTTAGTTAGTTCAGTGGTTCAGAGAACCCCAGAAAAAAACAGCTCGTCTAGAAAAAAAGTAAATAAATAAATGAAATAAAAAGTGTTTTCAACTATTATTTTTCGTTTCGTTTTTCTATCAGATTTTATACGCACATTGAAAGCATTTTTATCGCATGAGAAACGTTTTACGTCGCGGAGACAGCTTGTGTACGAGTCGTAGCGAGACCACAGCGTTGGAATGCGCATGCACGGCTGAGGTTCAAATTGTCTTTCAAACCCCTTGGAGGCAGCAAATAGGTGCTCCCGCGGGAGGGAGGGGCGAGGGGAAACGCTGCATTGGCGTTGGAGCTGGCAGAGACGCCAGCTCCTGGTTAATCGAGCTCTAAATGATCCCGAAGCAAGACAATGAAGCTATTGCGAACCTCGCCTTGCAGATGCGCAAATCCTCCATGAAGGCAACATCCGCTCACATATTTGTTTTTGGCACATGGAGATTCATCAAAAACACGTCGTATTTGGTAAAATATCTTATAACTATAAAGATGCCTCATCTGTAAAAGCCTTTAGAAGATCTATCATGAATAATAATGAAGTCACTACTCTTTATCTAGCAAGAATAGCCACGCTGTTGAAGGAAGTGGGTTCGAGACCAAACGCAAGCATTCTTTTTAACAGAAGAACGACTTTTGTATTGGCACTTTCCACGTAACTTTGGACGTTTTGGAAAATGTGTCGCGGTTTGAAGAGTAAATGACATTCATACTCTACGTTGATACAAATATTGAACTTTCATATTCAATGAATATATGACATCAACTGCGAATGGGCAAAGCTGAAAGTGTGTACCCAGTCGGGATTCGAACCCGGGTCTCCCACTTTCTAGGCAGTTGATAACTACACCAATGGGGACACAGTTATCACCGCCGGCCGCGGTGGCCGAGGGAACTGAGGCGCTTCAGTCACGGTCTGCACGGCCACTACGGTCGGGGGTTCGAATCCCCCCTCGGGCATGGATATTTGTGCCGTCCTAGTTCGTAAGTAGTTCATAAGTAGTTTGTAAGTTTAGGGACTGATGGCCCCGTAGTTAAGTCCCATAAGCTTTACAAACATTTGAACAGTTATCACCGGACCTGCAAGGACGACCTAAGCACGCCTCCCGTCAGATACAAATCCCCAACTTCACCTGTATCTGCACCTATATCTGACGGAAGGCGTGCTTAGATAATCCTTGCAGGTGCCGTGATAACTGTGTCCCCATTGGTGTAGTGATCAACTGCCTAGAAAGTAGGAGACCCGGGTTCGAATCCCGGCTGGGTACACATTTTCAGCTTTGCCCATTCGCAGTTGTCATTTATTCTGTCAGTATGGAAGAATAACAACTGCAGGATCAGAAATGACGTTTGTTCTTTCAGAATAGACGCCACATGTAAATAAACATTTAACTGAAAAGACGTGGGGGAGCAGCCTTTTCTTCGCATGCGCAAGGTTAGGACGAGGTGCTGCTTACATTGTCACATAACCCGAAGGTAGCTTCAACAAAATGAATTTTTTAAGATGAAAACAAATTTATTTTGTTAAAGTCACTTGACTGTGTAATCAGTTACTTACTGTATTTCAGTGTTCATGTGAATATTCTTATATTGTTGGTGTTCATTACCAAAGATATATTAACATACTTCAGTGTCTTTTACAAACAAATTATTTAGCATTAAAGACAAACGTGAAGCAACGAAATAAAATTTGTGGTGCGGCCGGGAATCGAATCCGGACCGCCATGCTTACTAGGCAGACGTCTTACCATTAGACCACCGCACCTCTAAAGGCTAAGGCACGATTTCCTTCCACGTTACAAATTTTAATTCTGCTCCTGTGTTCCATAGATAATTGTCACTAATGCTAAGGCTCTCGATGCAGCGGAATAGCGCAATGGACAAAGTGGAACATTCCTACTAAGATGATATAAATATCAAATTAAATATAGATTGAGAAACCCTTGTGACACAACATCACAGTGACCAACGCCGTTTTCCATTCATGTGTGCGTACAGTACGTAATACAAAACGATAATTCATGTATTTTTCCTCATTATTTGTGTTTTTGTAATTTATTATGTATTTGTATATTTCGTTTCTGTAACATATTTGTATTATCCTGCTAATTTCCATATATTTCAAACAATAATATTGTAAATGTAGTAGACATGCTGTGTTAGCCAGGGCTTTGCTATTGTATAGAATCATCTCTGAGTAGGGAGTTTTTTTATCGCTGGTAGCGCAGAGGCGCACAGCGAGAGAGAGAGGGGAGTCGTGGTTGTGACTTGGGAGAGCACAGACGGGATCGTGGGACGGTGCGCTCAAACGGCAAAAGTACGTGAAGGAGGATGCGTGTTGGATTGGCACTAGTGGAGGAGACGGCTAACAGGCAACATTATTTATTCATACGGGCATAATTAATAAATGCATCAAGAGGAATGCTGTGGGCCCAAAATTGTAATTAACATTAGCCGCCAAGAAGAGCCTGTGTTTGCCAATTGTTAAGTGCCAACAGTCTCCAACCAGCAGCAACACGTGTCACACCAAAATCCGTAAGATCTGTCCAGTTTGTCTTAGCATGTACAGCTAACCAGCGTATTAGTGATATTTGTTCAATAGTGAACACCGTTATTTGAGAACCTGTGTTTGAAAATCATTACCCATAGTCATTGTCCAGACAGGTTCCTTCCTCATCCATTGTTTTTCTGAGAATATTCACCAAGTTATAGAAAACTAGAAATCAAACTCATTGAAGACAGTGTGACAGTGATTAATTATAATTTATTCACAAAAGATTTACTAAATGTAGCTTATGCCAGTGTTGCTGATCAATAGGTTTGCTAAGTTGAACGAAACTGCTAGACCAACTTTCAATTTCAAGAGATTTTTCAATAAATGTGGAAAAGATTGGTTTCCATTGCATATTATTTTGAAGTAAAGTTTTTACTTGCAAGTACTGATTAGTGAGAATAGTAATTGTTTGGAAGTGTTTGAAATTCTAATAATACCCGTTCAAAGAGAGCGCAAAAGTTAATCAGATGGTTAAATAATTCATTTATAAATATTCAGTGTTATCACGTCAAATCATTAATTAATTTTTTGAGCTTGCTATCAGTGCAGTTAATAGTTCAGTTGCAACTTTATTATTGCTAAAGCACATGGCATATTCGCTGTTGAATAATTTCTCGTACTTATATAAACAATAATTTAAAGCTGTAAATAGTAAGTATTAAGGTGAGAGATTTGCATGATGTGCCGCATGTTGCATTTGCGTGGCTATTGCTTACTTTTCACTGTCTTACATTCTACCCCTGTGTTAATAAACTATTTCTCAGTAAGTAGTATATTGTCAGTGTCTTTTGTACCGGATTTGATGCGCATACTCAGAATTCCTGCCCACCCAAATTTTACGTAATTTTTCACGTTGTTAATTAACTTTTCTATTATTGAGATCCCACTAAATTATTTGCTCGTACAACGAGCTGGCGACCGTAAAATCAATAAGTTAACCACTTTTTCCAAATTAATCCCTGTGTTCCCTTTGAACCGCATTTTTTCTTCATTTAAACATTAAAAATTTTATTCCAAATTTTACTTTCCACTTTCTTTATTCCTATCGATCGTTGTTGTCTACCAAATAGGTACAGCAACGTTCCGGTTATAGCTTCCGCTACATCATCGGCTTCATTACCGATAGCTTTTCCACCTAATTTAGGTAATTAGGCACACGGGTCATTTTTCTAATAACCGTATAGTAACCGGTGGTGTACGAAGGGTAGGGTTATACCCTGAGACGGTTTGTCATCTCGAGTACATCCAAGGCATTAAAGACAACGTGAAGCAACGAGTTCAAATTTGTGGTGCGGCCGGGAATCGAACGCGGACCTCCAAGCTTACTTGGCAGACGTCTTACCATTAGACCACCGCACGTCTAAAGGTAAGACGTCTGCCTAGTAAGCATGAAGGTCCGGGTTCGATTCCCGGCCGCACCACAAATTTTAATTCGTTGCTTCACGTTTGTCTTCAATGTCTTGGACATATTCGAGACGAAAGACAGTCTCAAGGTTTCTCAGTTCATATTTAAATTGAAATTACTTAGCTTTAATCTTGGAACAAAAGTGTGAAATAAAGAAGCTGGGTACGCCAACGCCACAGCTCGAGTTGAAGGTAAGTCATTGTGCATGTTTTCAACGAAAAAATTTCTAGAGGGGGGAGCAAACCGCGGGTACTCGCAGTGGTGCGCCAAATTGTCTCTCTGAACGCCGAGCAGGGGGAAGGAGGGGGGGGGGGGAGGGGCGGGCGGTGCTACTATCAAGTAGTCTTGTGTAGTTCGCGAACCAACTAGTTCGGAAGAGCGCTCCCACAGGCGAACTACACGGACTAGATCCCTCGCCTCTTAGTTCATCCGCTCCCTTTCCGAAGACTGACGGGGAACAGCGAGAGGACGCGAGAGCGTGCAGAATCGCGTGATTCCCTTCTGCCAGTTACCTTCATTTCCAGCTGAGATGCAGCTCAGCTGTAGTTCCATAGTTCACTGCCACAAGAAATCTATTTTAGAAATAAAGTACTACGAGTACTCTGTATGCGAAGTAGTTGGATACCATTGTATCACCCATTCGTGTAAATAACTGATTTATTTGCCTAAGTATTTGATGTCAAATTGCCCAAAAATACGGGTAATAGCACACGCTTTGGCAACACTGATTCATTATATAAAATAGCTATAATAAAAAAAGCTCTTTTAGTAGCGGTAGCAAAAGCCAAAAAGAGCGGACGAACTAGGAGCAGCGGACGATTATGCCAAACGTATCTCGCTTCATAGTTCGTTGGATTCTTTTCCGAAGATCGACGGGCAATAGCGAGAGGGCGCGTAGCAGAATTAAAAAATTACGTGTTTGCCTTCCGCTGATGAGAGCCTTTTCGAGGTGAGCGTCTACCTGCTAGATTACTTAGTTCAGTGCTACAAAATGTCTGTTTTTGAAGTATTCTGCACTCTGCAATATCTGAATATTAAATTCCATAATGCCAAGATATAGAGATTAAACTTAAACGCGATGAATTATCCACAAACTGTTACTTTTGTTTTGCGTGATATCGTTAGCGGATCAAGCAGCAAGCGCATGAAGCAGCTTGGTGGGGAACTTCCCCTTCCACCTGCATGCTCAAGACCACGCCGCTCAGCCGTCAATGGGAGCGGACAAACTAAAAGAGCGAACTAAAGTGAGCGCTCCCGATCGCGAACTATTATGCGCAGCCGGCCGCGGTGGCCGAGGCACTGATAACCCCGTAGTTAAGTTCAAAATGTTCAAATGTTTGTAAAGCTTATGGGACTTGACTACGGGGTCATCAGTCCCTCAACTTACAAACTACTTATGAACTACTTATGAACTAGGACGGCACAAATATCCATGCCCGAGGGGGGATTCGAACCCCCGACCGTAGTGGCCGTGCTCACCGTGACTGGAGCGCCTCAGTCACCTCCCGTATTTAAGTCCCATAGACTACACAAACATTTCTATTATGCGCAAGTCTACTATCAAGATCCGGTACTAAAAGGTAAGTGAACCCCCAGTAATGTGAAGCAGCAGACGACACTGTGTTAGCTCGCTTTACGTAAGGGATAGTGAACATCAGCGGTGTTAGGCGCCTGTGCGTGTGGCAATTACTCTCACCGAACGCGATGCAGGTGTTGTCATCGTGTGGCGCTAGGCTAGCTCACAGAGGCGGTTAACAGGCCGGTGATGCGTCCAGCCCCGGCCGCAGAGAGGCGCGCTGGCGTGTCGTAATTGCCTGCAGTAATTACCGGGTTAATTCGTGCCGCAGACTGCCGGACAAAGCCGGCGGCACAGCGGCGCGTGCGGGGTTCTCGTGACGGACCGCTATCGCACCACGCCACGGCGGCCTACTACACTGAGCTGCAACCAGTGCTACTACTACTGGAGTACTGCGAATGCTAAACGCAACACGTAGCTTCTGCTAACAGTGTTGTTTTATTCGAGTTTTGTGAAACATTTTAGAAGTGTCAGGCACAGAGCCTTAGATCGTGCTACTTTGAGCTTGCATTTCGCTCTTGTTTACATCGATATGTGGATTACACACATAAATCTCGCGTTTTCTTTGCTTATTATTGCTTTTCTTTGCTGTACCAAAAAAGAAAGGAAGCCCAAGAAACATATATATTTTTCTAATAAAAATCGCGTAGGGGAGAGTTGTACACAGTGAAACACGGTACACAGTGAAACATTCCATCTCAATTGTTTTTGGTATTTTTTTCTACTTGTTGGTTTCCTTATATGTTTATTATGATAAGATACATCTTTGACTGTAATGGTGGACAGTTTGGTTGATTATTCTAATTTCTATACGCTATTATTGGTTTTCGGTGGTCAGAAGTTACAGTTAACGTCTCTTTGTAAATTTAATATTTTCAATATAACATACAGCGGAAAAATATTATGGTTTGTGATAAGATACACATCTTTAGCTTCATATTGACCAGTTTGAGATTTGGTAGATGCATAGATTAAGAGTTGTGGCTACCTTTTTAGTTTATGGTGACTTTGGTGCAAAGTGAAACACTTGTATGTGGTACACAGTGAAACAGGACCGTTGTTCTTAGATGAATGTATGACTCCTCCAAACACCAGAGCGAGTAGCTACTGAAAAACATTTGAGAAAAAGAACAGAGATGGAAGAAAAGAAGTATGAAGACAGTCAGCAATCAAAAAAGTGGTGTGTGGGTAAAACAGTTTCAAGTGAAAGTGATGAAGGAAGTGACAAAGATGAAGGCCATCCAGTGAAAAAGTGTATCATTACATCTTTTTAACTTGAAGCGGGACGTTATGACTGGTGACTACATTTTGGTGAAATTCCAAAACTATGTATATTTTGTAGCTAAAGTTTTGAAGTCAGTAGTTTGTGTTACTGAGTATGAAGTCTCATAACTTCGGAAAAGCAAAAAAAAAGTTACTGGTTTTGTATTCCCAGTTGCAGAAGACAAAGTATGTGTTTCACATAAGGACATTGCAATGATTTTGCCACCTGCGTTGCTGAGAGACTCTCCAACCACCAGTATATTCGTATTCCAATCAATTTTGGTGGACGTAATATACACTGAACAAACTTTAGTATATGTTAATGTTTGTACCTGTATTTAACAAAGATATTTATGTTTTATAAGTCACTCAGCAAGTACTAAATATAAAAAATGGCTGCTGTTTCACTGTGTAATATACACGGTACACAGTGAAACATTTGCGGAGGTTGTTTAAAACTGTTATTTCACTTACGAATTAGTAGGAAAATTATTATTTTTTCGGTCTTGGCTCTCCCGGATGCTTCCATTGGGCTTTTTTTCGACGCCATATCCGTAAACGCATATGTCGTCATCAGTTACGACCCTTTTGAACAAATCAAGATCATCACTGACGTCATTCAAGAGCCCTTAAACGAAAGTTATGCGACGGTTTTGCTAATAAAAATTGAAAAAAAAAATGGTACAAACTTCGCTGACACACGTTTCATTCCGAAATTATGAGAGAACTTGCATGCCACTAGCCGAACGATATGCTGAATCCTCAGCAGCTTCTATTACGGTGATTCGAAGTTTTTACAGAAAAAAATTTGTTCATGTCTTTGCATTTTCTGGGGCGTCCAAAGCAAGGTTTGTCATTGGCATCTTCACCGTCCTGGAACAACTTGAAACACTTGTAAACTTTCTTTTTCACTTAGAGCAGACTCACCGTGTGTCACTGTCAACATTTCAATCTGCCAGGACGTTTCAACATCTGAAGTGTGTTTTAGAGCACTTAATTCAAATTTTCACACAACATTTCATTGAAATTTTTTGCTCCCTATTTTATATAATAGAACCCGCCAAGGACACGTTTAACCATTCTGTCAAAAACAAACGAAATACGCTGTATAGTAGTAAGTGTGAACATGTGTTCGAGATATGTGTTCAAATGTTTGTATAGGTTATGGGACTTAACTACGGGGTCATCAGTCCCTAAACTTACAAACTACTTATGAACTAGCTTACACAAAGGACGGAACAAATATCCATGCCCGAGGGGGGATTCGAACTCCCGACCGTAGTGGCCGTGCAGACCGTGAATGGCGTGCCGCAGTCCCCTCGGCCACCGCGGCCGGTCGAGATATGTGTACCAATCATCATCATAGACTGATTGTGCCTTTCAGGGTTCAGGCTGGAACATAGTCCCCCTACTGAAATTCCTCTGTGAGACCCTATTCACTGCTAACATTGGTCTGATGTTAAACCGTTTACTTCGAAATCATTTTTGACCGAATCTAAGTACTTTTTCCTTTGTCTGTGTCTACTCCTTATACCCTCTACTGCCGAACCAATGAGACTCTTAGGTAACCTTCCATACGACCCCATCATCTTAACCTGTTCGCTTTAACTGCTTCATCTATGATGTTGACTCCCAGTTTTCATTTTTTTTTCTTCATTATAGACACCCTCCTGCCATTATTCCCATCTATTAGTAACTCCTCTCATCCTTGCCATTTTCATATCTATAACCTCAACCATATTAGTAAGGCAACCTGTATCTACCAAGCTTTCACTCCCACACAAGAAAGTTGGTCGAAAGATAGAGCGGTGCACTGTTAAGTGAGTCTTGGTACTGACTTTCTTCTTGCAGAAAAGAGTAGAACTTAGCTGAGCACCCACTGCATTAGCTTTGCTAGACCTTGATTCAAGTTCTTTCACTATGTGTACAATAAACAAAAAATGACCATCGAATGTACGTTGCCCGTGCAATTGCAAAAATGACTTTACTTTTTGGACAGTTGTAGGATGGCTGGCTTAGGGCCATAAGGTACCAGCTGTTAAGAAATTTTATAGCTGGTTGGACACGTGACAAGTGGAATGGGTGGGAAAACATAACAGATGGTGTAGCATACTACATTACTGTGAGAAACAGCGCCAATGCTACTCAGAAACATTCACACTGACTGCCCCCCACCTCTGTGTAAAGTCCCCTCTACGTTTCTTTAGTAATAAAAAATAGATAAACCAAGGTATAGAAATTGATATGATTTATTGTAAATATTATGTTCAGAGTAAGGTTTATTATTGTGTGTTTTGTTTATTTAGAAAAGCTTTAATTATGTAAAACAAATGAATAACTATGTTGGAGAAGTGGCGCTTCCGGCCAAAAATAAGAGTACTCGGGAACTACACTGCGAGGTAGTAGGCACTTCCGCGCGAGAGTTCAGCACGACAGGTCAGCACGTATGGAATTAGAAAGATTAACAGTTATGTTCCGATGAAATGTTTGTACACGTGTATAACAAGAAACAGTGTGATATATGTCGTTTGTTGTTTCGCAGCATAACAATAAATTATGAAACTTCGTTTACGTTATAGGAGGCGATCTATTTATATTATTGTAAAAAGATATAAATTAGCCAAGATCGCTTATCATCAGTTTTTATTAATGACGACCGGTTTCACTGATCTATGTCAGCATCATCAGGTCAAATATAAAAATTTTACAAGGCCATGATCTTGTAATGTCAAATAGTTGTTATATAAAACGATTTACAGTGCATAAGTGCACTAAGTCATTATAATAAAACGTAATTAACACAGGACTCACTGTGTTAATTACGTTTTATTATAATGACTTAGTGCACTTATGCACTGTAAATCGTTTTATATAACAACTATTTGACATTACAAGATCATGGCCTTGTAAAATTTTTATATTTGACCTGATGATGCTGACATAGATCAGTGAAACCGGTCGTCATTAATAAAAACTGATGATAAGCGATCTTGGCTAATTTATATCTTTTTACAATAAAATTATGAAACAATAAGGATCGCGACTTTTTGAAATATTGACTACGAGCCTAGTCTCCAGTTCCAAAGCTTTCACGAGAATAAGATCCACGACCTGTGTGCTGCTTCTGCGTAGGGACATCAGATATAACGAAGAAGCCACGTTAGTCAGCAGAAAATTTTACTACACGCACTGACGACGCAGGTAGTTCCACGGCCCTCACGTGCAGTGCTACGCGATTAAATCTCCCGACATTGGCACCAGTGTAGTAGCAATATCGCCGAGGGAAGTGTTGGAGTGACAAGGGACAGAACTTAGGTGAAGGCCAAATGACTTTTATCTAAAGCTCTTTCCACGTATCTTTCATCACTTAAACCCCGCCGTACAGTATTCGTTTACCGCTATCCAATGAATTTTGAAAAGTTAGCAGTGGAAACCTCTGTTGCGGACGTAAACAGTGAAACAACGGCGACTGCAATGCGCCGGTAGCGTTACGAGGCCACCTGTAGCTGGCCTCTGTTCGTGACAGCAGCAGCGGAGGGCCGGTGGAACTGCGCCTGCGCAGACAATTGGACCGGCGAAGCGACCTGCGCCGGCGACCGGGGACGACGCTCTCGTATGTAAATTCGGGTAAAGGTCAGGGGAGCGGCCAGCGGGTCGCCCGTTCGAAACCGGTCACGCGTCGCGGCGCGGCCCGCCAGGACGTTGGCAGCAAGCGGAGGCCTTGGGCGGCGTCTGCTCGCCGCGTGGACCGCATCTGCCGAGGGCCCGAGGGTTCTACACAGCCGGCCGCGGGGGCCGAGGGGACTGAGGCGCTCCAGTCACGGTCTGCACGGCCACTACGGTCGGGGGTTCGAATCCCCCCTCGGGCATGGATATTTGTTGTTGTTGTTGTTGTTGTTTATAGGGGACCAAACTACAAGGTCATCAGTCCCCTGTTCCAGGCACTGATGTAACATGTGATAGAACACAAACACAGGGAACTAGGATTAGAGAATTCCTGGAATGTAAAAGAAAGACAAATACTACACTTATACACAGAGGACTGCACAAAAGGGTTAAAAGGACAATTTCACAGCAGAATGCAATGGCCGGCTGATCACCAGGATAAAAACGGATGAGCGAGCCATGCTGTACACACTAAAAAACCACCTCACCCGAAAAGGTAGAGGCTATCAAGTAACTTAAAAACAGTGTAAAAATGAGAGTCTGTGAATCACTCAGAAGCGCCTTCCATTAAATGGAAGGGTAGTAACCAGAGGCGCGGATAAAATTTAGAACAGTAGTAGCCAAGGAGGCATTGTCACCTAAAACTGATGGCAGCGAATCTTGTAGGCTAAAGGACTGCCGCAAAGCGGCTAAAAACGGACAATGCAACAGTATGTGCACCACAGTCAGCTGGGCGCCACAACGACAAACTGGTGGGCCCTCTCGACGCAAGAGGTTGCCGTGTGTTAACCACGTATGGCCAATGCGTAGTCGGCAGAGTACAACGGATTCCCTACGAGAGGCTCGCAGGGAGGACCTCCACATTGCCGTAGTAGGCTTAACAGCACGGAGCTTATTTGGTGCGTTCGATTCAGCCCACTCTGTGTTCCAAAGGCTTAAAATCTTCCGATTGAGCACCGCCCGGAGATCCCTCTCCTGGAGACCGATTTCCAGCATAGTTGAGGTAGTACCCTCCTTCGCCAGTTGGTCAACACGTTCATTTCCTTTTATTCCAACGTGGCCTGGAGTCCAAAGGAAGACCACAGTGCGACCAGATGTATATAGTCTGTATACAGCTTCCTGAATGGACCGTACCAAAGGATGTTTTGGGAAACAATGGTTAAGGGCGTGCAGACCACTCAGGGAGTCAGTACAGATAACCACAGACTCCCCGGGGCAGGCTCTGAGGTGTTCAAGGGCCCGCCAAATGGCGACAAGTTCCGCCGTAGTTCCGTAGTTGATAAGTAGTTTGTAAGTTTAGGGACTTATGACCCCGTAGTTA
This sequence comes from Locusta migratoria, assembly GCA_026315105.1. Classification (NCBI taxonomy): domain Eukaryota; kingdom Metazoa; phylum Arthropoda; class Insecta; order Orthoptera; family Acrididae; genus Locusta; species Locusta migratoria. The sequence goes on along the minus strand of CM048744.1, from coordinate 940,160,313 downwards.
AGTCCCATAAGCTATACAAACATTTGAACAACATTTGGTTCTCCACAGGCGGGCGGTCGCAACTGGAGGCCTGTCAGGATAGGAAGGAAATGAAATGTTTTGCCCTCTCCCCCGTTTTGACCGACAACACACAGCCTTTTCCAAGGAAAACTGTTATGACTTAAGGTGATTCATACGCTATGATATGAAAAGTATCCTACCATCCAGAGGTGCCCATGAGGCGGTCTTGACGCAAACTGCGTCATTCAAATTTCTGGGACGGATGAAAAGTTAGTACTTTTGGCCAGCGTGTGTAGGGCTTTCTTTTATAATCTATAATCTTCTACATCTATAAATGTGAATGACTGTTCGGTGTACGTTTATCACGTGTGAACCACAAGACATAAAGAGCTGAACATTTGTACAGTTACTAATATCTACTCGGGCAAGGCTTTAGGCACGGTTTTATGGCTATCCCATAGCTATCTATCTATCTCTCTCTCTCTCTCTCTCTCTCTCTCTCTCTCTCTCTCTCTCTATATATATATATATATATATATATATATATTAATGTGAATGTCTGTTCGGTGTACGCTTATCACGTCCGATCGAGAAGACGCAGAGACTTAAATATTTGTATAGTTACTAATTTATACCTGTGGAAGGTTTTAGGCACAGTTCTATAGCGATCTGATACATATGTAGTAATTTGAAGAATATAACGCGAAATGCGGAACAATAATTACGCTTTGAAAATTATATTTACTCATTGAAAATGGTTTTATTGGTTGCATTGTTGTTTGAGAGTTGATAATGATAAAAGGGTGGAGCATATTGCGATGGAAAGTTATCGGTGTACATAAACTTCTACTTGTGTGTGTAATATTTCGCTCTGCAGGGCACCTCTGTGACCACCTGCCTAAAAACAGTGATCTACAATATCAAAAATGAGCAACTTCCTGATGTTCTGCAAAACTTATTTATTCGTCACAGGCCGGCTTTCGGCTTCTCAGGCCATCTTCAGGTGACAACTGACTGTATCATGTTATGTCAAGCACCGACGGACAATTCAGTTACTGATCTACAAGTTCGTTGCTGTAATTAAGTACGGTGTTGGCCCACCATTAGCTTCCATAACATCTTACGCTCTCGCAGACACACGTTCAGTCAGGTGCTGGAAGGTTTCTTGCGGTATGGCAGCCCATTCTTCGAAGAGTGCTGCACTGCGAGAGTTATTGATGTAGGTCGGTGAGGCCTAGCACGAAATCGGCGTTCCAAAATATCCCACAAGTGGTCTATAAGATTTAACTCAGGACTCTGTGCACGCCAGTCCATTACAGGGGTGTTCTTGCCGTGCACCCTTTCCGCCACAGGCCATGCATTATGAACAAGTGCTCAATCGTTTTGAAAGATGCAGTCGCGATCCCCGAATTGCTCTTCGACCGTGGGAAGGAAGAAGCTGCTAAATACGTCAATGCAAGTCTGTGGTGTGATAGTGCCACGCAAAATAAGGACTGCAAGGACCCTTCAGGAAAAGCACAACTTATCACTACCGCCCAGGATTTTACTTTTGGCATTACACTCGCTGGCAGATGACGTTCACTGGGCATTCCCCATATACACACACCCTGCCATCGGATTGTTACATTGTGTACTGTGATTCGAAACTTCGCACAACGCTATTGCACTGTTGAATCGTCCAACTACTGCGCTTATCAGTCACTAGCCTTACAAATTACTTAAACTGATGGAAAGTAATCTGAGGACAAAACACACACACACACACACATTCAGGGCTCTAATCTCCGACGGCGAGCAACGACTCCATCTGTAGCATGGCGCCTTAGACCGTTCCGCCACTCACCAACCAAAGTGTCGTCAGACATTGACCTGCGTGACGTGAGGCTTTTCGGCAGCCACTCGACCACGAAATCCAAGTTTCCGCACCTGCCATCGACATAGTACTTGATCGTGATGCAGTTTGGAATTCCTGTCTGATGGTCTATATGGATGCCTGCCTATTACACCGTACGACCCTCTTCAACTGTCGGCGGTCTCTGTCAACTGACGAGGTCGGCCTGTACGCTTTCGTGCTGCTCCTGTCCCTTCGCTTTTCCACTTCAATATCACATCAGTGGACTTAGGGATCTTTAGGAGTGTGGAACTCTCACGTACAGACTTCTGACACAATTGGCACCCAATCACCTGACCAAGGTCGAATCCGTGACTCCTCCCTCGGGCATAGGTGTGTGTGTCGACTTTAGATTAGTTTGATTGCAAATGACATGTCATGACATGACTTAAAGCTACCGGTTTAGGTTAGTGTACCATTCTCAAGCGCTAGCAGAGTTTATCCAATAGCTTACAATATCATGATACAAGATTATATCATATCGTGACACAAAAATGATAAGCTTTTGGGTAAACTCTGCTAGCGCTTGAGAATGGTACACTAACCGAAACCGGTAGCTTTGAGTTAATAAACGGCTATGGCCAACTTGTTATTTTGCAATTATCTTACAGCTGTTAAACCCCACTTTTTCACCTTTCTATAGTTTAAATTGGTTTAAGTAGTTTGTAAGTCCAGGGAATGAAGACCATAGGTTTACAAACATTTGGACATTTTGAACGATACGGTACCACAACAGAGATGATATTGTGGATGCCATATGACGGTCAACACGCCACGTTAACAGAATTAGAAATGTATATCTTATGCCGACTCCAGGATAGCGCCTATGTTCCGGCAAAACACTTAACCAATCAGTGTTTCCGGCAGCCTGAACCGAAGGCGTACTTCAAATTGCACACATTAAATTGCGAAGCTCAACAAACTGTGGTAATTTCCGGGTAGGCCTAGGATGACGATAACCACAACAACAAGCTATCAAACGTGTAGTACTTCTTGCAGGTGGAGCTAGAAGCAAACAGAGAGTGTTGGAAGTACCACTGCTCTCGCACAGGACTGACTGCAGCTGGCTGTATAAACGCCCGCATCCGCGGTGGAGTAGCCGAGCGGTCTAAAGCACCTCGCTGCGGAGCGCGCGGTTGCTCGCCGTGGAGGTTCGAGTCCTCCCTGGGGCATGGGTGTGTGTGTTTTGTCCTTAGGTTAGTTTACCTAGGTTTAAGTAGTTTGTAAGCTACGGACTGATGACCACGCAGTTTGGTCCGATAGGTTTACGAACATTTGAACATAAACGCCCGCAGCCGGCTCCAGCGTCAGTTCGCCTCCGTATGCCAACCACCACTAGACTCGCTTCCGGACGAAAGCTATTCTCGCTGCGGCACTGGACTTTCTTTGGACGTTGGATCTTCGCTCGGCTTCTCGTGGATTTTGTTTCTGGCGCTACTAAGGACTTCGTCTCAGGACTAGGGTGACCATGTTTCCAGCATTACTTCGCCACGAGGTTAGAAAAACCTACAAAATATCCTGCATTTCAATACTACCCTGCAAACCATCCTGCTAAATCAGGATGAAAAGAGTTTTACGATACAATTCTGAGAAATTTTTAAAGTAATTCATCCTAGTGAAAAATATACATGATTATAATCAAAATACAGTGTCCAATGTCATTGCCAGTGGGCAATATTTCGGGGATCATACATGTCGCCATCATCGAACTGACGGACTGAGCTCCTGGAAACGCGCCGGCAAGGAGATCCGTACGCTACGGCGGCTCGAAGGGATCTGGGTTCTAGCCCGGTGGCGGGCGATTTAAATGCCCTCGGCCCGCGGAGCGACCCCTCCGCGGTCCGCGCCCCGCGCCGCGGTCGCGCAGTGGAACCGATTGCGACGGCGTCTGAGAGGACGTCGATGTGAGGGCTCTGTCCGCCATGGTCGTCACTACGTTACGTTTGCTAGATTTACTCTTAATTAACCCAATCGCTGGTTCCCAAGCTTTGATAATATTATAGCTACAGTCCCGATTTATGAGGTCGTCACTAGTACGAATTTCAATGATCTCTCTAACGATACAGTCCCAGTATCTCGACGTCTGTACCAGAATCCTAGTGTGTTCATACTCCATCGCGTGATTCTCCGACAGACAATGTTCAGCGACCGCCGACTTGCTTGGATACATCAGTCGTGTGTGCCTCTGGTGTTCAAGGCATCGATCCTCGACGGTACGCATCGTCTGTCCAATATATGACTTGCCACACTGACACGGAATCTGGTACACGCCGGCCTTCCTCAAACCGAGATCTTTGGCGCTCAGTCCGTCAGTTCACCTGATGATGGCGACAGGTATGATCGCCGAAATATTGTGCCCGTTGGACACTGTAGACCGGCAGTACACCTGTGGATATTTTGATTATCAAATACGCTGGGAGAAACTCAAGAATCACATACGTGATTATGTTTCGCTTATGAATCTCTTATGAGATCTTTGTTTACCATAGGTCGCTTATATTAAATGATTTTACATTGATGACTAGTTTCGACTCGTTAAAGAGTCATTATCAAATCTTAACCATCCAGGCATGGTAAGACATGTGTTTCTTACCATGCCTGGACAGTTAAGATTTGATAATGACTCTTTAACGAGTCGAAACTAGTCATCAGTGTATCTAAGCGATCTATGGCAAACAAAGACCTCCGAAGACATTCATAGCCATTACATTCAAGATCAAATCCTGTAAAATACTGAATAAGATATCACGTAATTATAATGATTATGTCTCATCATACTCAGATCTAAAGATGGGAAAAGTAGTTCCATAAAAGAAACCATTCATTTTGGAATAGTTCTTCTTACTGAACTACACAGTTCACCTTAAGTACCGGTACTCCAGTGAAATAGTTCAGATGTACTGCATAGCTCACGTTACTTTCAGAAGAAAAACTTTAACCCATTATTTCACTCTCTTACAGATTGAATTTCCAAAATCTTTGAAAAATCATACACGAATTTTGTGAATTCTAAAAGCAAACTTGCATTAATATACCTACTTTTCAGCGCATTTGTATATGAAGATTAATATAACAAAAAATCCGACTACCATATACTCTCCTGGTAACCAGCAGATTTGGGACTTCCGGTTTGGCATATTTCGTGCAGTTCGACTATAGTTGGCGTCATTTAGGATGGCGCTTTCGTGCATAGAGGCGGAGCGATACAGAAAGCATGAAGGGGAGGAGCTACGGCAGAGCGCCAACAGTGGAGCCTGCGGCAGAAACATTGCGTAACTCGCGGCCAGCCACGCGCCTAGGGAATGATGTTATTGGCTGCCAGTGCGGTAATGGAGGGGGATGCGCAGAACGGCTGAAAAATGGGCCACCTTCTTACATGACGTGGGCTATAGCTCATCAACTGACTAAGAGAACTATTATTTTGGTCTTCCGATCTGATGCAGTTTTCGCAGTTATAAGTCAGAACTTACAGGTCCTGGGGGTGGGTGTACTCAATATCAAGTTAAGGGATATTTGAGCATGCGCTTTCTAATTCCCAGTAGATCGGAAATGCAAGGAATTCACCACAGTGAACTATAGTTTATTTCACAGAATACTTCAATTGACATAGTTTGTTCACGAACTATGCATCCCTACTCAGATCATAGGATTAACCATAACTGTATTTCACGAGTGTAATTTGTTTTTATTTAAAGTGAAGATGTTGAACGTCCCTTTAACCAATTTCAAAAAACAAATAAAACATGTGAAGTAAATTAGGCACTATTATGTTGCATAAACGGTAGATCCTGCGTTCTATGTCTGAAAATATGGTCACCCTAGTCCGGACTCTCTTTTGCTGAACTTCAAATCTTTCTTTGTGGCTCCTAAATTAGTCCTTGTGGTCTCTTTCCTTTTCGTGTGTCTTTCCACGATCCTACTATGCAGTGATAGAACTTTTGTTTTGTTAATCGCTAGAAATTTGGCTTATCTTAGGTTTCGCTACAGCGTCTTGTCAAAATATTATTCTGTGACGAAGAATTCTTGTTAGGGCTATAAGAATAATTTCAACTTATTTTTTCGAAAAATTTTTAAGTTTATCTTTGTTTATGCATTTTCCATGACTTCTATGTGTATACTTATCCTATTGACGAAAGATAGTTGTACACGATTGTCAAATATTTATGTTTCAATTTACCCTCCCAACTGTACAAAAATGCATTTCAGTGTGGCTATTTGAATAAGGTAAATTCTGGGCAAATACACAACTAAAGGTAGCTGAAAATACGCTTATTTCTATTTAAAAATCCTTACCTCTAACAACATAAAAATTACAATAATATTTACAATAGATGGTTTCTTTTGTAGGATAAAATACATTTGTTATTTCCAGCTAAGTCCTTTTACGGGTATTTCACATTGGTCTTAACAGCTAGTCTGAAGGCTACAATACGCAGCTTTTTGTGTCGTTCCAAATTCTCGTTTTCCTAAATATATTATTCTCTTGGCAACAGAGGTTTCCAAATCTTGAGAAAATATCTGTGGATGTGCAGGTGGATTGCTACATGCCTATTATTATTATCCATAACTATAATTTTTATTTTTATATCGTCGGTAGAAACTCATGTATGGCACTCCATAAGTTTTACTGGCTTCTAATAGTGATTTTCCTCTCATCGCTGCTTCAACTGTCTTATATCGACCCTTCGTCCCATTCCATTCTGCCTTCTTTCTGTTTATAGGTCTTCAAGATACAAAGTAAATGAAGGAATAATTTGTTAGCATAACAAAACAGAAAATCTTTCTAAATGCATTTAACACCATATTCATTGAGTTTTCTACCGCTATTCATACACCCCGGTTATTGGTTATTCAAATAGCCCCAAAGTATACTTAAATGCTATTGTGAAATAGTTTCCCAATGCCGCGGCGGAGCAGCCGAGAGCATTGAGGCGCTAAGCTACGATGAGTGAGGCCGTTTCCCGTTGGGGTTCGAATCCTTCCTTGGGCATAGATGTTTGTGCCGTCTTTAGTATAAGCTAGTTCATAAGTAGTAAGTTTAGGGACTGATGACCTCGCAGTTAAGTCCAATAAGCTTCACAACCATTTGAACACTTTGAAGTTCCCCAATGCACAAATAGATAACATCAGAAGCCACCAATGTGTCGTAGGGAGTACTCAGTATCATACCTCAACTTATTTCATGGCTTTCATTTCCTAAAAACTTCAGTAAATCCCTAGGGAGTACATGTCACGTTTACAAACCGTGCAATGACCTGTTCTGAGAAACTTACCTTCTACCCTTTAAATAAACCTAGCGTAAATTTCTGAACTACGAAAACGAAACAGACTTCTTCACTGGATAGACAAAAACTCCGACAACGATAAACAATCACAATTCCGTCACCACTTTGCAATTCTTGTGACGCATGTGCAAAAGCTTACAATTATTCATAAGCCCCCTCTATTCAATTAGTCCCACTCTATACTACCTGAACTTGTAATAATAACGTGTAGCTGCGCGGGAGTATCCGAGCGGTCTGTAGCGCCACGTTACTGATCGCGCGGCCTTCCGCGTCGGAGGTTCGAGTCGTCCCTCGAGCATGGATGTGTGTGCTTTTCTTAGTTTAGTTTAACTTAGTTTAATTAGTTTGTAAGACTAGGTACTGGTGACCAACGTAGTTTGGTCCCATAGAATTACAAACATTTGAACATTTTGACTAACGTGTAAATAAATTTGTGTTATGCAAGCTTGGGTGTTCTTTAGCCACAACAGTATACGACTCCTTCCGGAACTTTGGTAGTTAGTTCTAATAACCTTTTTGTCATAACATCGTCTTTTGCGAGGGTAGAAACACTTCCGAAGCTTCGCATTGGACAAGTAGCGATAGTAAGAGGCCAGACGGGTGTCTGATGCAACGCCCGAAGTGCCGGAGTATGTATCTGGGTTACGGCCTACTGCGTTCTTGCGGTTCAAGCGCTTTGTTAGATACAGACAGTGTGGCGTCACCGCGCCGCGCGGCCGAAGAAAGCAGCGATACGAGCCTCAAAAGCAGCTGATGGCCGCAAAAATGCAGTCACTTAACAGTGCTGCATGAGAAACTAATACAGTCAAATAGTGATGCATTTTGTCTGAAAGCCTACTAATAAGCAATGTATTCACAAACACATATCTTGATAATTTTGTAATAAATGGATGCAATTTCACTGCAATAACTTTAATTAGCTATATTTCCTACTTCCAAAACATACGTTTATAAAAGTTATGGATAAATGCCTGTTTACATATTTACTTTCGTCTAGTAGGAATAGACGCCCACATTCCAAAGTTATGCATTGATATATTTATATATTGAGTGGTTGTAGCTGAATGAACTCGTTAATCATTTTCGTCTTTCATATTTGCTGCCCATATCTTTGCTAACTTCATATCTTCATATCAAAGAAAGCCTGTAATTATAGGAAAACAAATTTCTTTCCTGCACTTGTTCAAGACTTGGACACCTAAAGAGTCTTCTTCGCATCTGTCTAACAATAAGAAATATTCAGTGTTTTGTCACTTCAATTGCTCCAAGCCTAGGTGGAGTGGCTAAGCGGTCTAAGGCGCCTTGCTGTGGAGCATGCGGTTACTCACCGTCGGAGGTTCAAGTCTTCCTGGGGTATGGGTGTGTGTGTTGTCATTAGGTTAGTTTAAATTAGTTTTTCAGTATTTTGTAAGTCTAGGGACTGATGACCAAAGCAGTTCGGTCCAATAGTTTTACAAATATTTGAACATTTTTATCCAACTGAAAGCTGCACACTATCTAGAAATGTTTAATTTATATTATGGAAAATATATTCCAGTGAAAAATAAAAATCCTTCGCCAAACCGCCACCGACAAACCATAGACTGGTTGGTCTCACTAGTTTTACCACTTGCAAATGACGGCTGAGTTTACTTTGCTTATCGCAAGAGGTACTGAAACTCGTGTGTTAGCCACTCTATGTAATTTAAGATCGTTGTTTTTCTTTACTGCGTATTTCTGATTCTCGTTATTAAAAAGGTCAACAATTTTTCATAATTTTTATATTTGAGATCGATTTTTTCATTATCAATATCGTTTGGATGATTTTTCCCGTGCCTACACATCTATAATTCATCCAAGATGTCCATAGGATGTCATTTTGGCACTTTTCATCCAACTTGTGATTCATTTTCGATGTTTACTACTTTGTGGTCTGTGATTTTGAAATGTATGTAAATGCTTGCTTGATATCTGCCAGAGTTTCTTTTGTTGCTTTAAGTCGAGCGCCAAAATTTCGTCCCATTTGAGCGACATGAAATTTAGTATTGTCACATGAAATTTTGGTATATGCCTGGGTTGGTAAAAATCAGGGATTTTTGTTTCTCTAGATTGAATTTTCGACCACATTTTTTAAATGTATGTTTCATTTTTTCGTTGTTTTGTTTGAAATTTGGTTTATTTTATTCGTTATTTTTCCGAAATATATATGGACATATTGGAAGAATGAGTGGAATTTTAGAAACCCAAACAGATGACAACATAATAAATTAAAACAAAAGATAATAATGATACAATCAGGTATAATATTATCAGTGGAACACTGAACACCAAGCATCAACAAGAATAAACTATCAAGTAGATGTCAATAACAAACAAAAATAGCTCACGAAGATGTTCTTTAAAAATAGAAATTACATTATTTACGATCGTCTTACAACAAATACACAGTCTATTCAGTAATGTATTATGGGCGTCTATTCCAAATAAACTAAATGCGTAACCTGGAACATCTGTACAACTTTTAGAAAAGTAAGTGGATTAATCAACTGTTATATCTGCTGGTTTATTTGAGAATGACGCTATAGCCGAAACAAGCTTTATATAAGGAAAAAACACAACCGAATAAACTAATTCAATTGTATTAATTCATTACAAAACATCATAGCATGAAGTATTCTATGCTGCAGGTCAGACTGAATATAAAATACTATTCATACTTTTCAGTCTGGATCGCACAGTATTACACAGTGCGACTTACTGTCATCATCAATTATATTAAAAGAAATGAGAGCACATTAATGTAAGTACAACAGTTTTAATTTGTTGTAGGTCAAGTGAACAGTTATAAATCTATGAGTACATATAACAGCAACAACAAGAAACAGATAACAATGAAGCTCTTGCGTTTCGACAAATGTTTTTAAGTAAGTGTCAACGATTTAAAAAAAAAATCCATGCAGTTTTGTTACCGTGGAGATACTTTCAAGACAATGTGTGTAGATAACATGATTTTGGTGACTGCCAGCAATGTGTCACTAAACACTATCTTTCTTAACGATGTCAAAATATAGTATGGAAAATTTGCTGCAGCACTCATATAATTGTATAATTTCAAAGAAAAGTTTTGTACACAGTGATTGTAAAGTTTTATAGTTGTATGTTCATAATTGTATAACATAACAGTAACAAAATATTGTGCAGGTTTCAGGTATTATTATTACATAAAAAAAATCCCAGAGGGAGTGAGTGCGCATATGTGAGTGAGAGAGAAGTAGAATGACAACATCGCCATCTGGCGGATTCTCCACTTAATAACTGACCGCATCGCTGAATTTAGTATGCACTTGACCATCCTACAGGGATGTTCTGGGGGAATTTTAAATTTTAAATTTATTTTATTTTTGACATATATCTTTGACAGTCATTTTTTAAAAGGAATGTTTAGTTTCACTTTTTAATAAGTTTTAAAAGATATGGTGAGTGTGATGATTGTGTTCTCATTTATGTTTTATCGAATGTTTTATCGAATATTATCGAATATTAATTCCATTGTCTTGCTGTAACCTTCGATAATGACGGCCTCAATAAATTTAAATTAGTGGTCAAGACTCTTAAAGTTTATTTCAAGTGCATCGGTATGACCACGTCTCATAAATCTCTAATGGAGACAGCAAGGAATGTGAGAATTACTGCAAATAACATGCATATCCTTGTTTACATTACCAATATCGTATTGACATCATGTCCACAGCCAGTTTCATCAGCAGGAAACTTACCTGGAAAAGAAAAACAAATCGTGAGATTTAGTCTCTGAAATAATAATGTAGATTAGCAGTACGCTGAACTACGGTGACTTTGTGCCGAAAAGATGACTTTTTTGCCACAAGCAATTTCATTCAAACAAATATACCCCACCAGGTCAGAATAACCCCACCAGAAGAGTTGCAGTGTCTAAACCTTTGCTGGAAACAAGTGACAAATGCAGGTATATTCATCACTTACTTCCTGCTTTGGAAGTTCCCATCATTTCGTCTATAACAGTGTCTTGATACATGACGTGTCTCATTCACAAGTATACCAGGTGTATTCGAGTAGTATTTCAACTTTAGAGCTCTTTTTCTCGGAATTTTCTATAGTGTGCTTTAAAATTTCTATGAGTGTACATCCTTGCCATATACTACTAACATGCTCATCCCAAACTGAATTTCTGAGCCATGGAGATATCCTTGTTAGTGTAACTCCCCTCAGACATCTTGACGGGAAAAATAGGCAAATAGGCTACTCTATGTATGCAATCAGTCAGGAAAATGTGAAATGTGTGCAGCCTAATATGTAACCAAACTAGCAATTACTGATTTATACATTTTATACCTTGTTTCTGGGTTTTATATTTTACTTTTATGTTTTTCATATTGTTATTACGTTTTATGTTTGTGTTAACATATCTAACTTATCTACATATCCACATACATACTCCGCAATCTACCGTAAAGTGCATGGCGGAGGGTACACTGTACCACTACTAGTTATTTCCTTTCCTATTCCACTGCCAAATAGAACGAGGGAAAAAAGAATGTCTCTATGCCTCTGTACGAGCCGTAATTTCTTTTTCGTCTTTCTGATCTTTAAGCGAAATGTAAGTAGGCGGCAGCTAGATCGTTCTACAGTCAGCCTCAAATTACTGCCTTCTAAATTTCCTGAACAGGTTTTCTCGAAAAGAACGTCGTCTTTCCTCCATCGATTCCCATTTGAGTTCCCAGAGCATACCTGTGACACTCGCGCATTGGTCGAACCTACCAGTAACGAACCTAGCTGCTCGCCTCTGAACTGCTTCTATGCCTTTCTTTAAACTGATCTGCTGCGGGTCCCAAACACTTGAGCAATACTCAAGACGTGGTCGTACAAGCGTTTTATACTCGGTCTCCTTTACAGATGAAGTACATCTTACCGCCTTACAACTGTCCTTACATGTTCGTTCCATTTCATATCGCTCTGCAATGTTACGCCTAGATATTTGAACGAAGTGACTGCATCAAGAAGCTCACTACTAATACTGGATTCGAACATTATGGGATTGTTTTTCTACTCATGTGCATCATCATACATTTTTCTACATTTAGAGCTAGCTGCCATTTTTCACAGCAACTAGAAATTTTGTGTAAGTCATCAAGTATGCTATTACAGTCAATTAATGACGACAACCTCCCACGCACTAAAGCGTCTTCAGGAACCAGCGTAAATTACAAGTTTCTCTGTCCATCAGATCATTTATATAGATAGAAAATAATAGCGGCCCTATCACACTCCCCTGGGGCACGCCTGACGATACATTCGTTTCTGCTGAACACTCGCCGTCGAGAACAACGTACTGCGTTCTATTACTTAGGAAGTCTTTCAGCCAGTTACAAATCTGTGAACCTGTTCCATATGCTCTTATCTTCGTTAGCAGTCTGCAGTGCGGCACCGCATCAAATGCCTTTTTGAAATCGAGAAAAACACAATATTCCTGTTGCTCTTCATCCATTGCTCGCAAGACGTCATGTGAGAAAGGGCAAGCTCAGTTTCACACAAACGATGTTTCCCGAACCCGTGCTGATTCATAGACAGAAGCTTTTAATTCGCAGATAATCTTCCTATTCTGTTCATTTAACGTAAGACAATCTAAGTAAATGTTCATGAGGACAAATGATACAACTATGTATCCAGAAACAAAAATTGTCAAAATAAAATACGAATATAAAATAAGTAGCAAACAGTTATCTTGCACTTATAACAAATTAAAAGTGGTTAAAATCTTACAGACTGCAAAAGCTCCATTGTAAGCCTTCAAACAGCTGGCCCTCATCCACGAAGCCCGGAATGAAAAGTGAGAAAAAAATACGGGTGAGTAATTTGGCGCAATATACAGGTGTCCCAGTTCTTTACCGACAAGTTGGTGCGGTGCCCGGCGTTCGACTACAATGGAGCAGCATTATGAGTGCAGGTGGCGCCTTCGATGAAAAGTTGGGACAATGGCCAGGCAGTATTAATGAGAGCCCACCGAACGCCGCCATTTGTTCCGAGAAACAAGCAAACCCTTCAAACTCCGTCGCGGTGGGGTGGGAGCCATTCAGGACCGTACGCGTGGGGACTGAATATCGAGTATTACAGCCGACGTGAGAAAAATGTAATTTGTTCGCTTATATTGCTATTTCGCCTTTACCGTTCATTGAACACGGTGACTCAAAAAGAAATCCACAACTTTGAATATCAGTATTTAATCAAAGAAACATGATGAAATCTTGGGTAAGTAATCAATGTGAATAGTATTTTAAAAACTATTTTTCCCTAAGAAACGTAGATGTGTACTGTATTCTCCCCCCCCCCCCCCCCGCCTCCAGACCAGACACACGAATGATATCAACCCACACTCTCTCTTGCATCTCAGGCGTAACAGTTTGGATAGTTGCAGTTATTCTTCCTTAATTTCCTCAATGGTAGCTGCTGGAGTTAGTCGAATTCCGTATCTTTAATGTACCCCCACATACAAAAATCAGACGGCGTAGAGGTAGGGGCTTCATGGAGGCCAGTGATGAAGTGCTTTGCCACGAACTCTCTGACAACTAACCCATTCATTTTGATACCTTTCGTTCAAATAGGCACGGAGATATAAATATATATACATGTGGCGTCTGTTTCGAAAGAACAGACGTCACTTCTGATACTGCAGTTGTTATTATTTAATATTCACAGAATATATGACATCAACTGCGATTGGGCAAAGCTGAAAATCTGTACTTTCAGACCCGGGTCTCCTGGTTTCTAGGCAGTTGCGCTGACCCCTACACCACTGGGGACACAGTGATCACCGCACCTGCAAGGACTATCTAAGCACGCCTCCCGTCAGATACAAATTCCCAGCTTCACCCTGCCCACAGTACTCAAACTCGTAGTTATGAAACTAATTCCCGTAAGAGTAAGGGCTTCAAACTTGCCCCCCCCCTCCCCACTAACGATAGGATCATTGCCCGTCACCGGCATATATATATGCCGGTGACGGGCAATGTGTGTGTGTGTGTGTGTGTGTGTGTGTGTGTGTGTGTGTGTGTGTGAGTGTAAGTGTGCGTGTGGCGTCTGTTTCGACAGAACAGACGTCACTTCTGATCCTGCAGTTGTTATCATTTAATATTCATAGAATATATGACATCAACTGCGATTGGGCAAAGTTGAAAATGTGTACTTTCAGACGGAGATATAAGTTGCAATAGGTTGGTGCACAATCCTGCTAGAATATGAATTAGCGTGTTTTATCTTCTAGTTGAAGGAACAGCCAATCTGATACATTTCGAATAATATTCTTTACAGTTACAGCTTCGAAGAAAAACGGACCACAAATCTTATTATTCAAAACGCCTCAGAAAATGTTCACCTTATGTAATTCACGTTCTTGGTGACTTGTTTTCCGCAGATTCTCAGTGCCCCATAAACGGACATTGTGCCGATTGCTGTTCCCGTTTGTGTGAAATGTATCTTCATTTTAAACACTAGTTTCGAAATTAAGAAGACAGTTTCCATTTGCTCAACGACAAACTCGCAGAACTCAGTATTTTTACACGTACCAGCTTCAGAGAGGGCGTGAACCACTTTCAAACTGTAAAGTTTCACCGCTAACATGGTTGAACTGAAATTCCATCCATCTCTCCTTCAGAAATTAGGAAAATAATAAACTCTCTCGAAAGTAAAAAGTCATATGGAATTGATTTCATTTTCAGCGCGGTATTAAAAGCTTGTTCCCAACAGATAAGTAAGATTTTCAATCATATACGTAATAGCTCTTTAAAGCAGAGTATTTTCCCGGATAGACTGAAATATGCTATCGTTAAACCTTTGCATATAAAAAGAAATATGTCTGATAACAACTACCGCTCCACCTCACTTCTGACTGCTTTATCGAAAATTATAGAAAAGTTATGTATTCTCGAGTTGCTTCACATATTAGAAAACATAATTTTCTTGCTAGATACCCTAATGCTAATGATAGATGCCTTAGTTGAGAAAAAGTTGTGGCGTACTTCTTGTTCTTAAAAGAATTTGGTAGTGGTTGATTGCTGTATTCACAACGTAAGAAGCTATTTTTCAGTTACGTATCTGATGGCATATTTCACTTCCACAATCGATTTTAACATTAGTTGTTTCAGTCAGCCCTGTTTGATTTTTTTGATGCTTTGAAATATGTAAATATTGGAGAATACAGCATTAAAGCAAAGACGTAAAGTGTGAAACTCTTCGGAAATTAATGTTTGTACAAAAGTTTCACAATCTTAGAATATACTGAGAAAGTGCCAAAAAATCGTGTCTGACGATAAATTCCGTTCATATGCTGCACAAAGAACGCAAAAGAAACTACATGTTATAGTTCGGTTTCGTTAGGAAGAGGAAACGCTGTTGGCAAATTTCTACACCGTATGTGTAATAAATTTGCACACAACCGATAGTTGCTCTATATTCAAGGAGCCTGAAACTGTTTTGTAGTTATATGTTTCAATTAGACATAGTTCGCGACTTAACTCAAATGAATACTCTCTCTAATCGAAAGAATCTTACGCACGTTTAAAGTTCGCGCGGAAGTTTGCCACTACAATGGCCGCCGAGGCGCTCTTCAATTTGTCCGCCGTTCGCAGTCGACCACTCACGCGATTGATCTGGCAATGACAAACGAAATGAACTTAACGAGCACATTTAACTAGGCGTTAAAGACATCTTCTCGTTTACTAACGAGAAGATCAACGAGAGATGGACGAACGGGCGCTTAAGTGGTGCAGATGTGGAAAGTGGCCCACGTGAAACAGCAGGACCAGCAGGCGAAAAACGATGCATAATGGGGACCACCCGCACCGGGAGGCGGGCGGGCGAGTCCCGCAGTTCGTGACCGCCGCTGGCGTGGCGGAGGCGGAGGCGGAGGCAGCGCAACCGGCGGCCGCGTGCGCTGCGCGGCGCGGCCCGGCCTTCCTGTTTTTGTTGCCGTTTCGCTGACTGCGTTACGTCAGCAGCGCCGCGGCCGAGCTGTCAGACAGGACGGCACCTGTGCCAGGGGTGCCAACCTGCCGCCGCCGGCCGCTGCTGCGCTCTCTCCGTGCTCAATGACGTCCCGTTGGGAGGGTCGCTGTGCCACGTTCAGAGTGCAACAGGTGTAGGGGGGGGTGGGAATGTGTGTGTGTGGGTGGGTGGGTGGGTGGGTGGGTGACAGAGCGGTTGTGGAGGGATTGAGAGAGGTCGAGAGAGAGAGAGAGAGAGAGAGAGAGAGAGAGAGAAATGTGGAGAGAGAGAGAGAGAGAGAGAGAGAGACGTTGGCGAGTCAGGCCGTTCTGTCGCTTTTGTCTGGACGCCGGGCCACATAGGTAGGTACACCAGGCAATGAACGCATCGATGAGCTGGCCAAGCAGGCCACGGCCCCTGGATATTGGCCTCCCAGTCTCAGACCTCCGATCCCAGTTGACCCGCAAGGTCCTTGGGGTTTGAAATTCTCAATGGGCAGACTCCACCGAACCCAATAAGCTCCGTGTTGGCAAGCCATCTACCGCTGTGTGAAAGACCTCCCTGAGGGGTTCTCGCAGGGAGTCGGTTATCCTTTGCTGGCTCCGAATAGGCCATACTTGGCTCACGCATGGTCACCTTTTGCGTCGATGTGGTGCCCCTTTGACATCTTACTTGAATGCCGCAATTTAGCCGAAAAGTGGCGACATTTTAATATTCTTGACGCTTTGCAGCTTGCTTTAGCCGACAATGCCTCCATGGTTGATTCTGTTTCAAATTTACCCGTGAATGTGGATTTTACAAGTCCATTTAAAGTTTGTGTGTTTGTCATTACTCTATCCTCCACCTGCCTAAGTCTTCTAGGTAGGTGTTTTTAATGTGTCCCAGAGTGGCTGGATGTGTTACTTATATTTCTGTGATCACCCACCAACTGTTTCTGCCCTTTTATCTCTTCTCTTAACTTGTATTCCTTCCTCATATTTACCTGTTCCTTTTAAACTGTGACAAGTTAACGCCTTTACTTAGGAACGCTTAACACAATATTTTATCTTTCAGACTGGAACAAGGGACTGATAACCATTGCAGTTTAGTCCCTTCCAAAAACCAACAACAACGACAGAGAGAAAGAATGAGGGAAGGAAGACAGAGAGAGAGAGAGAGAGAGAGAGAGAGAGAGAGATAGAGAGAGAGAGAGAGCAAGTCAAAAAGAAATGTATAAATGTTTCTCCTATTGTCACTGTAATAACAATAAACTAGAAGGAATACTGGAGCATGACAACTTTAATGATCATTTACATCCATACTCCGCATACTGAACGCTGAAAGGCATAATCAGTCTCTAATGAAGATGATGATGGGGA
Source organism: Locusta migratoria (assembly GCA_026315105.1). Taxonomy (NCBI): domain Eukaryota; kingdom Metazoa; phylum Arthropoda; class Insecta; order Orthoptera; family Acrididae; genus Locusta; species Locusta migratoria. The sequence continues at coordinate 940,142,785 of CM048744.1, read as the reverse complement.
TGACCTCTTCGCGAGATATACGTAGCAGGGAGCAATATTCTGCTAGACTCCTCGGTAAAGGTATGTTCTCGAAACTTGGACAAAAGCCCGTACCGAGCGTAAGAGCGTATCTACTGTAGAGTCTTCCACTGGAGTTTATCTATCATCTCCGAAACGATTTCACGATTACTAAATTACCCTGTAACGAAGCGCTCTGCTCTCCATTGAATCTTCTCTACCTCCTCTATCAACCTCACCTGGTACGAATCTCACACCGGTGAGTTGTATTCAAGTAGTGGGCGAACAAGTGTGCTGTAACCTAAGATTCTTCCAATGAATCTAAGTCTGGCATCTGCTTTACCGACGATTGCTTTTATATGGTCGTTCCCTCTTAAATCATAATGCCTACTCTCGGATAATCTATGGAATTAACTACTTCCACTTGCTAACCTGCTATAGTGTTGCTAAATGATAAAGGATCTATCTTTCTATGTATTCGCAGCACATTACACTTGTCTATATTGAGATTCAATTGCCATTACCTGCACCATGCGTCAATTTGATGCAGATCCTTCTGGATTTCAATACAATTTTCCAATGTTACAATTTCTCTATACACTACGCATCATCCGCAAAAAGCCTCAGTGAACTTCCAATGTTATCCACAAGGTCATTTATATATATTTTGAATAGCAACGGACCCACGACACCCCCCTGTGGCACACCTGATATCACTCTTACTTCGGAAGACTTCTCTCCATTGAGAATGACATCATCATCATATAATCTACATTCATGGATTAGTAAGAGCCTATTCCGACTAGGAGTTCATATCTTGCAGGCAAAAAATTTATTTCCTACCGATATGAAGCAACGACTGCCGACCTTCTAAGTGAAGTTAGAATGCCATTCATCCGATACTTTCATACAGCTGACTGTATCTTTCGCTGAAAGCCTTTTCATGGTTAACAGCCAGGATCTATTGGAAACGCACGAATTAGCCCGAATGCTAGACAACGTAGCTAGTTCCCGCACCTCACTATGGTCATGCGCAAAGCCTCCCTGAAGGAAACGTCCGAGTCTCATAGTTGTGAGATTTATTACAAACACTTCACATTTTGTTCAAATCAAATGTTTGTAGAGCTATGGAACAAAACTGCAGTGCTAAACTTAAAAACTACTTAAACTAACTTATGCTAAGGACAACACACAGACACACACACACACACACACACACACACACACAAAACCATGCCTGAAGGAGGACTCGCATCTCCGACGTGGAGCGGACGCGCACTCCGCAGCGAGGCGTCTTAGAGCGTTCGCCACTCCCGCGCGGCTCATATTTTGTAAAATTCATTATATCAAAATGTCAAAATTCTAATGTTTAAATGGTTGTAAAGTTATGGGACCTAACTCCAGTGGTCATCGGTACCTAAACTTACAATCTACTTACATTAACTTATCCTAAGAACTACACACACGCACACACACACACACACACACACACACACACACACACATACCCATACCAGAGAGATCTAAATGTCCACTAATGACGCATAACCCGTAAAAAGGTTTAGAAGATGAAAAAAATGTTTATAAATCTATCGGACCAAACTGCGTGGTCATCAGTCCGTAGCTTACAAACTACTTAGACTAAGTAAAATAACCTAAGGACAACACACACAAACGCGCGCGCGCGCGCACACACACACGCACACGCACGCATGCCCCAGGGAGGACTCGAACCTCCGACGGTGAGCAACCGCGCGCTCCGCAGCGAGGAGCCTTAGACCGCTCGGCTACTCCACCGCAGCTTTAGAACGCAAACTCCCCATCCCACCCCCTCATATTTAGTGTAAGAATGGCACACTGGCACAAACAATATAGATCAAGCACGAAAACGAGAAGAAAATACTCGAAGCCTAGGATATGACTCATTGTGGAAGTACAGAAGATCTTGGATTCAAATTCTATTTCTAAAGAAAAATTTATATCGTTTAATTAAGCCTATTTTTGTTGCCCTGGTAATTATCGTGCTACGATTATGAGTCATGCATAAACAGGAGAGATGTCACAATAGAGGCTCATCGCCTTGTAATTGAATTGTCAAGTACCGGTGAAAATAAATAACATCGGATACAAACCTACAAACCGGGCGGAATGAACGCGTGAGCTAAGGCGTCATGCTGCGGTCTGGGCGGTTCGAGTGCTCCCTCGGGCATGGGTGTCTGTGTTGTCCTTAGTGCAAGTAAGTTTAAGTAGTTTGTAATTCTATAGACTGGAGGCCCTAGCAGTTTGGTCCAAACGTTTGATCATGTGAATAAAGCTACAATAGTTCGGACCCCGCTCCGTAGTATGGGGATGCTACTCCTAAACAAACGTGTAAACACACGACGTCATTTCGACAGCAACTTCCTTTCAGCTGGTAATCGAATGGTATTGAGCCGCGGGCGTTACAGCAGAACACAGGCAAAAAAACTGGTTTCTGCGAACAGACACGTCAGTGAACGGACGGACAATTCCTAACTTCGCGGAAAAAAAAGTGCTTGGGAAGGTTTGAATCGGGGACTTTCGCAGTTCACCATACGACCAAAACGCTCTCTTTGTAGGTGTTCCCCTCTCGTTTTATATATCCTTCTTGGTATGTTCACAGTCTCTAAAAAATGTTTCAGTATTTGTAAAGCTGTGGGACCAAACTGCAGTGTTCATCATTACAAACTACTTGAACTAAATACAAACATACAATCCCTGAGACGGTTTTTCGTCTCGAATATGTCAAAGACTTTCATGATAAATCTGAAGCATTGAATTAAAATTTGTGATGCGACCGGGAATCGAACCCAGACCTCCATCCTTACTCGGCAGACTCTTACCGCTTTTTTCCCTCTTTTGGCTCTATAGGTGGTTCTTTTCATTGCGGTCACTGATCATGTTTGTTCGTTGTTGTTCGTAGTGTTCTTGGCTCAGCTTTTTTTTATTACAGAGAACGTTCAGCCCTCTGACTGGGCCCGCTAGACCACCGCATCACTAGCGATTAAGGCGCCTCGGAACAGTCTAAGCACGATTTCCCTCCCGTCACAACTTTAATTCAGCTTCTGTGTTCCATAGAACATTGACACTACAGCTAAGGCTCTCCATTCAGCGGAATAGCACCTCGGCAATGGACATATTGGAATATTCCTGTTTTTTAAGGTGTAAATACAAATATACAATCCCTGAAACGGATTTTCGTCTCTAATATGTCAAAGACATTAATGATACATCTGAAGCTTTGAATTAACGTTTGTGATGCGACCGGGAATGGAACCCGGACCTCCATGCTTACTAGGCAGATGTCTTACTGCTAGACCACCGCATCACTAACAGGGAAATCGTGCTCAGACTATTCCGAAGTGCCTTAATCACTGGTGATGCGGTGGTCTAGCACAGCCTCTAGCACAGCAGAAACATGTTCATAAATATGATAAAGAGCTAGTTGGAAATCCAAACTGCCGAATAGGAACACTTCTTGATTATATTAAATATTCAATGGCTGAATCTGACATATTTGATGCTGAATTACTCAATGAGATTGACCTCCGTGACTACATAGGTAAGCTATTGAATATGATGTGGAGCCATGGAGAAATGGTTTGGAACTTGGACTATTTCAACCTGGGGCTACATACTTCGTTTTTCTTATTAGTCCAATCTAGAACTGTGGCTGGAAGAAAAAGCAAAACATCCTCAGTTAATCACGAGTGAATAAAATTGGAACTTAATTAAAATTAGTTTCTTGAGATGTTGTTTTAGTTATTAAATGATAATATTAAAAAAAGGTAAGACATCTGCCTAGTAAGCATGGAGGTCCGGGTTCGATTCCCAGTCGTATCAAAAATTTTAATTCAATGCTTCAGATTTATCATACTTGAACCAAGTTATGCCAAGGGCAAAACACTCTCTCTCCCTCCCTCTCCCCCCCCCCTCTCTCTCTCACACACACACAAACACACACATACTCATACAGACGCAATTGCCCGTTGGAGGACTCTTCCGACAGAGAAATGCCTCCCTCTCTTCAGTAACGCGACATAGAGAGCACAGCTACTATTTTGCTTACTTATAGTTTCACACACTTTCTTCCTATTTTCATAGATGATCCGTGATCAGTTTTTGATGGGCTTTCCAATGCACCCTACTGCCACTAAATCTGAGGGGGTTGTAATGGGGCCGCGTTGGAGTAGCCGAGAAGTCTAAAGCGTCTCGCTGCGGAGCGCGCGGTTGCTCGCCGTGGAGGTTCGAGTCCTCCCTGGGGCATGGGTGTGTGTATTTGTCCGTAGGTTAGTTTATCTAGGTTTAAGTAGTTTGTAAGCTACGGACTGATGACCATGCAGTTTGGTCCGATAGATTTACAAACATTTAGTTGCAATGGGGAGTTTCCCTTCTACGGTGAATTGTAATAATAATGGCGTTGTTGGAATCTAAGCGGATACCTCTGCTTGAACGGGTCGATTGCTGCGACATTACTCCCGCAGCGGTCTGGAGTCCACCACACGCATAAGCAAGGCGATCCCTCATTACGTATACTGCAGGCGAGACGGCACAGAACTTCGGCCTTGAGAAACTGCTCCTCTCTCTCTCTCTGTGGGGAGGGAGGGAGACATGGATGTCGCAGGGCTGTGGTTGCTGGGCTGGAAGTGACGGCGACGACGTGCGAGACCATCATTCACCGCCGAGACGGGCAGAAAGATTGGAAAACAGGGCGGAGTGACGCGCATGTGCTGCTTCGTGTCCGCCAGAACGATCCCAGGAAAGCTTGACTCGCTTCAGCTGTTCCATATTTCATAGCTGGGAGGCGACGCTGCGCCAATTGTTGTAGGCGTCAATGCGGTATAGCGGACGCCGTGGACAGCGGCAAAACCTGCACTAACATCCAAACTTCCAGATGTCAGTCAAATCCATACCTAACATTGTATATCGATATAATTCCTATATAATTCGTGCTGTGTGCTATAGTCCAGGAGACCGTGAATAAACTGTAGTAATAAGTAACATTAGACCTAGCAAGTAGAGGAAAAATATCATTGAAAGTATATGACATCGAGCTGCTGTGGGCAAGCTGGTAGAGCCATAGTTTTACTCAGGGTCCTGTCTTCAAGCCTTTTTTTTAATTTCAGTATGCGGGTAATTGTTATTCTGTGAAAAGTGTTCCTGACTTGGAAAAGGACTGTTCGGATTTTATAGCCGTGTGTTCTAACGACAGTTTACTCTGGACTCGCATTCGGAAGGATGGTGGTTCAAATCCACCTCCGGCCATCCAGATTTAGGTTTTCCGTGATTTTCCTAAATCACTCAAGGAAAATGCCGGGATGGTTCCTTTCAAAGGGCACGGGCGAATTTCCTCCCCTAGTCCTTCCCCAAAAATCCGAGCGTATGCTCCGTCTCTAATGACCACGCTGTCGACGGGACGTTAAACCCTAAGCTTCCTTCCTTCTAACGGCAATTTTATTTTGCTTCGTTGGTTTGGAAGTAGCAAACCTATAGGGCACATTCCCAGTTTCACAAAATAAACAGACGCGATGCAAACATAAAGAAAACTGCATCATATGTCCATCAGTATTAATAATATTGAAATTATTATTATCATTAATTATTATTATTAATACTTCTATACGTCTGTTGCAGTATTGTTTCGATTCCTTCTCTTTATTCTCTGAAAAACAGTCCTCTCACATATACCGAACACTTTGTCCAATATAACAATTGCCAGCGTAATGAAAAAGGAAAAAAAAATCTAATTTTATTGAGATGTGGTTCAACAGCCGTAGAATATTTGAGGAAATGCATACTATAAACCATCAGCTGTTTATTATTTTTCAAACTTCTACCGGTTTCGGTTATAAATCATCTTAACGGAAGAGAACGAGACTGATTAAACAGGTGCATTATATGCCTCCTTATGCATAATGGCATGCATGTCTCACAATAAAAATAAATAAGACGTCACTAGGCATCAAGCAATGCCAGGCTTTGGCAGACCTTGCTAGACCTTGGTTCACCATCACACAGCCTGGCATTGCTTTTATGTTTTTAATCAAGACTTGATGCCTAGTGACGTCTTATTTATTTTTATTGTGTGACATGCATGCCAGTATGCATAAGGAGGCATATAATGCACCTGTTTAATCAGTCTGTCTCGTTCTCTTCAGTTAAGTTGTTTTATAACCGAAACCGGTAGAAGTTTGAAAAATAATAAACAGCTGATGGTTTACAGTATGCATTTCCTCGAGAAAAAAAATGTAGTGGGCGCGGCGTGAACCCAGGACCCTTGGTATAACAAACTGACGCTCTACCAACTCGCTCACAGCTGCTCGATATAACGTGCTCTCACAGTCATGCACTTTCTCTACACCGTAGGACAGTTGTTATTATTATAGTTTATTCAAATTCTCCTGGAAGACAGCACTTTGCACGAATTATATCGAAGTTTCGCTTGAAACTCTATCGATATACAACGTTTCTTAGCGATCTGACTGACATCTGGAGGTTTGGGTGTAAATGGCAGACAATATAGTTAACAAGGGAAAAGGAAACGTAGCTACTCACTGGCTCTTAAGCTCGTCCAGGACGCAACTTCAGTGTGAGACCTTGTTGCATCACAGAGACGATATACAGGGTGATTCAAGAAGAAGACATGCAAATATTTTAATATTTTTGTATAACCTACCTTGCCTTCGAGCAAATAAACTCGCCCCGCCTCACGTCATCAGTGTGCGCACAATCGAGGGAAACACAGTCACTTGTGAGAGCGCGATCCAACGTAACGGTGTAGCCCTGTTTTCCAAACAGAAACAACGGATTTGGATCAAGATGGAATGTGCCAGAATTCGTAGAGAGTTATCATTATCTTTAAGAGGCGTCCGGAGAATCGGCATTGTCGTACAGAACAGTGACACGTTGGGTAAAAGCCTTCATCGAAGGTCGGCCAACATTGGCAGACAAGCGTCGGGCAGGTCGTCCTAGCATCTCTGAAGAAGATGTGCATACTGTTGTCACTTTAGTGGACAGTAATCGACGCCAGACGATTCGTGAGCTCGCCCACGAAAGTGGAATAGTGCATACGACTGGGCTTCTCTTCCTGAAGGAACGCCTGGTCATGCATTACCTGCGACCAGCTTCACGAAAACAGCGCAATTCTTTCTGCGTGACCCACCCATTATTTTTTGCGATAATCCGTGGGCCCATACAGCACAAGCTGTGGCTGCTCCATGCGGCCGATGCGACTGGTAAATACTGTACCATCCACCATACTCCACAAAGTCCTTCTGACTTTGTTTGCGATGATGAAGGAACCATTTCGTGTTATTCGCTGCGTAACTGTTCCAGAGATTCGACAGGTAGTAGACCGCTCCATTCAAAGCATCAACGGAAGAGGTTCTTCTAACAGTATACTATGCCTTCCACATGTCTGGCAATGGGTTCTATACAACGATAGTGACTATGTGCAAACACGTAACACTTTTGTGTCGGTTGTGCATAAACAGTTGCCACTATTTAAGTTCCAACCCTCGTATAAAGGCATAAATGATCTAAGATACCAGACTAGAAGGTGATATCTCAAGAGTGCCGAAACCAGCCGTTAACACATATAATAATAACAATAATAATAATATATTATTATTTGCGATCTTGGCATAATACAGTCACGCACACCTCTAACAAGTCCTCTTCCCGGACAGCATCGACGAGCACGACTTTACTGGTGGAGTCAGAGGATCACCTAGGAATTACTATTACTTCAGACTTAAATTAGAAAGAACGCATAGATAATGTCGTGGGAAAGGCGAGCAAGAGACTGCGATTTATTGGCAGAACCCTTAAAAAATGCAACAGAACTACTAAAGAGACTGCATACACTAAGCTTGTACCTCCTTATTTGGAGTATTGCCGCCCAGTGTGGGATCCTTATCAGGTGGGTTTGACGGAGGACATTGAAAGAGTCCAAAGAAGGGCACCTCGTTTCGTATTGTCACGATACAGGGGAGACAGCGTTACGGAAATGATACTGGATTTGGGATGGGAATCATTAAAACAACGGCGCTTATCGCTGCGGCGTATGCTACTTACGAAACTCCAATCGCCAGCATTCTCCTCCGAATGCGAAAATACATTGTTGACTGCCACTTACATAGGTAGAAAAGATCATGAGAATAAAATACGAGAAATCAAAGCTGGAACGGATAGTTTCAGGTGTTCTTTCTTCCCGCGCGCTATTCGAGAATGGAAGTAAGGAAGGAAGCTTGGCGTTTAACGTCCCGTCGACAGCGTGGTCATAAGAGACGGAGCTTACGCTCGGAAGGTTTGGGTAAGGATGAGGAAGGAAATCGGCCGAGCCTTTGAAAGGAACCAGGCATTTGCCTGGAGAGATTTAGGTAAATCACGGAAAACCTAAATCAGGGTGGTCGGAGGTGGATTGGGACGACCATCCTTCCCAATACGAGTCCAATGTGTTACCACAGGGCCGGCCGCGGTGGCCGAGGTGACTGAGGCGCTCCAGTCACGGTCAGCACGGCCACTACGGTCGGGGGTTCGAATCCCCCCTCGGGCATGGATATTTGTGCCGTCCTAGTTCGTAAGTAGTTCATAAGTAGTTTGTAAGTTTAGGGACTGATAACCCCGTAGTTAAGTCCCATAAGCTTAACAAACATTTTTTTGAATTTTTGTTACCACAGCGCCACCTCGCTCGGTCGAGAATGGAATGGGAGATAAATTGTATAAAGGTGGTTCGATGAACCTTCTGCCAGACACTTAAACGTGATTTGCGGAGTATCCCATGTAGATGAATGGTGAGCCGTGATCTTCATCGATGAAAGCAGTTCCTGCCTGCACGGAAGTGATGGTCATTTGCGCCCAAGGTGTAGATCTGAAGAGCACTCACTGTCTCGGAAAGTGGATTCGTCCAACACACAGTGATACACTCCGGGCCTCATCGTGACGTGTGCGATAAGCTACAGCTCCTGTTCGTCTTCGGTGTCTTGGTCGGATGGATTTATTACGGAAATCCACTCTTCCGTCCCCACATGCGGAGAACCTTTCGAGGCAGATCGCGCCTTCTTTGCACGTCCGAATCACACTCAGGCTGGCTACTCATTGAAGGCAAATCCGTTTCTGTGTGCTCCACATAAAGGCGTGCCGTAACACATTTTGATTATTTGAGCGCCATTGGCCGCTGTCAGTTGCTGTTCTCCGATGTAGGTACCGCCCTATGCTCGCAGACATCTTCTACAGCAACGGCATCCAGATGTTCTATTTCACGCCCTCCTCCTTTGTATTCAAACCAGGAGACTTTCACATGCAGTCTGATAGAGCACAAGTATTGGCAGCCACAAGTGAGTACCGTGAAGGACTGCATTCAGAATTTCACTTCCAAGGAGATGGGTGTGGTACTGAACAACATGATTCCGATGCTGTAGAAGATGTGCAACAGTTTTCCACCATGGTACGTTAGCAACATCGTTCGACACCAACAGACAACGGCGAATGACGCTCAGATATTCAAATGTTTGTTAAGCTTATAAGACTTAATTGCAGGGTCATAAATCCCTAAACTTACAAAATGCTTATTAACCAACTTATACTAAAGACAGCACAAACATCCATGCCCCACGGATGATTCGAACCCCCGACGGGGAACGGCTCAGATATTCCAAACATGTGACGTCACGCCTCTGCGAAAGAAAAAGCTGTCATTAGCGAGCCACGGTGTCATCCAGACATTCAAAGCAACCTCTATTCAGCTTGACAATATCCTCCTCATCTCAGAACGAAACGCAGAGTTTCCGTTACAAAAAATCAACCGCGGCATAATAAAACGGAATATTTCGGCCTTGAAAATTTACATTTTACGAAAAAGGAATAGTAATACACGACGTCAAGTTAACATACACTATGTTTACATGCAACACATCTTCCAGAAGACGAAAACCGTTTTTCGTAAACCGTTTTTCGCTGTCGTGTTTACATGGCATAGCCTGAATCGGATTTCCTAGCTCACTTAACATGGCGGCTGGAAAACAGCTGATTCTGTTCCTTATTTAGTCTGCACAATCGCTATTTTTCTTTATTTAAATACACAGATTTATGTTCACTCTAATATTTATACATTTATTTCACATTAGAAAATATCACTCTTTCCATATGTGCCGAAAATTATTAACAAGAAAACACAATCTGACAAGCCAAGAACGCTTCAAAAACGGTTGCGTTTACATGGGCACGAAAATCGATTGTGGAACGGGAAAGCCGCTTTAGAGAAGCGGATTTCCAGAATCGATTTTGGAGTGTTTACATGACCAACCAAAACCGGAATTGGGATATCGGTTTACGAATTCCGGTTTTGGGAGCCCATGTAAACGGGATGATAATCAGACCTAAATAGCAAGTGAGGAACAATTTGGAATTTAGAAAGCTTCTTGTTATTTGTGTTGTGGTTAATAATGATGGTATTCACGACAGCATAAAAATAACAAAATAAGATTTTTATTTACAGTAATAAAAATTTGAATGAGTTAGTGAACACTAGAAACAGGCCGTATGAGTATACGACGTTCAGTGACCTCTGTCACCTTCTAGATAATTAACCTATCCTCCTGGGACATTCTGCTGATGGGAAGCTAAGAGCCACTTCAAACAAGTGACACCCTGATGCGCAAATATTCCCGGGCCACGCCTTTAATCATATTATTCGAGCAGATACGTTTGGCCCGCTGTGGGAGTTTCCATTACAGTAATTAACGTGGTGGTATTTTCGGTCACATGCTTCACGTCACTTAGTATCCCACGGGAAGATTTTACCGCATCGCTGCAAATGGCTTACAGATGGGTGTCTATGGACAGTTTAGAGTCCCAGTTGCCTTGTTGATAGAGGAAGCAGCTCTGGAAGAAATAAAATTACGAAGAGTTAGGGGCGGGGGGCATTACTTACCGATCTCAGTGCACAAAAGAAACGGACGAAAATAAATACTTATATAAAGCCAAGCTTTTGGAAACTTATTTCTTCATCAAGGAGAAGAAACAAAGGAGAAAACAACAAAAGAAGGAAATGATACTATCTTAAACACGGTTGTAGTTCAGGAACTACAAGACGATAAACTGGAAAAGGAAAAGGTTCGGAATTAAACAGCCAAAGAGCCATATTTCGAAACTTTCTGTTTCTTTAGGGGAAACAGCACCCTTATGATTATATGTATATATACAGAATGTAAACGGTATAAGCCACCAAAATTATACACACAGTACTACAGTGTGCTTCACAAAAAAGTCGAATGGAATATTGTTGCATCATGTACTTCATTTTTGTATTTGTAAAAACCATTATTTGTAGGACTGATGATAGGCGTATTTCTGTTTACATTATCGACTGATCATAGACAAGAGAGCCCCATAATCGCGTGGTGGGAGAGAGAGCGCGCAGGTGCACTACGCGACGAGAAATGCAAATATCGGACGTTTACAACGACGCGGCACTGCGGCTAGGTGCTACTGAAACAAGCAATTTGAACAGCCATTGCTTTGTCAAGAATGTGTAATTCATTTTTCATAAGTAATGACCGAGCGAGGTGGTGCAGTGGTAAGACACTAGACTCGCATCTGGGAGGATGGTGGTTCTAATCCACCTCCTGCCATCCAGATTTAGATTTTCCGTGATTTTCCTAAATCGCTCCAGGCAAGTGCCGGGATGGTTCCTTTCAAAGGGCACGGCCGATTTCCTCCACCATCCTTCCCCGAAAATCCGAACGTAAGCGGGACGTTAAACCCTTCGTTCATAAACATTAAATTAAGTAGAACCATTCTTTACTCTTTTACAGTACCATAATAGTCAGGGTAGTAAAGAAAAGCTAATATAAAAGAAGGAAGGATGGAAGGAAGCAAGCTTGGAATTTAACGTCCCGTCGACATTGTGGTCATTAGAGACGGAGCTCACGCTCGGAATATTTAGGAAAGGATGTGTAAGGAAATCGGCCGTGCCCTTTCGAAGGAACCATCCCGGAATTTGCCTGGAGTGGTTTAGGGAAATCACGAAAACCTAAATCTGGATGGCCGGTGATGGATTTGAATAATATCAAAGAAAATGTGTTTCCCTTAGTACAAATTCAACCAGTTAGCTAGTAATTGTGCATTACTTACAATCAACCATTTCCTTTTTTTTACAAAATGACTGTAACAAAAAATAAAACAAGTAATTTGCTTTTTATACAATACTAACGAAAATGAAACCTAAATTACTTTGTTTCCTCTTACACAATACCATTCGATCTTACATGCTTCATGACAGCAAACACAGTTCCCTCGCACTAGTTCACACACATGCATGTTTGTCTTATGGTATTGGCAGCATCGAAAATCCGATGCGTTAAGTTCGCGTAAATTCTTAACTTGCTAACCATAAACAACTTCCTTCATTGGGGCTAGAAGTAAAAATCCTGTGGATTTAAATCAGGGCTGCGCGCTGGCCATCGACGTGGACTCTAACGCCCGATCCATCGTCCTGGAAATCGTCTATTTGTGACCAATGTGCGGTGGAGCATCATCGTGGAGGAACCACATGTTATGACTTATGCCTAACGAACTGTCTTCTAGAATCATTAGTAGCAATGTTTCCTCTACAAACGTTCAGTAATAGTTGTCAGTCAAACGTGCAGGTAAACCTTAAGGCGCAGTAATGTAATCAACGAGCATACTCTCCCACACATTTACGGAAAATCGTCGCTGAAAATGTGTTGCCACTACGTGGCGAAGATTGTGTACACTCCATGTTATGGAAATTAGTTATGCCGTCACGAGTGAAACATGCTTCATCTGTGACAAATATTTTGTTGACAAAATCACGCTGCTCACTGTGTAACAAAAACCACTCGTGGAGGGAAACCTTGTTGTTCTAATGCTTATAAGTGTCGAATGTGCCAAAGCTGCAGACGCTCCTCTTTCAAAGTATGACGAACGACAGTGTGAGATACACCCACTTGGTGGGCGATGCTTCCTGTACTCTGAATAGAATCCTACTCGATGCGGTCCAAAATTCTATCCTCAGCTTCCAATGTACTATCGGCTTGTTGTGGGTTTCTACCTTCTGCGCGGGGCAGTAAAGAACCTGTATTTCTCAATCAAAGGTAATTAAATACGTACTCATAAGTTTTATTCAGATATGGTGTAACAAAAAAGGAAAGCATATCAGAACAGAAGCTACGTTTCGCACAGAGACGAAAATTTAAAAAGGTACTGATAACTATTGTACTTTATTAAGAAGTAAATGCATAATAATCGCCGCGTACAAGTAGAGAATGACAGAAACACTTTGTGAACAGCAGCAAATGTCTCTCGTGCAGGAAGTCGTCCTTGTGGAAAGGCTTCTCGATAAATTTGTACAGCCCTCACAACACATTTTGCTTCACCATAAATTAAACGATCTCATAGTTCAGAAATAGTAAATACCCTTCCATCCTAACTGTTAACAGAGTTGCAGGACATGTTAGTCGACGACTGTCGTCGCTCGGCGTATTACAATGACGCACTCACTCAGGCCATAGTGGCCTATATATTTACGATTCACGCTCGGGATGTCAATACATGCAACAGGCAATAACAGGATCCGATTGCTTACGTACGAACACTGCAAAGTGTCTACTTTTCCAAAAACATTATCCTAAGACGAACAGTATTTTTTTTTTTTTTTTTTTTTTTTTTTTTTCCTGGGACAGCCATAGGAAACACGCAAACATGTTCCTAGAACTTTTTGTCAGGCACACCGAGATATTCCATCTGTAAAAATTTGGCGGCTTATGCTGTTTACACCCTGTATATGTATAGAACCGCATAACATTGCGCAACGGTATGCCACTTCTTTTTGCTTTAAATTGGGTGCAAACACGGAGAAATCTAAGCTTCAGTAGGAGAGATGTTTATGTCAAGGACTCAAGTTTTTCGTTGGCATAAAATGTATAGTGAAGGCATACCAAAACAAGCTCGCATGTCAAAGTCAAAGTGAAATGCATGCTTGTGAGCTTCCTTGATTCCAACGGAATTGTTCATAAAGAATGGGTGCCTCCTGGACACAGAGTTAACCAATATTACTACAAAGAAAATTTTGAAAGATTTCGTAAAAGAGTTCTTCGTGTCCGTGTCAACATTGCTGATAGCTGGATTCTGCGCCATCTCATACTGCTCCGTCGGTACAGCATTTTTTAACCCCAAAACAAATTTCAGTATCGCCATCCCATAATGCGCCATTCCACACTGCTCCGTCAGTACAGCATTTTTTAACCTCAAAACAAATTTCAGTATTACCACATCCACCTTATTCACCAGATATCGCACTGTGGGACTTTTTTCTATTTTCAAAAGTAAAGTCGGCGGTCAAAGGACACCATTTTCAAACAACACAAGATGTCCAAGAAACAGTGACAAAGGTCTTGGAGGATATTACAGAAGATGACTTTCAGAAATATTACCATCAATGACAGAAGCGCTGGAAAAAGTGTGTGCAATCAGAAGGGAACTACTTTGAAGGAGACAACACTAAACATGACGAAAATGGTAAGCAACTTTTTTCACATCAGTCTCATTACCTCATTGTCGCATCTCGTATAACTAGTGCAGCTCTCATAAAAGAAGTTAAAAGTGCATTAAAATTTGTGGTGGAATTTTTCAAAATCAGCTTTGAAATCCCCATTTACATGTTCTTCAAGTTTGTTTGGGTCACAGCCTAATAGCTTCACCTCTGGAAACATTTTATGTGGCATTTTTATCGGAACTAGTATTGCCTGTGGTCGAAAATCAACCAATTGTGTTTACAATGGTCACTGCGGGTAAAATTTTACGTATCATGTCGGCGGCCTCGCGTGTTTATTTTGGCAACATCAACAGCACGATAGAAAATCTTTGCCCATTTGTTCGAACCACACAGAATGACTCGATTAGTGTATCGTACAGACCATGAAGTAAACAAATAATTCTGTTCCTGCTTTATGGTTGACAGGTTCTTGTATGTAGCCCCGTCCACTCAGTAAAAATAATTGCCCTCGTAAAGCGAAGATTCCATGAGAAAACATCAGCGTTGTCAAGCGATTGGATAAAATGAAGACTCACAGGATTCTCACTATTCAGCATCTGTTGCCAACATTATCATCCGCTGGGACATTTGGTAAAATTTAACCGACACTGGTAGGTATGAAACGGTATCTTTTACGTGTTAAGGAAAATGCCTGACACAATAACAATAAATAAAAACGGAAGTACATACTTCTCATGCCATTTTCGAATTATATAACTTTCATTAGCCTAATATTTGAAATGGAGCTACAATTTTGGTGTTCGTATATTTATAGAACGCCAAGAAATAATGTTATTTCGATACTGCGATATTCAGAATTCCAGAGATGACAACATGTCGACTTCGTAGTTCCACCTGTGAACCGCTACATGCCTCTCCTGGCGCATTATCATTTATATCGGCATTCTCGACTTCGTAGTTCCACCCGAGCACCGTTAGATGCCTCTCCCGGCGCATCATCCTATATATCAGCATTCATATGAAAACATCCATTTCCTTTAACCACTCTTTATCACTGCGAAAATGAAGCATTTGAACGGCACAAGAAAGTGAGTTGGGAGCACTCCATCTTCAAATGTCTGTAAATCTATCGGATCAAACTGCATGGTCATCAGTCCGTAGCTTACAAACTACTTAAACCTAGGTAAACTAACCTACGGACCAAACCACACACACACACACACACACACACACACACACAGACACCCCAGGGAGGACTCGAACCTCCACGGCGAGCAACCGCGCTCTCCGCAGCGAGGTGCTTTAGACCGCTCGGCTACTCCATTGCGGCAGCACTCCTTGTTTCGATATTCACTTATTTTAATACGGCAGATGCGCTGCATTACAGAATCTTTGGTCGAGACGAATAGCCAATAAGTGAGCTGACTGTTGGAGAATGTAGAACTTGATCCAAGCTGTAAATAGGAAAATTTCTACTTCCTTTTACCACTTTTAATGGCTAAATGCACACATAATATTTATATTCGTGACATCTACGACAAACAATCTTTGGAATTATGTAACTTTCATTGGCCTTCTTGTACGAATAAATTAGTAATCTGTACCACAATTTTCGTGTTAGAGTATTTATATAATGTCAATAGTAGCACCTCCTAAAATATTTCTTATTCCTCCTGAATCAGCCTGTACACACGATACGTTGAAAAGTCTGAATTTCGTTTTATAAACAGTCGTTTGCTCGCGGCTAGCTCCGCCGGAGCGCGTCCAGAGAGGAGCGATGCGCCCGCTGTCGGCGGCTGTCCTCGCCGTCGCCAGATGATTATGGCGGTGGCGGCGTCGGTCGCGGCCGCTCTATTCTTAGCCCATTGTCTCGCTGTCGAAGGCGATTCCAGTGTCACGAGGCAGCACCTGTTGCCGGGGACGCCTCTCCGTCCGCTCCCGGCGACGCGCCGGAAAACGGTTGTTCGCGCATGGACGATTGCGGCCACTGTGAAAGCTTTTGCAGGCTAATTGCAACTGCTACTACAAACCACCGTATAATGCCTGACGGAAGATACCTCGTAGCCATTACTAGTTCAAATGTTGGTAGAGCTTATGGAACTTAACTATGGAGCCATCAGTCCCTAAACTAACAAACTACTTATGAACTAGCTAATACTAAAGACGGCACAAATATCCATGCCAGAGAGGGGATTCGAACCTTCGGCCGTAGTGGCCGTACAGACCGTGACTGGCGCCCCGCAGTCCCTTCGGCCACAGCGGTAGGCCCATTACTAGTGATTTCCTTTCCTGTTCTGAGAGAAGTATAACGACAAATTATTTGGCCGATACTACTCCTAATAATTTACCTTATCGTTCTACATCTAGTACCTACTACGAATTACTTGCTTTTCTGTTCCTCTCCCATGTTGAACGAAGGAAAAAAGAATTTCTCATGTGCATCTGTACAAGTCCTAATCTTTCTTATCTTTGTGGACTTTCCGAGAAATTTAAGTTGGCGGCAGTAGAATCTTTCTGCAGTCCGCTTCAAATTCCCTCCCTCTCAATTTCTCCACTAGTGTTTCAAATGTTCAAATGTTTGTAAATCTATGGGACTTAACTAAGTTTAACTAACCTACGGACAACACATATACCCACGCGCGAGGGAGGACTCGAACCCCCGACGGCGAACGGTTGCGCGAACCGCAGCACGGCGTCTCGGTGCGCATGGTTATTCCGCCGCGACTCAATAGTGTTTCTTGAAAACAACGTCGCCTTACCTTCAGCGATTCCCATTTCATTTCGCGAAGCGTCTCAGTAAAAGTTACGCATTGATCGAACCTACAAGTAACAAAAGCAGCAGCCCACCTCTGAACTGCTTTTGTTTTCCATTAACCCCATCCCAAACACTTGAGAAACACTCAAGATGGGATCGAAAATAATTTTAATATGCTGTTTCATTTACAGTCGAATCACATCTTCTCAAAATTTTCGCAATAAACCGAAATTAACCATCCTCCTTCCCCTCGACTGACCTTATATGCTCATTCTATTTCATATCGCTGCGCAACGTTGCGCGTAGGTACTTTATTGACACGACTCTACATCTACATACATACTCCGCAATCCATCGTAAGTTGCGTGGCGGTTAGTACACTGTAGCACAACTAGGCATTTCCTTTCCTATTCCACTCCCAAATAGGACGAGGAAAAACAGAATGCCTATATGCCTCCGTACGAGACCTAATTTCTCTGATCTTTGTGATCATTAGGCGAAATGTAAGTAGGCGGCAGGAAGATCGTTTTACATTCCGCTTCAAATTCCGGCCCTCTAAATTTCCTCAACAGAATTTCTCGAAAAGACCATACTACTAATCCTGTATTCATACATACGGGACTGTTTCTCCAATTCATCTGCATCACCTTACCTTTTTCTACATTTAGAGCTAGCCGTCATTCCTCACACCAACTAGAATTTTGGTCAATTTGGTGCAAGTGACCCTGCAGCCTCCTACAGTCATTCAATGATGACACCTTCCTGTACACCACAATATCAACAAACAGCCGCAAACTGCAATTCACTCCGTCCGTCATATATATATATATATATATATATATATATATATAGAGAGAGAGAGAGAGAGAGAGAGAGAGAGAGAGAGAATAATAACGGTCCTGTAACACTTCCCCAGAGCACTCCTCAAGATACTGTGCTCTCTGATGAACACTCGCCATCGAGAACAACGTACTGGGTTCTTTTACTTAAGTAATCTTCAAGCCATTTAGGTACCTATTCCATATGCTCGTACCTTCGTTAGCACGCTGCAGTATGGCACTGTGTCAAACGCCTTTCCCAAATCAAGAAATATGCAGTCTGCGCCGGCCGCGGTGGCCGAGGTGACTAAGGCGCTCCAGTCACGGTCAGCACGGCCACTACGGTTGGGGGTTCGAATCCCCCCTCGGGCATGGATATTTGTGCCGTCCTAGTTTGTAAGTAGTTCATAAGTAGTTTGTAAGTTTAGGGACTGATGACCCCGTAGTTAAGTCCCATAAGCTTAACAAACATTTAAAATTTTTTTTTTTTTTTTTTTTTTTTGTAGTCTTCCTGTTGCCCTTATTCCATGTTTCGCAAGATATCATGAGAAAAGGGCAAGCTGGGTTTCACACGATCGATGCTTCCTAAAACCACGCTGATGCATGGACAGAAGCTTTTCCTTCTCAAGGAAATCTACTGTATTAGAACTGAGAATCTTTCCGTTCCTTAAACAAACTGTAAGTTTTCGTCATTAAAATCAGACAGACGTCAAATACCCTGTTATTTTCTAGAATAGTGTTATCGAAAAGAAAGTCATCTTTCCTTCAGGTATTTCCATTTGATTTCCGAAAGCATTACCGTAACCAGAGCGTAGACGATTTATTGCTATGGTAGGAGGGGGAATTGGAGGATACAGTTGTTTTGCTGATTATATGTGTTGGAAGAGGGGTCAGTAAGTTCGTTCAGATAGTGCCCAAAATATCAACCGTATCAGCGTTAAAAGTTGAAACACAATTTGCATTGTGTGTGACTAAAAATAGAAACAAATTAATGATTATGGAAAACATGTTTCTTATTGGAAACTCAGCGAACTAGTATATGTTTCAGAAATGAAAATAAGTCACGTACACAAAATATTTTTAAAATTTATTAATTATCAAATATTTATTTATTATCAAATAAGTTGTCAAAACATGTTGCGAACGTGACTTATTTTCATTTCTGAAAATCAAATTGGATATTGCTGTGGGAAGGATGGTCCACCACTCCCCCCTCAATCCCCTACATGTATCTAATGCAGCTTTCCGATTTTTCGCTCTTGTGTCTTGATCGAAGTTACCAGAAACAAATCAAGCAGCCCGACTTTGTAACATCATCCACAGTAATTAGCGGATTTTGTTGAAGTGATTTTTTTAATCTCCAAATTTGAAAAAAAGGGACTTCGACGGCGAGAATTCACATAGAATGAGGTCACAAAATGTTTGTAAATCTAAGGGACTTAACTACATTGATCATCAGTGCCTAGTCTTACAAACTAATTTCACTAACTTAAAGTAAGTTATGCTAAAGACAACACAAACACCCATGCCCGAGGGAGGACTCGAATTCTCCACGGCGAACGGCCGTGCGCACCGCTGCAAGGCACCTTAGAATAATGTCTTCGCTTAAGCAGAACTACATTTACATATTTACTCAGCAAAAGAGATATAAGTTCCTGGTAGATGGTTCGTAAAACTGCTTTCGTAATGAGACAAACCATAATTATTTGTTTTATATCATTTAAGACCAATAGAACGAAGTCTGTAACTATTTCAAATGTTTGTTAAGCTTATGGGACTTAACTACGGGGTCATCAGTCCCTAAACTTACAAACTACTTACGAACTAGGACGGCACAAATATCCATGCCCGAGGGGGGATTCGAACCCCCGACCGTAGTGGCCGTGCTGACCGTGACTGGAGCGCCTCAGTCACCTCGGTTTAACTATTTCACCTACAAGGAAAGTACTCGGACTCGAACAAACACAAATACACCAAAATCGTGTGACAGGTAATGTAGAGGTCCTTTATAGCACTAGCGATACTCTCCCATCTGCAAAACTTTGCAGTCACCCATTAGAGGCCTCTGCGTGTGCCGTGCCGCATTTAGAGACAGTGCGATGTGCCTCTGAAGTTGCGTTTTGTGACGTCATTTGTGTGATGAAGCGTCAGATGGGTCGGCGATTGGTAATTAATCCTGCTGATGTATTGCGATTGGTTGAGATGAAATTCCGAAGAGCCCTTCTTCGTGAAAATGGTCTTAGTGTAGAAGATGAATCAGTCGCATGTTTTCTGGTATCTATTATAGTGCAGAAAGATGAGCACACATTAGGAACACTATGATAGATACCACGTAACATGCGAATGATTCATCTTCTACACCAATACCATCTTCACTAAGGTTTCTTCGTAACTTCATCTCAACCAGTCGCACTATATTAGCAGGATTTTTTACCAATCGCCGACCTATCCGACGCTTCACTACACAAAAAACATCACAAAACGCAAATTCGGAGGCACAATGCACCGTCCCTACTGGTGAACCGGCAGGGCAAAGTCCAATGCGGCGTGGCACACGCAGAGGCCTCTAATGGGCGACTGCAGAGTTTTGCAGATGCGCGAGTACGACTAGTGCAATAAGGGACTTTCACATTATCTTCCACACGAGTTTCGTGTATTTAATTTTGTTCGAGCTCAAGTACTTTCCTTGTTAGTTTCCACAAACATTCCAGTCCTTACTAGATCGATCGAATAGGATAATCGAATCAATTTCTAGCCAGTAATAGAAAATCGCCCACCCTGCGACCGAAACAAGTGCGTAACTGAACTATTCATATAGGTTAAGCTTATTTCCGAAATAATTAACATAATTTATGCGATGTTCATTAATGGACAATAATTATATTTGTGATTTGAATTGAAGATTAGTTCCCTCATGTATGTGAGGTAAAACACCGACGTCATTTTTGTAGCCGTGAGCATTCAATTACGGCCTCATAGCAAAGAGCTTCGCACGTCTTTACAGGAACGAGAACACCACTTGAGGACGGCAGTTCGGTAGGCACTTCGGAATTTCAGTGTTTTGCTTTGGTGTAGCAAGGCTCAAACAGGATCCTTACACGTGTTGCCACTTCAGTACAAATGGAGACGGTTACACGCTGTCTGTGGTAACTCGGAGAATTGCATTCGCGCTGTTGGCTGACTTGCGTCATATGCAGTCGCTGTACTTCGACATACACACATTCAGCGGAGATTTCGCCGTTAGTCATCGTTCACAGAGGCAGTACGAAGACGGCAGTCATACACACACAGCACCATTACGGCGTTCCCAAAACACATTTCTTAGATGTCAAATGTAAACGATAAAATATTGTTACAGATTCATATTTTTATACGATTACTAGCTGCTGAACCCGGTATTCCTCGTGTGTATATGCATTTTTCCAGCGTTATATTAGAAACGAAAATAAAAATCCGAAAATATTCCATCTCGTGTATTTATGAAAACAGCTTAGAAATTGTACAACAGTAAAACAAGGAAATATGCATAATCTACAAAATTTTTGTGCAGTATCCAAAGAAAGAAAATTATTATTAAAATGCAAATGATGTATAACATTATTTTAATTGAAAACTTGACTATAAACAATATATCTTGTTACTTGTCGAGGAGCTAGTATGAATAAATTCTTTGGTGAGTCCACCATTGAGCAGTCGACCATGCGAGAAACATGGAGATGTCAAATCCACTCCACGGTATTTAAAATATTGTGCCTGTGATTTTGTTAATTGTAATAAAAAATGCAAGACTCACTGGAAATTGTTGTCTCTTGAATTAAACGGTAGATTTTTCGGAATAAGGGGTATTCGTGGGAAGGTTTTTCTCATTGTTCACGACGTCATATCTCCTGAAGTATGTCTCGTAGATAGTCTTTAATCCCACAACGATTGTTTACTAACAGCAGCAATATGTGTACCAAGTTTAGTTGAAATCGGTTCATTATTTTAGGAAGAGAGATGGAAAATAACGTATGATGTAGCAGTTATTCGGATATTTCATTGTTTGTAACTTTATATCTCCTGAAATATGTGTCGTATTATAATGTAACTTCGACGGTACATACAGTTGTATATGTGTCTAATGTCTGCAAAATATGTCGTGAATGGTGTTAGCAGTAAAGACGTAATAGATCGAAACATCATGCGTGATGATGTTTTTTCCATTAAACAAATTGTTTATGACTTTATATGTCACGAACTATATGTCAAACTGTGACACAGTTTCAGAGGAACGTTCAGTGATATGTATGCGTACTATCTGCGAATACAGTTTACAGTCTAGAAGTAATGACTTGTAAAGTCATACCAAATGCCGTAGATATACATCATCAACATCAGAAAAGTAGTAAGCGATAAACTTTTTCCCTCTTATCATTTTGTTGGGGTTATCAGGGAGAAAAAGTTCAGCAAAAACTTGAAATTATGTTCAAAGTTTATTGCTCTCATTGTCAAATATCTAACGCGCCGTAAAATAGTAGTGTGGGTATTGGTTGTGTTTTTGAAAGTTAACGTAGGCTAAAAATCGACTAGGCAATTTAAGAATTATGAAATTATAGACCTTTCTGCGAAAGAAACCTGCTCTCGGAATTCAGAGAGAAATGGCGCTCTTTCAATCCTTGAGAACGAGTTTTATTAACTCTGCTGTTAATACTTCTTCTCATAATTGATCTTATACCTTTCGCTGCTCACTAAAACTGATTTTTTTAATTAAATCATACTATCCAAAATTTTTCGGCTAACATAGAACTACATTTTAATTAAAGAACTTACTTAAAAGGAGAATAAGACTACTTCAATCTCTTATTAAATTTATTAGAGCAGTGAGGTAATTACTGTTTCTCCAAATCTAAGTTAATTAAGAATATTCTTAAGAAAATCCATTGGATGAACCTTAAGAAGGAATCCAATAGTCTGAAAGTGAATGTCTGAGAACCAGACTGTTGAACTGTAGCTACCGGAGAAACTTCTTACTGAGAGCACTCACTGAAATTGCGTCTGCTACAGAGCCGTCTCCTCTGTCTGAATGCACGCCATTCGTGTTAGAATATGAAATACACGCTTGTTTGTTCACATTAAAAGGCAATGTAAACGTTCGCATTCCATTACTCTACGTTCCAAGTAGCTCCGCGTGTTGAAAGTGAAAATTTTCCAGTTATGAAATGCAAAATTCCGTGGCCGCAATTCGTCAAGTGCCCTAGAGGCAGGACTTTCAGCTTCATACGGTTGCGATGGAAATGTTTTGAATGAATTACAGAACGCGTCTGGGGTATGCAACCTCATTTATAATCAGAACTAGAGGTTTATTCCTTTCTTATTTTAATCGAACTCCTTCTACATCTACATCTACATACATACTCCGCAATTCACCCTAAGGTGCGTGGCGGAGGGTACACTGTACCACTACTAGGCATTTCCTTTCCTATTCCACTTCCAAATTGAACGAGGAAAAAAAGGATGCCTATATGCCTCCGTACGAGCCCTAATTTCTCTTATCTTGTCTTTGTGATCTTTACACGAAATGTTAGTAGGCGGCAGCAAGATCGTACTACACTCAGCTTCAAATTACGGCCCTCTAAATTTACTTAACAAAAATTCACGAAAAGAACGTCGTCTTTCTTCCAGCGATCCCCAATTGAGTTGCCGGAGCATTTCCGTGACACTCGCGCATTGTTCGAACCTACCGGTAACAAATCTAGCTGCTCGTCTCTGAACCGCCTCTATGTCTTCCTTTAAACTGATCTGCTGCGGGTCCCAAACACTTGAGCAATACTCAAGACGTGGTCGTACAAGCGTTTTATACGCGGTCTCCTTTACAGGTGAGTTACATCTTCCTAAAATTCTCCCAATAAACCACAGTCGGCTGTCCGCCTTCTCACAGCTGTCCTTAAATGCTCGTTCCATTTCATATCGCTATGCAATGTTAGGCCTAGATATTTGAACTACGCGACAGCATCAAGAAGCTCACTACTAATGCTGTATTCGAACATTATGGGATTGTTTTTTCTACTCATACGCATCACCTTACATTTTTCCACATTGAGAGCTAGCTGCCAATCTTCGCACCAACTAGAAATTTTGTCTAAGTCATCCTGTATGCTATTACAGTCAGTTACAGACGACACCCTCCCATACACCACAGCATCATCAGCAAACAGCCGAAAATTACAACTTACTCCGTCCATCAGATCATTTATATAGATAGAAGATAATAGCGGTCCTATCACATTCCCCTGGGGCACGCTTGACAATAATCTCGTCTCTGATGAACACTCGCCGTCGAGAACAACGTACTCCTTCATCCCTCTGTGTCCAACGTCTTCTCCCACACGCACTATCCACCTCAGTTTCGTTTTCATTTCGCTCAATCCGTATCTCCAAATAATTTTCCAGGTTCACTGAGTGAATTATTGGGAAACTGTTCGCGAAATGTGTTGCGAATGGAACTGGTAGTAAGGACGCAGTGAAAGCCCGACAAAATATAATTTGCGGCCGAAACCGTAACTTAAAGTTAAGTCCGGTAGAGTTCCCCCCTCTCCCCCCCCCCCTTAGGTTTGCTAAAAGCCGCCAAAATGAGGGTGTAGGCGCTTACCAGTTGCGCAGTCGACGCTGGGCGGCGAGACAACTGCTTTTGTTTCAATAGCGGAAGTTTTAACCGGGTCAGTGTTAATAAACAAGGTAATTATCTATATCTTGCATGGAAGTCTTTTTAGTGTTACGGTTAGTTAGTAGATGGTGCTAAACAGTGACGTATTTTTAAATATCTTGGTAGCTGCACGAACAATAACTTCTGCTGGGTGCCTTTTCATTCTCGTCCGGCCATCTTGGCTGCTAAGATCGTAGAGTCGTTGGGTGCGGCGTCTATCCCTGATTGATCTGGATACACGCCGCAGTGGAATGCGGTATATATGCCGCACTTTTTTTTAATAGGGATCCTTGTCGCACAAGTCAAATAACAGTTTCGATCCGGATTTCAACAAACATAGGCCTAGGCCTACATCAAAACAAATATCTCTTTATAAAACACCATGTAGGGCGTGCAACGAATTGTGAAACCTCTAAAAATGTGACTGGTTATGCTGTTTGGGATGTAAGCATTGGGTACACGAATATTGTACAATATTTGATACTTATTGTGTTGACTGTGGTAGCGAAATTAGGAATAAAAGCTAATGATGGAAAGGATTTCTTTTGAAAATCTCTGATAAGCCTAAGTTTAATCTTTAAAAATAATTAAAAAATTAATTTATTGTTTTGATATAATAAAAATAAAGAATTTGTTTGCCAATTCTTCAGTGTTTATTTCTATTACTCAATGTTCAAATGTTTGTTAAGCTTAAGGGACTTAACTACGGGGTCATCAGTCCCTAAACTTACAAACTACTTATAAACTACCTACAACTAAGGACGGCACAAATATCCATGCCCGAGGGGGGATTCGAACCCCCGACCGCAACGGCCGTGCAGACCGTGACTGAAGCGCCTCAGTCTCCTCGGCCACCGCGGCCGGCTTCTATTTCTCAACTGATACAATCCTAAACTAATATTTTATCATATTTTGTTTAAAAAAAAATAAATTTCAACAAATATCTCTATGCGGCATGTCACCCACATGGGCACGGCATCTCACTCTTAGCCTATGGGATAGATGCCGCACTGTAAGGTGTTCTGAATCGTCAAATATCATGACGAATGAGTGCATCTAAAATTCTCAAAAAAATATATTTTAAGGAAAACTTGGTTGTTTACTTGTAAAAGAAATTATTTTGAATTAAGTGCATTATGGGATTTCTTATTGTTACATGAAATGGACGAAGGTTCTTAGGCAACAGAACTCATGTTCAAGTTACAAATGTAAAATTACAAGCGTCAAGATTAAAACGAATATATCTCATGTAACTAAAACGCGCCACCAAATGGTGACATGTGAAAATTTGTGCCGGGTGGGGACTCGAATCCGGGTTTCCCGCATTTGGTAAAACATCTATGCCTAATACAGTGGAGCTGTATGTGATTTGTCACCAAGAAAGGAAAATTTTCTTTATTGAGACAGATCTAGATTTTGGTGAACGTAATCTACAAAATGAATACAGAATTTATTTTACGTTTTAATCTCCGTTTTAAGCATTGATAGTGGCCACACAGTAACCGACATCTTAATCTGCTACAATAAAGAAATGTTTGAAACTGATTGCTATCTTCCACTGATTTCATTTCCTTCCTCACTTCACATAGGCTATATTTTCACTCAACGTGTTATACAACGTTATCTTCAAAATAAATTTTGCTTCACTACCTCCAATCTTACTTCGTGTTGCATTTTGGATGGGCAACATTGTCAAACTTTTAAAAAATCTTTTCTTGTTATGCTTTCAACAAAGGAGCGTTTTGTATTATTATTATTTTTTTTTTTTTTTTATTCTTCGCTGGACACGAAAGTGGGACATTCTTTTAAGAAGGCCGTTCTAGATACAAAAAATTGGCCTCGCTCTTCAGACAAAATACTACTCAGTCCTTGTCAGTGGGCGCAGATACAATGGGATTTGAGACTAAATGGTGGCGAAAGTCACCCACAATGAGTTGTGGGAGCAGAGACATACGAGTATTTTAGTTATTCGCTCAACACATTTAGACAGATTTCTAGTAAGACCTAAGACGATGAACGCCAGATTTTAACATTAACAACGGTCCGAAAAATTACCTAAGAAATTCAGTGTGCAGTTGAGGAACATTATTCTGGTTTTTGAAGCTGAACCCCTCACTTGTAATATGGAAACAATTTTAATATTACTACTTTAAATATGACAGGTCTTATAAGAATAAGTAGGGATTAAATTAAAAACATTTTGAGCTGTTAATAGTAAACTACATTTCAAAAGAATTAAGTGAAATTAGTTCCTTAGAAGAAAGTGTCAATCCTACTACTAGCAGTAGGTTAAATTAATTGAGTTCCTTAAGCTTAACAAACATTTGAACGGATAAATGAAACTTGGAATTATGGAATTCACTACATAAGGACTAACAAAACAGTTCGATTTAGCAAGTATTGTGTTACATCGCTTCGATACATTCCGTACCAGCATGATTGTAAACATTTATACATACACTGAAGTTGTAAATGGCAGATGTTGAACAGCTTCTTTATATACAAAGCAGTATGTCCGTTTTTTTTTAAACGCTTGAACATTGAATGCCGCGGCGGAATAGCTGTGCGCCCTAAGTCGCCTGGCTGCGGTGCGCACTGTCGTTCCCCGTCGGAAATTCAAGTCCTACCCAGGGCATAGATGTGTGTGTTGTTCATAACATTAAGTAGTTTGTAAGTTTTTTAGGGATTGATTACTACTGCATTTATGTAACAAAGTTACAAACATGTTAATTTTTGAAAGATTAAATCATGTTCCGTATGCTGCAAGACAGATGGTACCTTACAGTGTACTGTGACACTGTTTCACATGACCACGAAAAAAGACAAATATCTGTTAGTTTTCATAGGTAGATGCTGGAAGAGGCTAACTAAAAAGGCGGAGTTGAACGTAGAGAGGAGGAAGAGATGAACGGGGTGGGGAAGATCAGTAAAGGAAGGCGAAGGAGGAGTTGAATAGAGTGTAGAGGAAGGGATGAGCAGTTAGAAAGAGAGAGAGAGAGAGAGGCAGCAGAGAGGAGAATAAAAAAGTTCGCGAGCAATGTCGTGTTTCCAGCTAGTAGGAGATATTTTTAGATGGGTCATTGTAATTGCAGTTGAAGGCAAAGTATGTGTTTCTTTTTAGAAATTTTGTTTCTACTCCCATCTGTCTTTATGTTTTTTACGCGCATCATGCTAGAATTAATGCACGAAATCGTATGCGGGTTTCACAATCGAATTGTTAGAGGCCTAAATTAAAATCTGATGGATGTTTCATCTTGATGTGTCGCCCAGAAGCTAAACTATCCATGTTTTCGCGGCGCAATGATTGTTCAAAGAAGTTTCGGGCGTGCAGCCGCATAAAGTTTACTTCTTCTAATATTTCGGCTGAGAACCGTTCAGCCATCTTCAGAGACAGTCGAAGACTGACGCTCCAGCATGCGCTTCGTGCTTATAAACGCGCGGGCCGCGCTACTGCGCATGCGGCCACAGATGCAAGGAGCCAAAGACGTTACTCGGCGGCAAGGAAGAACACGTGTGTGTAAATTATGCGGCTGCATGCCCGAAACTTCTTTGAACTATCCATATACATTTTTCTTCAATCTTGGGCAGGATGGAGAAATTATCCATCGGAGAGTGAAATCATTAGGTTCTATTCTATGAAAACAATATTATGAATAAATAAACAGTACTTGGAACAATCGGCCTAATGCCTCGAGTAATTGATGATAGAGGAAAGAGGTACTTCCTTAGTACTGTGGGGCGTGAGTTGAGAATTTACGTCTTACGGGAAGCATGTAACGGCAGCCCGCTTGGTCGTGGTGATCGGTTTGTCCCGAGTCGCGTAGTGGCCACCGCGACTGCCTATCAACCAAGAAGTCCTGGGCTAGAATCCCGGCTGGGCACCAATTTTCAACTTTCCCCACTGAATTATTTCAGTGCTCCTTGGCATTTGACTCGTTAATTCCTTTGTATACATATGTTTTGCTATGTCGTACGTGCCCATTAATTGTGACGAATTATTCTCGATACACCCACCCACTAAATGGTCACATTATACCAAACGTTCGTGATATTCAGAACCATAATAAACAACCTTAGGGCTGATTACACCTAGAGCAAGTTTTAAGCTGTAGCTTAACGTCTGGCATGCTTTTTTTATGTATGCGATAATACAACAATTCTGGATCCTTACAAGTTAACAACGTTGTAACCTTCCGGTTATATTGCAACTCTTTGTGTACTTGCAAGCCTCCAGTAAAGGCGATTCACTTTTTTGTTTTTAAAAGATTGAAACTCGTTAGACTTTGCTCGAGCACAATTTCCTCCGCTGAGAGAACTTATAACAACCTGTATCAAGCTCCTACGTGGCTCGTTATTTCTTCTGAAGAGTTTCGTCGCTTTGAGCGAGCAAAATATGTTAACAGCCTTGCCTGCAGCATCTGAGTAACAAAACATTCACTTTCGTTCCTTCTCATACACTACATACCTTGTACGTCAGTTATCAATCAGAATTAAGAGTTTCCTAAATTGATTATTTTTCTATACTTTCTTATGTTCGCAAAAAATTCGGAAGCTACATTTCTTGGTAATTACACTTAACACTTTCGTCCTTCCGTTTTGCCCCCCACCGTATTATTGGTATAATAATTGGTCTTGACTGTAATTGCGGTTTAATTTGCATTATGATACAAGCATAAGAACATTAATTAATCACTTTAATCGAAAAAAAAAACACATGGAAAATATTGTATGGAAGGCGAAAGAAAGGCTCGTTTCATTGGCAGAATAGTTAGAAGATGCAACAGTTCTACTAAAGAAATTGGCTGCACCTCACTTGTGCGTACTATTTTGGAGTATTGCTACGTATTAGGGGATCCCCATCAAGTGGGAATGCCGTAAGATATAGAGAAAATTCAGAGAAGGGCAGCACGTTTTGTATTATCGCGACATAGGGGAGAGAGGGTCACGTTTATGATGCACGAGTTGGTGTAGAAATCATTAAAGACGTTACTCGTTGCGGCGAAAGTTATTTGCCAAATTTCTTTCACCAGCTTTCTCTTCCGAATGCGATTTTATTAGCTCGCACCTACATAAGGAAACATGATCATCACGATAACATTAGAGAATTCGTATCGAAAACGGAAAGATTTTGATCTCCCTTTTTCCCGCGCGATTTACGGAATGGAACGGTAGAGATCATAAAAGCGGTTCGAAGAACCTTTGGCCATGCTCTTCGGTATGAATTCCAGAGTATTTACGTAGATGTATAACCAATACTGTTGTTAACGAGTATCTTTTCTATATGAGGAATGCTAATATGTGGTAGCCGCGGCGGAGTGCCCAAGCGCATTGAGGCGCTATGCTATGATACGCGAGGCCGTCTCCCGTCGAGGGTTCGAATCCTTCGTTGGGCATGCATGTTTGTGTTGTCTTTAGTATAAGTTAGTTCATAAGTAGTTTGCAAGTTCTGGGATTGATGATCCCGCAGTTACACGCCATAAGCTTAACAAACGTTCGGACATGTCCGAAAAACAGACACAATATCGGTGTTGTTGTTGTGGTCTTCAGTCCGCAGACTGATTTGATGCCGCTCTCCACGCTACCCTGTCCTGTGCATATCTCTTCATCTGAGGATACGTGCGGCAACCTACAGACTTTTGAATCTGCTTACTATATTCGTCCCTCGGTCGCCTTCTACGATTTTTACCCCACACGCTTCCTTCTAATGCTGAGTTGACATTTCCTTGATGTCCCAGAATGTGTCCAACCAATCTATCCCTTCTCTTATTCAGAATATGCCAGAAACTCCTTTTCTCCCCGATTCGGTTAAGCACCTCTTCATTAGTTACGTGATCTACCCATCTAATATTCATCATTCGTCTGTAGCTCCATATTTCAAAAGCTTCTATCATCTTTTTGTCTGAACTCCTTATCGTCCACGTTTCACTCCCATACAAATGTTTTCAGAAAGGACTTCCTAACATTTAAATTAATATTGGATGTTAACAAGTTTCGCTTCTTTAGAAACGTTTTCCTTCCCATAGTCATTCTGCATTTTATATCTTCTTTTCTTGGGCCATCAGAAGTTATCTTGCTACCTAAATAACAAAATTCATCTACTACTTTTATTGTCTCATTACCTAATCTAATTCCTTCAGCATCGCCTGATTTTCTGACATTCCATTCCATTACCTTCGTTTTACTCTTGTTAATGTTCATCTTATATCTTCCTTTCAGGACACTGTCCATCCTATTCAATTGCTCTTCCAGATCTTTTGCGGTCTCTGACAAAATTACTATGTCATCAGCAAACCGAAATGTTTTTATTTCTTCTCCCTGCACTTTAATGCTCACTCCAAATTTCTCCTTCCATTCCTTCACTGCCTGCTCAATGTACAGATTGACCAACATTAGGGAAAGGCTACAACCTGCCCTTCGATTGTTAATAACCGCTGTCTGGTATTTATATAGGTTCAATATAACTCTTCTTCCCCTGTCTCATACATCTTGCATACCAGGTGGTACAATTTTTTCACGACTATCTCTCCCAACGACATCAGCAGTTCAGACGGAATATCATGTACTTCAGGGGCCTTGTTGCGACTCAAGTCCTTCAGCGCTCTGTCAAATTCTTCTCGCAGTATCATATCTCCTATGTTATCTTCCTCCACTTCGTCTTCCATTTCTAGAATATTGCCTTTAAGTTTATATCCTTTGTAGAGACAATAGAAATAATTGTAAATATGCCCACAACAGGCAATGACAATTTCATTTCGGACGCATTCAAACGCTCGATCCCTTGCGGGAATCCATTATAGGCTGCGAGCAAGAGGAATCAATGGGCACGGGGCTAGAAGTTGAGAATTTGGGTTGCAAGGAAAGCGTGCCTTTATAGCCTAATTGGTTAAGGCGACTGCTGGCCCGAAGCGGGAAATACGATCCAGCACAAATTTTCAACTTTGTCGTTGAATTTATTTCAACCCCCGAATCGGTCGATACGTGTCAATATTTCGATTTCGTACATACGTATTTCCATGTGTAATACAAATTGTTGCTGACATCTGGATTCATTGCCGTATATATTTGAAGAACAGAAACTAATAATTCATTGTGCCTGCAGTACAACAATAGAACGTTGATAACAAGACAGCTTCTGTCGATGAAATACATACTTCCACGATCTAGATGTAAGTAAAATATTTTTTATACATGGAAACTAAGTATTGTATATTTGACATAATACGATGGTGTGTACGAACAGTATGTTATATTCGTAGGTCACTTGACAATGGCAGCTGTGAATGAATAACACAGGCATTTTAGCAGCAAAACTGTAACATTTAATAATAATGTAAGGCCCTGAAAAGTAAAAACAATTTAGGATCTTCCAGCTGATATGAATCAATACAAAGGAATTTACGTCATTAGCTTCCAGTGGACATTGAAATACATCAATAGGAATAGTTGAAAAATGTGTGCCCAACTAGGATTCGAACCGACGTCGCGCTGACCGCAACGCCAAAGTGGACACAGTGATCACCACGGTCGTATGGACTATCCTTGAACGCCGGGAGGCTATGATGGTGTGTCCAAAATGTTCAAGTATTTGTAAATCTATATGACTTAGTAGGACTTAGTAGTAGTCGCTTAGTACATGAGTCTCTAGGCTTACAAATTACATAAACTAATATAAACTAACTTAAGAAAAACATATATACATAGACACAATCCTGCCTAAGGGAGGACTCGAACTTCCGATGACAAACAATTGCGCGCCCCGCATCAAGTCTGTATCTGTAGTGGTTGCCTAGAAAGGAGGAGGACCCGTGTTTGAATCCCGGCTGGGAAAAAAATTTCCAAATTTTCTATTGATTTATTAAGGAGGCCTGGACTTGAAAGTGACTGAATAATAATAATTTCCTCCATCTGAAAGACAAATTTCTCCCATTTCGACAGCGAATAACGCTGCAGCTAACCTCACGGCTATTCTTGCTAGGTGGAGTGTAGTGACTTCATTCTGAAGGCTTTTACAGATATGCGTCTTTCATTTATAGTTATGATACTTTACCAAATACATTAACGACGTGTTTTTTGATGAATCTTCAATGCGCCGATTCAACAAAATAGAAAAATAAGAAAATAAAAAATAACTAAAAATTAAAAAATTGAAGGTCGGATGTTGCCTTCATGGAGGATTCCACGCATGCGCAAGGCGAGGTGCGCAGTACCTTTATTGTCTTGCATCAGGACCATTCGTGCGTAACCGCAAAAGCACGAGTAGCGAGGAGCTGACGTCTCTACCAGCTCCAACACCAATATTAAAAGCGGCGTTTCTCCTCGCCCCTCCCTGCCGCGGGAGCGCCCAAATACTGCCTCCAGGAGGTTCAGAAGAGAATTTGAACCTCAGCCGCGTATGAACATTGCTACGCTGCGGACACTAGACTTGCGCATAATAGTTCGCGATCGGGAGCGCTCAATTTATTT
Source organism: Locusta migratoria (assembly GCA_026315105.1). NCBI lineage: Eukaryota > Metazoa > Arthropoda > Insecta > Orthoptera > Acrididae > Locusta > Locusta migratoria. The sequence continues at coordinate 940,109,534 of CM048744.1, read as the reverse complement.
CGCGGCTCTGCCGCGAACTTGATCATTCTTTTAGTTCGTCCTCTCCCAGTGACGGCTAAGCGGCGTGGTCTACGCATGCAGATGGAGGGAGAAGTCCCCCACCTAACTGCTTCATGCGCTTGCTGCTTGAGCCGCTAACGATATCACGCAAACCAATAGAAACTGTGGATAATTTCTCGCTGTTAAGTTTAGAGTTATCTCTATATCTTGGCATTATGGAACTTATTAGTCAGATATTGCAGAATGCAGAATACTTCAAAGCAGAAATTTTGTAGAACTGAACTATGTAATCTAGCAGGCAAACGCTCGCCTGGAAATGGCTCTCATCAGCGGAAGGCAAACACGTGATTTTTGTTGATTCTGTTGCGCGCTCTCGCTATTGCCCGTCGGTCTTCGGAAAAGAATTCAACGAACTAAGAAGCGAGATACGTTTTGCATAATAGTTCCCCACCGGTAACGCATGTTTTAGTTAGCGACCGCTACTAAAAGAGCTCTTTCTTTTGTTATGACAGCTTTTTTATACAATGCTCACTGGTGCCCAAGCGTGTGCTATTACCCGCATTTTTGGGCAATTAGACTTCATATACTTAGACAAATAAATCAGTTATTTACACGAATGGGTGATACAATGGTATTCAACTACTTTGCATGCAGATTTCTCGTAGTAAATATTATTTAGACACTGCTGAATACCTTACAAAAGAAAATTTGTGGCAGTGAACTATGAAACTAGAGCTGAGCTGCATCTCAGCTCGAAATGACGGTAACTGGCAGAAGAAAATCACGCGATTCTGCGCGCTCTCGCGTCCTCTCGCTGTTCGCCGTCAGTCTCCGCAAAAGGAGCGGACGAACTAAGAGGCGAGGGGTGTGCGAACTAGTTCGCGTAGTTCGCCTGTGGGAGCGCTCTTCCGAACTAGTTCGTTCACAAACTACACAAGACTAGAGGACACCGCCGCGTATATTAATCGGCCGCGCTAAGACTCGTAAACGCAGTCTCCGCGACCTACAACGTTTCTCACACATTAAAAATTCGTCGAATGTGCATCTAAAAGGATCTGATAGAAGAACAAATCGATTAAGGATAGATTAAAAACACTTTTTATTTTATTTACTTTTTTTTTTCAAGACGAGTTTTTTTTCCGGTGGTTGCCTGTATCGATGTAAACACATAGGATGCGCTGCTACTGGTTCAGTTCAGTAACAAGAAGCGCTTCCAGAGGCGAGCGAGGTGGAGTCAGACGGAGTAACACCTGCGAGTGTGCGTCGCGAATAACCGGTAGGTCCGGTACGGGCAGCCAAGACTCCAGGCGGAGACTGCGGTAGACCCAGCGGCCATAGCATCAGCCACTAATGAGGGGCACGGCCACCGGCAGGGCAGCACACCTGCTGCTCACCGGCCGACGCCTAGCCGGGGTCCACCTCATTATGCTGCCATGTGAGCCCCCGTAGCGGCAAATGGCTAATCGACTAATCCGATAATCGACCGCCCCTAGCCGCTCGACTCCCACAATCGAAACTCGTGCACTGCGGACAGTCATTATTCGTAATAATGAAATAAATCGAAATTTGCGATCAGTTATGGTTTCACTGTACTAGGTTTAGATGAAAAACCAATGTGCGGCGAATGACAATTTGTGCTCGGCTAGGATTCGAACCCGGGATCTCCTGCTTACTATGCAGCATACAGAAACATACTGTTATAATCGGTGGCGACTTTAATTTACCCTAGATATGTTACGATAATTACGTATTCAAAACCGGCGGCAAATATAAAACATCGTCCGAACTAGTTCTGAATGCTTTTTCTGAAAACTACTTCGAACATTTAGTTCATGAACCCACTAGAATAGTAAGCGGTTGCGAAAATACCCTTGATCTCCTAGCAACAAATAATCCGGAGATAGTAAAGAGCATCAAAACAGATACAGAGATTAGCGAACATCGAGTTGTAGTAGCGAGACTAAATGTCGAAATTCCCAAATTCCAAAATAAAAGAAAAATATATCTATTCAATAAAGCAGATAAAAATTCGCTTCACGCTTTCCTGAGTGATAGTCTCCGGTCTTTCAAAACTCAACGATTTAGGAGACAAACTGAATAGCTCCCTTAGATTCTTCGCGGATGATGCTCTCGTTTAGCGCTTAGCAAAAGTCAACAGAGGATCAAAAGCAACTGCAAAGCGATGTAGACAAAATTTCTACATGGTGCGAAAATTGGCAATTGACACTAAATAAAGAAAAGTGTGAGGTAATACACATGAGCACTAAAATAAATCCGCTGAACTTCAATTACGCGATAAATCAGTCAAACCTTAAGGTCCTAAATTCTGTCAAATACCTAGGAGTTACAATTACCAACAACTGGAGAGAACACATAGCAAATATTGTGGGGAAGGCGAATCAAAGATTACGTTTCAGTGGCAGAACGCTTCGAAGATGCAGTAGCTCCACCAAAGAGACTGCGGACATCACACTTGTGCGTCCTCTCCTGGAGTACTGCTGCCCATTGTGGGACCCTCACCAAGTGGGACTGACGGAAGATATTGAGAAGGTTCAGAGAAGGGCAGCTCGTTTTGTTTTATCACGTTACGGGAGGGGGGAGCGTCACGGAAATGTTTCACGAATTGGGGTGGGATTGATTAAAAGAAAGACGTTATTCATTGCGGAGTGATCTGTTTGCGATCACCGACTTTTACTTCTGAATGTGAAAATATTTTGCTAGCACTCATCTACTTAGGGAGACATGACCATCCCAATAAAATAAGAGAAATCAGATCGAAAACGGAACGATTTAGGTGTTCTTTCTTCCCGCGCGCTATTAGAGTATGGAACGGTAGAGAAAAGTTATGAAAGTGGTTAATGAACCCTCTTCCAGGCACTTAAATGTGATTTGCAGAGTATCTATGCAGATGTAGATGCAAACGCGTTGCCCACACCGCCACCGAGGTAATAGTGATCAGCCCGACTGCAGAGGACTCTTCCCTGAATGTCGCCCGCCACAACCAAATCTCTATTCGCTACGCTGTCTCTTTACCACAGTCCATTTGTCTGTGATGCTCGCAGCCACAATACTGTATTCCCGCATCAGGGAGAACAGACTGTGAGGTATCGACTATCGAGACACAATTAATTGTCGTCAGGATCCCGGCCGAGCACAAATTTTCATTCGCTGCACATTGGTATTTCATCTAAACCTAGTACAGTGAAGCCTTAACTGATAGCAAATTGCGATTTATTTCATTAAAAATGAACGCTGTAACGTCGTCAAAAATATATATTGTGTACAAGCCGAGGTTGGAAATTGTGTCTCGATACCTCACGGTCTGTTCTCCCTGATGCGGGAATACAGTATTGTGGCTGCGAGCATCACACAACAAATGGACTGTGGTAATAGGAAAGAGACAGCGTAGCGAATAGAGATTTTGGTGTGGCGGGGGACGTGCAGGGAAGAGTCCTCTGCAGTCGGGCTGGTCACTATGTCCTCAATGTTCAAAATCAAATGTTTGTAAATCTATCGGACCAAACTGCGTGGTCATGTCCGTAGCTTACAAACTACTTAAATCTAGGTAAACTAACCTAAGGACAACACACACACCCATGCCCCAGGGAGGACTCGAACCTCTACGCCGGCCACGGTGGCCGAGAGGACTGAGGCGCTCCAGTCACGGTCTGCACGGCCACTACGGTCGGGGGTTCGAATCCTCCCTCGGGCATGGATATTTGTGTCGTCCTTAGTATAGGGTAGTTAATAAGTAGTTTGTAAGTTTAGGGACTGATGACCCCGTAGTTACGTCCCATAAGCTACACAAACATTTGAACATTTTTTTGAACCTCGACGGCGAGCAACCGCGCGCCCCGCAGCGAGACGCTTTAGACTGCTCTGCTACTCCACCGCGGCTGTCCTCAATAGCGGAGTGGTCAAAGGTCTGCATAGTAAGCAGGAGATCTCGGGTTCGAATCCCGGCGGAGCACAATATTTTCATTCGCCGCACATTGCGATTTATTTCATTAAAATGAACGCTAAAACGTCGGAAAAAAATACGTTGTTGTTGTTGTTGTTGTCTTCAGTCCGGAGACTGGTTTGATGCAGCTCTCCACCATGCCCTATCCTGAGCAAGCCTCTTCATCTCCACATAAGAACGGCAACCTACATCTGTCTGAATCTGCTTACTGTATCCGTCTCTTGGTCTTCCTCTGCGGTTTTTACCCCACACACTTTCCTGTAGTCATTATTCATGGTCGTGAGACACGTCGGTTACGCTCAATTTTGGATGCGGAGAACACAGGATCCGAGGTCTGCTACAAACGTACAAGTCAGCTCCCAGCACGCCAGGAATTGCTTAAGCGGACCTGGACGTGAACGGCCTGGTTTTTCATACCTTGCTTTCGGTGCACATTACTCTTGAATGAAACTTCCATTCTGCAGCGGAGTGTGCGCCGATATGAAACTTTCTGGCAGATTAAAATTGTGTGCCGGAACCGGGACTCGAACCTGGGACCTTCGCCTATCGCGGGCAAGCGTTCTACCACTGAGCTACCACGACATGACTCACGGTCCGCCCTCACAACTTCAATTCTGCCAGTACCTCGCCTCCAACTTTCCAAACTTCACAGAAGTTCTCCTGTGAAACTTGCAAGACTAGCACACCTGGAAGAAAGGATGTGGTGGAGACATTTCTTAGGCCGATATTACACGGTCCAAATTTTGATCAAATCTTTGACATAAAAATATCATCGTTGTGAGTTCGTAATATTTTTTTATGTAAATCTTTGACGTGATGCTAAAAAGAAGTATTACACTGTCGTCATATTTTTGATCACATTTCAATATGGCTGACAGTAAACACATTTTATCATGCGCTGTCATCGCTACTACGAAAACTGCATTTGAAGAAAAAAAGGGGGCTTACTTGGGTGAAACTGTGGAAATCATTTCGTGTTGCGGGAGCTGCAAGCGGAGAATGGGTGATAGAACGTATCGGTATTTACTCAATAAGAGGCTCTACACATTAAAAACCAGTATACCGCAAGTGAAAAAACTGTATCGGCAGAAAACAGTTTTACAGTGACAAAGCAATTTCTTGCCACTGGCGTTAAATTTTACTTCCGGCTCGGCGGCGCTACGTGCTCATGTTGGCAATGAACTCTTTGCTACACGAGAAGGATTAAATTACTGGCCGGACAAGAGTGCATATTAGAAATGTTCAAATGTTTGTACAGCTTATGGAACTTAACTACGAGGTCATCAGTCCCCCCCGACCGTAGTGGCCGTGCAGATCGTGACTGAAGCGCCTCAGTCCCTTCGGCCACCGCGGCCGGCTGCATATTAGAACCTGCCAACAACAGAGCAGGAACAGCGTCGATTATTATTAGATTGAGAAGAGTGGAGACCTTATAAAAATCTGCTTCAGATATTTCTATTAATTTTGTAGCTCATGTAACACACAAACGAGGAAATTAATCTTCTTCTTACACCCAGGCTGAATTTCTCCGGTGAGTACCATCGAGTCTCCTTAATCTGTTCTTATAAGGGTGTCTGGAATTATTCAGTGCTTCGCCTGCAGCAGAAAGTTAGATTAATATTGTCAAAGACGGTAAATACGAAATAAACGTCGACGTTAAGTTTTCAAACAAAAACGTTTGTTTTCAAATAAGCTCGGTCCAAAGCTACAGCGATGCTAGCGTTCCAAGCGGTTACATTCGCATTGCAGGGAACAAAATACAAACGACTTTTAATGATAAAATCTACTGCGAGGCACTAGATATGATCATATTTTTTGACGACAGCAGAGATATGTCAAAGTTACCTATTACACTATCAAATTTTTATGATGTCAAGTTTGGACGTAGGAGGCGAGGTACTGGCAGAATTGAAGTTGTGAGGGCGGACCGTGAGTCGAGTTGGGATAGCTCAGTGGAAGAACGCTTGCCCGCGAAAGTCAAAAGTCCTAGGTTCGAGCCCCGGTTGCGGCACACAATTTTAATCTGCCAGGCACTTTCACATTACTCTTGAACCACGATGCGGAGGAAATTGCGATTTTGCACCAACACTGAATATTAACGCAAGCAGTAACAGGAAACTTATTGAAATATCTGTTATGGTTTAAGAGGTACAGTTTTATGCCGAATACATGTTTTTATAATACATGTACGAAATCTGCAACCATTTCTGGTACATTCGTCAGTCCAATAGCATTTAGACTGTGACAGGGTGCTGTCAACATTCGTAGGAAAACATTATGCCTCTTTTCTAGTTTAAGGTATATCCGAGGAATTAGAAAAATCCTTATCACACTTCATTACTATTTTGTCTAAAAATTGCCGTTAAAATTATATGCAGAATGACAAACATAGATATTATCTGTAATGTATTAGGTATATTATAAAGATACTATGGCAAACTGGGAGAAATTTTATGAAATAGCTGAAACCATTATGAACCTGTATTGTGTGTACCTAATGTTCCGAATATGTAGTTTCGCGAAAATGAAAAATGAATGTTAACAGTGATTTTGACTGTTTCAGAACCTTCCAGTGGCATAATCTCGCTGGCCAGTTGCTTTTTCAGAAGTCTTTTCCTTACTCTGGACTCTTTAGTAGTGACTTCCGCAGCCTTTCAGGCTTCACCTAATCGCTGGCGATCTATGGTAGACCAGCTATCAAGTTATTTCTTGGGTGGATTAATTTGTCCATTAATTTTGTCCTGCTAATTACACCATCATGTAAACAGGTAACAACATCCATCACACCTATATTGAGTACTATCCATCCAACAAACACTATTTTCTGTATCTTTTATCCATCGTGTTGGAACCTGCGGCTGTATCTTGAAATAGGTTTCAGAAATTACTGCAACCAGTCGCCTTTTTTCTTCTTCATGAAGATTTATTAAACCATGACCGGTTTCAAGCTGCCTAGTAGCTCATTATCAGAGGGTATACATTTAGTGCAAATTATACTTGTATCTGTGGCAGGGCAGAAAACGAGGAAAAAGTAAACACTAATTTGTTATGCTACATTGAATAATTACAATATAAGTTCGTTTTCACCTTTAATTTGTCCATATGTGGTCCGCCTTTGGATAGCATTTCACAACACTTCCCTTCCATCAGCACACCACAGCAACTCCCACGACTTTCAAGTGGCAAAATTTAAAAAATTAAAATAGTGTTTTTTATTATTTTACCACTTGAAAGTCGTGGGAGTTGCTGTGGTCAAAAATTAACATGACTGATGCTTTTGTAGCGACTGGAACGTATTCCTCATAGCAACACGAAATTTCAGGACCGCGGTGGAATGGCCGAGCGCTCTAAGGCGCCTTGCTGCGGAGCGCGATTGCTCCCCGTCGTAGGTTCGAGTCCTTCCTCGGGAATGGGTATGTGTGTGTGTGTGTGTGTGTGTGTGTGTGTGTGTGTGTGTCGTCCTTAGGTCAGTTTCTGTAGATTATAAGCCTAGGGACAGATAACTTCAGTAGTTAAATCCCACAGGTTTACAAAGATTTGAACATTTTGACCTATACGAAGTCAAAAGAATGGGAAGCGCATTGTTCCCCGTTTTCACTCACAGAGTAACAAACCTTTTTGGACAACAGACAACAGTTCTGACTTAGAGTCAACGAGACACACTACCTTCTACCTTTAATAGTCTGTTAATATGAATATTGCTGATTTCATAGAAGCTCAAGACACATATTTGTGTAGCGCACTTCGTTTTTACTGAACATGGAAGTGTCGCTTGTTCCCCATTTCTTCCCCTCCCTGCAACCCATCTCTCTCTCTGCAAAAAATCTGGTGCGGTCTAGCGCTCTACCTCTCCTCCTTTCCCCGCCCTTCCGGCAGATACCAACGCCAACGATTAGTAAGTTCAGTACCTAAGAAGTTTAGCACACTTGTCCTGGTTTTTTCTCTTTGAAATATGTTCATCCCAGATATAATTTACTCTCTTTTTTGACCTGAGAAACACATTCTTCAATCTCAATCACCAGTACAGCCGTCTTAAATTAGCGCAGCAAATCCGATGAAGGGATGTAACTTTGCTTTTGTTTTTTGCACATAAAGTATGTATCCGTACTTCTTTTCTGACGGTTAGTGCCCACAAGCGACAACTTGAAAACTCATTTTGAGCGCTCTGTAATCTCGGTGATGCTGTTTTATTCTAAGTAGTACTTGAGGCACTTCATGACGGGTTAGCACCAGTGGGCTGTAATGATCTCAAGCGGTTATTCCTCTGCGTTGGAGCTAAAGGCCTACATTAACGAGGCCTTGGCATGAGTTAAAACCGAATGCTTTGCTGAACACAGTCCTTCAGGATTTCCCTGTGAATCTAAATGGTTTACAAACTTTTGCATCTGATGCCGATCTTCAGCCGAAATTTAGACAACTTGCAGAGTTCATCAGGTGCCGATAGCTGATTTTGTAGCTGTCTTGAATCTTAATTAACTTTATCCTATTCACTGTGTACGCAGCCCTTCTACATACATACTCCGCAATTCACCGTAACGTGCGTGGCGGAGGGTACACTGTACCACTACTAAGCACTTCCTTTCCTATTTCACTCCCAAATTGAACGAGGATAAAAAGAATGCCTATATGCCTCCGTACGAGCCCTAATTTCTCTTATCTTTGTGGTATTTACGCGAAAAGTAAGTAGGCGGCAGCAAGATCGTACTACACTCAGCTTCAAGTTCCGGCTCTCTAAATTTACTTAACAAAAATTCACGAAAAGAACGTCGTCTTTCTTCCAGCGATCCCCAATTGAGTTGCCAGACCATTTACATGACACTCGCGCATTGGTCGAACCTACCGGTAACAAATCTAGCTGCTCGCCTCTGAACCGCCTCTATGTCTTCCTTTAAACTGATCTGCTGCGGGTGCCAAACACTAGAGAAATACTCAAGACGTGGTCGTACAAGCGTTTTATACGCGGTCTCCTTTACAGGTGAAGTACATCTTCCTAAAATTCTCCCAATAAACCGAAGTCGGCTGTCCGCCTTACTCACAACTGTCCTTATATGCTCGTTCCATTTCATATCGCTCTGCAATGTTACGCCTAGATATTTGAACGACGCGACAGCATCAAGAAGCTCACTACTAATGCTGTATTCGAACATCATGGGATTGTTTTTTCTACTCATGCGCATCACCTTACATTTTTCTACATTGAGAGCTAGCTGCCATTCTTCGCACCAACTAGAAATTTTCTTGTATACTATTACAGTTAGTTAAAGACAATACCCTCCCACACACCACAACATCATCAGCAAACAGCCTCGACAGAAAATGTCGAAAATTTGGTTACAGTATATATTGACAACTATCAAAATTAAAATTTATATAAATGATGTCTGAGCTAAGGTCTTTCGCTCTGTAACTTACTTATAACTATGAAACTACGGGCCGCGGTGGAGTAGCCGAGCGGTCTAAGGCGCCTCGCTGAGGAGCGCGCGGTTGCTCGCCGTCGGAGGTTCGATTCCTCCCTGGGGCATGGGTGTATGTGTGTGTGTGTGTGTGTGTGTGTGTGTGTGTGTGTGTGTGTTGTCCTTAGGTTAGTTTACCTAGGTTTAAGTAGTTTGTAAGCTACGGACTGATGACCACGCATTTTGGTCCGATAGATTTACAAACATTTGAACATTTTTTGAAACTATGAACATCGTTTATTGCGTTATTTTTCAGAGTTTTACAGCACAGATAAGCCTTCTTATAAGTGAAAATAGATCTAATCCATCTGTGTGCAAATCGGTACAGAACAAATTTCTATCACGTTTAGTTTGACAGCTACAATCTAGTCTGAGAGTTACAACCTTCAAAGTTTCGAAGTAAAATTACGCATGGTTCGTTTAAATAAGGCAACTCTGTAACTGAACTCCTTCCCGTGTAGTTCCTGGGTAGGTGACAGGCAGTAGAGGCGAAACATGATGCCATAGAAGTGTGATAAGCAGAAGTGGAAACAGGTTTCAGTTTTAGTGGAAGCGAAAACGAAAACGGATGTGTATATACTAACAAAAAGTAACAGTCGTTTATCAAACACTGTTCTTTTATTATATTAATACTGAATGACATTATATTTAACAAAAGAAATTTTTGCGGAATTTCACCCTGAAATCGTCATATATGAGAGTAGATCTACAGCTCGTTGTACATTGGTGTATTTATTCTGTGCCACGGACTGTAATAATGTGCAGTGCTGGCAGCAACGAAATAAAAAATATTATGTATCGACTTGTGCCAACACGAACCTACCAGAAATAAGGGCTGGATGAGCGCTTTAAAATGTTATCATATTTGAATCATTCAGATAAAAGATCTTTGCACCAGAAGTAATCAGTATTGACCCTGCAATAATCGAATAATATTATTAGTATAGACTACATTATTACATAACTCTTGATAACCTTTTATTGTTTCATTACAAACGAATGTTTGATGGTTTCTTCTAACTTCTTAATCGTTGCAAATTTCTTGAAATGTAATAATTTAAGATGAGCCTTCAGTGCAGTGAATATACCTGTACATGCAGTGAATATACTTTGTAATAGATTTCGCAGATATTAGATGGGTGGATAGTACATAACTACTGCAGACTGTAACCCGTAGTCTTCTTTAAGTGTAGTTCCCGAGCACATGTACACATCGTTTTCTTATGGTTCGTTAGGTGGGTGTAGCATCTATGGCTTTGACACCAACCAAAGGCCTAACAGAATGTTTTTGATCCATAAAACTGTCAGTTTCCTTGAACTGCTATGTTTCAATTCATTACGTCATTACTACCAATTCCATTCGCAACACATTTTTCAGAATCGAGCGAGGTGGCGCAGTGGTAACGCATTGGACTCGTATTCGGGAGGACGGTGGTTCAAATCCACCTCCGGCCATCCAGATTTAGGTTTTTAGTGATTTCCCTAAATCACTCCAGGCAAATGCCGGGATGGCTCCTTTCAAAAGGGCCGATTTCCTACCCCGTCCTTACCCAAAACTCAGAGCGTTAGCTCCGTCTCTAATGACCAAGCTGTCGACGGGACGTTAAACCCTAAGCTTCCTTCCTTCTTTTTAAATTTTTCAGTTTTTCCTAACTTTCCACTATGAATTCCTAACATTTCATACTATGTACCTGGATAATTGTATTATCGTAGGGTATATTATTGAGTTGTAACGCAGTAAGGCCGGCCGCGGTGGCCGAGGGGACTGAGGCGCTCCAGTCACGGTCTGCACGGCCACTACGGTCGGGGGTTCGAATCCCTCCTCGGGCATGGATATTTGAGCCGTCCTAGTTCGTAAGTAGTTCATAAGTAGTTTGTAAGCTTAGGGACTGATGACCCCGTAGTTAAGTCCCATAAGTTCTACAAGAGATACTTCACTACAAATAATCTGCTGATTTTACGTTACCAGTTTACGAACATCAAGGAACAAAGGTAGTGTCATCAGCACGAACTGTACCTGCAAAAGAAAAGTGCAGAACATTAGTTGCAACACATTGAATTACGTGGTAGCATCTTCAACTTTCCGTAATTACACTTAGATACGGGTAACTACCTACTTTTATTGTATAATTTAAAATTTTATCACGTACACTACAATACACAAGTAGCACGATAAATTACATGCATGTGAATGAATGCAACAGAATATCTCCCTTACTGTGACTTCTCTAACTGGAATTGTGCAGGTTTACATCAGTGTATGCAATCTTATGGCTTTGACTAATTTATAAAATGGTTTCAATGTACTATGTGTCAAACGAACGAGAAGTTAATAAATGAAAACGTATTGTGATATATCTAAACGAAGCTCAATGTTGTATTGTGTTTGGTATCACAACGATAACTGCTAGCTTTCCTCCAAACGTTATAAGTGACCACATTTACGATGTTTGATAAAAACCTTAATTTACCTTTCAAAATCATTTCTTTATGAGATATAGAATTCCCATTTTCATTTTAAAAGTTAACCAAGGGAGATAAAGATATCCACTCCTCTGGAAGGCCTGGTGGTTTGCCTTCAGGGTCCATGTTTACATTCGACTACGTGAATGATAACAGTAGAAACAACAACATCGGAAAAAAACAGTAATGGGTAGGGTAAAAGAGAATCTGTGTGTTACATTTAGGAAGTCTAATCGACAGAAATCGTAATGTACCTTAGAAGGATTAATAAAATGCAGTCTCGATGGAATGACATAGAGAAATCTAAAAGATGGGAAGAGACATGGGAAGCAAGTAGTTGCTACTTCCTGGCAGATTAAAATTGTGTGCCCGAACCAAGACTCGAACCTGGGACCTTTGCCTTTCGCGGGCAAGCGCTCTACCACAGAGCTATCCCGGCACGACTCACGATCCGTCCTCACAACTATACTTCCGCCAGTAACTCGCCTCCTACTTTCCAAACTTCAGCGAAGTTTCTTGCAAAAAAATAGCCGTTATCGTGCTGTCGGTGTCAGAGGTAGTGGGATCGAGTCTGAGTGCAAGCAATTTTTTAACACAACCTTCTTTTTATTAGATACGGGAAGAGCAATGACTTTTTTATAGTTGTCACATTTCTTTGGCCGTTTTTTACGAATGTGTCGCGATTTTGAGGGTAATTTTTGCGCCAAATCGTCTCTTGGGACGCCGAGCGGGATGCCGAAATATCGATGCGCTGAATGGGGTAGGGGGGGGAGCACTATCAAGTTTCGATACCGGTTCGGAAATATCGTTGATTCGGTACTGAAAGAAGTGAACCCCGAGTTATCTGAAGCACCAGCCGCCACCGCCCAAATTTCAGGAGCAGGTGAACATGGAGAGCGGAGGATTGAAGAGTTGGAGTAATGTAAGATCGACAAAATACGTAATGTAGGAATTGTTTGAAGATAGGAGTTGCCGAGTTCCCTAGTCTATATATACAGGGTGTCCCAGTCCACCCAAAATATCTCTGGAACAATAACACCTATTGGAAAACGACTTTCACCGGTATCAATGTACCGCTGGGCCCCATGAATGTACATATTTGGAAACATTCTAAAACAAAAGCAAATGTGTTTTTTAACACAAACTTATGTTTTTTTAAATGTACACCCTTTACTTTTTCTTCAGCAATCCATAGCATGGCAAATCACGTAAACAATGGCGTTGATTGCATCGCAATATTCCAAATACCAATCCCGAGATATTGCGACGCGAAGCTGACGCTTGAAATACGCCAAACGCGCGGCTAGCGCACGTCCTGAAGCAGCGTGGGGTTCTCGCCTGAGTCTCAGGACGTGGTTTATATTAAGAGGTAAGTGATACGAAGTTCACCGGGTCATCTAGTATTGTAATAAAAAGAATGGTACTACACATCGTGACGTATTTTTCGCATCTTGCACCGTTATTTGGGTAGTTGCGCATCACATTATAGGGATACGCTGGCAGAACGCGGGGCGTACCGTGATTTCGCGCTACTCCTCGCCGCGGCGTCTCTTCCGCCAACGCTTTCACCGCGATCGCCTTCCGCATGGCGGCGTTATTACTAAGAGGCAATTTAGCGGCTGTCGCGCCACTTTGCGCGGTATTTAATCTAACGGCCTCGCCGTGGGGCCAATTAAAGCGCGGGTAATAATACTGGGCTAGGCCGGCCTAGCCGCGACCGCTCTAGGCGGACGGCTGCCAGGCCCCTCGTCCCCCCCTCCTCAGTCTAATTGGATTCTCCGCGCAGCTCTGTGTCCGGTGGACAACGGTAGCGCGCCGCGCATGCGCAATGGCCCATCCCGCGCCGCGCCGGAGGAAGAAAAAAATTCTCGCCTCTCGCGCATGCGCAGCACGAACCGCGTCCTTCCGCCAACATTTCAAATAAGCGTTCAACGTGCTTCCGCTTTCTTCCTCGATTTTCGCGCAGGCCCTGTAGTGTTACTTTACAGCCAAGACAGAAAATTAACAATCGTGACGATGTTTACTCAAATTTCTTTTTATTTTATGAATATAAACTTGTAATTTTGTTACTATGTTATATAAATGTAATCTGTGAATTAAAATCCAGTCGATCTAAACTGTAAACGAGAACTGTAACATTCCAACGTTTTATCGAGCTACGCGACCCATCAGTCCCTATTCTGACGCACGTATAACCAGCAAAGGTACTTATTGCCGCCTGACTGAGTTGTTATCTTGTTTACTCTTACCACAGTGTAACACATAAATTCACTAAAATCGTCAATATTCTCCTCCGAATGTGAATATATATTGTTGACTCCCACTTACGTAGGTACAAAAGATCATCACAATAAAATACGAGTAATCAGAGCTCGAACAGAGAGATTAAGGTGTTCTTTCTTCCCGCGCGCTATTCGAGAATGGAATGGGAGATAAATAGTATAATGGTGGTTCGATGATCCCTCTGCCAGGCACTTAAATGTGATTTGCTCAAAAAAAAAAATGTTCAATTGTTTGTTAAGCTTATGGGACTTAACTACGGGGTCATCAGTCCCTAAACTTACAAACTACTTATGAACTACTTACGAACTAGGACGGCACAAATATCCATGCCCGAGGGGGGATTCGAACCCCCGACCGTAGTGGCCGTGCTGACCGTGACTGGAGCGCCTCAGTCACCTCGGCCACCGCGGCCGGCGTGTGATTTGCAGAGTATCCCATGTAGATGTAGACTTCCGCTGATTTCTGTTATTCGCCACGACAGCAGCGCTCCAAGCGGCTGGCGAGGTACATTTCTGAATACGATTTCGGATGAGTATGTTTAGTGTCGTTTAAATTGATTTAAACATACGTTTTACAAAGGGGAAAATATGTAATTCCATAAAAATAGGCAATAACAAGAAAATAATTCCGCATTTGTCTTCATGAGGTTTCTAAGAACCATTGGAAGGTATGAAACGGTACTTTGCAGGACAGTTTATTTAAAATTATCTTCAAATCTACGACTTTTTAATTAAAAGTTTCAGTTTCTATTAAGAGCAAAAATTACTAATACACAACAAAAGACCCATACTTCTACAGAAAGACGTCAGTTTTCTACTCAGGAACGTCAGGATTTCTTCACTACAGTTCCAGCCAAATCAGTAATAATTTGTTGAACATAAGAAACTTACATGGAATGCATTACCTACATTATTAAATGTACCAGATCAGCCACTGCCGCTGTAACTGTAAAACATCGAAATCAAAAACACAGTTTCCCAGCAAAGCAGAAACCAATTCTACAATTGTTACTACAGCTGAACCACAAACGACAAGAATCTTCGAGACATTCGTTTTATAATCACAATTAATTGTACTCAAAAGTATTTGGGTTTATAAGAAAGACGAGTGAAGTGTACAAGTGTTCAAATCATTAGTATACATATCGAATTTTTACAAGTCAAAGAAAGTTCCTGTCGTATAGGAACACACCACAATAGGAATTAATGTTTTCTCGTTTATTTATATTCTCTCACTTTAAGCGGAGCAGGCTACAAAATATACACATATTCTTAGCTATTTCCTTATGAATAAGTTTTTGAATAAGGAAAATTCGGCTGTTTTTACATTTATTTATGACTCTCGAAATTTCACTAATGTTTGGAATGAAAAAATTAAAGAAACTATTTTGTTAATTACATAAAACGATAATTACAAACAAACATTACTCTTACGGCTCCTTGCCCACCACCAGGAGCGCTAGTGTCGTTACAACTGTCAGTTGGTAACAATTTTCACAGCAGTGAGTGTCGCGATTCTGTATATTAGACTGTCCTTTACCAATGATTATTTGCAGCTGCTCTAACGCTGCAAGATATCGTAGTACCAACATACTAAATCATTTTAGATGACCTCAAATAATAATAATAATAATAATAATAATAATAATAATAAGCTGTTGCAGTAGAAGTATGAAAGAATAAGGAATTTTGAACAATTACTGAGAATAAAAATGTTCGAACTTATTGGGAATCGAACGCAAGACCTTCCACTCGGCAAATTAAAACACTATTAACTGAACTACACTGCATTCCATTATATGCGATCTAACTTTAAAAATTCAATTAAACCAATTCTTATAAATTAATTGGATTTAGAAATTAAAATTAGTAGTCCATAGCGGGATTCGAACCTATGACATTCCGTACGTGGAAACAATTGTTTACCACTGTGCTACGCAACTGCATTCTACACTGTTTCTCAGTGATGATACACACCCTTAACAACACTGAACCGTAGGCTTTGGAGAGTTCGTTTCTGCGTAAGTCATATGAAGTTCATCTAATGTAGGCTAAGCTCATATATGTGAATAATTATTGTACATGTTATACTGAATCACACCTTCTACTAAAGAATTCAGTAGCTCGTGCTTATGTGTTGTATACTGAGTATATATTTCGTTACTATTGTTGTCAATGTCTTGTATTTCTTATGGTAATCCTGAGAACGTCAAATGAAATGGAAAATTACTCAAGAGGGTTAACCTTTTCAAATATCTAGGTCTAAGTATCACAATCCAAACAAAAGGAAAATGTTTCAGGCTACTTATGAGATCTAGAGCAGTGGCAGCCACTAGAGCTACGAATGAAATCAGAAACATCACAAAACTATCAAGCAGTACAGCTATGGACCTGTTCAGGTTAATGATACTACCTATTCAGACGTATGGCCTTGACGTATTGGGATAATATCTCACATACAAACAGCTTGAAGAACTTGAACGAGTACAGGCTAGATTCCTGAAGAGAGTCTTAGGAGTCCCACAGAACTCAAGATCGAGGATAGTGTATGAGCTTACCAGGGAGACCTTCCTGATAAATGATCTAAGATACGAGCTCATACTCCCAGCTAGTGCCGACTTCCAACAACTTCTAGAAGATTTGCATGAGAAGTAAAAGAACATACCGGAGGACTTCTATGCAACGTCTGCTATGTAAGACAGGACATGGATGGAAGTTAACCATGAAATGCGACACGTGACGATGATATTGGCAACCCATGGGTTACACCGCAAGGTGTGTCGCAACAAAATTATTTCATGAACCAAATGACAAGTGTGTGTGTGAATTGTGCTTATACTTTTGTGATCAATACCACATTACCAAATACAGGAACAGACAGAAATCCATCGTAGCTTATAGCAAAGACAAGTAAGCGAATATAACGTAATGTTGAATGTAATCCTTTGCACTGAATGTGTGCGTTTCCTATAATAAAAAAAAATAAGTGGTGAAATAAAAAGGACAGGCCTATGAATAGGGAACAAAACAAACCGAGAAAGAAACACAGAGAAGGAAATGAAAGTGAACTGAGCGGTTGTTGTGGCGGTTGTGAATAACCGGCCATTTTGTGATCTCTCAATGGCTTTTGATTGTGTAAATCATGGGATTCTTCTAGATAAGCTTACGTATTGTGGTATGAGTGGGACAGTGCACAAATGATTTAAATCGTACTTAAATGGAAGTGTGCAGGAAGTTGATATAAGCAGTTCACATGATATAGATGAAACAATTAATTCCTCTAACTGGGGAGTTATCAAAAATGGGGTCCCACAAGGTTCGGTCTTGGGTCCTTAGCTGTTCCTAATATGTATTAATGACTTGCCATTCTACATTCACGAAGATGGTAAGCTAGTTCTTTTTGCTGATGATACTAGTATAGCTGTCACAAGCGACAAACAGGAATTACCTGATGAAATTGTAAATGAAATCTTTCAGAAAATTATTAAGTGGTCTCTACAACTGGACTCTCATTAAACTTTGATTAAAGCCAGTATATACAGTTTCATACAGTAAATAGTATGACACCATTAATAAATTTAGACATTTCATTCCATTCCATGATAGCGGTGGCGGCGGCTGGTGCAGTAACAGTGGGAGTGTCTGACTTTGCAAAATTTACTTACCTTAGCCACATTAGATTCGCTGCCCTCCAGGTACACGGACTGTAATAAAATATTTTTCTGTTTCCAGTCTGATGATGCGCTAACAGCGCGAAACGCGTAATTGGAGTAATAAGAATATCGCAACAGTGACTGAGAATTATTTAATAAATTTAGACTTTTTAAATATAAATCTGTAGCTAAGGTAGAATACTCAAAATTTTTAGGTGTTTGCATTGACGATCGATTGAATTGGAAGAAACACATTCAGCTACTTATGCTATCAGGGTCATTGCACAATTTGCACATGTCACATTGCACATGTCAGTAAATTAGTTTACTATGCCAATTTTTATTTACTGCTTTCACATGGGATCATATTCTGAAGCAATTCAACATTAACTAAGAAAGTATTCATTGCACAAAAGCGTGTAATCAGAATAATTGCTGGAGTCCACCCAAGAGCATCCTGCAAACATTTATTTACGGATCTAGGGATCTTCACTGTAGTTTCACAATACATATATTGACTCATGAAATTTGTTAGTAACAATCTGACCCAATTCAAAAGTAATAGCAGTGTGCATAGCTACAACATTAGGAGAAAGGGTGATATTCGCTATTCAAGGTTAAATCTAACTTTGGCACAGAATTATGCTGCCACAAAAGTCTTCGGTCACTTACCAAGTAGCATCAAAAGCCTGACAGAAAGCAAACAAGTATTTAAAAAGAAATTAACGGAATTTCTGAATGGCAACTCCTTCTACAATGTAGATGAATTTTTAGATAAAACTTTATAATAAATGAAAATAAAAAACATAAAAAATGTAAATAAGAAATCCTTAAAATATTGATTGTCATATATAGACAACATTTACTAAACTGACACGTTCCACATCATTACGAAAGGTCATATATATGATCTATGGAACAAGTATTAATCTACTCTAATCTAATTTGGAAATGGCGAACACTTTGTCGTGACGTGGAGCTCTCTGATTGGAGAAAAGCAGCTCCAGCCCGTGAACTGTCAACTAGTCTTGTGTAGTTCGCGAACGTAGTTAAGTCCCATAAGCTATACAAGCATTTGAACATGTTTTAATTAAAATACGCGCGATCGGTTGCGAACTAAAATATGCAACTAAAATATGCGCGATCGGTCGCGAACTAACAGCGGGATCGGTCGCGACCTAAAATATATGCAAACGGTCGCGAACTAAAACATGCGTTACTGGTCGCGAACTATTGTGCCAAACGTATCTCGCTTCTTAGTTCGTTGGATTCTTTTCCGAAGACCGATGGGAAATAGCGAGAAGGCGCGCAGCAGAATTAAAAATAACGTTTTTGCCTTCTGCTGATGAGAGCCTTTTCGAGGTGAGCGTCTACCTGCTAGATTACATAGTTCAGTGCTACAAAATGTCTGTTTTTGAAGTATTCTGCACTCTTCAATATCTGACTAATAAATTCCATAATGCCAAGATATAGAGATAACTCTAAACTGAAACGCGAGAAATTATCCACAAACTGTTTCTTTTGATTTGCGTGATATCGTTAGCGGCTCACGCAGCAAGCGCATGAAGCAGCTAGTTAGGGGAACTTCTCCCTCCACCTGCATGCGCAGACCACGCCGCTCAGCCGTCACTGGGAGCGGACGAACTAAAAGAACGAACTAGTTCGTGGCAGAGCCGCGAAATAAAGTGAGTTCTCCCGATCGCGAACTATTATGCGCAACTCTAGTGTCCGCAGCGTAGCAATGTTCATGCGCGGCTGAGGTTCAAATTCTCTTCTGAACTCCCTTGAGGCAGCAATTGGGCGGTCCCGCGGAAGGGAAGGGTGAGGGAAACGCCGCTTTTACCATTGGTGTTGGAGCTGGTAGAGACACCAGCTCCTGGCTACTCGTGCTTTCGCGGTTAGGCACGAATGTTCCTGAAACAAGACAATGGAGTTACTGCGCACCTCGCCTTGCCCATGCACGAACTATTATGCTCAAGTCTACTGTCAAATAGCGAGTAATTTTAATCATACTATAATCCTAGCATACATATAAGGTAGAAAATGGTGCAACATTTTTGCCGCTGTGAGTCGTTTATAAGTATACACACTGTTAGACAGAGCTGCCAGTTATATTCGTCGAGAAGTGTGTGCCCGCTGGAAACTGAAACTGTGCAGCTGAGCAGCCTAATAACAACAGCTCGATACGGAAAGCGGCCACGGGCAGAGGAGTTGTCTGGGCGCGGTGCAGTGGCGGCCTGTCTGCTGATGAGGTTGGCGAACAATGCGCCTGTTTAATTACTGGTCTTCCTTTGTGGGGCCGGCGGCGCATGCGCAGGGGGGGGGGGGGGGGAAGACCACCGCCTTCTTTCTTATGAAATTCCTGGCGGCG
The DNA here is from genome assembly GCA_026315105.1 of Locusta migratoria. Taxonomy (NCBI): domain Eukaryota; kingdom Metazoa; phylum Arthropoda; class Insecta; order Orthoptera; family Acrididae; genus Locusta; species Locusta migratoria. The sequence continues at coordinate 940,089,351 of CM048744.1, read as the reverse complement.
CGCCGACGAAAGATGCCGGGGTGTGCACCGCGTACGTCTCAGACCTGCAATTTGCCTGCCGTAACATACGGGTTACACTCGCCAAAGTAATGCGAAAGCTCAGCGTCTCCCGGAGTATTAAGTACTCGAAGAATGAACGGGTATTCAGCCGAGTGATGGAATCGATCAAAGCCGACAATTCGTATTCCGGCTGGAGCACTCTCAGCCATTTCCAAGTCAACTGCAAAGAGAAAGCACAGTGCAAGAAATTTCAATTCCTCGGTTATAGGAAAGGTGGAGAACCAGCCATGACGAAACTGTTTCACCCCGTGTGTAAGATGTATCAGACAGGCGAAGTACCCTCAGACTTTAAGGAAAATGTTATAATCCCCATTCCAAAGAAAGCAGGTGCAGACAGGTGTGAAAATTACAGAACCATCAGTTTAATAAGTCATGGTTCCAAAATATTAACACGAATTATTTACAGAAGGATGGAAAAGCTGGTAGAAGCCGACCTCGGGAAGGATCAGTTTGGGTTCAGGAGAAATGTAGGAACATGGGAGGCAATACTTACTTTACGGCTTATACTAGAAGATTAAGGACAGGCAAACCTACATTTCTAGCTTTTGTAGATCTGGAGAAGGCTTTTGACAATGTTGATTGGAATAAACTCTTTCAAGTTCTGAAGCAAGCAGGAGTAAAATATAGGGAGCGTAAGGTTATTTACAACTTGTACAAACACCAGACAGCCGTTGTTAGAGTTGAAGGACATGAAAGGATTGCAGTGGTTGGGAAGGGAGTAAGACAGGGTTGTAGTCTTTCTCCAATGTTATTCAATTTGTACATTGATCAAGCTATAAAGGAAAGCAAGGAGAAATTTGGAGAAGGAATTAAAGTTCAGGGTAAAGAATTAAAAACATTGCGTTTTGCCGACGACATAGTAATTCTGTCAGAGACAGCAAAGAACCTGGAAGAGCAGTTGAACGAAATGGACAGTGTGGTGAAAGGTGCATATAAGATGAACATTAATAGGAGCAAAACTAGGGTAATGGAGTGCAGCCTAAGAAAATCAGGTGATGCTGAAAGATTTAGATTAAGTAACGAAACAATAAAGGAGGTAGATGAGTTTTGTTACTTGGGCAGTAAAATAACAAATTATGGTCGGAGTACAGAGCATATAAAATGCAGAATGGCAATGGGTAGAAAAGGTTTAAGAAGAAGCGAAATCTGTTAACATCGAATATTGATTTAAGCCTAAGGAGGGCCTTTCTGAAGGCGTTTGTGTGGAGTATTGCCTTGTATGGGAGTCAAACATGGACGATAAACAGTGCGGACAGGAAGAGGATACAGGCTTTTGAAATGTGGTACTACAGAAGAATGCTGAAGATTAGGTGGGTGGATCGTATAATTAATGAGGAGGTACTGAACAGAATTGGGGAGGAAAGGAATTTCTGGCATATCTTGACTAAAAGAAGGGATCGATTGGTAAGACACATTCTTAGACATCAAGGAATCGTGAATTTAGCATTGGAGGGAGTGTGTGGGGTAAAAACCGCAGAGGAAGACCAAGAGATGGATACAGTAAGCAGATTCAGACAGATGTAGGTTGCCGTTCTTATGTAGAGTTTAAGAGGCTTGTTGAGGATAGGGTATTGTGGAGAGCTGCGTCAAACCAGTCTCCGGACTGAAGACCACAACAACAACAATAACAGGAAAGGTGAGATATCATACACAATATCAGGGTTATTAAAAAAGAAGGGACATATATCTGACATTTATTGCTTCCAAACTATAAAAGATAGAAACACATTTCCAAAGTTCCTGGAAAGGGGAAATGTCAATTTTTCATACATTCAGTATGAGCACCATGTGTTACGTGACAAATACCGAAACAATAACTCTTTTCTTGCCATTCACCAACCAGCTGGCCTCTCGTTATCGAAATCACAGCTTCAACAAAAATTCGATGTCACACCTTTGAGAGTGCCAGGCATAAAAGGGATAAATCGCGGGTTTTTATGTAACCCTACGGATAAAATTGATAAGGAGTAAGGTCCGGAAACCTGGGAGTTCAGCGGCAATGAAGTTGATCTGCTCCTCCTTGCCGTCCAACGTCCTGGATTGGTTTCACTCACGGAAAGTGAGGCGTGAGTAGAGAAAAGAGATGGTAAACCATACTGCATAAAGCCGCACCTCTTTACCTTAAAGATCATCAGTAAAAATTATTATTCAGAAAAAATTTTCTTCGTCCCTAACACCTAGAACGCCAATGCACAACTTTACATTATTCAAAAACATTGTAATTGTGGTAGTATCATTTGAAGTTTGGAAGGTATAAATGTTTTAAATCTGTTGCATCTTTCTGAATAGCCTTTTACATATGGTAACGTATTTTATTCAAATATTTATTACAACCGTACCTTTGCTGTCTCAACTATTTACTTAAAGTTTACTTCGAACGAGACACCGTAGGATTAAAATACCAGTAAAAAGTCATTCTCGTTGTTTTCTAGTATGGTGTGTGATCACCTCGGAAGGCTAGTACATTTGCACACCTACGTGGCATGGACAGTAGGTTTAAAATCAACTCTTGAGGAATATTTAGCAATTCTTCTATGAGCGCAACGTACAGCTCTGCAACCCTTGTGCTGGTCTGGCTGCAATGTGTCTGCTAAGTGTATCGCAGACATGCTTAATCTGGTTTAAGTCCGGTGAACATGCTGGCCACTACATTCGCTACATATATATTGTTTCCTTCAAATCAAATGGTACGCTAAATGAGACTCGTGGTCGAGGTAATGTGGCCGAGCGCTCTAAGGCGCCTTGCTGTGCAGCGCGCGGTTGCTCCCTGTCGGAGGTTCGAGTCCTTCCTTGGGAATGGGTGTGTGCCAGACTGCAGTTATTAGACTCGAAGGGCATGAAAGGGAAGCATCAGTTGGGAAGGGAGTAACACAGGGTTGTAGCCTTTCTCAGATGCTATTCAATTTGTACATCGAGCAGGCGGTGAAGGAAAGCAAGGTAAAATTTGGAATAGGGATTAAAGTTCAGGGGGAAGAAATAAAAACTTTGCGTTTTGCTGATGACATTGTAATTCTGTCAGAGACAGCAAAGGACTTGGAAGACCAGTTGAATGGAATGGACAGTCTGTTGAAGAGAGCGTATAAAATGAACATTAACAAGAGCAAAACAAAAATAATGGAATGCGGTCTTAGAAAACTAGGTGATTCTGAAGGAATTAGATCAGGTAACGAAACAATGAAGGTGGTAGATGAGTTTTATTACTTGGGTAGTAAAATAACATGCGATGGTCGCAGTACAGATGATATAAAATGCAGAAAGGCAATGGGAACAAAAGCATTTTTGAAAAAGAGGAATTTGCCAACATCGAATATTAATTTAAGTGTAAGGAAGTCTTTTCTGAAGGCATTTGTGTGGAGTGTTGCCTTGTACGGGAGTGAAACAAGGACGATAAGCAGTGCGGACAGGAAGAGGATAGAGGCTTTTGAAATGTGGTGCTACAGAAGAATGCTGAAGATTAGGTGGGTAGATCGCATAAGTAATGAAGAGGTACTGAACAGAATTGGTGAGAAAAGGAATTTTTGGCATACCCTCACTAAAAGAAGGGATCGCTTGGTAGGGCACATTCTTAGACATTGAGGAATCGTAAATTTAGCATTGGAGGGAACTGTGTGGGGTAAAAATCGCAGAGGGAGACCAAGAGACGCAGATTCAAGTGGATGTGGGTTGTCGTTGTTATGAGGAGATGAAAAGGCTTGCTCAGGATAGAGTAGGGTGGAGAGCTGCATCAAACCAGTCTCCGGACTGAAGACCATAACACATAACAACAAATGGTTTGTAAGCCTAGGGACTGATAATCACAGTAGTTAAGTCCCACAGATATACAAATATTTGTGATTAGGGGTAATGTTTACATAGCAGTAATGAAACTTTCACTCTGCAGCGGAGTGTGCGCTGATATGAAACTTCCTGGCAGATTAAAATTGTGTGCCGGAACCGGGACTCGAACCTGGGACCTTTGCCTTTCGCGGGCAAGCGCTCTACCACTGAGCTACCCCGACACGACTCACGATGCCGCCTCACAACTTTACTTCCGCCAGTACCTCGCCTCCTACTTTCCAAACTTCACAGAAGTTCTCCTGCGAAACTTGCAAGACTAGCACTCCTGGAAGAAAGGATATGGTGGAGACATGGCTTAGCCACAGCCTAGGGGATGTTTCCAGAATGAAACTTTCACTCTGCAGCGGAGTGTGCGCTGATATGAAACTTCCTGGCAGATTAAAATTGTGTGCCGGAACCGGGACTCGAACCTGGGACCTTTGCCTTTCGCGGGCAAGCGCTCTACCACTGAGCTACCCCGACACGACTCACGATGCCGCCTCACAACTTTACTTCCGCCAGTACCTCGCCTCCTACTTTCCAAACTTCACAGAAGTTCTCCTGCGAAACTTGCAAGACTAGCACTCCTGGAAGAAAGGATATGGTGGGGACATGGCTTAGCCACAGCCTAGGGGATGTTTCCAGAATGAAACTTTCACTCTGCAGCGGAGTGTGCGCTGATATGAAACTTCCTGGCAGATTAAAATTGTGTGCCGGAACCGGGACTCGAACCTGGGACCTTTGCCTTTCGCGGGCAAGCGCTCTACCACTGAGCTACCCCGACACGACTCACGATGCCGCCTCACAACTTTACTTCCGCCAGTACCTCGCCTCCTACTTTCCAAACTTCACAGAAGTTCTCCTGCGAAACTTGCAAGACTAGCACTCCTGGAAGAAAGGATATGGTGGAGACATGGCTTAGCCACAGCCTAGGGGATGTTTCCAGAATGAAACTTTCACTCTGCAGCGGAGTGTGCGCTGATATGAAACTTCCTGGCAGACTACAAATCCAAAGGTCGCGGGTTAGATCCCCGCCAGGTCCTAGGATTTTTATCTGTCACATTCCACTTCTTTCACCTATGGCAGTACTGCTCAGGTGAAAAATACCGAGTAGCACCGTGGTTCAGAACCCACGTTAAACTGTAGGTCCCCCCAAAAATGACTGGGTAAGTCAGTTCGAAGGTCGGAGGAAGGCAACGGCTTACCACCTCCAAACAGGACCATGCCTAGTAAAGCACTGTGGTGTTCAAACCAATCTTCGGATTGTTGACTGCTTTGCCTTTTTTTTTAACCAATTATACTGCGAAAACAATTTTACAAGAAATAAAATGAGTAGTCTCGCAAAAAATTTGAAAGTGGAAGAGGAGCAACATCGTGGAAATGGAGCGTGTATAATCAGTTTGTAAAAATAATTAAGCAGCTTCTATGTTACTAGCCGAAGTTTAATTAACATGAGACTCTTTGTGTAAAAATAACACTATTGTTGTTCATAAGATTCCACTCGGTGGCGCCGCTGACTTGCTAAGCAGCGGGTCGCCGCATATGAACAACCGGCTCGTAACTTCTGCATAGCAGTATCAATAGCGGCAGTATCGAAGCTGGTCGCGGCGGCATTACACCCGTTCACAAAAACAGCAGCACACGTTCTTAGTGGCGGCATCACGATGGCGACCCATTGTCATGTTCACTTGTGCTTGGCAAATTGCAGTTACGTGCTGATTTATTCCATGTGTACTACCGGGTGATCAAAAAGTCAGTATAAAATTGAAAACTTAATAAATAACGGAATAATGTAGGTAGAGAGGTAAAAATTGTCACACATGCTTGAAATTACATGGGGTTTTATGAGAACCAAGGAAAAAAAAACGAAGTTCAAAAAATGTCCGACAGATGACGCTTCATCTGATCAGAAAAGCAATAATTAGCGTAACAAATTAAGACAAAGCAAAGACGATGTTCTTTACAGGAAATGGTCAATATGTTCACCATCATTCCTCAACAATAGCTGTAGTCGAGGAATAATGTTGTGAACAGCACTGTAACCAATGTCCGGAGTTATGGTTAGGCTTTGGCGTCGGATGTTGTCATTCAGCATCCGTAGAGATGTCGGTCGATCACGATACACTTGCGACTTCAGGTAACCCCAAAGCCAATAATCGCACGGACTGAGATCTGGGGACCTGGGAGGCCAAGCATGACGTAAGAGCCGGCCGCAGTGGCCAAGCGATCTGCGGCGCGCAAGTCACGGTCTGCACGGCCACTACGGTCGGGGGTTCGAATCCCCCCTCGGGCTTGGACATTTGTGCCGACCTTAATATAAGCTACTTCATAAGTAGTTTGTAAGTTTAGGGACTGATGACCCCGTAGTTAAGTCCCAAAAGCTCTACCAACATTTGAACTTGACGTAAGTGGCGGCTGACCACACGATCATCACCAAAAGACGCGCGGAAGAGATCTTTCACGCGTCTAGAAAAACTTTTTTTTCTTTTTTTCTGTTCTCATAAAACCCCATGTAATTCCACGTTTGTGTGTTAATTTTTACCTCTCTGTCTAGATTATTCCGTGATTTATTAAGTTTTAAATTAATACTGATCTTTTGATCACCCGGTATTTCAAATTTCCGGTGCCGAAATGTTTTAAAAAATAAAAAAAGGAAACCATAAAAAATAATAAAATTAAAAAATCTTCCGGAGGAGGTCACGGGGGGGGGGGAGTTTAACCCCATTCCCCCCCCTCCCCCCCTCTCCGTGGCTGGGCCAGTGGTTCCAACTGTTGACGGAGTACGCTGCGGTGGCGAGTAACACATGTCGTATGCGCATATCGCACCGTTGCTGAGCGTTCAGACGCTTAAGCCCTTTCTATACGAGACGTGCAACACGCACAAGGAAGTCGTTGTCAGCTGTAGCGCCCCTTGCGATAGACCGTCGAACTACAAAGAAGCGTTCAAACGGTACGCATTTGTTCAGTCGTCCGCTTCACGCCTCTAATTCGTTTGTTGTCAACTTACAGCAAATGAATCGCCTCGTTAACATCACTTTTCGAAACTGTATGATATATTGTGATCATTGAAACCTTTATTTGTATTTTACACTGCTACTGTGAAACTGCATTTAATTGTTTTTGTGCAGTTCATGCGTAACTACGTCGCTCACATGTTTTAACGTCCTCATTATAAAATGCGATTACATACTTCCAGCCCCTGCGGTTTGAGGCGCCTATGTATACGATGAAGTTCAGGTGTTTATACATAGACCTTTTACTTTGATAAAGCTTCAAATAATGCTCACCAAAAACAAATATTTCATCTGTTAACTACAGCATGTTTCACGAAAAATAGCAAATATTTTAGAAGATGGTAATAAAGACGATTTGCAGTTAAAATTTCGTATATCCAATTTTTGCCGCAGTGAAGTAGCCGAGCGGTCTAAAGCGTCTCGCTGCGGAGCGCGCGGTTGCTCGCCGTGGAGTTTCGAGTCCTCCCTGGGGCATGGGTGTGTATGTTTGTGTTAGGTTAGTTTACCTAGGTTTAAGTAGTTCGTAAGCTACGGACTGATGGCCACGCTGTTTGGTCCAATAGATTTACAAACATTTGAACATTTTGTATCCAATTTTATTTGGGTACAGGGATACAGCTCTTGGTATGTACAACAAACTAATTTGGATATTTTGACTGATTCTTTCTTCGGTTCTTGGTAGATCACCACATTGACTTTTATTTAAATGACCGGTTTTCGACGTAGTCTGAATATGACCTAGTAAGCCGAACACTGAGTAACTACGTTGAAATGAACGTATAGAACACACAAAATTCTACTTTTAAGTGTGATGTTACTACTACCAAGAACCGACGAATAAATCGGTGTAAATTTCTTGATTTACATTTGCTCTACGTTTGTTTGGATTTCATATCAACAGCTATATCTTTGTCTTCAATAAAAATTGTACACAGGTTATATTAAATTTTTGATGCAATTCCTCTATAGTATCACCTCCTACAAGGCGCGTCCAGAAAGTAAGTTCCGTTTCAATTTATCTCCGCTGCAGCGCTGGGATTGCACTTCCGCACATGCGCTGAGACGACGTGTATCCAGGAGAGGAATGTGCGCCATTTGGAGATCGCTGTCAGTTACGTACGCTTTGTTGTGCTTGTTTGAAATGTCGGCGTTGATTGAAAATCCCGCCGTCTGTGAAATCAGGTCGGTGATTAGGTTTCTGAATGAGAGGAAAGTGAAACCAAAAGAAATTTATCGGCAAATTTGCGATGTTTACGGACCAAGTGTGATGAGTGATTCGATGGTGAGAAGGTGGGTCCGACTGTGCAATGGCGGGCGTAGTGATGTGCACGATGAAGAACGAAGTGGGCGTCCACCTTTGGTTACAGAAGAACTGGTTCACGCGATTGATAACTAGATAAGCGCCGGAGATTGCTGTCAAATGGTGTTGTTTTGCTTCACGACAACGCACGACCACACACTGCAAATGTGACGAAAGACCTCCTACAGGGATTTGGCTGGGACGTGTTTGACCCTCCTGCGTACAGCCCAGCCTCCTAGCGACTTTCATCTGTTCTTACATCTCAAGTCTTTCCTTGGCGGTCTTCACTTCGCCAATGACGACGAGCTGAAAGGAACTGTTTCCAACTGGTTGAAGACAGGCGTCAAATTTCTATGAAGAAGGTATACAAAAGGGAATGGGAAAACTGCGAGAAAGGAAGACGTGTCTATGACTTTTTCCCGAATATAAGGGAACGTCTTCGAATGGGTCATATCAATCCCAGCCGGGGTATGATCCACTTCCTAACGGGACACGGCCCCTACCCCACACACCTCACACGTGTTGGTCTCAGTGACAATCCATGCTGTACGTGTGGAGAAATTGGGACCCCAGAACACACTGTCATATACTGTCAGCTCTACAAAACACACACTCACACTATGTTTGACACGACTAAAGACCTAAACGAACTAATACGAGATAAGAACGGATGGGACATAATGAACAGGCTGACGGACGAAGTCTCACTACAAAAAAAACACGAGTACACACAGAACGTAAGACGTAATGCAACACGAAACGCCCACAACAGAAGAAAAAACACTTACGATGAATCTGACACTGAAAGCACAAACAGTACAGATTACACCACAGATGACAGCCCCGACACAGAGGACGTATAAATACTTGCGAAATATAACCTACAGATATAGCCAATCATAAGAGTCTCAAAATGAGAAAACTCCAGGATGGCAGGGCTCGAAGTAAATTCCAATGCCTCCCACCCTGGACATTCCTCTCTTATTCTTCAGACTGTCACTCAAAGCAATCTTTCCTATCTTCTATTATTCTCTTCTTAAAATAGTTGATGTTTTTAAGTTGCCTTTCTATTTTCCTTATCATAAGTTTTTACGCTTTTCTTTGTATTATTTATCTAATTACTGTAAATGTATAAAGAAAATAATGTATCATAATCGCATAAATGTATCACATAGATTTTGTAATCACGACCAGCTATATACCCAAAGGCAGCTGGTTCGCAAGAAGGGTAAATAAATAAATATACAAAACCTGGTTCCACGCTATGACAAATGCCTGCAAAATTTCGGCAGTCATGCGGAAATGTAGTTTAAATTTGTAGAATTTTGTGCAATAAAAATTTCTTCTGTCTCTGTGTACAATTTCATTTTATAACCAAACGGAACTTACTTTCTGGACCCACCTCGTACTTACGACTGAGTCGAAAAACTACGTTCCTCTGAGCAGGAGACAGGTACACAATTTCAAACAAATTCCCGACTTGACTTCGTTTGTCAGCTGGGTTCCCCATTCGGTCGTCTGCGCATGCGCGGAGCACTTCCATACGCGTGAGAATAGGATCCATTCTATTCCGTCTACTAGCGATCGTATGCAAGTGGACGTGTCTACACTGTACGCGGACGACGGCGTGACCGGTGCATCATGGGTAATCTCGTAAGCTTTCACTTCCGGTGCAGAAAGGGCTTTAGTGGACGCCACATTGACCGTACACGTTCAGAAGCAGACGGCTTTCTACATCTACATACATCTACATCTACATAGATACTCTGCAAATCACATTTAAGTGCCTGGCAGAGGGTTCATTAAAGCCGGCCGCGGTGGCCGAGGTGACTGAGGCGCTTCAGTCACGGTCAGCAGGGCCACTACGGTCGGGGGTTCGAATCCCCCCTCGGGCATGGATATTTGTGCCGTCCTAGTTCGTAAGTAGTTCATAAGTAGTTTGTAAGTTTAGGGACTGATGACCCCGTAGTTAAGTCCCCTAAGCTTAACAAACATTTGAACATTTGGTTCATTAACCACTTTCATAACTTTTCTCTACCGTTCCATTCTCTAATAGCGCGCGGGAAGAGAGAACACCTAAATCGTTCCGTTTTAGATCTGATTTCTCTTATTTTATTGGGATGGTTATGTTCCTAAGTAGGTGGGTGCTAGTAAAATATTTTCACATTCAGAAGTAAAAGTCGGTGATTGAAACTTCGCAAACAGATCACGCCGCAGTGAATAGCATCTTTCTTTTAATGATTTCCACCCCAATTCGTGCAACATTTCCGTGATGCTTTCCCCCCCGGAACGTGATAAAACAAAACGAGCTGCCCTTCTCTGAACCTTCTCAATATCTTCCGTCAGTCCCACCCGGTGAGGGTCCCACAAGGGGCAGCAGTACTCCAGGAGAGGACGCACAATTGTGATGTAGGCAGTCTCTTTGGTGGAGCTGGTGCATCTTCGAAGCGTTCTGCCAATGAAACGTTCGCCTTCCCCACAATATTTTCTGTGTGTTCTCTCCAGTCAAAGTGGTTCGTAATTGTAACTCCTAGGTATTTGGTAGAATTTACGACCTTAAGGTTTCACTGATTTATCGCGTAATTGAAGTTCAGCGGATTTCTTTTAGTGGTCATGTGTATTACTTCACACTTTTCTTTATTTAGTGTCAATTGCACAATTTTCGCACCATGAAGAAATTTTGTCTAAATCGCTTTGCAGTTGCTTTTGATCCTCTGTTGACTTCACTAACCGATAAACGACAGCATCATCCGCGAACAGTCTAAGGGAGCTATTCAGATTATCTCCTAAATCGTTTATAAACACGAGGAAGAGTAGGGGACCTATAACGCTTCCCTGTGGAACGCCAGATATCACTTCTGTTTTACTCGAGGACTTACCGTTAATTACAACGAACGCTGATAGGAAATCGTGAATCCATTCGCACAATTGGGGAGATATTCCATAAGCAAGCAATTTCATGAGAAGCCGCTTGTGGGGTACAGTGTCAAAAGCCTTCCGGAAATCCAGAAATATGGAATCGATTTGAGATCCCTTGTCGATGGCACTTAACACTTCATGTGAATAAAGGGCAAGCTGAGTTTCGCAAGAGCGATACTTTCTGAATCCATGCTGGCTATTGGTTAATAGGTCGTTCTCTTCGAGGTAGTTCATAATATTCGAACAAAGTATATGTTCCAAAATCCTACTGCAAATCGACGTCAATGATATAGGCCTGTAATTTTGGGGATCACTCCTATTGCCTTTCTTGGATATTGGAGTAACTTGGGCAAGTCTTTGGGTACGGATCTTTCGCTGAGTGATCGGTTGTAAATTATAGTTAAGTACGGAGCTATTGCAAGTGCAAGTGGGCGCGTCTACACTGTACGCGGGTGGCGTGACCGGTGCACCATGGGTTATCTCGTAAGCTCTCACTTCCCGCGTAGAAAGGGTTTTAGTGGACGCCACATTGATCGTAAACGTTCAGAAGCACGCACCGTGCGCAGACGGAGAGAATCTTACCGCCGCGCCGTCCTCTACAAGACTGCGCTACCTGCTTCCTCATTCGTCATCAAGTTGAAACACTGGTCGACGTGGTTTATGACGGTCCGAAGCGAAGTCGGACGCGGTGGCTGTGATGGTTGTTTTCCGCCGAAGAATGGGCGGCAGGCGACCGTGAAGTGGTTGGCCGAGCGGCGTGTCCTTGCGGCCTCAGGAAGAGGCCAGTCGGCCTCGTGCTATTAATACTGGCCGGTTACTCATTACCGGGGGTTCATTATGCCGCCCACGGGCCTTGGTGCGAACGCGACAGGGGAACGCCGAAAAACGTGGTCGTAGCCAATCAACACGGTGCGATACAGTGATATGCGCCCAGATTCGGACAGCAAGGGGCAGATCTATTGGCCCATTTCCACTCTGAAGTGTTCGTGTCGCCCTTTTAAAAGGTTGCCAATACATCGTTGCCCTCAGATATTATATTACCGAGCAATGTAAGTGATTATATTACCTTACGTAGACAGATCCTGACCTCTCCACTTTATTCTGAGTTTCAGTTTCTGCGTACCAGTCTGTTACGTAAGGGAAAATTACAGTAACTTTTTAAGGACGCGCGGAATGACCACAAGGTCTAAAGGTCATGCAACAGTCAAGATGGCCGGTTCCGCCGGAGTTTCAAGTCCTCCCTCGGGCATGGGTCTGTGTGTTGTCCTTAGTGTAAATTTGTTTTAATATATTTTTAATATAAAACATTTTAGAGAGCAAAATTGATTTAAATCACACGTTAAAGTTGACTGTTCACATCAAAAACGGATGTCAAATTCGGACACTTATTGAATAAAGCAGTGTCTGCCAATGGGAATACAGTGCCGGCCGCGGTGGCCGAGGAGACTGAGGCGCTTCAGTCACGGTCTGCACGGCCACTACGGTCGGGGGTTCGAATCCCCCCTCGGGCATGGATATTTGTGCCGTCCTAGCTCGTAAGTAGTTCATAAGTAGTTTGTAAGTTTAGGGACTGATGACCCCGTACTTAAGTCCCATAAGATTTACAAACATTTGAACATTTTGAACCAACGTTTCGTCCCCGACTGCGGAGGACATTCTGAAGAGGGATCGTGGCACTTTTGAATGTCCGATTCACACCCTGGCTCCCTACTGACTGAAGCCAAATTCCGTTTACAAGGGCTCGCGCGCAGTGGTGTGGCGTCAGATGTTTTTGACATGCGCGCGCAATTCGTCGTTGCCGATTGCCTCCGTCCATTAATGTCGTCCCATGGTGGAAGACTGTTACATTTCTTCTTCAAAACCGGAATCCACATTTCATTTAGTTTCACGCCCTCCTCCATCCTATTGAAATTATTGGGGTGTTTTACAATTTCTATAGCCTCTCTATACAGTCTTTCGTGGTATCCATTTGTGGCTGCTAAAACCTGAGTCTGAAATTGAATGTTCAGCAACAGCTGATCTGTCAATCTCTCCCCTTCTGCAGTTCCCCTTGTGCTCATCTAGTCGTTTTTTGAGTGTTCTTTTGGTGGTACCCACGTATACGTCCCCACAGCTGCACGGAATCCTATACATTCCTGCTTTTTCCAGCGGTTGGCGAGCATCCTTTGCCGATTTCAGGTGATCCTGTATCTTCCTAGTAGGTTTGTAAATGACGGCAACATTCCGTTTAACGACATAACAGCCCGGAAAGTTTTAGTAATTTTGACCATTCCGGCCGTGAAAGTTTACATTTTACACATAATAATATATCACCAGCGTCCGAAGGAAAAGCTAGGAATCGGTTGACACAACCTCAGAAGTGGAAAATAAACATTAAGAGAAACAAAGGTAATACCAGCTTGTAAACTACACTGTTCTATTGTAAGGTGTGTTGTACGAAAATATCACTTGTTGGAAAAAAGTTAGATATCAGAAATAACGTAAGGATGTTTACGGAAAAATCTGGCGACAGTTTCAACCGATCTTATACTAATAATTTTAGAGGTTCAGCGCCGTAATATTTCATTTTGTATATAAAATTAAAAAAGATTATTAAGGTTACTGCAGTTTTCATTTTTCCAATATGCAATAGAGTTCAGAATTTAATATTCTCAGCTTTATGTCGATATTCCCATAATTTCCCAGATTATACACCTATAAAAAGATTCTCGTCAGCTGTAAGCGAATCTCTGTGTATCAAAAACGGACATCTGGAAGCGTGTTCACATCCAAAGCGGATACCTGCACGTTTTCATTTTAAAGACGGACATCTGTATTTTCAAACACAATTTGAAGGTGCTTGAGTAATCAAATTGATATTAGCCACTTCCAGGTATAAATCCTGGAGCATTAAAGTTGATAATTCTTAAATCAGCTTATAAATATATTATCTCTAATTCGCAATAAAAATGACGTTTATCTCAGTTTGTAGCAAACGACAGATGTCCGTCTTTGATAATAGGCTTCACATATTACCAAGCAATTTAAGTAATTATATTACTTTACGTACACAGATCGCAACCTCTCCACTTTATTCTGAGTTTCAGTTTTTGCGTACCAGTCTGTTACGTAAAAGAAGATTGCAGTAACTTTCTATGCCCACGACCAAGAGGTCTAAGAGGTCATGCTACAGACAAGACGGCCGGTTCCGCCGGAGTTTCAAGTCCTCCCTCAGGCATGTGACTGTGTGTTGTACTTAGTGTAAGTTACTTAAATATATTTTTAATATAAAAAAAAACAATTTAGAGAGCAAAATTGATTTGTTCATTATTGACTAGTTTCGACCAAATGTTGGCCATCTTCAGGACGTTGCTCAGAGATGGTGTGGAGCGGAACAGGAATCGAGTGTTCTTAGAGTGCTGTCACTGCTCGGTGCAACATCCTGAAGATGATGGAACATTGGGTAGAAACTTAACGATAATAAAAACAAATTTTGTGCTCTAGATTGTTTCGATGGGCCTCTGTTGCACAGTGGTAGAGTGCCAGATTATAAATCCAAATGTCACGGGTTCGATCCCCGCCAGGTCCTGGGATTTTTATTTGTCACTTTCCACTTCTTTCACCTCTGGCAGTATTGCTCATGTAAAAAATACCGAGTGTACAATATTTATGAGGAAGGGGGAAAATCTTCCGGCTTCAAGAAGGGTATAATAATTACAGTTGTAAAGGAAACAAATGCATACAAGTGTGAAAATTACAGAATACTCAGTTCACTAAGTCTCAGCTTGTGATGAGAGACGTGTTAGGTTAGTTTGAGCAGTCGTGGTTATCACTGGACCCCATTGTCGAAGTGGTCAATGCAACTGTCAGTAAACAGGAGACCCGGGTTCGACTTTCAACTTTCCTAACTGCCTAACTGGCAGCTAATGTAAAGTCATATGTTATCGACACCGATGAAGAAAAACAAGTCGCGATTTATTTTTATTTTTATTTGCAGACAAGTTTGATACAATGCAGACTGGAGATGTAAGCTGTAAGAAGACTTGTCGAGTGAACCGCTTCGACTTACCCTACCAGGGTATGCTTGAACATCATCAAATACCTCAGTTACGACAGGATATGCGCACCTAATACATATTTCAGCAAGGTAGTGCACCACCGCATTACTTGCGTGAAGTTGTCGCGTGTCTGCATAGGAACGTGCCGAGACTAATTGGACGTGGTGCAACATGACGATCAACTCATTTAACCCCAATGAACATCTGCTGGCTATGACGATATTTTTAAAACATTGCCAGCAATATGATCCCCTCAAAGACACACTTGGCTCCAAATCCGTGTCCCTGACCAGTAAGATAATACACGGTTCAGAAACATGGATATCAAATGTTTGTATAGCTTATGGGACTTAACTACGGTGTCATCAGTCCCTAAACTTACAAACTACTTATGAACTAACTAATACTAAGGACGGCACAAATATCTATGCCCGAGGGGGGATTCGAACCCCCGACCGTAGTGGCCGTGCAGACCGTGACCGCAGTGCCTCAGTCCCCTCGGCCAGCGCGGCCGGCAAAAATATGGAGCATGACTAAACGGGACAAGGAAAAACTATTAATATTTGAAAGAAATGTAATGAGGAAGATACGGAGACCAATTGTAGATAACGCAGAATGGAGGAAGAGGACAAATGCGGAAATCTACCTGCGACAGCCAAAAAAATATTTTACAGAAGATAAAGAGCAAGAGAATACAGTGGGTGGGTCATGTAGCCCGTATGCCAGAAGGCAGGCGAAGATTGCATTAGAAGGTAAACCAAACGCCAAACGCCCCATCAGACGACCAGGGCAGTGCTGAATGGACGACCTAGCGAAGGACCTTACAGCCCTAGGGCACTCTGTGCCTGGGGATTGAAGACACCTGGAGGAACCGGCCGAACCGGCTGCGGTGGCCGAGGGGACTGAGGTGCTCCAGTCACGGTCTGCAGGGCCACTACGGTCGGGGGTTCGAATCCCCCCTCGGGCATGGATATTTGTGCCGTCCTTAGTGTTAGTTAGTTCATAAGTAGCTTGTAAGCTTAGGGACTGATGACCCCGTAGTTAAGTCCCGTAAGTTCTACAAACATTTGAACATTGTTTTTGAACCGGGCGAAAAACAGAAGGGAATGGAGGCAGCTTGTGGAAGCAGCGCGTGGTCTGCAGGGCCTGTGATCGCTAGTTTGTTGTTGTTGTTGTAATATGATTCCCTGTAAATGTCACTTTATACAATTATTTAGAGCAATAATTAGGTAACTTATACAAAAAAAAATATTACACTGATTTGTTATATTAACTTTTCATTAAAATAGCAACATGTAGAAAAGATTACTATACACCTAATGCCTCGTGCACTTAAGGTTCAATAAGCTGATGGTATCCAAGAGCGGCCTAAAAATGATTCGGCTCTGCTAATTTTAGCGTGGCGCCGCCCGTGTGACCGGCGCTGCCCTAATCTCCCCATCAATCAACGTCCACTCGTGAGCCTGGTGGCCGCTCCCACGGATTAAGCGCCTGTCTGCTGCAATTCACACTGACCGAACCAGAGGTCATGACGGTAATTATGACCAAATAGATCTCCGTATCAAGTGGATGATATTCCTTTAGACATAAAGCCTTCTACATCATTTCACAAACAAAAGTTTTTCTCTACAAGGAAATTAGAAAGGAAAATGACGTTTATCGAAGACGTTTGGGGCAATTAATAGTAACAGTGGAGTGATATATTGTAGAGAATGACAAAAGCGTTCCTTAACTTCCGGAGTGTCACATGCCCAGATTGCGAGGTCCCACGGAACATCTACAGGGTGAATCTAAATTCGCGCACTCGGGCCTCGCTCCGAACCGCGAGACTGTTCCCCGTCTAGGGTTCCAATCCTCTCTCGGGCATGGATGTTCGTGTTGTCTTTAGTATAAGGTAGTTCATAAGTAAAGTTTAGGGATTAATGACCCCGTACTTAGGTCCCATAAGCTTAACAAACATTCCAACATTTTTTTTTATTTTAGGCCTCCCGTCACGGAAAGCACTGCGTTAGACCATACGGCTAACAGAGTGCCGCGGTGGAGTGGCCGAGCGATCTAAAGCGCCTCGCTGCGGAGCGCGGTTGCTCGCCGTGGAGGTCCGAGTCCTCCCTGGGACATGTGTGTATGTGTGTGTGTGTGTGTGTGTGTTGTCCTTAGGTTAGTTTACCTTAGTTTAAGTAGTTTGTAAGTTACGGACTGATGACCACGCAGTTTGGTCCGATAGCTTTACAAACATTTGAACATTTGAAGTTATACTTGTGAAATGTATATGAAACATGCGAATAATAAGTTAATTTGTTAGTAGTTGTGGTCTTCAGTCCGCAGACTGGTTTGATGCAGCTCTCCACGCTACCCTGTCCTGCGCAAGTCTCTTCATCTGAGAATACGTTCGGCAACCCACATCCTCTTGAATCTGCATACTATATTCGTCCCGCGGTCTCCCTGTACAATTTTTACCCAACACGCTTCCTTTGAATGCTAAGCTGACAATTCCTTGATGTCTCAGAATGTGTCCAACCTATCTATCCCTTCTCTTAGTGAGTATATGCCAGAAACTCCTTTTCTCCCCGATTTGGTTAAGCACCTCCTCATTAGTTACGTGATCTAACGATCTGATTTTCATCATTCGTCTATAGCACCACATTTAAAAAGCTTCTATCATCTATTTATCTGAATTCCTAATCGCCCACTTTACACTCCAGACAAATGCTTTCAGAAAGGACTTCCTAACATTTAAATTAATATTGGATGTTCACAAGCTTCGCTTCTTTAGAAATGCTTTTCTTCCCATAGCCATTCTGAATTTTATATCTTCTTTACTTCGGCCATTAGAAGTTATCTTGCTACCCAAATAACAAAATACATCTACTACTTTTATTGTCTCATTACCTAATCTAATTACTTCAGTATCGCCTGATTTTCTGACATTGCATTCCATTATCTTCGTTTTACTCTTGTTAATGTTCATCTTATATCTTCCTTTCAAGACACTGCACATCTCATTCAATTGCTCTTCCAGAGCTTTTGCGGTCTCTGACAATTACTATGTCATCGGCAAACAGCAATGTTTTTATTTCTTATCCCTGCACTTTAATGCCCTCTCCAAATTTCTCCTTCCATTCCTTCACTGCCTTCTCAATGTACAGATTGAACAACATTGGGGAAAGGCTACAACCCTTTCTTACTCCCTTCCCAACCTCTGCGTCCCTTTCTTGCCCTTCGACTGATCTGTCTGGTTTTTGTATAGGTTGAATATAACTCTTCGCTCCCTATAATTTACCCCTGATACCTTCAGAATTTGGAAGAGTATATTCCAGTCGACATTGTCAAAAACTTTCTCGAAATCGACAAACGCCAAAAACATAATGTTTCCTTTTCTTATCCTATCTTCTAAGGTAAGTCGTAATGTGAGTATTGCCTCCCGTGTTCCTACATTTATCCTAAATGCAAACTGATGTTCCCCGAGGTCAGATTCCACAAGTTTTTCTATTCGTCTGTAAATAATTCGTGTTAGTATTTTGCAACCATGACTTATTAAGCTGATAGTTCTGTAATTTTCACACTTGTCTGCACTTGCTTTCTTTGGAATTGGAATTACAATATTATTCTTGAAGTTGGAGGGTATTTCCCCTGTCTCATACATCTTGCACATCAGGTGATACAATTTTTTCATGACTGGCTCTCCTAACGACATCAGCAGTTCTGACGGAATATCATCTGCTCCAGGGGCCTTGTTTCGATTCAAGTCCTTCAGCGCTCTGTCAAATTCTTCTCGCAGAGTCATATCTCATCTTCGTCCTTTTCGTCTTCCATTTCTAGAATACTGCCTTCAAGTTTTTTTCCATTGTATAGGCCCTCTATATATTCGTTCCACAGTTCAGCTTTTCCCTCTTTGCTTAGTACCGGTTTTCGGTCCGAGTTCGTGATATTCATACAGCTGCTTTTCTTGTCTCCAAAGATCTCTTTTATTTTCCTGTATGCGGTATCTATCTTTCCCCTGTTCTGCAATTTGTTAGTAAGAATTCATTTTATATAAGCATAGTTTGTCAACATTGCAGTTTATGGACCTGCGTTAAAAAAGGAGCGGGTAATATCTCAATAAAAAACAAAAAACCTGACGTATATTATACCCTAACATCATCAATTCCTAGCTAAATAAGCTTTGCAGCCTCATGATAACGAACATACGACCTATCTGTCGTCTTTTACACCGAGGACACAAATTTATAAGACTTTAGATTGGTGTAATTTTTTATTTTAGAGATTATGCATTTCACGCAGGGCGGTGAAAGCGTGTTCTGCAATTTCGTTACAGTGGAAATCAGCTACACGTCATATATACACTACTGACCATTAAAATTGCTACACCAAGAAGAAATGCAGATGATAAACGGACATTCATTAGACAAATATGCTAGAACTAACATGTGATTACATTTTCATGAATTTTGGGTTCATAGATCCTGAGAAATCAGTACCCAGAAAACGTCCTTGATACGCCTGGGCATTGAGTCAAACAGAGCCTGGATGGCATGTACAGTTACAGATTCCCATGCAACTTCAACACGATACCACAGTTCATCAAGAGTAGTGACTGGCGTATTGTGACGAGCCAGTTGCTCGGCCACCATTGACCAAACGTTTTCAATTGGTGAAAGATTTAGAGAATGTGCTGGCCAGGGCAGCAGTCGAACATTTTCATTATCCAGAAAGGCCCGTACAGGACCTGCAACTTGCGGTCGTGCATTATCCTAGTGAAATGTAGGATTTCGCAGGGATCGAATGAAGGGTAGAGCCACAGGTCGTAATAACATCTGAAATGTAACGGCCACTGTACAAAGTGCCGTCGATGCGAACAAGAGGTGACCGAGACGTGTAACCAAAGGCACCCCATACCATCACGCCGGGTGATACGCCAGTATGGCGATGAAGAATACACGCTTCCAACTTGCGTTCACCGCGATGTCGCCAAACACGGACGAGACCATGTTGTAAACAGAACCTGGATTCATCCGAAAAAATGACGTTTTGCTATTCTTACACCCAGGTTTGTCATTGCGTACACCATTGCAGGCGCTCCTGTCTGTGATGCATTGTCAAGGGTAAACGCAGCCATGGTCTCCGATCTGATAGTCCATGCTGCTGCAAACGTCATCGAACTGTTCGTGCAGATGGTTGTTGTCTTGCAAACGTCCCCATCTGTTGACTCAGGGATCGAGACATGTCTGCACGATCCGTTGCAGCCATGCTGATAAGATACCTGTCATCTCGACTGCTAGTGATATGAGGCCGTTGGGATCCATCACGGCGTTCCGTATTGCCCTCCTGAACCCACCGATTCCATATTCTGCTAACAGTCATTGGATCGCGACAAACTCGAGCAGCGTTGTCGCGATTCGATAAACCGCAATCTCGATAGGCTACAATCCGACCTTTATCAATGTCGAAAACGTGATGGTACGCATTTCTCCTTCTTACAGGAGGCATCACGACAACGTTTCACCAGGCAACGCCAGTCAACTGCTGTTTGTGTATGAGAAATCGATTGGAAACTTTCCCCATGTCAGCACGTTGTAGGTGTCGCCACAGGCGCCAACCTTGTGTGAATGCTCTGAAAAGCTATTCATTTGCATATCACAGCGTCTTCTTCCTGTCGGTTAAATTTCGCGTCTGTAGCACGTCATATTCTTGGTGTAGCAATTTTAATGGCCAGGAGTGTAGTAAAATAAAGGAGTCAGCGGTATGATGGAAGTACTATTTTTTTCTTCCCCCTGTCGTAACAGGTTGTGAAGTGACCACATGCACATCTACATGCTTCAAAGACTGTTTACAGTGAGAAATGAGTCTGCAGAATCATCATGACAATGGACGAACTCTTCTCGGATACCACGCTGAATACAAAAGAATAATCGTGGGAGATGGAAAGTAAGGAATGTAAAGAGTCTATCGGGTCGAAAGCAACCACGGGAAACAATAGAACTCACTCACTTGTTAGTCTCGCACGAGTCTGATGACGCATTCTGTGTTGTTCGTAGGTCGAGGCGATTCTTTTCATGACTAGATAGGAATTAACGAAGGCTGTCAAAGTGTTGCATTACGGGCGAGCAAACTGTACCGCGACAGAAATCACGCAAGGGCACGACTCTGCAAATGTCAAGCCACAAATTGCATACTAGGCTGTTAAATGAATGCCACAGACCATGCGCACTCTAAGTGACATTTCCTTTCGAATGGGAGGCGCTATTAATTCAAAGAAATGATCTGTAGCGCATATATATTTCTGTAGAAGACATACGGCACACGTTCCGATAGTATCGAACTAACAGCATTACGAGAATCATGCTGATTATAGAATATCATTCTTAACACGTCATAAAGCTATGCGAAATGGATTCAATGCCAACTTTGTATCGTGTCTCATGTATATAACTCCGTTTGCAGTGGTGTGGGTGGGGTCGAAGGATGCGGAGAATCTACACCAAAATCCCTGATGTAATACCCGGCACAAATACACGGGGTCTTTGGGTCTTTGGACGATACAAAGAAGGTGGAATTTCATCCGCGTGTTCGTCAAACCGTGTCTCGTAACAAGTAAGTGTATGAAACAGGTCGTCTTTTAAAAGATTAACAAGCACATACATCGCAAATAGTATATTGCTTTATAGATGGATTCACGATTTCCTATTAGGAAGGACACAGTTCGTTGTTGACGGTAAGTCATCGAGTAAAACAGAATTGATATCTGGCGTTCCCCAGGTAAGAGTTATAGGTCCCCTTCTTTTCCTTGTGTTTATAAAAGATTTAGGAGACTGAATAGCTCCCTTAGACTCTTCGCGGATGATGCTGTCGTTTATCGGTTAGTGAAGTCAACAGAGGATCAAAAGCAACTACAAAGCGATTTAGACAAAATTTCTACATGGCGCGAAAACTGGCAATTGACACTAAATAAAGAAAAGTGTGAAGCAATACACATGACCACTAAAAGAAATCCACTGAACTTCAATTCCGCGATAAATCAGTCAAACCTTAAGGTCGTAAATTCTACCAAATACCTAGGTGTTACAATTACGAACAAAGACTAGAGAGAACGCACAGAAAATATTGTGGGGAAGGCGAACCAAAGGTTACGTTTCATTGGCAGAACGCTTCGAAGATGCACCAGCTCCACCAAAGAGACTGCCTACATTACACTTGTGCGTCCTCTCCTGGAATACTGTTGCCCATTGTGGGACCCTCACCAGGTGAGACTGACGAAGATATTGAGAAGGTTCAGAGAAGGGCAGTTCGTTTTATCACGTTACTGGGGGGAAATGGTACACGAATTGGGGTGGAAATAATTAAAAGAAAGAAGTTATTCATTGCGACGTGATCTGTTTGCGAAGTTTCAATCACCGACTTTTACTTCTGAATGTGAAAATATTTTGCTAGCACCCACCTTCTTAGAGAGACATGACCATCCCAATAAAAAATAGAATGGAACGGTAGAGAAAAGTTATGAACGTGGTTAATGAACCCTCTGCCAGGCACTTAAATGTGATTTGCAGAGTATATATGTAGATGGAGATGACTCAACGAGAGCTTTTTCTGTTTAAACAAATTTTGCATAATTATTGCAATTTTCATCCTTTTGAACCTGGTAGCTGTATTGCAGCCTCCCTCCCAAATACACACACACCTAAACTACAAAATTGATGATTACTTGCACACTCAGGATATCAACTGGCCCCTTCCTTTAGTGAATTTACACCAGACTTTCCCAAACGTTTCCAGTGGCGACACCCTTTTAATACGAGATGTGTTGAAATGAAAAGGTACGAAACGTCTAGAAGCCCTTACACTGCGAACACGCGCGAAACCAAAAACAATCCGACAGACAGACACCAGAACAGTGAGACGCTGCAATCTCTGCGAGGAGTTGGTCGGAACGGGTGTAAGTGCTACGCATTCGGTTGGTTCGTTGGTCAGATGGTTGGTCTGACGATAAATTGGAGCATTTGAATATTCTGCTTTGGGTTAATATAGTGTGTGATTCGAAGAGGGGCTTCACGATGGTTGTCTTGTATTTTGGTTTTAGCTTGTGACTTGTAAGCTGTCGATTCGGCTCGAGTTTCACAGTTGTAGTGGATGGATGGGTTCAAAATTTTATTTGTCACCTAAGTATGAAATTTAAGTTGGTAGACCTGGTACTTCTTCGTAATTAATAAAATTTATATCTTTGTTAAATTTTTCATACTGTAAATATTGGTTCTGTGTACCATTTAAAATTAAAGACTTTTTATAATGTTTGAGCATGAAATTCCGTTTCTCCGTTTCTCAGGGGCTGATATTTAATATACCGAAAAAAATGAATCATTGACACCCGGTAGTTCAGACAGTTTGAAGCCCGTCACAAAAGATATTATTTGTACCTGATTCCTTTCTATCGAATTATGCTTTAGAAAAAAATTTCATTAAAAATTTCTTCTAATCAAAACTATTAGATATTTTCTTTCACATATTAACTGATTCATTACGAATTTCACAGATATATGTTGACTTTTAGAATCTTCTTGGACAATATTAGGGAACTAAATATTTGAATAATTGTTTAAGGCTTGTTTAAGTATCACAGATTCTCTAATTTGAATTTAATATTTACATCAAAATCACTTTCACAGAAAACACTTTATGAGTTCACAATGCGTCATTATTTTCGTCAAAGTCTCATTTATACTAAAGTCTCTGGATCCTATTACATAGCTTAAGAACTTTAACTCTTCCAGATACGTTTCTTTTTTTAAGTAATTTCATTGACAATAAGTTCAAATTCCAAAATCACAAATATTAATCAGTTCTCAGCAAAGAAGGGAAAGCTGAAAGGTGGAAAGAGTACATAGTGCAGCTCTACAAAGGAAATGAACTTAGATACGATGTTGTAGGAAGGGAAGAGGAAGTAGATCAAGATGAAATAGGAGATACTATACTGAGAGATGAATTTGACAGAGCCTTGAAAGACCTAGGTCGGAACAAGGCCACAGGAGTAAATGACATACCCTCAGAGCTAGTAAAGTCTCTGGGAGAGCCAGCCATGACAAAACTATTTGAACTGGTGTGTAGGATGTATGAGACAGGCGAAATACCCTCAGACGTTAAGAAAAATGTAATAATCCCTATTCAGAAGAAATCAGGTGCAGACAGGTGTGAAAATTATAGAACCATCAGTTTGATAAGTCATGGTTGCAAAATTTTAACACGAATTATCTACAGGAGAATGGAAAAGCTGGTAGAAGCTGACCTTGGGGACAATCAGTTTGGATTCAGGAGAAATGTAGGAACTCGGGAGGCAATACTCACTTTACGTCTTATCTTAGAAGATAGATTAAGAAAAGGCAAACCTACATTTTTAGCTTTTGTAGATTTGGAGAAAGCATTTGACAATGTTGACTGGAATACACTCTTTCAAATTCTGAAGTCAGCAGGGGTAAAATATAGGGAAAGGAGAGTTATTTACAACTTGTAGAAAAGCCAGACCGCAGTTATTGGACTCGAAGGGCATGAAAGGGAAGCATCAGTTGGGAAGGGAGTAAGACAGGGTTCTTGCCTTTCTCCAATGTTATTCAACATGTACATCGAGCAGGCGGTGAAGGACAGCAAGGAAAAATTTGGAGTAGGGATTAAAGTTCAGAGGGAAGAAATAAAAACATTGCGTTTTAATGATGACATTGTAATTCTGTCAGAGACAGCAAAGGACCTGGAAGAGCAGTTGAATGGAATGGACAGTGTGTTGAAGAGAGCGTATAAAATTAATATTAACAAGAGCAAAACAAAAATAATGGAATGCGGTCTTAGAAAATCAGGCGATGCTGAAGGAATTAGATTAGGTAACGAAACAATGAAGGTGGTAGATGAGTTTTGTTACTTCGGTAGTAACATAATATGCGATGGTCACAGTACAGAGGATATAAAATGCAGAATGGCAATGGGAAGAAAAGCCTTTTTGAAAAAGAGAAATTTGCTAACATCGAATATTAATTTAAGTGTAAGGAAGTCTTTTCTGAAGGCATTTGTGTGGAGTGTTGCCTTGTACGGGAGTGAAACATGGACGATAAGCAGTGCGGAAGGGAAGAGAATAGAGGCTTTTGAAATTTGGTGCTACAGAAGAATGCTGAAGATTAGGTGGGTAGATCGCATAACTAATGAAGAGGTACTGAACAGAATTGGTGAGAAAAGGAATTTTTGGCACTCCCTGACTAAAAGAAGGGATCGCTTGGTAGGACACATTCTTAGACATCGAGGAATTTAGCATTGGAGGGAAGTGTGTGGGGTAAAAATCGCAGAGGGAGGCCAAGAGAAGCGTATAGTAAGCAGATTCAAGTGGATGTAGGTTGCCGTTCTTATGAGGAGATGAAAAGGCTTGCTCAGGATAGAGTAGGGTGGAGAGCTGCATCAAACCAGTCTCCGGACTGAAGACCATAACAACAACAATCAGTTTATTACGGGAGGCAGAAGTTTGTAATTCTTCCGTCTTAGCCTATCCCGACCAAAGTCTAAATATAATGTACGCAATCGCGTATGATCACGATATGAAAGTTTATATTCATAAATAAATACTTTACCTCGGGTTCCTTCCATGCTAATCACGGAGAGCTATTACATACAGAGTTGTACACTTCGAGTTCTAGTAACATTGAGAGTAAGTAACGTAGAAAGAGAGTAATTCAACTGCGGGTACTATTTATAATAGCAACCTGACAAATGATCTTTGATATACGAGGTGTTTTGATCTACGTATTCACTGGATACTGTTAGTCTAAATTACTCTGATATAATTTGAATTTACTAAATTTTTTGAAAAATGAGAAATTTCTGCCTCTGAACAAATAATTAAAATTACGTAACGATGAAAAATGTTAGAATATGGTGATTCTATTGCCATGATCGCGATGTGGTGTTACAACTACGACATCTAGGGTCGCGGAGCATGCGTCGTCACCTATCCTAAAGGACAAGGCTGTACCCTCAAGGTCTTCTTCGAAGTCAAGGTCCCATACTCATCAGATTCCTCGAGCACGGAAAAACCATCAACAGTGACGTGGAGCGTGAGACACTCCGTAACCTACCCAAGACAAAAAATTTTCAAATGATTGTAGAGCTTATGGGACTTACTACGGGGTCATCAGTCCCTAAACTTAGAAACTATTTGTGAACTAGCTTATACTAAAGACGGTACAAACATCCATGCCCGAGGGGGGGATTCGAACCCCCGACCGCAGCGGCCGTGCAGACCGTGACTGACGCGCCGCAGACCGCTCGGCCACTGCGGCCGACTCTACGCCAGTCCATCGAGAGGAAACGACCTGGACTCCTCACGGAGGGAGAGATGACAACGGGCGTCCACACGTCTCACAAAGTGTATTGGTCAAGAAACTTCTGTCAGATTACGAACTGAAGGACACAGTAGAGGACTGGCTCTTGCCGAAACCATGGGAACAGGATATCCTTCGGCTGGTTAAACTGTGGGATACTTGTGCTCAGGCATCTGGTGATTGCTTTTGAACAAAGAATCCAATTACACCCACACTGTCGTTTCCTACCTTTCACTTGAACATCCCTCGCAGATACAAAATATTCAAATGTTAGTAAATCTATCGTACTCAACTGCGTGGTCATTAGTCCGTAGCTTACGAACTACTTACACTAAGGTAAACTAACGTAAGGGGGGAGGGGACTTGATTCCCCGACGGAGAACGACCGCGTGCACCGCAGCGCGGCGCTCTGGTACGCACGGATAATCGGCCGCGGCTTAAATGTTTTAACAGTTACGGTGATCACTACTGAAATAATAAATTGTGTACCTAGTTTTTTTTCCGCTGGTGTCTTCCTTTAATGCGTTTGCCGCTTATAGATTAGTGTGACTTGCCTGCTTTATAATCAATGAGACCTGATGATGGCACAATATAGTGTCGAAATCGGTCATCGTGAATGAATAGAACTGAAAAAAAAAAAATTAGATTTTGGCATCTGTCCTGCCATTTAATAACTCTGCAGTAAATTGTGGTAAATATGGAGACAAAATCCGTGTATAAACTGTCCATGACCCAGTAGGGGCCTGGAATTTCATTGTGCTTTACAGGTTTGAGCTTCTTTGTCTACACCGCCGCGGTGGAGTAGCCGAGCGGTGTAAAGCGTCTCGCTGCGGATCGCGCGGTTGCCCGCCGTGGAGGTTCGAGTCCTCCCGGAGGCATGGGTGTGTGTCTTTGTCCTTAGGTTAGTTTACCTAGGTTTAAGTAGTTTGTAAGCTACGTACTGATGACCACGCAGTTGGGTCCCATAGAATTACAAAAACATTTGAACATTTTCTCAACATCACAGTAAGAAATTACAGTGTCATAGTACAGCGACAGAAATATTTCTTGATATTCCTATGTGAACGAATCACGGTTCCTACTCGAAGTGTATACGTACACTTATTTTTAGCCTTTGGCATTTTCATTTACTGTAAAATTTTGTGTTAGGGAGTGCTTCTTTGATAAAGCTTCAGAAGTTGTTGAAAGCTTCACGCACTGTCTTTCTGATTGCCATCCATGTTTCATTTCACATTTCCAATCTTATATATTAAAAGAATATACGAAAACTAATGTCAGTTGGCCAGACCAAACTACCCAGCCGATTTCCTTCATTTTTGTTTTAAACGAAAAGTATTCACCCACAGATTTGTCATCAAGTATCAGAATTTACATAACTCTCGCCTTCCTTTTTTATACTCAAACGCGATTTCCTTCTGTATATTTCTTATGGGGATGTCCTTGCTGTAAACTATACTCAGTCGGTCAGGCCGTTCTATCCGATCGATTTCCTTAAAAAACCGACGTGACGTTTCGCACATTACATCAAGTGATCGATCTGTGATATTATTACAGTCATTATTGTTGAATTTCGTGATTGGATTCTTCGAAACGAGTGCATTTTTACGTGTGATTTGATCTAGATTACTTACTTTTCTCATAAATAGTAAGTGCATAGACTTCTGCAATCTGATATTTTTCAGTTGCGCTTACCAGCGACATTTTCTCTGAAATGAGTGAAATTAATTACATTAATTTTATTGTTATAATTCAATAAATATGACAACGTACGAATTTTATAAGTCATTTGTATTTTGTTTACTATCTTTCTTTGTTTGGATATTGCACTGATAGTTGTGTACGTTATGTAATACAGCGTTATTTCTTATATATTCTCCCAAAAAAAAAAAAAAAAAAAAAAAAAAAAAAAACATCATTTTAGAAAAAGAGAGATGGACAGATCGAGAAGGGATGGGAGAAGTACCAACTTAAGGCAGGAATAAATAAATGAACACCCGGGCAACGCCGGGTTTTCAGCTAGTAAATAAATTTGCTTTTGAGGTATTTTGACGTGGTTGTAATCTCTCGGTTTGAGCACCTCGTCGGTCGCTTACTGATCGTCCTCAGTGGAACGGCGTCGTGCCCGAATTACTAGGAAGTGGGTCGCGCCGCGTGCTCTCCGGCGTCGCCGTGCTGGTGCTGGACTGTGAGCGGTGAATGAAAAGGGCGCCACCGCCAGCGACAGCGGGAGAAACCTGCTTGCCCTGGTCGGCGCGCCGTCTAAACTTAGCGCCGTGGCTCTGCTGTGCTGTGCGCGGCCTGCTTTCGCTTTCACCTCGCGCCGCGGCGTGGTGTGGCGCGCTCAATTGGCGAGTCCGCCGAGCCGCCGGCCACTGTCATTACAAATATTAGCAGCTGTGGCCGACGGTAGGGGGGGGGCTGGACTGGCGATTGCGAAAGGCGCCGGCAGGCTGCGGGGGTGGCGGCGGCTGCTGGCACACACACATACGCGCACACACATACACACGCACACACGCATGCACTCACGGACACAACACACCAAGACACGAGGCCCGCTCTGGTCCAGGCACCAGAGGAACACTTATCGACTTGCGCTTACCACAGAGTGCCAAATTTACAGTTGCTACTTCGCCACTGGCAGCTGCCTACGTAGCCGTACATGTACATTTCATTTTCTTTTCTATGAACACTGTTGTTGTTGTCTTCAGTCCGCAGACTGGTTTGATGCAGTTCTCCACGCTACCCTGTCCTGTGTAGGTCTCGCCGGCCGCGATGGTCGGGGAGACTGAGGCGCTCCAGTCACGGTCTGCACGACCACTACGGTCGGGGGTTCGAATCCCCCCTCGGGCATGGATATCTGTGCCGTCCTTAGTCTTAGCTAGTTAATAAGTAGTTTGTAAGCTTGGGGACTGATGACCCCGTAGTTAAGTCCCATAAGTTCTACAAACGTTTGAACATTTTTTTTGTGCAAGTCTCTTCATCCGAGAATATGTTCGGCAACCTACATCCTTTTGAATCTGCTTACTGTATTCGTCCCTCGATCTCCCTTTACGATTTCTACCCCCACACACTTCCTTCTAATGCTAAGTTGACAATTCCTTCATGGCTTGAATGTGTCCAACCAATCTATCCCTTCTCTTAGTCAGGATATGCCAGATACTTCTTTTCTCACCGATTTGGTTAAGCACCTCCTCATTAGTTACGTGATCTACCCATCTAATCTTCATCATTCGTCTGTAGCACCACATTTCAAAAGCCTCTATCATCAAAATGTTCAAATGTTTGTATAGCTTATGGGACTTAACTACGGGGTCATAAGTCCCGAAACTTACAAACTACTAATGAACTAATTAATACTAAGGACGCCACAAATATCCATGCCCGCGGGGGGATTCGAACCCCCGACCGTAGTGGCCGTGCAGACCGTGACAGAAGCGCCTCAATCCCCTCGGCCACCGCGGCCGGCTTTATTTCTTCCCCCTGCACTTTAATGCCCTCTCCAAATTTCTCCTTTCATTCCTTCACTGCCTGCTCAATGTACAAATTGAACATCATTGCGGAAAGGCTAAAACCCTGTCTTACTCCCTTCACAACCTCTGCGTCCCTTTCTTGCCCGTCGACTCTAATAACCGCTGTCTGGTTTTAGTATATTTCACCCCTGATACCTTCAGAATTTGGAAGAGTGTATTCCAGTCGACATTGTCAAAAGCTTTCTCCAAATTTACAAATGATTAGACCGATATAATCATAATGTGTAGGCTTTCACGGCCGGTGTCTTCAATAATTAAAACTTCCAGCTGAGAGACCGTGGTCGAACAGTAGAAATTCTTTCCTGTGACGTTTCGTTGCCGGTTGTGGGCAACATCTACCGAGGCGAGTCGATGACTGGCTACTGGAGAGTAATGGTCGTTTCAGTAATTAAACGTGCAGATGGGACTCTGGGTCATAAAGTATACAGGAAAGATACGCACTCCGATCGGTACCTTCATGAAGGTTTGAATCATCCCAGACAGAAGAGAGGTGTTATCAAAAAATTGGTGGACAGGGCTAATAAAATCTGTGAGCCAGCTTATTTGCAATAGGAACCAGATCATTTACGAACCGCATTTTAGAAAAACGGTCACAGTGATAAGGAGATAGATCGAGCACTTCATCCCAGAAGACAAATGTATGCTAACGTCCAAAAACAACAACCTTTGACGGGGACAGTTTATCTCCCATATATTCACAATATCACGGACCGTATCGGGAAAGTACTGGCGAAGTTTAGAGTTGAAACAATATTCAAACCCACCAAAAAGATCAGCGAATGCTTACGATCAGCGAAAGACGCGCGACATCCTTTAGCTACTTCTGGTGTGTATAAAATTCCATGTACTTGTGGGAAGGTTTATATTGGAACAACGAAAAGAAGTATCAATACTAGCCTAACTGAACACAATGAACACAAAAGGAACTGCCGACTGGGACACACGGACAAATCGGCCATAGCGGAACATGTTTTTGAAAAGGGTTCATCGAACCAGCGTTATAGTATTTATCTCTCATTCCATTCTCGAATAGCGCGAGGGAAGAAAGAACACCTCACTCTCTCCGTTCGAGCTCAAATTTCTCATATTTTATTCTGATGATCATTTCTAGTGGGGTGTGAACAATATATTTTCCAATTCGGAGGAGAATGTTGGCGATTGGAGTTTCGTAAGTAGCCAACCCCGCAGAGATAAGCGCAGACGTTGTAGTGATTCCCATCCCAGGTCCTGTATCATTTCCGTAACGCTGTCTCCTCTGTATCGTGACAATACGAAACGAGCTGCCCTTCTTTGGACTCTTTCGATGTCCTCCGTCAAACCCACCTGATAAGGATCCCACACTGGGCTGAAATACTCCAAAAATGGACGGACAAGCGTAGTGTATGCAGTTTCTTTTGTAGTTCTGTTGCATGTTTTAAGGGTTCTGGCAATAAAACGCAGTCTTTGGTTCGCCTTTCCCACGACATTATCTACGTGTTCTTTACATTTTAAGTCTGAAGTAATAATGATTCCTAGGTATTTTATGGAGTTTACGGCCTTCAATTTTGATTGATTTATCTTGTAAATAAAGTTTAACGGATTTATTTTCGTAATCATGTGGACTACATCACACTTCTCATTATTTAGACTCAATTGCCAATTTTACACCATAGTGATATGTTATTCAGATCGTTCGTTTTGATCTTCATATGATTTTACTAGACGGTAAATGACGGCGTCATCTGCAAACAACCTAAGAGAGCTACTTAGATTTTCCCCTAAATCGTTTATGTAAATAAGAAACAGCAGAGGATCAATAACACTACCCTGTGGAACGCCCGATATCACCTCTGTTTTAGTCGATGCCCTACCATCGATTACTACGAACTGTGTCTGTTGACAGGAAATCCCCTATCCAGTCGCAAATTTGGGGTGATATTCCGCAACCACGCAATTTTATTAAAAGCCGTATGTGAGGTACGGTGTCAAAAGCCTTCTGGAAATCAAGGAATCCGGAATCAATTTGCGAACCGTTGTCGATATCACACATCACTTCGTGTGAGTAAATAGCTAGTTGTGTTTCGCATGAACGATATTTTCTAAATCCATGTTGACCTTAGCCAATAGATCATTCTGTTTGAGATAATTCATAATATTTGAATACAAGATATGTGCCAAAACCCTGCTGCAAATTGAAGTCAATAAAAGAGGCTTACTTCTTAAAGAGGTGAAGAACCAGTTGTGAGCTACTCCTCGTATTCCATAACGTTTCGATTACTAAAACCACTCAAAGTTTCAAATTTTTTTTAAACACACTGTATATGGCAAGTCCTATGTTCAAACATGTCAAACAGTCGGTGAATTACGTGCACGGGAAAGAAGGCATCTAAACTGGCGGTGTTTTGGGCACGGAAGCAAATTGCGGGTTTCGGGGATGTGTTCAGAGGGCAGCCTCTGACGCGCCGGGTGTGCGTAATGGACATCGGCGCTCTTATTAGCGGCGATGCTCGGCAGCGGGAGGTATCAGTTGGGCCGACGCGGAACGGCAGTAGGTTGTCCGTAATGGCGGATAATGCCCGGCCCGGCACTTGTGCAGCGCCGGCGTGTCTTCTGCCTGCGGTTCCGCTCAGCTGACCACAGAGTGCGCGCAGATCGCTCGCCGCAGGGAAAGTAAATAACGCTCTGGGCGGCAATTCGGCAGCACTTACACGCCTGGCCGAAGTAAAGCGAGCTTTCACGCGAGGCAGCAGTGTTGGCGACGGCGAGAAACTGGCTAAAGGATACAGGGTACTTATATATGGCGGAAAAATCGATGTTTTTGACTGATTAAATTCTGTAGTCTTTCCTGATTACATTGATATACAGGGTTTTAGAAAAAGGTACGGCCAAGCTTTCAGGGAACATTCCTCACACACGAAGAAAGAAAATATGTTATGTGGACATGTGTCCGGAAACGATAATTTCCACGATAGAGCTCATTTTAGTATTTCTCTTTAAATGTAAATTGAAATAATTTGTGCAGACAATTGTCAAAATACCCAACTGTTTACAGAGCGAGGTGGCGCAGTGGTAACGCACTGGACTCCTCGTATTCGGGAGGGCGGTGGTTCAAATCCACCCCCGGCCATCCAGATTTAGGTTTTCCGTGATTTCCCTAAATCACTCCAGGCAAATGCCGGGATGGTTCCTTTGTAAGGGCACGGCCGATTTCCTTCCCCGTCCTTACCCAACACTCCGAGCGTTAGCTCCGTCTCTAATGACCAAGCTGTCGACGGGACATTAAAACCCTAAGCTTGCTTCCTTCCTTCCTTCCTTCCTGCCTTCCCAACTGTTTCGTTAGCATGTACTGTACTTCCTCGATTCACCGCCAGTTAGCCCAATTGAAGGGAGGTAATGTTGACTTCAGTGTTCAAATGTTCAAATGTTTGTAGAGCTTATGGGTCCCGAATACGAGGCCATCAGTCCCTAAACTTACAAACTACTTATGAACTAGCTATAACTAAGGACGGCACAAATATCCATGCCCGAGGGGGGATTCGAACCCCCGACCGTAGTGGCCGTGCAGACCATGACTGAAGCGCCTCAGTCTCCTCGGCCACCGCGGCCGGCTGACTTCAGTGCTTATGTTGACACGCGACTCATTACAGTACGTTATTATAATATTCTACCTGTGCTGCTAGAACATGTGCGTTTAAAAGTACGATACAACATGTGGTTCATGCACCATGGAGCTCATGCACATTTTATTAGACGCGTTCGTACGCTTCTCAACAACAGATTCGGTGACCGATCGATTGGTAGAGACGGACCAATTCCATGGCCTTCACGCTCTCCTGACCTCAACCCTCTTGACCTTCATTTATGAGGGCATTTGAAAGCTCTTCTCACAGAGTAATATAGACGGGAAACCTCCGTAAGGGCCCTGTCCCACGCTCAGGGGTGCGGGGCGGGGAGTGCTGAAGCAGTTCCGTAAGATGTCCCATGATGGCGCTGCGGTCAGAAGCAGCCCTTTAAACTGGCCAGAGCAGGCGGCAGGCGGCTGTCCCCACCACCACCTCCCCTCAAACGCCGGCACGCCGGACACAGCCGTGGCCTCGTGGCAGGCGGCACGAGCTCTCCCCTCAGCCTCCCCTCCACGCTACCCTCAGAAGTGCCTCTAGTGTGGTCTACCGGTACTAAGCCAGGGAACCGCCCGACACCTGCTAGCATCTTACGGAACTATGAGGGGAGCGTAGGACAGTGGTTAAGGGGTGGCTGCTTCTCTGTATATATTTGTCTGTGCTCTTGTCTACGCAACCCCGGTATCAAATGTAGAGACTCTTCGTGCTAGTATTGTGGACGCCTGTGATACAATACGCCATTCTCCAGGGCTGCATCAGCGCATCAGGCATTCCATGCGACGGAGGGTGGATGCACGTATCCTCGCTAACGGAGGACATTTTGAACATTTCCTGTAACGGTTTGAAGTCACGCAGGTACATTCTGTTGCTGTGTGTTCCCATTCCATGATTAATGTGATTTGAATAGAAGTAATAAAATGAGCTCTAACATGGAAATTAAGCGTGTACGGACACATGTTCACATAACAAATTTTCTTTCTTTGTGTGTGAGAAATGTTTCCTGAACATTTGGCCGTACCTTTTTGTTACACCCTGTATACATTATTGGGTTTCAAATTAAAAATAAGGGTTTATCATTGACATTTATTCTCGTTAAATGAATTGCAACCAGCTACCTTTTTGGATATTTTTTATTTAATCCAGAACTAGTTTTCGAGCCCCTGCAGGCTCATCTTCAGTGAATACTTTACAGGAACATTTATCTTCCGCTAAGTGTAGGTATGAACTGTCATGGTGGTTCTGGTAACATAACTGAACTTTAGTGAGCGAGAACAGAATAAACCGGAATTAAATATATTGCAACTTTTTTATTTCTTCTTCCAAAGCTTTAATTCTTTAATTTTCTTCTTGGTTTCTCTCAGTTTGCTCAGTGTACTGAATGAATAACATTAGATCATTGCTACAAACCTGTCCATTGAATTTTATAATTTTTATTTCAATTTTGTCAAGTCCAATACAACTTTTCTTTCCGTGTATTTTACCCTTACTAATGTCATAATTTGAAAGACTAATCCAGTCAACATTGAAAAAAGCTTTATCCAAATCTATGTAGGTTTGTTTCACCTTAACCTATTTTCTAAAATAACTCGTATGGTGAGAATTGCCTAACGTGTTCCTACATATCTCCTAAATCCGAACTGATCTTCCCTGACATCAGATTCCACCAGTTTTTCCATTCGTCTGTAAATAATTCTGGATGTATTTTGTAACCACACTTCTTAAACTGATAGTTGTAATTTTCACCCTTGTCTGCACTTGATTGCTTTCTTTGGAGTTGGAATTATCATATTATTCATAAAGTCTAAGAGTATTTACCCTGTCTCAAACATCTCGCATACAAGGTAGAAGGTCCCGGCGGAGTGGTCGAGCATTCTAAGGCTCCTCGCTGCGGACCGCGCAGTTGCTCGTTGTCGGAGGTTCGAGTCCTCCCTCGGTAATGGGTGTTTCAGGTGTCCTTAGCATAAGTTACTTTAAGTTGGTTTAAGTAGTTTGTAAGCCTAGGGACTGATAACCAATGTACTTAAGTCCCCTAGATTTACAAGATTTGAACAAGGTAGAATGGTTTTTCCATGACTCGATCTCTTAACGATATCAGCATTCCGAGAGAATATCATCTATTCCAGCAGCCTTTTTTGACTGAAATCTTTCATTGCCCTGTAACCTTCTTCTCGCCGTATCTCCTATCTCATCTTCATCTATTTCCTCTTACATTTCTACAATACTACCGTGATTTCCCATGTTTTCCTTTTTTATGCTCCATTTGTTGCCCTTTTTTTTCTTTTAATTTTCTCCTTTCATCAGTTAAGTTCAGTATCTCCTGTGTTGTCTCAGAATTTCTACTAGGCCTTATAGGTAGCCTTCTACCTATCTGATAATCCGCGGCCTTCACTAATTCATTTCTCAAAGCTACCCTTTTTTTTCTCCCCCCCCCCCCCTTTATTTCGATCACTCCTTTCCTAAAACTGCATTGACACTCTCGGCAAACACATGATCATTTACTCTAATCTCCTTTACTTCTTCTACATTTTTGCAGTTTCTCAAGTTTATAGTTTATCACCATAAATTATGGTCAGAATTTAGATCTGTCCATGATAAGTCTTAGAGTTAAAATATAAAATCCGACTGATGCTTGCCGGTGTCTTCTGGTCTCTTCCACGTATACAGGCTTCTTTCATAATGCTTAAACCAAGTGTTTGTGATGATTAAATTCTACTTTATACAAAGTTCTACAGGCGACCCCATCTCTCCTTTTCCTCAGTCCTATATCTCTCTTTTCCTGCCACAGAGTTCCAGTCCCCCTTCACAATTATGTTTTGCTCTCCTTTAACTGTCAGTATTACTTCTTGTATCATACAACTTTTCCATGTACTCATCATCGACACTGCTAGTTGAAATGTGTTGGCTTCATGTCTATCTTTCCCTACAATAATGCGTTCACTATGCTGTCCATAGAAACTACTCCGCATTCCTATTTTCTTATTCATTATCAGACACACAGGAGTACGATTTTATATTTATAACGATGTATTCTACTGACGAGAAATCCTGTTAATCCGGCCACTGAATTTCGCTAATCCCCACGTTGTCTAACTTCAACCTGTCCTTTTATAAATTTTCTAACTTAACTAGCCGATTAAGGTATCTAATATTCCACGTTCCGATCCGTGGAATACCAGTTTTGTCTTTCCTGATGACGACATCCTCCTCAATAGTCCACGCCCGGAGATACGATTTGGGGACTTGTTACCTCCGGAATATTTTCTCCAAGTAGACGTCATCATCATATATTGATACAGTAGAGCTGCGTGTCCTCGGGAAAAGAAATTACTGTAGTTTCCAATCGCTTTCAACCGCAAAGCCGTGTTAGCTGATCTTGCAAGGCCAGCTCAGTCAAACTGTTTGTAACTACTGAAATGGCTGCTGCCCTTCTTCAGAAACTACACATTTGTCTGGCCTCTCCACAGATACCCCTCCACTGTGGTTGCCCCGAAGGTATCCGTGACACACGCAAGACTCCCCATCTCGACAATGTCTGTGTTACATAGCCCTTTCAGGCCCTGCTCGCATAATTGTGCGGGTCTGACTTTGCTCGCTTTATTTCTCTGTGATTTACTCTAGGATATTTAGGCCTGCATCACACAATCGTGGATGGACTGTGGTAACGTGTGCAACGTGTTTTAGTTTCATGTTTCTACACTGGTTGGCACCAGCAGTCGGCTAATTTGCAGCACACTTACAATGGCGGCAAGAAAGTGCACGTTTGAAGGTTTGTCTATATTGTTGTTACATAAATTTGATTTCGTTCATTTTAATGACATAAATCTACTGTAGATAGATCATTTTACATAAATATCTCTTAAATTATTCATTAAAAAAATATAGGAGGTTTAATCTGAAACATTAGCACATATACAATTGTGCGTGTGGGTCTAATGTCAGATTTTTATGATAAAGACTTGTTGACAAGTTGTTGATATCCTTATTTGTTTTGACATGTGAAGCTATCATATTTGACAGCCAGTTGATTTTATACGACCCTGTGATGTTATGTTATTTCTTTCAAAATATCACCCAATCTGGTAATTATGACGAACCGAAATATAAAAATTGCTGGTGCAATTTCAGCACCTCTAAGTGATTCTGCAATCGCTGCTTTATTCAACTCGTCAAATGTAGAGGATTTGAGCAGTGATGACGATACCCTCGATTCCATTTGGCTCCCAACTCCAAAGAAGAAAGCTGAAAACTTGTGGGAAAGTTCGTGTGGATCGTCGTCTTCAGGTGAAGAATTTGGAGAAACATCTGTTTCAAAATGCAATGAAAATGATGGACATGGCATGTGTGAATTCATGGCTTCAATACAGATATGACAATAAAGCTAATGAAGTGCAACGAGAAGACATACATGATCTTCTTGAATTCAAAACGGCTTTTGGGAATACTTGTTCTCACTACCAAATGGAATACCATTTATTGATGATGAGCATAATGAAGATGAGGAAGACGTAAATACAGCTCGAAAGAAAAGGTTCAACTTTCACAGTCAAGGGACAGGACAAATTTGATCATTGACCTGTTGGGACGGATAACCGAGCTGTTTAGTCCTTTTCAACTCCCCACAACAACAACAACAACAACAACAACAACAACACTGGCCTGCAAGATGTTTTCGAAGGAGCAGTTGCAACTGGCGTACAAGAACAAGATGTGAAAGATGTGACGTGTACTTGGGTTTGTTAAGAGATGCAAACTGTTTTCGCTTGTATCATATGAAGAAATGAGTATGAAGGCATGTAACTGAAAGATTGTGCAGATCATAAAAAATTGTAGTGAAGGCCCAATCCACAAAATTGTAGTTAAGGCCCAAATCACACAATTGTGTGAGTACAAAATTTCTGGAAATTTTTGAAAATAATTTTTTTTATATTTTTTTGTAATGAATTACTGAATGTACTATGTATCTTAAACCTCCCTCTCTATATTAATTTCACATCACCTACAACCTCTTGTCTGAAAGGGATAGGGATGGATATTAACTTCACATTCACATAACCATACTGGATTACGTTTACCCGGCAATTATACTAGTATGAAATGTTATTCTATAGTCTGGGCGTGTACTACAAACGTAAGAGCTCAAAATAGCAGCGCGTGTATCAATTCTGCCGTCGGAATTGTGTGTAAATGCGTGGCAAATGGCAAGTAGATTCGTGATTAGTTGAATATAAGTGGAAGGCGATCGTAAATTAGATTCGGAGAGTCTATGTATAGTGCGGTGGTGGCTGCCTCAATAGGTACACTACCCGACCTTGATGTCACGCAGGATAATACACTGCTCAATTCGTGGTAGTTGCTGCTGTCGCCATTAATATTTCACTGCTTTTATGGCCGATCGGTGATAAATTATGCCGCCTCTGTTCACGTAAGATGATAAATAAAATAAACGACACTCTCGTTTCCTCTTATGTCTAGGCTTAGAGTTTTCTGCGAGGGTGATCGAGAAACAAGACTACACAAGCACATAAGTAGCAATAGCAATGGTATCTGTTACACACAAAATAATTGCCTTCCACTACTGCTCTACATAAATGTTTGCATTACTGAATGTTCAAACGTTATACGGGAGGAGCTGTGGATAAGGTATAGGCTGATGAAAGTTTCTCTCACTTTGTCGCCATCGTCATGGAAATGTTCAAATGTTCAAATGTTTGTAAAGCTTAAGGGACTTAACTACGGTGTCATCAGTCCCTAAACTTACAAACTACTTATGAACTATTTACGAACTAGGACGGCACAAATATCCATGCCCGAGGGGGGATTCGAACCCCCGACCGTAGTGGCCGTGCAGACCATGACTGAAGCGCCTCAGTCCCCTCGGCCAGCGCGGTCGGCTCATGGAAATGCTTCGTTGTTATGAAAAGTTGTTTCCCGATCATTTCCATTACTTCCATTAGTTCCTAATAATATCTGTGTGCTCAAAATGGGCATTTTTCAAAGTGAGTATCCGAAAACGAGTTATTACTCCATTAGCTCGAACTACCTAGGCAACAGAGCCGAACATCTTGAGTGAACAACTCACAATAACATGACTATGACGTGTATACTTCCAAATCAAAACTGTAAGCCAATGACAGTGATGTAATTCCCTCGTAACCCATCCTCTGCATGTCTAAAAAGTGAGGACGTGTACATGAACCCGAAAACTTCACTATATTTTCAAACATTATATGATGCGATGCTTTCATTTCAGTGATTCCGGCAACCATTCTCAAGGTTTAGACAGAACTTCCAAGGGTGCCAATATTATAAGTCTGAAGAAGGAGCACTAAGTGCTCTAAATTGGTCAAATCAACTTAAGTTAATCAAAACCATCACGAATAATTGTTACCCAGTGACATGGTGCATAACCAGCTACAAAAACGTTACTATTGTTTGGGAACATTAAGTACATGAATGGATGAAAATTGTCTCCAAATTACCGAACATAAAAATTTCCGCTTGGGGGAGAGGAACAGTCCATTCCATGTAAAACACAGCTCACACCATTATGGATCAATCATCACCTTGCTATCGACAAATTGAGTCTATGCTTTGCTTTGTGGGGTCTTCGCCACCACAATCAGCTTTTAAAAATTGGTATTGGGACTTACACCAAGCCACGGTTTTTCAGTCGTCTAAAATCCAAACTGTCCAGACGAATGCATTCGGTACAACATATAGTTGTGTAAAATCCCTATTCCACCCAAAATTGCACCCTACATACAAGAAACGCACAAGATCCTCACCGTGAAGACACCCAGCTGCAACCATGTGGACTAACACCAACAGTTGTGGAACTTTCGATTCTGTACTCAATTATTCATTTACTGTAGCCATTCTTCCCTATGCCGCAACACAAAGCCGCAGTCTAAGGCGCCTCACTGCGGAGCGCGCGGTTGCTCGCCGTCGGAGGTTCGAGTTCTCCCTGGGGCATGGGTGTGTATGTTTGTCCTAAGGTTAGTTTAACTTAGTTTAAGTAGTTTGTAAGGTACGAACTGATGACCACGCAGTTTGGTCCGATAGAATCACAAACATCTGAACATTTTTCGCAACACAAAAGTACTGCTTGAGATGCAAGGTGACAACATACGCCAAAACGAGCAGTGCGACCAGTCCAGCTTCTTCCTTCACCACCTACTCCCCTAAAATAAAAAACTTTTAAGAAGAAAGCTTTTTTGTGTGTGTGGGGGGGGGGGGGGAGAGATCAGGATGAATCTCGAGGAAGAGAATCATCGATAAATACAATTTTGTTAAAAAAGTTAGCTTCGGGAGTGAAGAAGAAACCAGAAAATGGCGACTACGACGATGAAGATTGTCTTAGAATACTCTGCGTAGCAGCTTCCAAGAACGAGTTTGATCGTCCTCTGCGACACCCTTCAATGACCCAATGAATACCCTAGAGCATTGAAAACTTGACCTCCTACTAAGTGTGGGAAAATTCCATTAAATATTATCACACATTATAAATAGCACAATGCAATTTATTGAATTAAAACCCGAAATTAGATGTGGTTTACAAATTAAAAACAGAACAAGAGCTAATTGATAGAGATAAAACTACTGGCGTTACAGTTAAATCAGGCAAACGATTTTTGAGATGAAAAAAAGACACTGAAACAGTCGCAAACTGTTAACGAACCTCTATCTGTAATATTCATCGACGGTACCGTGACAGAATGCATTATTAACTACCAGGAATGAAATGAGGTGCATTATTAACTACCAGGAATGAAATGAGGTGCAGCAGATTCTCGGTATTTGGATGGATGGTTTGATTTTTAAATGGACTAAACGACTACGTTTATCAGTCGCTTGTTCCAACCGTAGAGAATAGAATCAAAGCACATACAATGTAGTATAAAACGGTGTGTTAAAATTTCACAATGCAAAGTGTTTAACACGTCAAGAAATAAAGGAGTAAAAGCTGGTAAAAGAAGAGAAAGATGGAAAGAGGATACCAGACTGTCCTGGCCAGGTGACCACAGACAAGGAAGTAGGGCATCTGGCCGCTTTTACACATTAAAACCACCTGCCTAAAAGCGGTAGGCAAGCGGATATCAAATAGATAATGGACACTGCACTAAAACTAAAATAGATCGATACAACCCACTCACACGAATAAAACTTAAAACATCGTCAGCCATAGAGGCAATGTCAGCTAAAATCGTCAGGGAGATTAAAATTCCTCCTCTGAGTTGCTAAATCCTGACATTCCAAGAAGATGTGGAAGACTGTCGAACGTGAACTGCATCGACACTCAGGAGGATCCTTGCGACGGAGGAGGTGGCCGTGCGTAAGCCAAGTATGGCCAACACGCAGCCGGCAGAGAACAACAGAGTCCCTGCGAGGGGTCCGCAGAGAGGTCGTCCACTTGTTGGTTGCCTCCTTTATACACCTCAATTTGTCGGGCACTTGTTGGGTGCGCCATTCACTACCCCACAAACCGAGAACTTTACGGCGTAATGTAGAACGGAGATCAGCATATGGGCTGCCTATATTGAGGACAGGCTTGTGGGTGGCCTCTTTGGCCAGCCTGTCAGCCAGCTCATTGCCGTCTATCCCGATGTGTCCCGGAGACCGAATTTCACTGACTGCCCACGTTGTTGAATGATGTACAGGAACTCGTGTATGGCAACAACCAAAGGATTGCGTGGGAAACACTGGTCGATGGCCTGTAGACCGCTCAGGTGAGTCACTACAAATGACGAAGGACTCCCCGGGGCAGGAACGGATATGCTGAAGTTTGCGGTGAATGGCTACCAGCTCTGCAGTGAATACACTGCAGCCGTCTGGCAGGGAGCGCAACTCATTTGTGTCCTGCAAGCGCATAGGCAAAACCGACATGACCATCTACCATCGAGCCGTCGGTGTACACTACTTTAGAGCCTCGGAAGCCGCCAATAATTGATAGAAACTGGCGACGAAGGGTCTCATGGTGGACTGAGGTTTTAGAGTACTGTGACAAGTCCAGCCGAAGGTGAGGCCGTCGTATACACCATGGCATCTGAAGAGAGATGCGACAGTATTTAATTAAACGTTTTCTCTCAGCGAGAAAAGAGGTGGGTCGTCAGTCAAGTCCACGACTAAATGTTAAATTCCCCAGGGAAGTGATAAACGACGCTCTGCTAATAATTCCGGTGCGCTATTTATACTCCACACACACACCCAACAGCTCGGCTGTATTTGGAGCTCAAGTCAGCAGCCACCTGATCTCCCCAAGTCACCAAATCGACTCCTTAGCAAGAAATTATTCTCCCCGTACTGTTGCAATGATCATTTTCTCCCATCGTTGACAGCTTCTGGAAGAGACGCCACGACCACTGCCTCTCTCAGACTGACCTAGCCTCCTTGTTCCCTGAAGCTCCCTTCGCTTCTCCACAAAGCCATCAGAAAACGCCAGACAGAGAAAATGGTGTTCAATCCGGTTAATGGGAATGAGTTGCAAATGTTAAACAATTCCCAACTTTGTAAAGCGTTAACAGCCAATCCCCACACGCACATCACTAGATTCTGCTATCAAAATAACAGTCTGATGCCAGATGGCAACAGACCAATAGCAATACGCTTAGCGGATGTCCAGAATTTCCAACGAAACGTGACAACTGAGGCGTAGAGACCCAGTGGTAACAAATTTCACACAGATTAGCCCCTTGGGGAGCAGCCAGATTGTGCTTCGTCCAATTCTGACAGACAGCCAAGTGCCGTTGAGTGGAGGGACCTTGCCGCCGCTATGCTACAAACCTGCGCGTTACCCACGCCTGTTTCATTAGCAAGTGTCTGAACTTCACTTCCTGGTGTCCACAAGCACTTGAGACCACAGTTTGACAAATCTCTGAATCGGTGTGGCTTTACAGACTCACAGAGCAACGCCCTTCGGTAATTTGCCGTGGAAAACAGATTTTCGGAAAGGTAAGAACAAATACACTCCTGGCCATGAAAATCGCTAAAATGACATGCTACAGACGCGAAATTTAACCGACAGGAAGAATATGCTGTGGAATGCAAATGATTAGCTTTTCAGAGCATTCACACAAGGTTGAGCCGATGGCAACACCTACAATGTGTTGACACGAGGAAAGTTTCCAACCGATTTCTCAAACACAAACAGCAGCTGACCGGCGTTGCCTGGTGAAAAGTTGTTGTGATGCCTCTTGTAAGGAGGAGAAATGCGTACCATCACGTTTACGACTTTGATAAAGGTCGGAATGCAGCCTATCGCTAATACGGTTTATCGTATCGCCACATGGCTGCTCGCGTTGGTGGCGATCAAATGACTGTTAACAGAATATGGAATCTGTGGGTCAGGAGGGCAATACGGAACGCCGTGCTGGATCCTAAAAGCCTCGTATCACTAGCAGTCGAGATGACAGGTATCTTATCCATATGGCTGTAACGGATCGTGTAGCCACGTCTCGATTCCTGATCAACAGCTGGGGGCGTTTGCAAGACTAAAACCACCTGCGCGAACAGTTCGATGACGTTTGCAGCAACATGGACTATGAGCTCGGAGACAATGGCTGCGGTTACCGTTGACGCTGCATCACAGATAGGAGTGCTTGCGGTGGTGTACGCAACAGCGGACCTGGTTACACGATTGGCAAAACGTCATTTTTTCGGATGAATCCATGTTCTGTTTACAGCACCATGATGATCGCATCCGTGTTTGGTGATATCGCGCCGGCCGCTGTGGCCGAGGGGACTGAGGCGCTTCAGTCACGGTCTGCACGGCCACTACGGTCGGGGGTTCGAATCCCCCCTCGGGCATGGATATTTGTGCCGTCCTTAGTGTAAGCTAGTTCATAAGTAGTTTGTAAGTTTAGGGACTAATAACCCCGTAGTTAAGTCCCATAAGCTATACAAACATTTGAACATTTGAAGCGATATCGCGGGAGCGCACATTGAAAGCGTGTATTCGTCATCGCCATACTAGCGTATCACCCGGCGTGATGGTATGGGGTACCATTGGTTACACGTCTCGGTCTCTCTTGTTTGCATCAACGGCAC
The DNA here is from genome assembly GCA_026315105.1 of Locusta migratoria. Classification (NCBI taxonomy): domain Eukaryota; kingdom Metazoa; phylum Arthropoda; class Insecta; order Orthoptera; family Acrididae; genus Locusta; species Locusta migratoria. The sequence goes on along the minus strand of CM048744.1, from coordinate 940,044,688 downwards.
TTTGAACAGTGTTCGTAACATTTCAGATGTGTTATGACCCGTTGCTCTACCCTTCATTCGATCACTGCGAAAACCTAAATTTCAGCAGGATAATGCACGACCGCATGTTTCTGGATACGGAAAAAGTTTGACTGCTGCCCAAACTTTTCGTTATTTTTCGCCCTTAAGCGTCACGTGAATAACATCAGGCTATGTCCTTAAATTATTTCGTGTGTAAAACTGGTGTTACTGATATCGATTTGTATTCGTGTAAGGGTCATCCAAGTGTTTGTAAATCTATGGGACTTAACTACTGCGATCATCAGTCCCAATCCCTAGGCTTACCGTAAACTAAAAGAGGAAGAGGACTCGAAACTCCGTCGGGGAGTAATCCGCGCTCCGCATCAAGGCGCCTTAGAGCGCTCGGTCTATGGGTCAAAAATGACCCACATAGTACTTCAAGTAAATGCAATTTTTTTTTTTTCATACTTCTAGGTGGCCTATGGGGATGAAATTTTGGCGAGTTGTACAACTCCGTGAATGACCACAACTAATGAAATTGCGTGTTCTGTAATCAATTTGTTGGGGGTAGGGCAGTCTAAACACCTCTAAGGGTCAAAAATGATCCTTATGGTACTCCTACTGTTAGACTATTCCCAGATCCACATTGTTGCAATCCAAGTGTTTGTAAATCTATGGGACTTAACTACTGCGATCATCAGTCCCAATCCCTAGGCTTACCGTAAACTAACAGAGGAAGAGGACTCGAAACTCCGTCGGGGAGTAATCCGCGCTCCGCATCAAGGCGCCTTAGAGCGCTCGGTCTATGGGTCAAAAATGACCCACATAGTACTTCAAGTAAATGCAATTTTTTTTCATACTTCTAGGTGGCCTATGGGGATGAAATTTTGGCGAGTTGTACAACTCCGTGAATGACCACAACTAATGAAATTGCGTGTTCTGTAATCAATTTGTTGGGGGTAGGGCAGTCTAAACACCTCTAAGGGTCAAAAATGATCCTTATGGTACTCCTACTGTTAGACTATTCCCAGATCCACATTGTTGCAATTCTGGAAATTTTGGGTGTCGCATTGTGTTGCTGGATGTGCCCAAGTCCGTCGGAATGCACACTGGAGATGAATGGATGTAGATGACCATATAGGATGTGTACATAGTACATACGTTGTCAAAGTGATCTCACTCCAACTACTGCACACGCCCCACACCATCACAGAGCGTCCACCATCTTGAACAGTCCTTGGATTCTGGAGGCTGTCGTCATACCCCTTAAAGCCCATCCCCTCGATGGAAATGAGATTCGTCAGACAAGGAACAGTCATGAACAGTTTTCATTCTAAGGCCGTTCGCTTTCTATCTGCATTTGACAGCTCATAGAAAAAGCACGATGAATACCCAATAAATTGAAAATAAAAGTAAAGGGGAAAACAACTAAACCTTCACTCTGCCAAACAAGTTCAAGTAATTAACAAATATAAAAATTATGTAAATAGAACATAGAAGTGTGGTAACAACAATCTGTCATGTTCAATATATTGTCAGTTGAGTGCATTCTTTAGCTCTGCCTGACAACCAGTTTACGAAAGATTTATCTTGATTCTCAAGCTCGAAATTTTGACCAAGCAGATTTCAATGTACTTTTTCTTCACTGCCATCACAAGTTCTTGGAAGGCAAGAAACAAATTACTGCTGTTGACACCTTTCTGGCGTTCAGAAAACGAGAAATTTCAGACGTGCTTCGTGGAAATCTGCAGAGACCTTTAATTTTCTCTGATCCATGCAGTTACGTGTTTGTTTCTTGAAACCGATGTTACAAGTTTCAGTTGTCACGTTAATCAGTTTTTGTGGAAACGTCTTCAAGGCAGTGCCTCTTTTTTTTTTTTTTTTTTTTTCCTCCTAGAAGGATACGAAGCAACTCGCTGAATCTGTTTTTGTCTAACAAATTTTTTCCCTGGAAATATTTTATAACAGCCTGTGTTTTCGAGAGCTCGCCTGAAAACCATATCCTTCAAGATTTTTGTGGCCGTTTTGTAGACTGACACAGTGAAGAATATGCGAATGTACCGTATACATGGAATTGCACTTAAAGAAATCGCTGCACTACCAAAACTTATTCAAAATTTTTACCGATGAGAAAAAATGCCCCGAGTAGATGCACAATACTAAAACAAACTAATTTTTAAATATCGATGAGAAAAGCCGTTGTAGGCCTCTTTCGTGTAGGACCTTCCTTCGGCTGCAATTATGTCGGAGATTTCACGTTTTACCGGATTCCCGATATGGAGCTGTCGTGAAATGATCGTAGGGGAAAATCCCCACCATCGCTACCTCGGAGATGATGTACCCCATCCCTCTCGCTACCTCAGACATGATGTACCCCATCCCTCTCGCTACCTCAGACATGATGTACCCGATCCCTCTCGCTACCTCAGACATGATGTACCCCATCCCTCTCGCTACCTCAGACATGATGTACCCCATCCCTCTCGCTACCTCAGACATGATGTACCCCATCCCTCTCGCTACCTCAGACATGATGTACCCCATCCCTCTGGCTACCTCAGACATGATGTACCCGATCCCTCTGGCTACCTCAGACATGATGTACCCGATCCCTCTCGCTACCTCAGACATGATGTACCCGATCCCTCTCGCTACCTCAGACATGATGTACCCCATCCCTCTCGCTACCTCAGACATGATGTACCCCATCCCTCTCGCTACCTCAGACATGATGTACCCCATCCCTCTCGCTACCTCAGACATGATGTACCCCATCCCTCTCGCTACCTCAGACATGATGTACCCCATCCCTCTCGCTACCTCAGACATGATGTACCCCATCCCTCTCGCTACCTCAGACATGATGTACCCCATCCCTCTCGCTACCTCAGACATGATGTACCCCATCCCTCTCGCTACCTCAGATATGATGTACCCCATCCCTCGGGCACCTGTTGTAACACCACATCCACACTCACTCACATCGCGATAACTTGCCACTGTAGCAGCAATATACCGATGTACCACCTGCGCCAGACAACTTATAGCGTAGGGAAAGTTGGGTGAAGCTGTAGTTGTAGCTCAATAAAGAAGGGAAAATTCTCCTTGAAAGAGTTTCCGACTATCACTGTTCCCTGTTCCGTGACAGGAAACTCAAGTGCAGATCTTCTGTCCTAGGCGTTCGGACTTCGTGTCTTACAGCAGGGGTTTTAGCGTCTGTTAAAAAGTTTACAAAAAGGGGCAGTAAGAGAAGCTACAGAAAAATAAAAGTCGGGATAGCCAGTCGTATATTAACAACAAAACACATAGAGGCGAGTGTAGCCCTGTCCCAAATCTCTATAAATCCTCACACGCTGAATGCAGCCACTAGGCGTGGAATAGACTTCCTGTAGGCCATTTGCAAAATACATACAAAAGTAAGAATAAGAACCAGAACTCAGAGAGAGTGTAAGGCGAAAGATAGGAAACTAACCACGAGTTCGCGCACGATTACAAGAACAGGGATCAGACGTAGGCATCTAACATGCTACATGCCGAAGTAGCAGCATCCGAATAGACGGCGCAAATGCTGAAGGAAGGCGATCGCGACCACGGGAGATGCGAAGTATGTCGTATCGGTGATCATAACTAATTAACTGGTCTGAGTATATAATATATAAACTTGGGACTTCATCTGGATTCAGAATTTGTAATTAAATTTGACGTATTATTTTTATGAGTCACTCTTCCTTTGCTTGAAGACTGACCTGACATTCTGTGGCTTTGTCACGTGTCTTTTAGTGTTGTCGGAATTCAGTGCGTTACAACCTGTTGTTTTATGTAGGCGTTGCCGACGCAGTGCCTACATATCTCTGTGATTGCAATATGCAAAGTCATACCAATTTAAAGATGAAGGTGAAGCAATTAATCAAAATTTGTGATGCGGCCAGGAATCGAACCTACACCTCCATGCTTATGTTCAAATTCAAATGTTTGTACAACTTATGGGATTTAACTACGGGATCATCAATCCCTAAGCTTACAAACTACTTATGAACTACCTAAGACTAAAGACGGCACAAATATCCATGCCCGAGGGGGGATTCGAACCCCCGACCGTAGTGGCCGTGCTGACAGTGACTGAAGCGCCTCAGTCACCTTGGCCACCGCGGCCGGCCCATGCTTATGAGGCAGACGTTTTACCACTAGACCACCGCACCACTAACGATTAAGGCGCCTCCGAATAGTCTAAGTACGACTTACGCATCAGGGAGAACAGACCAGGAGGTATCGAGACATAATTAATCGTCGTCAGGAGCCCAGCCTCGGCTTGTATACAATTATATTTTTGACGTTACAGCGTTCATTTTTAATTAAATAAATCGCAATTTGCGATCACTTATGGCTTCAATGTACTAGGTTTAGAGGTAATACCAATGTGCGGCGAATGAAAATATGTGATGCGGGAATACAGAATTTTGGATGCGAGCATTACAGAATTAATGAAATGTGGTAATAGGAAAGAGACAGTGTGGCGAATGGAGATTTGGACGTGGCGGGAGACGTGCAGGGAAGAGTCCTCTGCAGTCGGATTGGTCACTGTGTCCCCGGTGGCAGAGTGGTCAACGCGTCTGCCTAGTAAGCAGGAGATCCCGGGTTCAAATCCCGGCCGAACATAAATTTTCATTCGCCGCACATTGGTTTTACATCTAAACCTAGTACAGTGAAGCCATAAGTGATCGCAAATTGCGATTATGTCGTTATTAATTTTATTGCGGCACTCTTGTCACAGGGTTGGTCTATCTACATCTACATAGATACTCTGCAAATCACATTTAAGTGCCTGGCAGAGGGTTCATTACTTTTCTCTACCGTTCAATTCTCTAATAGCGCACGGGAAGAGAGAACACCTAAATCGTTCCGTTTTCGACCTGATTTCTCTTATTTTATTGGGATGGTCATTTCTCCCTAAGTAGGTGGGTGCTAGCAAAATATTTTCACATTGAGAAGTAAATGTCGGTGATTGAAACTTCGCAAACATATCACGCCGCAATGAATAACATCTTTCTTTTAATGATTTCCACCCCAATTCGTGCAACATTTCAGTGACGCTACCCCCCCCCCCCCCCCCATGCAACGTGATAGAACAAAACGAGCTGCCCTTCTCTGAACCTTCTCAATGTCATCCGTCAGTCCCACCTGGTGAGGGTCCCACAAGGGGCAACAGTACTCCAGGAGAGGGCGCACAAGTGGGATGCAAGCAGTATCTTTGGTGGAGCTGGTGCATCTTCGAAACGTTCTGCCAAGGAAACGTAATCATTGATTCGCCTTCCCCACAATATTTTCTGTGTGTTATCTCCAGTCAAATTTGTTCGTAATTGTAACTCCTAGGTATTTGGTAGAATTTACGACCTTAAGGTTTGACTGATTTATCGCGTAATTGAAGTTCAGCGGATTTCTTTTAGTGGTCACGTGTATTGCTTCACACTTTTCTCTATTTAGTGTCAATTGCCAATTTTCGCACCAAGTAGAAATTTTGTCTAAATCGCTTTGCTGTTGCTTTTGATCCTCTGTTGACTTCACTAACCGATAAACGGAGCTACGTAATTGGCTCAGAAGACAGCACGTAGAATATTGGACCAAAGTCCAACAACAAAATCATGGCAAGGTAATGATGTCAAAGCCATGTTTTAAAAGCAGCTCTGCAATCCTGGGCTTGAACAGGAGAGAGATTAGACTCATCGTTGGATTGCTGACAGGCCATGGGAATTATAAAAAAAACACCTACGTACAATGGGAATAACAGAAGAGGACCCTAAATGTAGGATCTGTGATAACGGTGATGAAACTGCATCACATCTAATCTTCGAATGCATTGCATTGGAGAATAAAAGGCACAGAATATTTGGGACAACCAGATCCGAAGAAATTGTGTCTAGTAAAGAACTGGTAAAGGGACTCCTTGCACTGTTCAAGGGCATTGGTTGGCTTTACTATATATACAGGGAGCGATACCGCACAATAAACTTAGTTTCGGTGCGGGCAGTGGTGGGTTGGTCCAAGACTGTTTTGGCTTGCCTGAAAAAATCGAATCAAACCAATAACAGTCTAAGGGAGCTATTCAGATTGTCTCCTAAACCGTTTATAAACACGAGGAAGAGTAGGGGACCTATATCGCTTCCATGTGGAACGCCAGATATCACTTCCGTTATACTCGATGACTTACCGTCAATTACAACGAACTGTGTCCTTTCTGGTAGGAAATCGTGAATCCAATCGCACAATTGGGGAGATATTCCATAAGGACGCAATTTCGTAAGAAGCCGCTTGTGGGGTACACTGTCATTTGCTTCTGTAACTCCTAGGTATATGGTAGAATATACGACTTTAAGGTTTGACTGATTTATCGCGAAATTGCAGTTCAGCGGATTTCTTTTAGTGGTCATGTGTATTGCTTCACACTTTTCTCTATTTAGTGTCAATTGCCAATTTTCGCACCATGTAGAAATTTTGTCTAAATCGCTTTGCAGTTGCTTTTGATCCTCTGTTGACTTCACTAACCGATAAACGACAGCATCATCCGCGAACAGTCTAAGGAAGCTATTCAGATTGTCTCCTAAATCGTTTATAAACACGGGAAAGAGTAGGGGACCTACAATGCTTCCCTGTGGAACGCCAGATATCACTTCAGTTTTACTCGATGACGTACCGTCAATTACAACGAACTGTGTCCTTTCTGGTAGGAAATCGTGAATCCAATCGCACAATTGGGGAGATATTCCATAAGCACGCAATTTCATAAAAAGCCGCTTGTGGGGTACACTGTCATTTCCATTTGTAACTCCTAGGTATTTGGTAGAATCTACGACCTTAAGGTTTGACTGATTTATCGCGAAATTGCAGTTCAGCGGATTTCTTTTAGTGGTCATGTGTATTACTTCACACTTTTTTTTATTTAGTGTCAAATGCCAATTTTCGCACCATGTAGAAATTTTGTCTAAATCGCTTTGCAGTTGCTTTCGATCCTCTGTTGACTTCACTAACCGATAAACGACAGCATCATCCGCGAACTGTCTAAGGGAGCTATTCAGATTGTCTCCTAAATCGTTTATAAACACGAGGAAGAGTAGGGAACCTAAAACACTTCCCTGTGGAACGCCAGATATCACTTCTGTTTTACTCGATGACTTACCGTCAATTACAACAAACCGTGTCCTTTCTGATAGGAAATCGTGAATCCAGTCGCACGATTGTATAGCTTAAGGGACTTAACTATGGGGTCATCAGTCCCTAAACTTACAAAGTACTTATGAACTAACTAAGACTAAGGACGGCACAAATATCCATGCCCGAGGGAGGATTCGAACTTCCGACCGTAGTGGCCGTGCAGACCGTGACTGGAGCGCCTCAGTCCCCTCGGCCACAGCGGCCGGCAATCGCACAGTTGGAGAGATATTCCATAAGCATGCAATTTCATAAGAAGCCGCTTGTGGGGTACACTGTCATTTGCATCTGCCTTCCTTCAGCAGTTAGTGGTGCTACACCAGATTCTTTGGCTTCTCGGTGTAATTTGGTGAGGGCTGGGCCGCGCGTCGAGACAATGGCAGTGTGGGCAGTGGGCAGGTAGGCGGCAGACGTAGACGGCTGGCGGTCAGGCCAGACTGCCTGGCTCCGGAGCAGGCCGACGGGTCCGGCCGCGCAGCTGCGGCCTTACGTAAGCCCAGGTGAGCCGCAGGCTCAGCAAGTAGCCAGCCGCCGCTACCCACCCAGGCCTCGCTGTACCTGCTGCTGCTGCTGTTCGTGCGGCTGCCGCCGACACGACCTCACACCTGAGCATTCCCATCTAACAGCGTCACGTGCACTAAGGTCGCCGTCGACAGACCTTCTCTGCTTTGCGGATCTACAGTGTGGTTTATTCTACAGATTGATCCAGGAGAGAAAGGTCTAATTACACACCTGGACATCAAAATTGCTACACCACGAAGATGACGTGCTACAGACGCGAAATTTAACCGACAGGAAGACGGAGCTGTTATATGCAAATGAGTAGCTTTTCAGAGCATTCACACAAGGCTGGCACCGGTGGCGACACCTACAACGTGCAGACATGAGGAGAGTTTCCAACCGATTTTTCATACACAAACAACTGACCGGCGGTCGCCGTCGACAGACCTACTCTTCTTTGCAGATCTACAGTGCGGTTTCTTCTACAGTGTACAGATTCTAGAGACTGATCCAGTAGAGACACAGAAGAGCCGGCCGCTACCCACACAGGCCTTGCTGTACCTGCTGGTGCTGCTGTTGTCCCTGCGGCTGCCACCGTCACGCTTCATCCCGCAGTCCTCATCCAACAGCGACATGTGCACTAAGGTCGCCGTCGACACACCTACTCTGCTTTGCTGATCTACAGTGTGGTTTATTCTACAGATTGATCCAGGAGAGATACAGAACAAGAAAGGTCTAATTACACACTTGGCCATTAAAACTGCTACACCACGAAGATGACGTGCTACAGACGCGAAATTTAACCGACAGGAATAAGATGCTGTGATATGCAAGTGATTAGCTTTTCAGAGCATTCACAGAAGGTTGGCACCAGGGGCGACACCTACAACGTGCTGACATGAGAAAAGTTTCCAACCGATTTCTCATACACAAACAACTGACCGGCGGTCGCCGTCGACAGAATTACTCTGCTTTGCGGATCTACAGTGCGGTTTCTTCTACAGTGTACAAACTCTAGAAATTCATTCAGGAAAGATACAGAACATGTACTGTCTAGTTACACACCTGGCCATTAAAACTGCTACACCGCGAAGATGACGTGCTACAGACGCGAAAATTAACCGACAGGAAGACGATGCTGTGATATGCAAGCGAGTAGCTTTTCAGAGCATTCACACAAGGTTGGCGCCGGTGGCGGCACCTACAACGTGCTGACATGAGGAAAGTTTCCATCCGATTTCTCATACACAAACAACTGACCGGCAGTTGCCGTCGACAGACCTACTCTGCTTTCCTGATCTACAGTGTGGTTTCTTCTACAGTGTACAAACTCTAGAGATTGATCCAGGAGAGATACAGAACAAGAAAGGTCTAATTACACACCTGGCCATTAAAACTGCTACACCATGAAGATGATGTGCTACAGACTCGAAATTTAACAGACAGGAAGACGGCGCTGTTATATGCAAATGAGTAGCTTTTCGGAGCATTCACACAAGGTTGGCATCGGTGGCGACACCTACAACTTGCTGACATGAAGAAAGTTTCCAACCGATTTCTCATACACAAACAACTGACCGGCGGTCGCCGTCGACAGACCTACTCTGCTTTGCGGATCTACAGTGTACAAACTCTAGAGATTGATCCAGGAGAGATACAGAATACAAAGAAGGTCTAATTACACACCTGACCATTAAAGTTGCTACACCACGAAGATGACGTGCTAAAGACGTGAAATTTAATCGACAGAAAGACGATACTGTGATATGCAAGTGATTAGCTTTTCAGAGCATTCACACAAGGTTGGCACCGGTGGCGACACCTACAACGTGCTGACACGAGGAAAGTTTCTCCAACAGCAGTTGACCGGCGTTGCCTGGTGAAACTTTCCTGTAATGCCTCATGTAAGGAGGAGAAATGCGTAGCATCACGTTTCCGACTTTGATAAAGGTCGGATTGTAGCCTATCGCGATTGCGGTTTATCGTATCGCGACATTGTTGCTCGCATTGGTCGCGAGCCAATGAGTGTTAGCAAAATATGGAATCGGTGGGTTCAGATGCGCAATACGGAACGCCGTGCTGGATCCCAACGGCCTCGTATCACTAGCAGTCGAGATGACAGGCATCTTATCTGCATGGCTGTAACGGATCGTGCAGCCACATCTCGATCCCAGATGGAAACGTTTGCAATACAACAACCATTTGCATGAACAGTTCGACGACGTTTGCAACAGCATGGACAGTAAGCTCGGAGACCATGGCTGCGGTTGCTCTTGACGTTGCATCACAGGCACGCCTGCGTCACAGGCTTGCCTGCGATGGTGTACGCAACGCCGAACCTGGGTGCAAGAATAGCAAAACGTCATTCTTTCGGATGAACCAAGGTTCTGTTTACAGCATCAGGATGGTCGCATCCGTGTTTGGCAACATCACGCGAACGCACATTGGAAGCGTGAATTCATCGCCATACTGGCGTATCACCAGGCGTGATAGTAAGGGTGCCATTGTTTACACGTCTCGGTCACCTCTTGTTCGCATCGACGGCACTTTGAACAATGTCAGTTACATTTCAGCAGGATAATGCACGACCGCATGTTGCTGCTCTTGTACGGGCCTCTTTTGATACGGATAATGTTCGTCGGCTGCCCTGGCCAGCACATTCTCCATATCTCTCACCAACTGAACACGTCTGGTCAATGGTGGCCGAGCAACTGGCTCGACACAATACGCAATTCACTACTCTTGATGAACTGTGGTATCGTGTTGAAGGTACAAAGGCACTATACTTGTACACGCCATCCAAGCAATGTTTGACTCAATGCCCAGGCGTATCAAGGTCGTTCTTAAGGCCACAGATGGTTGTACTGGGTACTGATTTCTTAGGATCTGCATCCAAATTGCATGAAAATGTAATTACATGCCAGTTATTGTATATTTGTCCAATGAATACCCGTTTATCATCTGCATGTCTTCTGTGTGTAGCAATTTTAATGGCCAGTAGAGTATTGGCAGATCTCTAAAAGGACCATTCCGCTACTCGGCGCCATTTGATCTCTTTGAAAGTCGCTCAGTTGGCTGTAGGGTGCATAAGTAAGTCTCTGTGACATGACGCCTGTCTTCTTTCCATGTTGATATCACACTTTGCCTTCTGGATGTAAACTTCCCTATAAGAAGGTACACATGGATAGCTCTCTGGTAGCTATGCCATTACGCTATCCGTAGAGGGACATTGTTGAAATCTGCCGTCGTTGTTGTTGTCTTCAGTCCGCGAACTGCTTTCATGCAGCTCTCCACGGTACCTTGTTCTGTGCGACTCTTAATCTGGGAATAAGAACGTCAAGATACATGCTTTGAATCTACTTACTGTATTCGTCCTTCGGTCTCCCTCTACAATTTTTACTCCACACACTTCCTCCTAATGCTAAGTTGACGATTCCTTGATGTCTCAGAATGTGTTCCACCAACCTATGCCTTTCCTTAGTCAGGACACGCCCAATTCTGCTGAGCTCCTCCTCATTAGTTACGTGATCTACCCTTCTAAATTTCATCATTCGTCTGTAGCACCACATTTCAAAAGCTTCTACCATGTTTTTGCGTCTGAACTCCGTATAGTCCACGTTTTACTCCCATACTGTACTAAATTCAATGATCAATGCTTTCAGAAAAGGCTTCCTAACATTTAAACTAATACTGCATGTCAACAAATTTCGCTTCTTCTTCAAGGCGTTTCTTCCCATAGCCAATCTGCATTTTATATGTTCTTTACTTTGGCGATCATAAGTTACTTTTCAACCCAAATAACAAATCTACTACTTTTGCTGCTGTCATTGCCTAATCTAATTCCTTCAGCATCGCTTGATTTTCTGACACTACATTCATATTACCCTTGTTTTACTCTAGTTAATGATAATCTTCTACCTTCCTTTCAAGACCTGTCCGTTTTTATTTCTTCTCCCTTCTCCAAATCTCTCCTTCCATTCCTTCACAGCTTGCTCAATGTAGAGACTGAAACCTTGGGGAAAGGTTACAACCCTGTCTTACCCACTTCCCTATCACTGCGACCCTTTCATGCCCTTCAACTCTACTACTGTTTGGTTTTTGTACAAGTTGAATGTATGTCTTCGCACCCTCTGCCGTCATATGATTAAAATAGACGTCGTATTTTCAGGTGTACAATTTTTTCAGGTATTGTATACTACCATATAAAACCCACAATATCCTTAATCTTAACATTTTATACATTTTTATTGACGCTTTCCCAAATTTCTTGCACAATATTCAGCAGATAGTTGTTCCTAGCTGGGGAAAATATGAAGAACACTTTTGTATGCCAAACTGGGTTTTCATGGAAGGCCGGCGTTTATATTACACTCAGTGCGAAGTAAGTGATATCACTTAGACCGACTTATTCTGCTGTAGCTCAAGGGGGGAAGAAAGTAAAATACGAAACCAGTTCGCAGTACCGGTAAGTATTATACGCGATACACGATTTAATCTCACAGTCTCATGCAAAGTAAGTAATCCTTTCTTATCATCGATCATAATAGCTGTATGGCAGTAAACATTCTTGGCTATAATGACTCGTTGTTCTGAGCAAATACACACCTGCGAATAATAATGATACGTGACTATAGATTTCTTCCGTTTTGATTGTTCTGTTATCTCATTGTTTATGGTAACAGTAGTAACGAATGTTATGTGCAACACCTACGTGTACTGTACGGCCTCGTAACATTATCTAAGTTGCAGTAACAAGACATTCACACCGTAGAAGTGTTTTGTTTATTACAACAGGTTGGTCCACTATGATAAATGTGAAAGAGATTTGTTATCAAATATCACTTTCATCGTAAATTTCTCAGATTAAACGTTTCGTAATTTCCTCTTCAAAGTTTTTCCATGGTTTTTATTAGTTTTCTTCTTTCAGAATAATTAGAGATGTAAAGTTTCCTTGTGTAGTTACTATTTCTCTGCATGTGGTGTTTCCCTTCGTCCCTATATTCAGTTACAGCTCGTTAACAGCACTTCAATTACAGAGCACTTCTTTCATTCTAATGAGCTTCTCCTGGAATAATGAATATTCGAAAAATTCGGCTTTGCAGCCGGTTGGGAGAATCGACGTCCGAGGATATTTCTGAAGTAGCACATCCTGCCATTTTCAAGGCAACTATAGAGAGGAAGTACGGTGCATACCTCGGTTTTCAATAAAAACGAAAAGTTTACGGTGATGTTTGGAACGTTAGAAAGAGGTCAGGCGAACGCGGGTATGTTACTGCGAAAGCAGGATGCAGTATTTCAGCAAATGCAAATAAACTTTACTGTAGCAATATGTGGATCTCTGCTGGCAGCGACCTGGTACTCAAATAGACCTTCCCGAATTTACCCAAAGATCCGGTATTACGTGGCTATCAACACCCTCAATTTATGAGAAAAGGAAAAACAGATCCAGCATTCCGTTGTAGAACGTGAAACTGTCTACGAACGTTACATCAAGACAGACACGCATATTTCCGTTTGAAATCGATACATTCCCCTCTGCGACAAACTGCTACACACTAATATTGGACATTAGCATAAATTAATGAAGATAAGTGCGAAAAACAATACCGTGATTTTAGAACATCTTGAGCGTGCTGCTTGATAATAGTCACAGACTTATAGAGTAAATATAAAGTTCTGACATGTAACAAGCATTTAAGGACAGTTGAATGGAGAGCGTCGATTTCCGTTTACTGGGAGATTTCTGGGAAAGTAGTTCATCTATGAGGTATGTCCACAAAGTAAGTTCCATTTGCTTATACAAAACAAACGTATACAGATACAGAAAAAAAATTTTTGCAAAAAAATCTACAACTGTTAAACTACTTTTGAACATAGCTTCCGAAATTTTGTAGGCACTTGTCATAGCGTTGCACAAGTTTTCTGTGCTTTCTTCATAGAAGGTTTCCTCCTGTATATTCAATCTCGTCATCATCGTTGATGTGTTGACCACCAAGGACAGATTTTTAAGTGTAAGAAGAGGTGAAAGTCGCTATGAGCGAGGTTGATCTGATTTCACACACGGGGGTATTTTCAATTACGGCTGACATTATAAAGAAGCTCTACAAAGCACACAATAACAGACTAGACCTCGATTGGAGAGATTTAAGTGTTGTTTCATCTCGCTTGATATCCGAGAATGGAATGGTACATATACAGTATGAAAGTAGTTGGATGTACCCTCAGCAAGACACTTCTGTTTGACATGTTGAGTAACCCTATATATGATACTGGTAGGTACGATCAACAAGAGACTGGTAAAGATACGTTTCGGAAAATCAAGTGGGATACCTTGCCATTTGAAGCTAACTGCAGAACGAACGATACGAGATACTCTACAACACGCACCATATAGTGGCTTGCGCAGTAGTAGGTTGATGAGAAAATATGCTGAAAGTTACGAATTTCTGAAGATGACGCCCCGTCTGCGTGTAAATGGTGGTACGTAAAAAAATCCGTGAAATTCAAGCTTACTTGTAATCGGAAACTGTGTGTAGAGTGAGTATAGGGCTTCTCTGCAATTTAATCAACAATTTTCATGAATGCAAATGGGAGAGGAAGTATGGCGTCTGTTCAGATTCGTATCAGCTTACTGGCCACTGACTCCACAGAGCAATAGAAAACAATATTTGCCGGCCGCGGTGGCGGATGGGACTGAAGAGCTCCAGTCACGGTGTGCACAGCCACTGCGGTCGGGGGTTCGAATCCCCCCTCGGGCATGGATATTTGTGCCGTCCTTAGTATTAGTTAGTTGATAAGTAGTTTGTAAGTTTAGGGACTGATGACCCCGTAGTTACAAACATATACAAACGTATATGAGCAATAGAAAATACTCGAACCACGCGAAAAATCTATGATGATCTTACCGATTATATGTAACGCTACATAGTGTTTCCATTAACTGAAAAGACAGCAGATCAATCGTGTACATATTTAATACCTTACCTTTTACTAAAAAATATGTTATAAATGCTTGACTCTGATCTGCATCACTCAGCCTTTACCATTATGTTGCATGAACACCATTCTGAACAAGTTGAGTAACGTTACATTTAAGTAATTTAACATCTATGATGTACAATAGTGTCAAAATATGAAATTACTGGTCAAAAGGTTAAAAGCGAGGAGGACATTCCGTTAGGAACTAAGTCGTGTTCTGCGGCGTGCGCTCGAAATTTGATGGTTAAGCTATGAAGCGACATAATAATAATAATAATAACAATAAAAATAGTAATAAACACCTAGAACAGAAAACGTTACATATTACAAAGCTTAAATCTACGAATGAAGTAAAAATTTCCAGTCAGATCCCGCTTCTGTCTCACTGGAGCTAGTGCATAAGATTTGCCGTGACAGTAGCTTCTCTTTGGTTAATTAGACTCTAAACATAGAATAAACTTTTTTTTTCAAGAGAAACAGCTTTGTAGACGTACTTTTCTAATCAAAGGCCACAAACATTCATAGAAAAGAGAAAGACGGTCACTTTTGTCGTTTGGCTCCGCTATAAAATTGTTCTGCTGAGAAGAAGTGTGTGACTCATCTTTTCGCCACGGCGGTTCTTTTCCTGTAATGCTACGTTTTCCTTCACAGCCAGCTCACTGCTAAATATAGAACAGTCGTATAAAAAAATTCTCCATTTCTCAGTCGAAGTCGCTCTTACGCCTCAGCATATGTTCATCTAATGCGAGAGAATTCGTTGGTAATACACACTAAAAGTGGGCCTTTGCGATCGTCTCTTGACAGCTCGAAATTTAACTGAAAATAACAGCTTAACCGTTCATCTGACACGAAATTTGAATAGACGATTTTGTAGAGGAGAAATACTCTACAACGTTGCTCTGTTATATTCCTTCCTATCTCGCATCGTTTCGGGGATATATGCAAAAATAACGGCGATTTGAAACTGTCTATCTGTAACGTTTTCCCATTTTAGCTCGCGCCTTTAACCGATCAGCACCAGAGAGACGAAATTGTTGGCCACTAGCAACCAGAACTTCCCTTTTTTCAATTTTTCCGACAAGTTATGGATTAGTAACACTAGATATAAGCCGTTTGTGATGGCCTTTTGACAGCATGAAATTCAGTTGCAAATAACGCCTAAACGTTCACCCGAGACGAAAATTGAATAAATGTATTTGTAGAGGAGAATATTCTCAACAACTTTGATTTGCCATGTTTCATCCGCAACTCGCACCGTTTCAGAGATATTTGCGAAAATAACGGCGATGTGACACTGTCACTTGATTTTACGTAAACCATTACAGAGAAAGAAAATAAACTTGAAAAAAGAAAAAGGACATACTACCACAGCTAGACTGGTTATGCTATTTTAACGGAAAATGAGAACATGGGAGAGACAATAAAATAATAGTTTAATAAGGTAAAAGTTCAAAAAAGGGTATGTTTGTCAGAGCTAAACTGAAATATCAAACTAATTTGTAAAAATTCGGTCAGAGAGAATATTACATGTAGAGTGCATAGATATTATCACAATAGTAGAGTTGTAATCGTATCGTCCGTCATTTTTTGTTATGTATATTCTTATTATTTGTGTTCGAAATGTTTGCAAAGAATCATAAAACTACAGGACAACCTAAAGTGGGCCGTAAAACATGCAATTGAGATTTTTTTTTTTTATTTATTTATCTTTTTGTAGATACACTCTCTGCCATCCAAATCGCAACATCGAAAAGTACCAGAGATATCACAGTCACATTTATATGGTAGATGATAATGTGCACAAATGTGATGTAATTGAAAACACAGCACCATGTAAATTGAGAAAGATGATGAAACTAGTATTATTGCCGCCACTGCTGTCTGTAATTGCTCGCCAGTGAACCAAAGATGCTCTGGATGTGTTGTTGAGGTACTGAAGTCCATGCTACTTCCATCTATTGCCAGAGTTGATCTGTTGTAGCTGAAAGTGGTGTTCTGGAAGACCTTCCGCAGTCATCGACGGGACGTTTTCGACAGGCGAAAAAAAATCAGGAGAATAGGGACGCCATGCATTTCAATGGCCAACAAAGAAGTGTTCAATATTGCATGTCACATGTGGCCCAGCATTATCCTCTAACAATAGCTATGTGATCGAGAGCAAGCTGCGAATATTTGGAGCAGAGTTAAGTGCAGATGCCTGGACAATACAATTATATATATAATCTTTGACGCACTACTTTTACACTTATCAATTTTAACGTCCAGCTGTTCATTAATAATAAAAATGTAACATCAGTCACCAGTGTGAAGAAACTGATCGCCATTGAATATAAAGATACATATGTGAACAAGGGAAAACATTATTCCAAAAATCATTTGCGGAAATACAACATTGATGATCTCTGTGCATAAATACATAAACAGTACCAACTCTCAACCGCCATGGCACGGACTGCGCAGTCGCTCCCGTCGAAGTTTCGAGACGCCTCTCGGGCGCGAGTGTGTTTGTTTGTGTGTGTGTGTGTGTGTGTGTGTGTGTGTGTGTGTCTGTTTATGTATGAGCTGTACTTAGCGAAACTTGGATTAATTTAGCTTATGAGTCTAAGGGCCATTGACCTCAGCAGTGTCTTCCATTTGTCTTACAAACATTTGAACATTTTTATAAAATGGAAAAACATTTATTACCTCCCGGAATATAGCTTCTTTATTTTTGAATTGTGGGGATGAAAGATTACAAATCAGGCCAGCATAAGGGACGCAGCATTGTTAGTTCTTTTTTCTCCTTTCGTTCCACAGTTGCTTCTTATAATGTAATGTACATATTTATTTATGTAAGCCGTCTATGCAACTGAATAATTTGTTTGGCCATATGCCTTCATTTGTAAGGCAGCTTCAGTGGCCTATTTATATATACGTGGTAGTGCTTCACAACATTTCGTTTTTCTTTTTTGTTTTTACATCTCGTTCTCTCTTTCCTCCATTCCTCTCTCTCTCTCTCTCTCTCTCTCTCTCTATTTCTCCACGAGCAGAAGTCATTAAATTAAAAAGGTAAACAAAAAAAAATGAATAAAATATAAGTAACAACCTAAAGTCAAGAAATTGTCAAAAGGAGTCCGGTTAGTTTCCGCTAAACAAGAACCAAAAAGATATAAAGCCAAAGGGAAAGAAAAAATAATAATTCAACAAGAAAACTTAAAACTCATAAAATCAAATATAACTCCCAATTAAAATAATTGATGATAATAAAATTAAAGCCAATCTAACCTCATATTAAAGAGTTTGAACAAGAGAACGCAAAGAACCTAATAATGAATTATTCGAATTAGAGGATCAACCAGCAATTATTAATGTATAAACTCTTAAGCTAAGGGAAAAACATGTTATATAAGATTTGACAAAGTTCAGCCCAACCAGTTGCCAAATTTGAGAAAATACCTTGATCTAGATTTCGGCATCATCTAAGGGTGCCTTCATCAGAAGAATCAAAATTAAAACGTAAGACGTGCAATTACGAGCAGTGTGCTCAAGTTCAAACTTATAAAATTATGCAATTAATAAAATTGGTCGGGTGTTGGGTTGGCACTCAAAGTTTTAGCGAAAGTTACAAGTATCATCTTACAGCCAGTAGAATGTGTTCACCAACAACTACTTAAACTGTGCATTCCCATGATGCGACTGAAGAGCGAAACCGATGAATGAAAACATACTAAGTGAGGCTGTATCTGTATTAAAGAACATTTTTTTTTATAATTCTAAATGGGGGATAGCATAAAATAAAAGTGTCCCCCACATGATTACCACCAGTCGAAAAGAATATTCATGTCTTTGTATAACTTTTAAATCAGCTGACAGCTGGGATTTTAATAGTTTAGCAAGATGAAAGTTTTCTGGTGAGTGAACATTTCAGTATTTTTTTATATCTTTATTTTTTTGTAGCTCAGTGTTCCATACGAAACGCCGGTCACTCTGTTTCCCTGTTATCTGCAAACATCTCTTCATACCAAATGCCGAAACGTCGTAAAACTTTTTATTAAGCGATCTCAGCGGTTTTATTCGTGAAATATTCTCGTTTTATCTTCCGTCGATCATTTATACGCCAAGCCCATGATGCCCTTCGAGTTTCAGTGTATTGGGTGGCTGACTTTATTGCAGCACAGGGATTATACGTGATCGATTTATTGCTCCCACGGAACCTGCCGTTAGCCAGTTAGGCAAATGAAGAGCCGTTCGGCAAGTTTTGGCGGTGCGAACGCGCACGTGTTCCCACAGAAGTGAACTGTTGGGAAGGTTGATACTTTGGTAGCCTGCGGTGCATTTCCAAAACACTCCATTAAAAGATTTAACTGTATAAACAGTTTTAATCTTAAGGTGCAGATCAGGAACGGCAGAGGGACCAAAACATTTCCTTGACGAACGGAAGATATCACTTCTGTGTGGCACGATGACTTTCCGCTAATTACTGCGAAATGTCAACTTTCAGAAGGAAATTACGAGTAATGTCCCACAACTGTGAAGATAACAGATTAGATTAGAGTAGATTAATACTTGTTCCATTCATCATATATACGACATTTCGTAATGATGTGCAACGTGTCAGTTTATTAAATGTTGTCTATACATGACAATCAATATTTTAAGGATTTTTTATTTACATTTTTTATTATTTGTTCGATTTTTTTAAAACGTTTCATTTAAAAATTCATCTACATTTTAGAAGGAGTTGCCATTCAGAAATTCCTTTAATTTCTTTTTACATACTAGTTGGCTATCTGTCAGACTTTTACTTGGTACGAGACCGAAAAATTTTTTGGCAGTATAATTCACTACTTTCTGTGCTAATGTTAAATTTAACCTCGAATAGTGAATATCACCCTTTCTCTTCGTGTTGTAGCTATGCACACTGCAGTTACTTTTGAATTGGGTCGGATTGTTAATATCAAATTTCATGAGTATTGTGAAGTTACAGTGAAGATACCTAAATAAATGTCTGCAGGATGATCTTGTGTGGGCTCCAGCAATCAATCTGATTACACGCTTTTGTGCAACAAATATTGTTGAAATGTTCCAGAATATGATCCCATATGAAAGCAGTAAATGAAAATAGGCATAGTAAGCTAATTTACTGTGATGTACATCACCAAATTTTGCAGTGACCCTGATAGCATAAGTAGCTGAACTGAAACGTTTCAGGAGATCTTCAAAATGTTTCTTCCAATTTAATCCCTCGTCAGTGCAAACACCTAAAAAATTTCGAATGTCCTACCTTAGCTAAGGATTTATGTTTAAAGTCTACATTTATCAATGGTGTCATGAAATTTACTGTATGAAACTGTATATACTGGGGTTTACCAAAGTATAATGAGAGTCTATTTGTAGAGAACCACTTAATAACTTTCTAAAAGATATCATTTACAATTTCATCAGTTAATTCCTGTTTGTCAGGTGTGATAGCTATACTTGTATCATCAGCAAAAAGAACTGGCTTAGCACCTTCGTGGATGTAGAATGGCAAGTCATTAATACATATGAAGAACAGCAAAGGACCCAAGACCGAACCTTGTGGGACCCCATTTTTGATAACTCTCCAGTAAGAGAAATTAATTGTTTCATATATATCATGTGAACTGCTTATTTCAACTTTACATTATACGAAATCAATGGTGATTGTCCGTTGTATGCAATATTAATACAACCTCTTTATTATCGGTTTTGGGTGTGGCTCAACATCAGATAATCTGTAAAATATACAGAATCGTGAGCATAAGAGTTTTGCTCAAATAAGCATAAAAAACGACATTGGAATAAAAACATACAAATAATTGTATAGGATATAAAAAGCATTGACTTATGGCATACACATTCAAAGAAACCAGTAATGTTCTTTCTAGGTTTGTTAGTACATACGTTTGAAAAACAAAATTTTCATGCTGAAGTAAAAACTTACCAGATGGCGTGCGGAACATGGCACTTTCACAAATACAGCTATTAAAAATATTTTGACGTATTTTAGTAAAAATATTTTCTCCGCTTTAAAATGATTTTTTCCCAAAATAGAAACACGAATTGAGTATAAATTTATTTTTATAAAAATCCACCAATTAAAACCGTATACGACGCGTGTTTTTTAAGTAAGTACCGTTTTGAAATTTAAAAAAGATGTGCTAAGATATCTCAATAATTTTATTTAATCTACTTTTCTACATAATTTCTGTCAATATTGAGGCACTTGTCATAACGTTGTACCAGTTTCTAATACCCTCCTCATAGAAGACCTGACTTGTTAACAACTGCATCACAACTGTTCTTACTTCATCATCGTCTTGCTCGGTCACAATGCTATACAAAACACTACAAGAAACATTAGGGAAGTTGTTTCGCAAGGAGGAAATCGTAAAGCGTCTGTTTTCTCTCACCTTATAGTCCACTTCCTGCACCAAACTTACATTAACGACCGAAGGACGCCCCATTCGTTGTTCATCATGCACATTTGTGCGGCCATCTTTGAATGCTCTTGCCCACTTTCGTACCATTCCATCACTCATAATGTTTTCTCCGTGAATTGCACAGAACTCACCTTGAATATCGATCGCTTTTAGGCCTTTAGCACTAAAAAATCTTATAACAGCCCGTACTTCACAGTCGGCGGGACTCAAGATTATCGGAGGCATCTTAAACACGCAGAATCAGACTGTAATGGTGTCAGTGCATAGACAACAGATGTAGGTACCCACTGCGCATAAAATTATTGAGATATCTTAGCACGTATTCTTTTTTTTTTTTTAATTTCAAAACGGTACTTACTTAAAAAACACGCTTCGTATTTGAATGAGAAGCAAGCTAACATGTAAAACCAACATGAAATAGTGCTATGACAATGTCGCCGCAGAACAGCGATAGCAGATCTACCGCTTATTTATAAGTAATGAAGGAAGGTAAAGTACAAGGCACACAATTAGAACGTATACAGTGATACATACAGGTAAAATAAAAATGAAAGTAATAAAGCAAGATGCATGGTGGCAGGTTGAAACGAAAACATCAGAACTTCAGAAAAAGTTAAATCATTGGACCAACAAATCGCCTAGTGTTGGAAATCCAGTATACATGTACTACATAGGCCAGCATGGCGTTTGGGGTGGGGATATATATATTATATAAAGTTTCATCAGATTGCCTTCCATAAAGAAGGTTTTTTTGTACCCACGACTGTATTTATAATATTCAAATGGGAGTTTTTGCAGCAGTCAGCCGTTATTTGTAAGAAACTGCTTTATTTTGCAGATCTAGATTTTGGCAAGTGACTTGCCATTATCAATGTTAAATTAACAAGAAGTTATCGTCTGTATACATACATTATATGGATTATAACACTGACAAATTAGAAATGAGTTAATAAGACATACTTCACATACCGTACATTTTTTTATGTTAGCATGTTATGCATATGCATTGTACCTCATAGATGGTCTGTAACACATTGTTTTCCACAGTTAGATATAATGCTATTGCCAGTAAAGTGGTTTACAATTTGTGAAATGGAACTGTATGCAACAATGAACCATATGCAACAATGTAAATATTTAAGTTAACTGTTTGTTTGTGACTGGTCTTGTAAAATGTGTCGTAAAATAGTTAATACACTGCCAAAGTATTTATATAAATCTGTTAACTATATACAGAAGTTTCTATTTATAATATTTCTGTATGAATACCATAATTATAAATAGAAACTTCTGTATATAGTTAACAGATTTACATAAATACTTTGGCAATGTATTAACTATTTTACGAGACCAGTCATAAACAAACAGTTAACTTAAATATTTACATTTACAGTTAATTTAAATATTTACATTGTTGCATACAGTTCCATTTCACAAATTGTAAACCACTTTACTGGCAATAGCATAACATCTAACCGTGGAAAACAATGTATTACAGACCATCTATGAGGTACAATGCATATGCATAAAATGATAACATAAAAAAATGTATGGTATGTAAGGTACATCTTATTGACTCTTCTCTAATTTGTCAATGTTATATTTCATGTATGTATAAAGACGATTATCTCATTAATTTTATTTATTTGACAGATATAGACACTGTTTACAGAGTAAACAGCCTTGACTCTTTACAGTGTCTACATCTGTCAAATAAAAAAATTAATGAGATAAAAAGTGATTATACCATCTTGTCACAAAAAGACACCAACTCTAATATGCTTTATGGACGTCAATCCAACTTAAACGTCCACTTGAAAATGGCATAAGCCGAAACAAGCTTGTAGTGGAATAAATTTGCAAAAGCTGAATAAATATGGTTAGCAGCAAACTTGGATTTCTATATTACACTAATGTCTTATGCTATTTCCTTATTAACGGAATCGCCATGTTCTTTATTTTTATACCATATAATTTGAAACGTTTTCGAAGTTGTATTTGTGTACTATTTAAAAGCACTTTGCTGTGCATGCCATCTGGTAAGTTTAAAATACTTCACCATAGCAATTTTTATTTTCACACTTACGTATGAACTACTCCACAATACTCTTGACCGATTTCTTAAAACGCGTATGTTGTAGATCAGTGCTTTTAATCTTATGGTCTATGTACAATGGTACGTATGTTTTTATTCCAATGTCGTTTTTACGTTTGATTGTGTAAAATACTTGTCCATGATTACGTATTTTAACCGAAACTGGAGTAAAGAGATTGTATTAACATATAGCGATCAATCAGTATTGATTTCGTTTACTGTGTTAATCAGAATCTTCACATGACTCCAATACGGCTTTTGTGACTGTGTGAAGTTACTTCATGGATGCCAAATCTGAATGATAATCACTTGTGAGGAACGGAATCAATCTTCTAGAGATCAAGAAACACTGAATGGTCAAAAAAGTTAACGACTGCTCACTGCCGCACATTCAGTCACGTGTGGAGTTTGGTGGTCAGATGGCCCACATTCTCCGCGGAAGTAAGCTGCTTCTCATTACGAAAGCGGAGCAGGGCAACACGCAGCCAAATTATTCGCTGGCCTTTGGCCTCCCTTTATTCTATTTTCCGTCGACGGCGGCAAACGAACGCGCCGAGGCCAGAAATACACCTCAGCAGTCCGTGGGCAGACTGTGGGTGCTGCGTTTGAGTCGCCCACGTGTTCACGCAGCTTTCTGAACGACCGGTCGCCTTGACTACCTGCTGGTAAAGTTCCATGACCGGTCCATTACCCTCATCACCTGCGACAGCTACAGCTGCATAAACACACCAGCAGCTGGAGACACGCAGCTGCGAAATGAAGTACTTCATTAAGATCTGCTCTGCCTGCGTCACCTTACTGGTTAATGAAGGTAGAATTTGCTCCCTCATTAACGAATATATCACTGTGACGTTGATGAAGGGATGCGTACTTCATATCATTCAGATTAAACAGGTAACATGTTAAAAACTTATAAAGTAGTGTGCATGAGAGGATTAATTTTTTATACAGTCCGACCGAAACGCCGAGCGGTAGAGTAGCCGAGCGGTCTAAAGCCCGTTTTAAACGATCAACGAACTTGTAATAGATTGATAACAAGTAATGACGGCCGTCAGTCGTTTGAAGGGCTGCACTAGTATGATCGCGCTAGTATCGAAGCACGATAATTATAGCGATAAAGAAATAGGGCCAGTTCTAAATTCGGTACTAGTGGGTTCACTGCGCATGCGCGAGCTATAGCTGTCAGCTGCAGTCACCGCTCCAGTTAGACCACCATTTTCCTTCGTATATACGTATATTTTGCGTTATGTCTAAGTTTATGATCAGAATGTATTACAAAATGTATTTCTAATGACGGCATTCACACCGTCACCAGACCGTCACCTAACGTCAGCGTCACGTTAAGCTTTCTCGAGAAGATTGTTTTGATTGAACGGTCGTCTGCTGACATCGGAAGTTAACCTATTTTCGTCAGGTGATTTTCATATTGTAGTCGACAATTACACGGTTCGCACTCAAATTTGTCTTATTAATCTTTAGTTTATTATTGTACTTTGGTTTAGCGGTAAATTGCAAATGTTTCACGACGACTTAAATATTTATCTCAATTATTGTCCACCGAAATCGAGATCGTACATCTGATACCGAAAAATGGTTTGTTTTGCAATATCGTAACACAAAAGACTGAAGCCAATTGTTCATTTGAATAAGATTGTAATTTGATGTTGCAATTTTCATTAAATAGCATTTTAAATGAAAAAGTCAACCCAAATGAAAGACAAAAATTCAGTTGTGAATGACGTTATTAACAACGTCAGTGGGCAAATAGTAGCAGATAAAGTAAAGAAGCTCTATTTACGCTCTTATAGCTAAATATTGCTTGATGTTTCTTAAGTTTATTTTATTTTATTTATTTATTTATTTATTATTTTTTTTTTTTTCGCTTGAAAATATATGTGAATGTTTTGAAATGTTTCACTTCCCAGAACTTAAATTGGCCAAAAATATAGATTGCAAGGTTTTCTTTGGCCGTCAATAACATTTAGTGTTGTTTCCTCAATTCCAGTATTAAACTATCACTTCCTACATAACAAATCGCTTGTTATAACGTCACTTGCAACATCGGGTATTACTGTTCGATTACGTTTATCGTCTAAACACGCTGCCACAAGATCTTGCTTGAGTTTGTAGTTCAAGGCTAGTACGCTAGGAGCGCTTCAGTAGACTACTATTTATCTTGTTCACCTTCGTTCATCGTTTAAAAAGGGCTTAAGGCGCCTCGTTGCGGAGCGCCCGGTTGCTCGCCGTTTGAGGTACGAATCCTCCCTTGGCCATGTGTGTGTATGTGTGTGTCTGTGTGTGTGTGTGTGTGTGTGTGTGTGTGTGTGTTATCATTAGTTTATCTTAGTTTACGTAGTTCCGAAACCGTTAGCGAATATTCGGCTCCTAGTTTGGCCGAAATCGAAACGGAAACCGAAATTTGTGTAATTGTGTTAAAAGTTCTGTATACATACGTTACACCACAAAGCACTAGTTTTTCCACGTTTTTCAAGATACTCTCCCTGCAATAAGCCTTCATGATTGTGTGTAAGCCTGACAAGGAGTCCGTAGAAGACGTCGATACAATGGAGTCTCGATATTTCTAGTCTCGGAATTACAAAATCATTATATAAATACGCTAACACAAAAATTGTGGTACAGATTACTAATTTATTCGTACAAGAAGGCCAATGAAAGTTACATAATTCGAAAGATTGTTTGTCGCAGATTTCACGAATATAAATATTATGTGCGCATTTAGCTATTAAAAGTGGCAAAAGGAAGTAGAAATTTTCCTATCTACAGCTTGTATCAAGTTCTACATTCTCCAACAATCAGCTCACTAATTTGCTATTCGCCTCGGCCAAAGACGCTGTAATGCAGCGCATCTACAGTATTAAAATAAGTGAATATCGAAAGATGGAGTGCTCCCAACTCACTTTCTTGTGCCGTTCAAATGCTTCATTTTCGCAGTGATTAAGAGTGGTTGAAGGAAATGGATGTTTTCATATGAATGCCGATATAAAGGATGATGCGCCGGGAAAGGCATCTAGCGGTGTTCGGATGGAACTACGAAGTCAAGAATGCCGATATAAATGATGATGCGCCGGGAGAGGCATGTAGCGGTGCACGGGTGGAATTACGAAATCGACATGTTGTCAGCTCTGAAATTCTGAATATCGCAGTATCGAAATAACATTATTTCTTGGCGTTGTATAAATATACCAACACCGAAACTGTAGATCCATTTCAAATATTACGCTAATGAAAGTTATGTAATTCGAAAATGGCATGAGAAGTATATACTTCCGTTTTTATTTGTTGTTATTGTGTCAGACATTTTCTTAACACGTGGAAGATACCGTTTCATACCTCCCAGTGACGGCTAAATTTTACCAAATATCCCAGCGGCCTCCTATGATAATATTGTCAAAAGATGCTGAATGGTGAGAATCCTGTGAGTCTTCATTTTAGCCAATCGCTTCGAAAGGCTGATGTTTTCTCATGGAATCTTCGCTTTACGAGGGCAATTATTTTTACTGAGCGGACGAGGGTACATACAAGAACCTGTCAATCATAAAGCAGGAACAGCATTATTTTTTTTACTTCATGGTCTGTACGATACACTAATTGAGTCATTCCTTGTAGTTCGAACAAATCGGCAAAGATTTTCTATCGTGTTGTTGATGTTGCCAACACAATCACGCGAGGCCGCCGACATGATACGTAAAATTTTATCCCCAGTGACCATTGCAAACACAATTGGTCGATTTTCGACCACAGGCAATACTAGTTCCCATAAATACGAGCGTTATAGAACCAAACAACAACTGCGGGTAAATACTATCGTCACAGAAAAAAAATACCACTCCACATAAATAGTGAAAAGATTTCAAAACCTTTAGCTGCCAATGAAAATGACTATCTAAAAACTTTGTTTTAAAAAAGGTCATATGTCTTACACATGTACTCATTTAGAAGTCGATTTTCTTCTTTCTCGATAGTTAGATGTGATCCCGGTTCCGTTCACCTCGAACTACTGTATAGCTACCACAAATTGTTGTTGGTTGTTTTAAGGGGACTAACTACCACAAATTCCACAGTCCTGCATACGTTCTTGTAGAAAGATAATCTTTGGACACACAACAAACATGCCAAATAGATACTACGAAATTTTGGAGCCTCGAATGACTATCAGAATACAAAATACGCAGAAAGTAATCATTTGTTTGCTTCCATAAATAGTCTTTACGATTTTATTCTTTAAATTTCAATATCACCATTTTGGCATTACTGAATAGCAGGTTCAATCAGTGATGTAGATAGTATTTCGAAATATAGAGTCACAGTTCCGAATAACAGTATGATTGTTGTCCGTATGAATTTACGCCAACTGAACAGGAGTGTACCAAATTATCAAAGTTTCCTAAGCCCATAATAGCTATTAAAAAAAAATCCTCGCTTTCAAAGAAACTCATTAATAAAATTGTATAATAACATAGTATGAAACTATCCGTGTTAGATTCGATTGCGTAATATTGTGCTTTAACTACACCATACCCACGCCGTAGGAGAGACTCCTACCAGTTAAAAACACGTGTTTCGATATTTATTGAAATTCAACCATTAAGCGGGTGAAATAAGGGAACATCTTTTAAGGGTGCTACTAAGACTATTTCGACGCTAGATATGCGAAAATTTGGATTTGCAACCATAATTAGAATAAAAGAAAATATAATAAAATTATTTCGGAATGTTTTGAATTCTGACATCAACAGAGGCTGGCAAGTTGTATCAAAATACTTGATTCGGAAAGCATTTTTAAAGCTAAATATCTGAAAATTTATATTTAGATGTAGAAACAACCAAAGCAGACCATCCAGTCAACATGTGCGAATCGGTGGCTATTAAGCTAGTGTACATTATAAAAATTACGTCCCTTGGTATTCTTTATACGGTATTTACGAAAATACGTCCTGAAGCACGGTAAGACCATGAAACTGTCGACACACTGCCAACCCCGCAGTTAACACGTTCGTGGCGGCTCACGCCACTGGGCGTGAGGGCCGCCTTGTCCCCCGGACGGTACGCCTGTGTGACGTCACCGAACCGTCACGAGACCAAGGCTCATAGGAACGTTCCGGCTTGCAGGTTAAAATGAAGACTCTCGCCACGCTCTCAGTAGACAGTTTGCTGGCACTGAGGCTGCTTCCACCGTGAGTTAAAGTATCAACTGATTTTATCCAGCTCTTCGAATATTCATCTTCATGACGCCATCATTTGGATCATTTTCGCCGGCCGCGGTGGCCGAGGTGACTGAGGCGCTCCAGTCACGGTCAGCACGGCCACTACGGTCGGGGGTTCGAATCCCCCCTCGGGCATGGATATTTGTGCCGTCCTAGTTCGTAAGTAGTTCATAAGTAGTTTGTAAGTTTAGGGACTGATGACCCCGTAGTTAAGTCCCATAAGCTTAACAAACATTTGAACATTTTTTGGATCATTTTCGTTCTAAAAGGTAAATTATCTCATAAGACCAAGCGACATATCGAAGATATGCTGTAGTCGTGCTGTAGTTAACATACTAGTTTTCAGTGTGATTTGTTGGTAAAGTCTATTGTACTGTAGCGAGCAAACATGCTACAGATTATGAATTATAAATCAAAATCCTGTGTATTTTGCACAACTTTATCTTAGATCATTAACCGGTTTTCGACATACCCGACCATCTTCAGACTTCACTGTTTTATTAAAGAAGTTAAGAGTGTCTACATACAGACTTCAAATCTGTGTGTAAAGGTTGTTATCTTCAAAACAATGTTCAAATGATTAGTAAATCTAAGGGGCTACTGCGTTTATCAGTCACTAGGCTAAAACTTCCTGGCAGACTAAAATTGTACGCACACTCCGCTGCAGGGTGAAAGTTTCAGTCTGGGAACATCGCTTAGGCTGTGGCTGAGTCATGTTTCCACCATATACTTTCTTCCAGGAGTGCTAGTCCTACAATGTTTGCAGGAGAACTTTTGTAGAGTTTGGAATTTAGGAGGCAGGTACAGGCAGAATTGAAGTTGTGAGGACGGACCGTGAGTCGTTTCGGGATAGCTCAGTGTTAGAGCGCTTGCCCGCGGAAGGCAAAGGTCACAGGTTCGAGTCCCGTTTCCGGAACTCAATTTTAATCTGCATTAGGAAATAAATTGTATTCTGGCTGAAGTAGATCTTTTATTGGAACATAATTCTCAGATGTTCTATTGATGATGGCTAGTTTTTTCCTCGTCCACTTCGAAATCAAAATATTTTCTTTACAGGTAAACAGGTAAGAACACGTTCTAAAGTTTCCACTAGTTGGCATGAATCACAAAAAAAAAAAAAGATAATCCCTTATTCTTTTCATTCTCCACTCCGAAGAATGGAGCGGGCTGTTTGAGATCCGGCCCATAAAGAGTCGCGGTTCTATTCAGCCAATTATCATACACGCTGATAGTGGGGCAAGGGGGGTATCCCAAGTGGGAGGGGTTTACCGGTTCCGGCATACGCCTTACAACCAAAGAAAACCTCCCGAAAACCTTGGTCGGAACCGGTCGGAGTGTAACATTTTGCCTGCGGGAAATTAAGATGCCTCAGAATAGTCTAAGTACGACTTCCCGCCACGTCACTAACTTTAATTCAGCTTCTGTGCTCCATAGAATATTGCCACTACTGCCAGGGCTCTCCATGCAGCGGAACAGCACCTTGGCAATGCGCATATTGGAACATTCCTGCCTTTAACCTTAGGCGTCCTAATCGTTAGTGGTGCGGTGGTCTAGTGGTTCGAACAAGAACGAAAAAATACGATTAACGTCCGCAACGAACAGAACTACTCATAGAATAAAAAGAAAAATGGCAAGACGTCTCTCTAGTACGCATGGAGGTCCGGGTTCGATTCCCAGGCCGCATCACAAATTCAATGCTTCACCTTTATCTTTAAAATCTTTAAATTTCGATAGTCCGAGTTTTCGGTAGTTCGAAGTGGTTCCAGTCCCTTTCACCTCTAACTATCGAGACTCACTGCATACTAACATCTCTTAAAATGCCCGGTAAGCATGCAACAAGTTTCGCCAGATTTGCATGCTTCCTTCTCGATAGCAGGGTTTTATTTCATTAATTGGAACTTGGATTCTGTGAAATTGTTCTTCACGTCCTCAGTGTTCATTTTTCCTTGGCACCCTTCCCCAATAATTTTTGCACGTTGTCCAGAGAGGACAAGGTTATTTTCGCGCGGGAGGATTTAGCTAGTCGGCGGTAAATTCGGCGCAGACACACTTGTCGCCACGACGCACTTTTCGCGACTGGCCCGATTCCTGCAGCCTTGGCATCGGCGTGAGGAAGGCGGTGTCTGCAGTCCCTAAATCCGCGGCGACAGTTGGCCTGAAGGCGGCACAAGCGCGTGGCGCCCAATCCGCACGACCCAGTTCCTCGCGAAATGCCGCGCGTTCCTCGTCCAGACACACTGGGTGTCGAGTGGCGAGCTGCACCGCCAGCCTTGGACGTAAAAAAGGATGGACGCACTGGAACGGGGTGGTCCCGGTTACGCACTGTAGCGACTACAAGCAGGCTGGCAGTGTGCTTGTTTGTTAACCCTGCAGTAGAAGCGCGATTTTTCGGAAGTTCAGTAGTCGCCATGGACTGTCAGTCCGCATCGAGATAAATATAGATTTATTAGTAAAACCCAACAAAGTATTATTATATATTTTATTATATTTAAAATGTCAAACAACCAAGTACACACCATTTATAAAGCAATGCATTTCACTTACAGTAACACATTTCACTTACAACACTTCAGTTCAACAGTTAACACATTATGTATCACTCTCTCCCATTTGTAACAATCTGAACATATCACACCTGCATGCTCTAAATAGAGATAGTTGCAGCAACTGTATCTGGTGGTCTATTTTGCAGGAACATGTTTATACCATTTTGTAATACGATCCCTTCCAACATACACTGGACCGTCTGTGAAACTGACAATAGCATCTTCACCTCCAGACATCTCTTGTTCTGTATCGAAATATTGTAACAGTTCTTCTAACTTATCTACAATTTCTTCAGATTCAGCACCACAGTCACTCTCTGCCAAAACATCGTCAAGCAACTTCCTAATACGTTCGGATTCTATTTCATATGGATCCATTCTGCAAAATAATATAATATAGTAACCTGAACCTAACTAAATTTTGTAACTGATAGAAGGTGATACTGGAATAATAATAAATCCCTTGAAAATAAACAATAGAGGCATAATAGCTTACCTTTTATTATTTATCCGAGCGCCAACAGTACAATTTCTACTAACGCCAGTGCTCGCGAGCGGATTGTTACTTCGCAATTGTTAACTGTTCCCCTACTGTTCCTGTAATCGAAATGATACAAAGGAATATCGTACTACTGCTCATTGTTGGAAGACACTTGGCTTTGAATATGTGAACTTATGACATTTTTATTGAAAACTAGCTGTAAAACCAACGTTGCCCGGGTGTTTATTTATCCTACACTCTCGTTGTCCACATCCCCTCCCCCTCCTCTCTCTCTCTGCATCCACCTCTTTCTCTGCCATCTCTTTGTTCGTTTCCCCCTTTCCCTCTCTCGGGAAAGTATTCTGCAAGGGACCCACTGTTATGTATCATACAATCATTTATTCACTCAGTGATCTTCCTCTTTGTTTAAAGGTCATGTGTGCAAAAATTCATAAAGATTGAAGCAAAACTATGCATTCTGTAAGATTCCGTGAGTTAAGTACCCTTCAATATGTACCGAACGAAATTTTATGCAGACAGTGACACTCCTCTTGTTTTTAAGGTAGTGTGTGCAAAATTTCATCAATATCGGAGAAAACTATATATTTCTAAGCAGTATAAACGCAGAGTCACATTGAAAAACGCACTTTGTTGTTATAAAATATCCCAGTTTTATTTGACACAACCCTTGATCTGAAAATAACGCCGGCCGCGGTGGCCGTGCGGTCTGCGGCGTGCCAGTCACAGTCTACACGGCCACTGCTGTCGGGGGTTCGAATCACCCTCGGGCATGGATGTTTGTGCCGTCTTTAGTATAAGCTAGTTCATAAATAGTTTGTAGGTTTCGGGACTAAGGATCCGTAGTTAAGTCCCATAAGCTCTACAAACATTTGAATATTTTTGAGAATTAGAGAAAAAAAGGGATCTGTGAAATCGGTCGAGCCGTTCTCAAGTTATGGCGTGACCAAAGTTTTTAGGAAACCATTTTTATGTTGCAAAATACCCACCCCCATGCACCGTATGAAACATGAGGTAGACGGTGACCATCTTGTTTTGAAGGTCAACCGTACGAAATTTCGTGAAGATCGGAATGAAACTGTAGATTCCGTGAGTCTGTAGGTGAAGTATCCTCCGCCGTGCGCCTATCTCAAAATATTTTCTACTTATAAACTACATTTCTGCCAAGTTTTAGCTTCATAGGTGAAATAGGATGCAAAAGAATTAAGGGAAACATGCAGACAAAAATAAATAGTAACATACAAAGCTCTAATGCTAACTTCATTTGATACACAGTCATGCCTGATGCGACAGTTTTAAGGCATCTACAGCAAAGCTGTTGTGAGCGGTTGATTTCTTTTCGTTTCATCATTTTGTGGGGGGAAGGGTCAGTTACAAAATGCTTCATAAAGTTCGAAATTACATGCAAACTTTGTTGCAGGTCGCTAACTACTCTCACTTTCCAATAAATGACGCATACATCTGGGTATTCTCACGCGGTGGCCTCTCATTATTTATGACGTCGTATCTCCTGAACTATGTGTCGTGCTCTTTTGATTTTGTGTCAGGAACCTTCGTGGACATACGGTGAATAGTTCACCAAGTTTCATTGCAATCTAATGAATGGTTTATGAACACACAGAGGACATACAAACATTCAATTTTATACATATAGAATTGTCTGCACTACCACCTCCTGAAATATTTACCATTTCTCTGATAAAGGAGAAAAAGACGGCCGCATAGATGTAATGAAGTTGTGGTTACGAGGGGTTGCCTTATGCGATCAGCGTCCATGTATATCGTTGAAGATAACGACTTTCCTTGGACCACGCTTCGGAATTCTTCCGAGAGGGATTATCCTGCAGAGAAATCGATGCTCATATGGGAAATAACCACACAACTGTGACGCTGCATCTTCCTCCACGCAGGAGGGAACAACGGACGGACTTATTTCACCTACCTCGTTGGAAAACAATACGTCGTGAGACACGTTGTGCGTACGTCAGTGATGACAAAGCACAAGAAAGTGTGTTGCGCCACAAATTGTTTCCGCACGTACCATTCGGCATGGTTTGCAGCATTGGGTATTGTCCGCAAAGCGCCCTTCATTGCGTTTACCACTGAGTCAATGTCACAGGTTTTTGTGCTGAGAGGAAACTTGCTGACAGATTAGAGCTATGAGCCTGACAGACACTCTAACTCGTTAACTTGCGGGAAAGTATTTTACCAACTGAGATGAACCTAGCACAACAGCTTAGCTACTGTCTGGGCTGTGGTTACCAGCCAACGGTTCACGGACCATGAATGGTCTGTTAAGAGCTACAAATTGGTCCGAGAAAGATTTAAAATTTCAAATATTACTCGCTTTAAATCATTAACTCCTTGACAAGTGGTCAATCTATAGTAGTGACTGTAGACCACAACGTGATTTCACTGGTGCTTCGAGAAGTAAATAAAATCGGCAACGTTAGAAAGATATCATTTGTCTTCTATTCATGGAAGCATATCTATGAAATAACCTGGAAACAACTCCTTCTATAAATGCCACTTGATTATTTTACGTTACCTGTTGACGAGCAGCAAAGAACAAAGGCAGTATCATCAACCTCGAAACGTACCTGCAACAAAGAGATAAAGAAAGTTAGACGTAGCACATTGAGCAATAATGTCAAGTGTACTTAATTTTATGCAGATACTGTCCAGTTACCTATTTCAAGCCACACTACATGTATTGGAATACACAAGTAACAAGATCAATTACACTGCCTGAGAAAAAAGTGATGCGCCTAGAAGGAATGGTGGGAAAGGAATGAAACTGCAAATGATGGAAGACCATGTGACTTCAGTGAACGGATTGAAATATGGAATGAAAAAAACAGTTACAGGTGGAACGATGGCACCAGTTCAGTACGTTTTCTGGCCGCAATGCATTCCCTTATGTGGTTCGGAATGGTGTCAAACAACTTTTGGGGCAAATCTGCCCACAGTTGCAGGAGCTGTCCCTCCTGATGTTGCTAATGGGACGGAGACCCCTTCCACGCACGCTCAATGATGGAGCGGTCCGGGGATCTTGCTGGCCGCAGGAGGATCTCAACATGCTGAAGGAAGTCCATAGATACACTCGAGCTCTAGAGTGGACCTGAACTGCAGACGTTGTTGCCCTGTGCCTGAACGCATAACCTTTGTCTCCCCACACCACGTTGCCGGGGTTACGGCTGCATGTCTCTCCACAACACAGCAAGCAGCTTCCCTTCACGCTACCAAACTTGATGACCACCGCGGTCATCGAAGGTTGTAGAGAAGCGGGATTCATCATTGAGCATGGTGCGTCATCATTTGACCTCTTTCATACCTTCCGGACATGGCATCACTCCAAACTCCAGCGTTGGTGTCAACGGTAACTGACCGATGGGGCCGTAGACGCCAATCCCCCGGATGTCGAGACACTGAGCGGGAACTCGCGGGGTCTCCATTAAATGATTCTGTAGAAGGGATGGCAACGTCATGGTACAGCGCACGATAAGGCGCTCCTTCCTCAGGGTTGGCTAATCTGCACCTGCATGACGTGAATGGGTGCCCTCAGGTACGAATGGATTCCAACGTCGGGCCACATCTTACATATCAATGGCCCAGATGCCTGGCAATTGGATGACACGAACACCCAGCTTCAGGCACCCCACCTTAGCGGTCTATGTCAAATGAATTCATTTGGGATGGGCAGTATAACGCATATAATGTGGTGTTCACACCTGCCTACCATTGGACTCAACAAACTAGCAAGATATTTAGCTACACCATATGTCGGAGCACCAAAGTTTAACACTATAGGCCTCAAAGAAATGTTCTGTTTGTGGACCTTAGGAAGCCTATACAATCTAGGTGGTACAGCACAGTAAGAATTAAGACACTTGATGGTCTCCTGTGAGAAAGGACTTTTCTTTAGGAGGTTATTAGTCTTTCTCTCAACACTCTTTGTGGAGTCAGCACCGACCCTACGATATGCCGAATCAGAAAGCAGACATTGCATATTTTGAATGTAATCGTCCTTATTCAACAAAAATGTGGCATTTCCCTTGTCCGCAGACAAGATAACAATATCAGGATCCATTCTGAGAGACCGTAAAGCAGACGCCTCAGCTGCTGTTATATTACATCTACATCTACATAGATACTCTGCAAAACACATTTAAGTGCCTGGCAGAGGGTTCATTAACCACTTTCAAAACTTTTCTCTACCGTTCCATTCTCTAATAGCGCGCGGGAAGAAAGAACACCTAAATCGTTCCGTTTTCGATCTGATTTCTCTTATTTTATTGGGATGGTCATGTCTCCCTAAGTAGGTGGGTGCTAGCAAAATATTTTTCACATTCAGAAGTAAAAGTCGGTGATTGAAACTTCGCAAACAGATAACGTCTTTCTTTTAATGATTTCCACCCCAATTCGTGCAACATTTCCGTGACGCTTTCCCCCCCGTAACGTGATAAAACAAAACGAGCTGCCCTTCTCTGAACCTTCTCAATATCTTCCGTCAGTCCCACCTGGTGAGGGTCCCACAAGGGGCAACAGTACTCCAAGAGAGGACGCACAAGTGTGATGTAGGCAGTCTCTTTGGTGAAGCTGGTGCATCGTCTAAGCGTTCTGCCAATGAAACGTAACCTTTGGTTCGCCTTCCCCACAATATTTTCTATGTGTTCTCTCCAGTCAAAGTTGTTCGTAATTGTAACTCCTAGGTATTTGGTAGAATCTACGACCTTAAGGGTTGACTGATCCATCGCGTAATTAAAGTTCAGCGGATTTCTTTTAGTGGTCATGTGTATTACTTCACACTTTTCTTTATTTAGTGTCAATTGCCAATTTTCGCACCAAGTAGAAATTTTGTCTAAATCGTTTTGCAGTTGCTTTTGATCCTTCACTAACCGATAAACGACAGTATCATCCGCGAACAGTCTAAGGGAGCTATTCAGATTGTCTCCTAAATCAGTTATAAACACGAGGAAGAGTAGGGGACCTATAACGCTTCCCTGTGGAACGCCATATATCACTTCCGTTTTACTCGATGACTTACCGTCAATTACAACGAACTGTGTCCTTTCTGATAGGAAATCGTGAATCCAATCGCACAATTGGGGAGATATTCCATAAGCACGCACGCACGCACGCACGCAAGCACGCACGCATTACAATTGGGTACAGTAGTTTTACACACCGCGTTCGACAAGCCCCAGCAGTAACAGGAAGGAAACAGGTCCCGACCTAAGTTGGCCCGCGCGTCCACCACCGCGGTCTTCTTAAGGTAGTGGGTCGGCGCGGTGGCTCGCGGGGTGGAGGAATTTTCAATGAGTAGGTCAGCGTCGCTGAGGTACCAGCGCCACGCTTGCTATCTGATGGCGCGCTGAGGCTATCCGGCCGGCGATCGCCACTTGTTCTGCGCTGCCCGTAAAGCAGGAGCCAGAGGGGGAGCGGGGAATACGGCACGGGGCCAGCGACAGCAACCTTCCATCAGGCCGGCTGGTGGGCAGGCCTTTGTCGTGACCACTCGGCCGTGACCTTTTTTCGAACATAGTCGACATTTCCTGTGCTCTTAGGGGCCTTGGCATGCAAGCACGCACCCGAGGACAGGAAAACACATTACCATTTTTTAAATTTTTTTTTTACCGCCTGACTGGCATGATTTCTCATATCTGTTTACCTGCCTTCACGAGGTTTCTCACAACTTTTCATGTGTTCCAAAAATGTTCATATGTTTGTATAGTCTATGGGACTTAACTACGGGGTCATCAGCCCCTAAACTTACAAACTACGTATGAACTACTTACGAACTAGGACGGCACAAATATCCATACCCGAGGGGGGATTCGAACCCCCGACCGTAGTGGCCGTGCAGACCGTGACTGGAGCGCCTCAGTCTCCTCGGCCACCGCGGCCGGCTCATGTGTTCCCACCCACTATCACAGGGTAGTGTTATTGGGCCCCTGCTGTTTCTTATTTACATAAACGATATAGGGCAAAATCTAAGTAGCTCTCTTAGGTAGTTTGCAGATGACTCCGTCATTTACCGTCTAGTAAAATCATCTGAAGATCAAAACCAACTTCAGAACGATCTGAATAAGATATCAGTATGGTGTAAAAATTGGCAATTGACCATAAATAATGAGAAGTGTGAAGTCTTACACATGAGTTTACAAGATAAATCAATCAAAAGTGAAGGCGGTAAACTCCAAAAAATACCTCCACAAATTACTATTACTTCAGACTGAAATTGGAAAGAACACGTAGATAATGTCGTGGGAAATGCGAACCAGAGACTGCGTTTTATTGGCAGAATCCTTCAAACATGCAACAGAACTACAAAAGAAACTACATACACTACGCTTGTCCGTCCATTTTTGGAGTTTTGCTGCCCAGTGTGGGATCCTTATCAGGTGGGTTTGACGGAGGACATCGTAATAGACCAGAGAAGGACAGCTCGTTTCGTATTGTCACGATACAGGGGAGACAGCGTTACGGAAATGATGCAGGATCTGGTATGGGAATCATTACAACAACGGCGCTTATCGCTGCCGCGTGGGCTACTTACGAAACTCCAATCAGCAACATTCTCCTCCGAATGCGAAAATATATTGTTGACTGCCACTTAGATCATCAGAATAAAATACAAGAAATCAGAGCTCGAACGGAAAGATTTAGGTGCTTTCTACCCGCGTGCTATTCGAGAATGGAATGGAAGATAAATAGTATAATGGTGGTTCGATGAACCCTCTGCCAGGCACTTAAATGTGATTGCAGAGTATCTCATGTAGATGTATACTTGTTGCAATCTGTTCTTACACAAGGTAATACAGAATCAGTCAAAAGTCGCAGGAATCGGGAAATCTAAATATTCCAGTAACGTATGGTTCGGTGTTTACCGAACATAGGCGCCATTTGAAATTGGCCATCGTGATTTTTTTAAATTTTTTTTATTGTTGTTTTTTTTTAATGGAAAGGGGGTTGTCTGATCAGTCAAACAACATTATCAATTCCTGACGAGTTCGTTTCTGTAAACAGATATGGTTCAACAGACAAAACTCATTTTCTCTGGATGCAGAGACTGGACTGTTGTCCATGAAGAACACTCATTTAATGTGTTCAGTATTTTGTCCCTATAGGTCAATGCACATCTGCAGGCGCTGAATCCAACAGTCGAGCTTTTGCAGAAGCATTTAGGTAGAAATGCTGGCACACGCTCCTTGAAAGTATTACTCGAGATTGTGCCTTATTCTCTCTGCATATACGATTCGTGCTAAATATCCCACAGTTTGCATTCAGGCACTTAAATGACTTTTATGAAAACCAGTTTATACCTACAAACAAAATGAATGAAACCTACAGAAGAGTCAAAACTCGCATTCCAACTTTTATTTCAAATAGTACGAACTGGGAAACCTGAATATTCTAGTAAGGTATGGGTGAGATGGTCTAACTTTTACATGGGCGTCATTTTGAAATCGGTCTTCGTCAATCTCTATATCAGTTTTTTTAATGGATAGAGTAACATCAGCATTTTCTGACAGTTTCATTCCTGTAACAAGGTTCGACGTAGCTGTTGCGGTTCAAAAGTTGCAATACTTTTTTTTTTCTTTTGAGTTACAACAGTTCTCCAAAAAGAAGTGTCATTTAATGTTGTCCCTTTGAGTCAACGTGCATTTAAAGACCAACTGTAGGACCATTTTTGCTAATATCCTTCTGCGACTTCTCGTCCATTGGACTGAACACTCTCAAATTGTCGTTGACTAACAGGGACAGCATGGTGATTACATTAAATGGAGTTGCAAACTCCAAACAAAATTTGTTCTAACTTTGAACCAAAACTGCTATGTCAGATCATTTTACAGCAAGGAACGTGTCACAAAATGCTGATGTTATTTGGTATATCGCATGACCCCCTTTCCATTAAAAAATTATGTACATTCAAGATCGCCGATTTAAAGATGGCGTCCATGTTTCGTAAATACCGTAAAAGATAGAGCACGTTATTAGAATACTCAGGTTTCCCAGTTCCTGCAGAGTTTTTGAAATAAAGAATGTACTATGACGTTTTACTCTTCCTGTTTTCTATCTATTAGAAAATTCACCAGAAGATCAGTACCAAATACAAAATGAAAATATCTTTAATAATCGTCTGTTAAATGTTGTGGAGCAAATACGAAATAAATTTTCAATAGAAGAGGCAAAGCTATTAATAGAAGAGGCCAAACGTATGCAATCTGATACAATTGAAATTCCACTCACCTCTCCGTTTGAAATTAAGAAAATGATAGACTCACTCAAAAGTTGAAGTTCGTATGGAATTGATGGCATTTTAAGCAAGGTACTAAAAGATTGTCCCAACAGAAAAGTAGAATTCTCAGCCACATATGTAATAGCAGCTGTCTGAATTTTCACAGATAGATGAAAATATGCTATGCCACCCAGCTTGATGGAAGGCTGTTATACCATTACATAAAAAAGGAGACACATCCGTTGTCGACAACTACCGATCAATCTCACTTACGAAAGCTTTATCCAAAGTTCTTGAGAAAGAAATGTATGTAAGAGTAGCTTTCCATATTTGTAAAAGTAAGACACTAACAATATATCAGTTTGGTTTTCAGCCAGGCTTTTCAACAAAAAAATGCTATATATGCTCTCACTTGGCAAACATTAAATGTTCTGAACAACCGAACGTCGCCCGTTTGGATTTTCTTTTTATCTCTCAAAGGCTTTTGATTGGGTAAATCGTGCAATTCGTGTAGGTGAGCTTAAACACTGTGGTATTAGTGGGGCAATGCACAAACGGTTTAATTCGTATTTACCTGGAAGAGCAAAGAGAGTTGAAATAAGTGGGTCAGGTAAACTGCAAAAATCAACTGATTGCTCTGAGGAGATAACACGAATAGAGTCCCACAGGATTCCGTCTTGGGTCCTTTGCTGTTAATATATATTTATGATTTGCCATTCTATTCACGAAGATGCAAATCTAGTTGTTTTACTTATGATACAAGTAACAGTAATCACACGCAGCAAACAAGAATTAACTGACGAAATTGTAAACAATGTCTTTTAGAAAATTATTAAGTGGTTATTTGCAAATGGACTCGTATTAAATTCTATTAAAACACAGTACGGTAAATACAATTCCATACCATATATTTCATGACACTATTAATAAATATAGTTTGTGTACAGAAGTCTATAGCTAAGGCAGAATATTCAAAGTTTATAGGTGTGTGCACTGATGAAAAAATTCAATTTGAAGCAACGTATATGTGAGATACCGAAACGTTTGAGTTCAGCAGCTTATGGTATTATGGCTATTGCAAATTTTTGTGACGAACATCTCAGTAAATGAGCTAATTATTCCTATTTTCATCCATTGGTTTAATATGGCAGACTTGAACCTTACAGGAACCAAAGATGTACAGTTCTACATTCAAGGGCAAAGTACAATGCACGTAAAGAAAATTTTCAAGTTACTGCAACGGTGTAAAATCCCCTACTGTTTACATTTTACTTCCTAGAGTGGGAAATTTCTGAAATACATTGCTGTAATAATATAATTCATGTGGATCTTAAAATTTTATTTCTCTTTTTCTTTCAAAATGAGTATCATTGTACGTAATATTGAAAGAAAATAGAAACCATCTCTTAAAGGCTCTATATATATGGTTTTAAAAATGTAAATAGTGCATATTTGAGGTACTTTCTTCGATTTTAATTCATTGTTGTTGTTGTTGTTGTTGTTGTTGTTGTCTTCAGTCCGGAGACTGGTTTGATGCAGCTCTCAACAACACCCTATCCTGAGCAAGCCTCTTCAACTCCATATAAGAACGGCAACCTACATCGGTCTGAATCTGCTTACTGTTTCCATCTCTTGGTCTTCCTCTGCGGTTTTTATCCCACACACTTCCCTGCAACGCTAAATTCACAATTCCTTGATGTCTAAGAAAGTGTCCTACTAATATATCCCTTCTTTTAATCAATGCATGCCAGAAATTCCTTTTCTCTCCAATTCTGTTCAGTACCTCCTCATTAGTTACGCGATCCACCCACGTAATCTTCAGCATTCTTCTGTAGCACCACATTTCAAAAGCCTCTATCCTCTTCCTGTCCACACTGTTTATCGTCCATGTGTCACTCCCATAGAAGGCAACACGCCACACAAGTGCCTTCAGAATGGACTTCCTTAGGCTTAAATCAATATTCGATGTTAACAAATTTCTCTTTTTCAAGAACGCTTTTCTGCCCATTGCCATTCTGCATTTCATATCCTCTATACTGCGACCATCATTTGTTATTTTACTGCCCAAGTAACAAAACTCATCTACGTCTTTTATTGTTTCGTTACGTAATCTAATTCCTTCAGCGTCACCTGATTTTCTTAGACTGTACTCCATTACCTAGTTTTGCTCTTGTTAATGTTCATCTTTAATTGATAAGCTTCTGATTTCCTCAGTAGATTTACCTCTTAAAATACTTATTGACTTTTGGTATACGCGTTCACCGTTAGGTAGATTCAGCTGTCTGGAGAAAGAATGACGGACACACATTTAAATCTTCTTTTTTTTTTCGAAAACAGAGTAAATTTTCCATTTCTTTGATTGTTTTATAGTATGAAAATTTAGTATAGTAATTTTTTTTAATTTTTTCCTTTATATTTCAAAGGGAAGATCTATAGAATTTATTTTCCTTGATCGTAACCGTCGCCACCTACAGTATTTCATTAATCCTGCCACTGGTTCCAACAGGGCCCCAGTTTCACTTTTTGCTCCGGGCCTTTGGTTACGCAGCTACGACGCTGTTTAAGGTGGTATAATGTGGGCCACCGGTCACCAATGACAGCCGCTGAAGGCAACCAAATGGCTAAGCAGTACAGGGACAACATTCTTCGAAGCATAGTGCAACCATATCTGCTTGAACTACCGTTTCAAGAATGTTTGTATAGCTTATGGGACTTAACTGCGGGGTCAAAACTTACAAACTACTTATGAACTAGCTAACACTAAGGACGGCACAAATATCTATGCCCGAGGGGGGATTCGAAACCCCGACAGTAGTGGCCGTGCAGACCGTGACTGAAGCGCCGCAGCCTCCTCGGCCACCGCGGCCGGCGACACACATTTCAAAACATTTAAATTTTCCATTTCTTTGATTGTTTTATAGTATAAAAATTAAGTAGTCATTTTTTTTTAATTTTTTCCTTAGATTTCGAGGTGAAGATCTCTAGAATTTATTTTCCTTGTTCGTAACCGTCGCCACCTACAGTATTTCATTAATCCTGCCACTGGTTCCAATATGGCCCCATTTTCACTTTTGCCCGGGCCCTTGGTTACACGGCTACGACGCTGTTTAATGTGGCACAATGTGGCTCACCGAACACCAATGATAGTTGCAGAAGGCAATCAAATGGCTATGCTGTACAGGAAAAACATTCTCCGAAACACAGTGCAACCATATCTGCTTTAACTACCATTTCAAAAATGTTTGTATAGCTTATGGGACTTAACTGCGGGGTCAAAACTTAGAATCTACTTATGAACTCTAGAATTAAACTTTCACTCTGCAGCGGAGTGTGCGCTGATATGAAACTTCCAGGCAGATTAAAATTGTGTGCCGGAACCGGGACTCGAACCTGGGAACTTTGCCTTTCGCGGGCAAACGCACTACCGACTGTGCTATCCCGACACGACTCACGATGCAGCCTCACAACTTCACTTCCGCCTCCTACCTTCCGAACTTCACAGAAGCTCTCCTGCGAACCATGCAAGACTAGCACTCCTGGAAGAAAGGATATGGTGGATACATGGCTTAGCCACAGCCTAAGGGATGTTTCCAGAATGAAACTTTCACTCTGCAGCGGAGTGTGCGCTGATATGAAACTTCCTGGCAGATTAAAATTGTGTGCCGGATAGCACAGTCGGTAGTGCGTTTGCCAAATTGAAATGTTCAAATTGTTTGTATAGTCTATGGGACTTAACTACCGGGTCATCAGTCCCTAAACTTACAAACTACTTATGAACTACTTAAGAACTAGGACGGCACAAATATCCATGCCCGAGGGGGGACTCGAACACCCGACCGTAGTGGCCGTGCAGACCGCGACTGAAGCGCCTCAGTCCCCTCGGCCACCACGGCAGTTATTGTGAAGTGCAGTAGCACCCTGTGGAATCGCGTAAAGAAGTGGTTCGTAAGGGCCCAGTCTGTTAAAAGCGAGAGACTTGTCGGTTCAGAAGACAGGGGCTTCTCTCTCAGCACGTGGACAGCGGTAGCGTTCACGGCCAGAAGCGTGAGAAACCAGCACGCTGTCCCTGGGCGGAATCTCACGCTCAAGTCGCGTAATTAAGCGGCAGCAGAGG
This sequence comes from Locusta migratoria, assembly GCA_026315105.1. Taxonomy (NCBI): domain Eukaryota; kingdom Metazoa; phylum Arthropoda; class Insecta; order Orthoptera; family Acrididae; genus Locusta; species Locusta migratoria. The sequence goes on along the minus strand of CM048744.1, from coordinate 940,000,842 downwards.
TTCCGCTCTTCCGAGAAGCCAGTGCCGGGGTGCGTATCCGGTTTCCGTGACGAGCGCCGCTGCGATAAATCAGACTGAGCGGCAGATTGCAGCCGTACGCCGTCTCCTGCGGCCGCTAGACAATAGCAGCCTTAACGAGGCCGGCACTGAACTCCACGAAGCTCCCCACGTGGCACACGCCTCAGGCAAACGTCGGCACGTCCCACCGACCAAGTTCTTGGCGTCAATCAAATCAAATGTTTGCAGAACTTATGGGACTTAACTACCGAGTCATCAGTCTCTAAGCTTACAAACTACTTATGAACTAGCTGTTACTAAGGACGGCACAAATATCCATGCCCGAGGGGGGATTCGAACCCCCGACCGTAGTGGCCGTGCAGACTGTGGCTAACGCGCCGTAGAACGCTCGGCCACCGCGGCCGGCATTTATCTTTTACGGTATGTACAAAACATGGTCGCCATCTTGAAATAGGCGATCAGCCTATCAGTCTGACGTAACACGGACTTGTGAGGCTTTGTATCTAGACGGTGATGATACGGGTGACTGGCAACTGCGCCAGAGCGTTGCAAGGGACGAAAAGGAAATCGAGCCAACGCGGCTCAGGCAGCTAGCTCTAAATGGAGAAAAATGTAAGATAATGCAGATGAACCGAAGAAACAATCAAAACTCAAAAATGTTCAAATGTTTGTAAGTCTATCGGACCAAACTCCGTGGTCATCAGTCCATACCTCACAAACTACTTAAACTAGGGTAAACTAACCTAAGGACAACACACACACACACAAACCCATGCCCTAGGAAGGACTCGAACCTCCGACGGCGAGCAACCGCGTGCTCCGCAGCGAGGCGCCTTAGACCGCTCGGCTACTCCACCGCGGCAATCAAAACCCCTCTGTGCGAACCAAAATAGTTTCCGAAAGCAGCGATCATGCAAAAGGCAGCTCGCACTATTCATCGACAAGGTCCAGAGCGCAGTGGCTACACGATTCCAGGTAGATTCCGTGTTTCATGGCTTTCGCAAGGCGTTCGATACGGTTCTGCACCTTCGCCCGATAAATAAAGTGCGCGCCGGCCGCGGTGGCCGAGGGGACTGAAGCGCTTCAGTCACGGTCTGCACGGCCACTACGGTCGGGGGTTCGAATCCCCCCTCGGGAATGGATATTTGTGCCGTACTTAGTTGTAGGTAGTTCATAAGTAGTTTGTAAGTTTAGGGACTGATGACCCCATAGTTAAGTCCCTTAAGCTTAACAAACATTTGAACATTTGAACATTTTGAATTAAGTGCGAGGGGATATGAGACCAGCTGTCTGACTGGCTTGCAGCATTTAGAGGTCACAGAACATAGAACGTCATTCTCAATATGAAAGTGATCTCAGGTGTTTTCTAGAGAAGTGTTTCAGAACCTTAGGTGATGTAAATATATATACATGTGGCGCCTATTCCAAAAGAACAGACGTCACTTATGATCTTGCAGTTGTTATTCTTTTCTTATTCACAGAATACATGACTTCAACTGCGATTGGGCGAAGCTGAAAATGTGTACCCATCCGGGATTCGAACCTGGGTCTCCTGTTTTCTAGGCAGTTGCGCTGACCCCTACACCACTGAGGACACAGTGATCACCGCACCTGCAAGGACTACCTAAGCACGTCTCCCGTCAGACACATATTTCCAGCTTTACCCTGCCCACAGTACTCAGACTATTAGTCACTATGTACTAATTCCCGTAAGATTAAAGGCTCCAAACGTGCCCACCCCTCCCCATTAACTAAAGAATCATTGCCTGTTAGTCTATTCCGAAGGATGACTTCACTTCTGATCCTGACGTGAGGCGTGCTTAGGTAGTCCTTGTAGGTGAGGTGATCACAGTGTACCCAGTGGTCAGCGCAACTGCCTAGAAAGCAGGAGACCCGGGTTCGGATCCCGGCTGGGTACATATTTTCAGCTTTGCCCATTCGCAGTTGAAGTCAGATATTCTGTGAATACGCAAGGTTTTTATTCTCTCTCCCTGGAGATTTGTGCTATCACTCATAATTCGCCGAATGGCTTATGGTTCTAAAATATGGGCAAATGGCAAGGTAAACGTTAATATCTACATCGAGGGGGAGCGGTGTTGCTATTGTTTGTAAATCTATCGGACCAAACTGCGTGGTCATCAGTCCCTAGCTTACAAACTACTTAAACTAAGGTAAATTACCCTAAGGACAACACACACACCCATGCCCCAGGGAGGACTCGAACCTCCGACGCCGAGCAAACGCACGCTCCGCAGCGAGGCGCCTTAGACCGCTCGGCTACTCCACCGCCGCGCGGTGTTGCTGTGTGCATGGAAGCCATTCACTGGTGAGAGACACAAGCGCGCAGCTTACATTTTACCGTGTGCATAATGACGATCCGCTAACAGCACCCACGACTGACTTTAACGCGGCACGTAAATCAGTGTGGCGTACGAATAGCTGTTGTAATTAGCTGGCGGCGCTATATTGACGGCTCCATCGGCTGGAGCGCGCCCATGTGGGGCAGACTGGTGCAAGACGCCTGCGGTGACACGCCGCGGCCGCGCCGTTAAAGAGATTGATCGCTACACCTGACGACGGCGCCGCAGACTGCAGGCGAAACTTCAGGCTGCGCTCCACAAGGCCGGCCGAGTATTGCGTTACTCTTTACAACCCAGACACACCGACTGAACGCGCCTCTGCTGCCTCACAGGAGCTGTCGTATCGGACGTAACTGCAGTTACTGTTGATAACATGGACACATTATTGGGGCGATCTAGAAAAGTTTAATAAGAGGTTTTCAGCCAAGATCGCTTTCTTCGTTTAATTACATAACCGGTTTCGGCGTGCTATACGCCATCTTCAGACCTGTAGTAATTTTTTACATGACTTCACTGCTATTACAACCGTTTTTAACATAGCAAAATGGTGTACAACCACATTAATGTGTCATCTAAAAAAATTATACGTCAATAATAAAATGTCTGAACCCATCTTTCTCAAGGTCTAAGAGGCACTTCAGAATCAAAATGCCTCTGACTTAGACCTTGAAAAAGATGGGTTCAGACATCTTATTATTGACGTGTAATTTTTATTTAGATGACACATCAATGTGGATGTACACCATTTTGCTATGTAAAAAATTGTTGTAATATCAGTGAAGTCTTGTAAAAAATTACTACAGGTCTGAAGATGGCGTCTGACACGCCGAAGCCGGTTACGTAATTAAAGGAATAAAGCGATCTTGGCTGAAAAACTTATTAAATATGATTACGGTACATGAATACTTCCATAGAAATATTTCGATATATGAGGATTGGAACCTAAATAGTGGCAACTATTTATTTACAACCGATACTAAAACGTCACATGTTCGCACCTCTTACTGTCCTTCAAAGTAGTTACCAGCGTTGTGTAGAAACCGATGCCAGCGATGTGGAAGGCATAGTATACCGTTAGCAGAGCCTGTTCTGTTGATGGTGCGAATGAAGCATTCTACCGCCTTTCAAATATCTGGAACACTTCTGAAGAGAATGCCACGAAGTGGTTCCTTCATCTTCGGAATCAAATGAAAGTCACAAGGACTTAAGTCCGGGAAGTATGGTGTACAGTACTTTCCAGTCCCATCGACCAAACAGAGCAGCCACAGCTTGCGATGTATGTACCCAAGCATTGTCGTGCAAAAAGATGGGTTGCGCAGAAAGTATTGCCGCTTCTTTCGCTAAGCTGGTCGCATGTGATGCTCCAAAAACGAACAGTAATACTGTGCATTCACGGTCTGCACTGATGTTCGAATTTCGGGGCGACGCATAATGACGGAATTCGTTGGATTGGTGTTTCAGTTTTGGCTCGTACGATGTGGTCCCACCCAGTGTTAAGAAACGGCGTAAGAGAGCCTTTCCTTCGCGTTCATAGCGCTGCAACTGCGACTGAGAAGCGTTGTAACTCTTCTATTTCTGCATTTGCATCATTTCATGCGGAACCCATCGTGATAAAATTTTTCGCTTGCCCAGGCGTTCCTTCAGAATGCGAGGCACTGTCGTATGCGCTAATCCAGTTTCGTGGGCGAGCTCACGAACCGTTTGGCGTCAGTCACTGTCCACTAACACGACAACAGTCTGCACTACTTCAGAAATGCCAGGACGGCCTGACCGATACATGTCTTCGTTGAAGACTTTTATCCAACGTGCGAATGTTCTGTACGGTAATGCTGATTCTCCGCACGCCTCTTGAAGACCTTAATGACACTGTCGAGCTGTACGACGTCTGGTACTGTGCTGTCTATGACTATGACAATCAAGAACATCTTTATCTACATCTATAAGTATGTCTACATCTACATACATACTGCGCAATCCAACCAAAGGTACGTGTCTAAAGGTACCCCGTACCACTACTAGTTACTTGCTTTCCTGTTCCACGAATACTTGTTTTCATGCGTACGAGCCCTAATATAAAAATTGTTTGTAAAACTTATGGGATATAACTGAGTGGTCATCAGTTCCTAAACCTACAAACTACTTATACTAAAGAATGCACAAATATACAAACACCCCATGGCTAACGGCCTCGCGCATCGAAGCATAGCGCCTCAATGCGCTCGGCCGCTCCGCCGCGGCAGCCCTAATCTCTCTAATCTTATGCTTGTGGTCTTCACGCGAAATGTAGGTTGGCGGTAGTAGAATCGTTCTACAGTCCCCCTGATCCAGCCCTCTAATTTCTTTGAAAGTACCTATACTCCCCTCCAGCGTCTCCCGGTTGAATTCCCGAAGCATTTCGGCAATACTCGGGCATTGATCGAATCTACCTTGCCCGCCTGCCTTTGAACTGCCTATATGTCCTCCTTTAAGCGATACGGTGGGGATCCCAAACACTTGAGTAATACAGAAGACTAGGTCGAACAAGCGTTTTTTATGCGCTCTCCTTTACAGACACCTTCCCATAATACTTAATTCTCCCAATAGAGCGAAGTCGACCATTTGCCTTCCTCACGACTGTCCTTATATACTCGTTCCATATCATATCGCTGTGCAGCGTTACAACTAAGCACTTAATTGACGCGACTCTGTCAAGAAGCACACTACTAATGCTGTATTCGGACATTACAAGATTGTTTCTCCTACTCATCTGCATCATCTTACATTTTTCTACCTTTAGTTGCCATCCCTCACACCACTTAGAAATTTGGTCCAAGTCATCCTGCACCCTACAGAAGTCATTCAATTACGACACCCTTTCTACACCACAGCATCACTAAACTAGAGGCCTATTTCATTGACGTCAGTTTGCAGCAGGATATTGGAACATGTTCTGTATTCGAATATTATGAATTATCTCGAACAGAATGATCTATTGACTCAAGGCCAACACGGATTTAGAAAATATCGTTCATGCGAAACACAACTAGCTCTTTATTCACATGAAGTGATGGGCGCTATCGACAAAGGTTCGCAAATCGAGTCCGTATTTCTCGATTTCCAGAAGGCTTTTGACACCGCACCTCACAAACGGCTTTTAATCAAATTGCGTGGTTATGGTATATCGCCCCAAATTTGCGATTGGATAGGGAATTTCCTGTCAGAGAGGACACAGTTCGTAGTAATCTATAGTAATTCATAAACTAAAACAGAGGTGATATCGGGCGTTCCACAGGGTAGTGTTATTGGTCCTCTGCTGTTCCTTATTTACATAAACGATCTAAGGGAAAATCTAAGTAGCTCTCTTAGGTTGTTTGCAGATGACGCCGTCATTTACCGTCTAGTAAAACCATCTGAAGATCAAAACCAACTGCAGAACGAGCTGAATAAGATATCAGTATGGTGTAAAAAAATTGGCTATTGACTCTAAATAATGAGAAGTGTGAAGTCGTCCACATGAGGACGAAAAGAAATCCGTTAAACTTTGTTTACAAGATAAATCAATCAAAAGTGAAGGCCGTAAACTCCACAAATATACCTAGGAATTACTATTACTTCAAACTTAAACTGGAAAGAACACGTAGACAGGGCGAACAGTTATGGACAGGGCGAACCAGAGACTGCGTTTTATTGGCAGAACCCTTAAAAGATGCAACAGAATTACAAAAGGAACTGTATACACTACGCTTGTCAGTCTATTTTTGGAGTATTGCTGCCCAGTGTGAGATCTTTATCAGGTGGGTTTGATGAAGGATATCGAAAGAGACCAGAGAATGGCAGATCGTTTGGTATTGTCACGATACAAGGGAGACAGTGTTACGGAAATGATACAGGATCTGGGATGGGAATCATTACAACAACGGTGCTTATCGGTGCGGCGTGGGCTACTTACGAAACTCCAATCGCCAACATTCTCCTCCGAATGCGAAAATATATTGTTGACTCCCACTTACATAGGTAGAAATGACCATCAGAATAAAATACGAGAAATCAAAGCTCGAACTGAGAGGTTTAGGTGTTCTCTCTTCCCGCGCGCTATTCGAGAATGGAATGGAAGATAAATAGTATAATGGCGGTTCGATGAACCCTCTGCCAGGCACTTAAAAGTGATTTGCAGAGTATCCCATGTAGATGTGGATCATTAGCAACAGACAACAGGTATAGGTATTAGGAAAGAAGCCTGACTGCACTGGCTGGCGGCGGTGTGAATGAGTGGAGTTTAACAGGAAGGCTGATGCTGTGAGGGCATGTGCCAATATAAAAACAGAATGTGGGTCAACTTCGCATTTAATGACTTAAAATGTACATTTCCGACAAGGCAGTCTGAATAACGAAGGCGGAATAGCTGCCCCTGTGGAGCATGGCCACAGGCGTAGAGAGATTAGCCGGAGCTAAAAGGTAAGACATTCTATCAGGGTGGAGGCTCGAGATCGAAGCAGGAACTTGTCGGAACCGACAAGGCGGTACGGCAGCTGGCCTGTTGGCCACGTCATTGCCTGGAGCTCAGTGGTTGGTGGGCCGATACTGCCGACTACGAGGGGCTAGCGTACCCTAGTCAGCAGTACCGAAGCAGGGTTGAGGCTGCAGGACCTGGACGGACGTGCAGAAAAATAAGACTCCCACTCCTGTATGGAGTTGGAAATATACTAAAATTTTGGGACCATGCTCTGGGCATGGGGACGTATTCCGTTACACTCCTCCCCCGTTCGTAAGCGTATTGTAAAGGGGTGGGGGTTTGCAGGAAGTTAACAATCGTAGACCATTTGAACGGCTCAACTGTTACATTAGTAAATAAAACATTGTAAAAACTCAACAATATAATCATAAAACAACAAGGCAAATTTAGGTGATTAATTAATTGTAATGGGCAGTGTGGTGTCGCACAAGTCCAAAGTGCGCGCCACGTACTTTCACCGCGCGCCGCCATTCACGCACGGCGCGGCGTTCTTACGACGTCAGCCACGAGCGCCCTCTGCTGCAACTCCGCTCGTGGCCACCACTGAACGACATCGTTCACTTGGGAATGAGATAGGAACCAGTTAACACTTCCGAATCAGATAGGCACCAGTGAAGACTTGGCTATCGGATAGGCACTAGGCAGGCCTCTAGCTCAACTATGTATCAGCATTCTGCCGTACTGAGCTATGTAAAAGTTAAGTACTGTATAAATTCTGTCAATATATATCTCGTTCTAATTTACTCTAGTGTTTCTAGTTTCTGCTGTCCCACTGGCTGCTCACCTTCGTACCTGGACACGCGTGCTTCCTTTATTCCTGTGTCGGTCTCATTCTACTCGGCCACCGACATCTGTATGAGGGTAATAGACATAAACAACAAATGAGTATTACAGTGCAATTTGTTAAGCAGGTCCAAATGAGAAGTTAGTTTAAGCACATTGTTTTAACAAATTAGTATTGGCACATAATATTCTATCTCGAGAAGTGAAAAAACGGAGGCTGCATTTTGGCTATTTTTACTACATAACAGTAATAAATGTGTGATTTAAGCAACAAATTACGAGTAAGGACTGTTACTGGTAGTTTTAGCAAGTGTAGACACTGGCCGAAGTGAATCAGCACGGGTCTTGGGTGTTACATCATCGCCCTAAGAGAGTAGCTGTCTGCGTTGTGGGGAAAAACTTAAGCTCATTGTGATGGTACATAAGAATATCAAAATTTAGAAGAGTACAAAGTAGTTGTCTAGACTTTAACAGAAAATTTTTCAACATGTTTTTCCTTCTAGGAAATTTATAATCAACTCCTAGTCATTAATATTATGCATCCTTGTGTAATAAGTATTCCAAATACATCGCAAATGAAAAATTAAGAAAGAACACTAATTCTCTAATATTATATCTTCTAACCCTCTACAGGCAATCAGGCCATTTTTTTTTTTTTTTTTTTTTTTGTGCAAATCCCAGTTACAGGAGGAACACGATCTCGATTTGAAGAAAGAACACAATAGTTACATGAAAATAAAATAAACTAAATTAAAAGTAAAATATATAAATAAATAAAATATAAGGTTGCTCCATTACACCTGGCATGTACGAAGACGCTTCCGCACATAGAGGCGGGGCGATAGGAGAAACGAGGAGCGCCAACAGTTGCGCCTACGGGAGAAACACTGCGTAACTCGAAGCGGCTACAGAATGAACGTTATTGGCTGTCATTGCGGTAATGGAGGAGAATGCGCAGAACAGCTGAAAACTGGGCCGCCATCGTAGCTGACGCCGACTATATTGACGAGTAAAAATGTGATTACTTGACAGTTTTGAAGTTTCCAATTATAAAACTGCCTATCAGCTGTTCGAAGGAGTTGAATGAGCTGTAAATGATACTAATGGAAAACGTGCCTACGTAATATCCGCCATACTCCCGTTAGGAGAATACCGATACATGCGCGAAATTCTATGTGTGCTCGTTGAAGCACTACGTTCTACCGATTGTATAATGTCTTCTACTTCATACGCAGGCTGTTCATTTACACGTTCAGATGCGATATGACAGCTGGGAACTATCAAGCAGTGTTCAATATACCTGGATCTGGTAGTCTGCAGTTAAGAAATAGTACGCGGTATTCTGTACAAACACCAGCAGCGTTTCCTGTACAATATAAGTAGGCAAATAGCATATCGGCAGAATCGGCATATTAACTTGCGGCATGTTGAAACTGTGCAGCACTGTAGACTTGGTCAACAAATCTGAAAGCAATGATCTTCTCTTTCACTAGGAGGCGCTGGACCATAGCTGTCCATCCCAGGCTACTACATCACGCTACGACCTCGAGCGAGGGGCTGTTGATTGGAGAATTACGCGTTGAGACACTCAAATAGCTGCAGCCACCTCCGTCTGTGCCTTTCTCGCTAAAAAAAAAAAAAAAAAAAAAAAAAAAAAAAAAAAAAAAAAAAAAAAAAAAAAATTATATATATTATGTGTGCGGGATTCGAACCCGGGTCTCCTGCTTTCTAGGCAGTTGGACTGACCCCTATATCACTGGGGACACAGTGATCACCGCACCTGCAAGGACTACCTAAGCACGCCTCCCGTCAGACACAAATTTCCAGCCTTACCCTGCCCACAGTACTCAAAGGCGTAGTTACTATGTACTAATTCTCGTAAGAGTAAGGGTTACAAACTTGTCCACCCCTCCCGGCTAACGAAAGGATCATTTCCTATATAATATGGCAGAGACAGGCATGCTTAGGTAGTCTTTTCAGGTGCGATGATCACTGTGTCCCCAGTGGTGTAGGGGTCAGCGCAACTGCCTAGAAAACAGTACACATTTACAGCGTTGTCCATTCGCAGTTGATGTCGTATATTCTGTGAATATGAAAAAAAGTCTTTAATCAAATCTTGCAGTTCGCCGTACATTTGATATAAAAAAAGCGTTCGTCGTATGTTAACTGCGGTGAGAAATGTGACGGTTTGAAGCGCTAGCAGTGGCAGTTTTTGACGTACTGTTTGAAAACATGATCGCATAATTCGTATAGTGTGCCGCACGTGAGCATCCGAGCGGTCTGGAGCACCACGTTACGGATCGCGCGGCCTTCCGCGTCGGAGGTTCGATTCCTCCCTCGGGCAAGGATGTGTGTGTTGTCCTTAGGTAGTTTAACATAGTCGAAGTAGTTTTTAAGACTAGGGACTTATGACCAACGTAGTTTGGTCCAATAGGATTACAAAAATATGAACTTTATATTGTGTTGTCGCAACAACAAAATTTTTGCAGTTGTATGGGGCTGATGTAAAAAGCAGCTGCACCGAGCCAAAGTTAGCAGACAACTGCGAAGTTCATTAGCGATCAAGTGAGGACTGGTTCCACTGCAGACGACGTAAAAAAGAAAATTAATGACTTCCGCAACAGTTTTACACAAGAAAAAGAAAAAGTATGTAATGACATTGATTAATTCCCTAGATTATTTATTCAGACTAATACTAATTAAACAAAATATAAATATTTTAAACGATTTTGTTTACTGCAGACGAGACTGAGTACTAGCAAAATGGGAAACAGGGCCCAGGTTCCTGGTTCCACCTCCTGAAATTTTTAGAGCAGAATACCACTGCAGACGCAAGTGTCGCCTATGTTGTCAGCCTTCCAAATGTCTAGCCTTTGCAACTACTGTAGGCGTACATGCAGTCATAAACAGATATTTATGATCTATGTAACCAACAGCTGAGGTGAATAACATATATTCATTCGTGATTTCGGATGCAGTTTGACAGATCTTTTGTTAAAGAAAATTTGATAGTGTAATATCGGCCTAAGTCACGTTGTTGTTGTTGTTGTTGCATTGCACTAATTCGTTTGGTAAATACAAGTCACCACCAGTCCTCTCTGCAGAAAATTTACCACAATCTCTGTTGCCGTAATGTTGTCTCCACTTTGTAGAACCGACAGAAAAACGGCGAACCATTTATGTCGATTTGCCTATGACAGTTCTTCAGAGCCTAGCATAAATGCCAACTTTTGAAAAGCGCTATCAGTAAAACTACGCGCGAAGAAAAAAAGAAAACATTTAACGATTTTCGACATTCTGCATCACAGAAATAATAATACTTCTGGGCAACAAAATATAATAATTCATATTTTAAACAGGTTACTTCGGTAAAATCATATCTACTTACATTATACGCCAATGATTTTTACATGAACGTAACAATCAAGAAAAAATTTCAACAGCACTAGGCGTGGTGGTATTGGTTTTAAGCATACATAACAGGACTTCCTTGATAAAATAAATAGATATAAGATAGTTGAAAGAAAGCATGATACAAAAGAACATGCTTAGTAACGCTAACGCGGACAAAGGATAGTACACACATGGTGAAAAAAAAATAGGTTAAATCACAACAAGCGAACGGAGCGGAACAAAGAATTTGCAGCGCAGAGCTTGTCGGCAGCATTCACGCGGGAGAACTGTTATCTCGGCTTTAAATTCAATTTCAATATCGACACAAACATCACAGGGTTAAAAGAACCAATCGACTGTCGTACACTTGCCTTACAAGGAGACCAAATGGGTATCGGATTTTAGAATTTTTTGATACTTTATGGTACGTGAAGTTAATAACTCAAATGACAATCAGCCAAACCCATCTACATCTACATAGATACTCTGCAAATCACATTTAAGTGCCTGGCAGAGGGTTCATTAACCACCTTCATAACTTTTCTCTACCGTTCCATTCTCTAATAGCGCGCGGGAAGAAAGAACACCTAAATCGTTCCGTTTTCGATCTGATTTCTCTTATTTTATTGGGATGGTCATGTCTCCCTAAGTAGGTGGGTGCTAGCAAAATATTTTCACATTCAGAACTAAAAGTCGGTGATTGAAACTTCGCAAACAGATCACGCCGCAATGAATAACGTCTTTCTTTTAATGATTTCCACCCCAATTCGTGCAACATTTCCGAGACGCTTCCCCCCCCCCCCTCCGTAACGTGATAAAACAAAACGAGCTGCCCTTCTCTGAACCTTCTCAATATCTTCCGTCAGTCCCACCTGGTGAGGGTCCCACAAGGGGCAACAGTACTCCAAGAGAGGACGCACAAGTGTGATGTAGGCAGTCTCTTTGGTGAAGCTGGTGCATCGTCTAAGCGTTCTGCCAATGAAACGTAACCTTTGGTTCGCCTTCCCCACAATATTTTCTATGTGTTCCCTCCAGTCAAAGTTGTTCGTAATTGTAACTCCTAGGTATTTGGTAGAATTTACGACCTTAAGGTTTGACTGATTTATCGCGTAATTGAAGTTCAGCGGATTTCTTTTAGTGGTCATGTGTATTGCTTTACACTTTTCTTTATTTAGTGTCAATTGCCAATTTTCGCACCAAGTAGAAATTTTGTCTAAATCGCTTTGCAGTTGTTTTTGATCCTCTGTTGACTTCACTAACCGATAAACGACAGCATCATCCGCGAACAGTCTAAGGGAGCTATTCAGATTATCTCCTAAATCGTTTATAAACACGAGGAAGAGTAGGGGACCAATAATGCTTCCCTGTGGAACGCCAGACATCACTTCTGTTTTACTCGATGACTTACCGTCAATTACAACGAACTGTGTCCTTTCTGATAGGAAATCGTCAATCCAATCGCACAATTGGGGAGATATTCCATAAGCACGCAATTTCATTAGAAGCCGCTTGTGGGGTACAGTATCAAAAGCCTTCCGGAAATCCAGAAATATGGAATCGATTTGAGATCCCTTGTCGATGGCACTTAACACTTCATGTGAATAAAGGGCAAGCTGTGTTTCGCAAGAGCGATACTTTCTGAATCCGTGCTGACTATTGGTTAATAGGTCGTTCTCTTCGAGGTAGTACATAATATTCGAACAAACCCATTTGACGCAACTCTCCAAAACTATCGCCAAAATCGACTTTGAAGTTTTTCAAGTACATGTAGTTGCACCATCTGTTGGTGTAGCTCAGACGGTAGCGTTGTGGTCTTACAACCTTACGGGTGCTGATTCGTATCCTGCTGTGAAAGTTTTTTTTTAGATTACTTAAACAGTTTTAGTGTCTAATGGTAATTTCTTTCAAAAATGCATGTATTTTTTGTATATTTGTAATTTTCTATAAAGTATAGTTTCAATAAAAATATGTGACATTTTTTACATTATTGGCTTCACTACTAGTTGACGATGGTAGTCTGTGATTGTTTAGTTTGAGAAGGGGTATGGTACTGTTTTTCGAAAGTCATCTCCATAGTTACTAATGGCTTTCCAAGCAGGTAACCTACACAACGATCGTTTTGAAAATATTCAAATGTTTGTAAAGCTTATGGGACTTAACTGCCGGCCCATAAGTCTCTAAATTTACAAACTACTTATGAACTATCTTATATTAAAGACAACACAAACATGCCCCACTGGGAACGGCCTCGCGCATCGGAGCATAGCGCCTCAATGCGCTTGGTCACTCCGCCGCGGCATACCTTGCATACACATATTGGGTGTCCGAAAAGTCTCTCCCTGCTTACATAAATTGATAACTCAGGCTAGAAGTAAGATACAAATATTAAACTTGTGTCGAATTTCTTACAAACTATCAAAGTGTTTTTTTTTTTTTGTCTGTTTTATGTTCGCAGTACATAAGTAGTGCATGAGGTGCAGTGCCCAAGAAGCCATGTTAACCAATCAGGAGAAGGCACAGTGTGTCCAGTGGTATGATGAGACACGATCATCAAGCACAGTGCAGAGGCACTTCCAGACAACATTTGGAAGGAATCCATCTGATGTCCAAAGCATTAAAGCATGGTATGAGAAGTTCATGAACACAGAATCGGTTGCTGACTTTCCAAGGTCTGGTCGACCAAGAAACTCAGCAGACAGGGTGGAAGCTTTGAGGCAGTCTTTTCTGCGAAGTCCGAAGAAATCGGTGCGCAAGGCCTCACGTGAATTACAGATGCCAACAAGCTCTCTCCATGACATTTTACACAAACGTTTATTTCGTGCATACAAAGTGCAAATCGTTCAGGCCTTGTTGGTCAATGACAGTACACGTCGATATGACTTTGCGGTCGAAATGCTATCACGTATTGAGGACGATGATGTTTATCTCAGACGAACTGCCTTTTCCGACGAAGCGACCTTTTTTGTCAGTGGAGTAGTGAATCGCCATAATGTGCGCATTTGGGGTTCACAACCCCCTGGCGAAGTCATGGAGAGCACCAGAGGTTGTCCAAAGGTGAATGTTTGGTGCGCGCTATTGCACTATCGAATTATCGGGCCATTCTTCTTCGCTGAGGCTACCATCGCACCTGCAGTGTATCTGGACATGTTGCAACTGTATGCTGTTCCTCAGCTGCTTCAGTATCACCCCGATGTCTTGTTTCAGCAAGACGGTGCACCGCCTCATTGGGGTTTGAACGTCCGTGCCTATCTCGATATGACCTTTCCTGGGCGATGGGTTGGTCGTGATGGATCAACGGTTTGGCCCCCACGCTTTCGTGACAACTTTATTATATGACATAAAAGTTTTCTGGGTATTGTACCGCGTCATGATGTAAGGCTATTACTTAAATAACCGACGTTTCGGCCAACGTTACAGTGGCCTTCATCTGGGTATACTGATGTCAGCTCACATCAGTATACCCAGATGAAGGCCACTGTAACTTTGGCCGAAACGTCGGTTATTTAAGTAATAGCCTTACATCATGACGCGGTACAACACCCAGAAAACTTTTATGTCATCTGACTCTGGCCGCGGAAGCCTACGTAATTAAACCTTATTATACTTATTTTTTATTGGGTTATGTCAAGGACAAGGTCTACCGAACACGTGTACCGGATCTTGAAACACTGCGACAACGGATAACCACAGTCGTTAAATCGATCCCTTCAGTGATGCTGGCTAATGTGTGGACAAAAATCGAATATCGCCTAGATGTGCTACGTAGTACCACCAAGGTGCTCATGTGGTTGTTTACTGATATGTGGAAAAAACTTTTATAGTTTGTAAACAATTAGACGTGGAGGAAAATCGTACTTAGACTATTCCGAGGCGCCTTAATCGTTGGTGGTGTGGGGGTCTAACGGTAAGACGTCTGCCTAGTAAGCATGGAGGTCTGGGTTCGATTTCCGGCCGCATCACAAATTTTAATTCTATGCTTCAGATTTATCATTATTGTCTTTGACGTATTCGAGACGAAAATCCGTCTCAGGGATTGTTTATTTGTATTAAATTGATATTTATATCACCTTAACAGGATTGTTCCAATATGTCCATTCCGAGGTGCTATTCCGCTGCATGGAGAGCTTTGGCAGCAGTGGCCATTATCTTTGGAACACAGAAGCTGAATTAAAGTTTGTGACGTGGAGGAAAATCGTGCTTAGACTATTCCGAGGCGCCTTAATCGTTAGTGGTATGGTGGTCTTTAATTTCGAAAATGCCACGAATGATGCAGCATGCCGGAAGTGGCATCATTTATACAGTTATATTCCCACTATGGCGAAGCACATTATGTTTTACTTGACAAATTTCTTCCAGATAGGGCACTGGACTTCATCTGATTTCATGATTATAATAAAGGCTTCAGTTTGTAAATAAAAATGGATCCCTTATATCACCCTACTTTTCCTGAAAATAATAAAAAATAATAATGAAATAAATAAATAAATAAAACTGTGGAGTAGCAGCTGGAAAAAAAACGGTAAGACGTCTGCCTAGCATGGACGGAGGTCCGGGTTCGATTCCCGGCCGCATCAAAATTTTTAATTCTATGCTTCAGATTTATCATTGAATTAGACACCAGTTTCATATTTGTATCTTACATCTAGCCTGAGTTATCAATTTATGTAATCAGGGAAAGACTTTTCGGACACCCTGTATATTCGGGATACCTTAAAAGTTGACAGGTATGACCTAGATATCTCAACTGATCCCCTAATTGTTTTGACCCGTGTCGTTTGGTCCCTTAGATTTACGGTCTTTTCAACAGTCGCCCCGGCGACTAGTAGCCGCGCTGATAGCGTGGGCCACGTAAAGCTCTGTATAAGGAAAGTATGGCCATCCTTTTCCGCGCCGCCCGCCGCCGTGTGCAGCTCGTGATTGGCTGAAATCGGGTCACGTGGTTGTTTCCGCCATCTTGGTCCTGTACGTTGCTTAGCTGGCATGAGAAGCCTTGTGAATATTCGTACGTTTTGGTTTGAATAATGCCACAGTGTTTCAACTTTTGGGTGTTTTTAAGAAACGAAGAAGGGAGGTAAACATTACAGTACTTCCAGTATATATCTGAAATATAGGATGATGAACAGTCTGGCTGATGAAAATCGTGAGAGAATACTAGGAGCCCAGAAGCGAACTTCAGTTCTTGTGCTGTGATGGTTTTAATTCATAATTCAAATTAATAGATAAAAGATTCACTGATGAATGGATCACGCAGTAGATACGTATATACTGTATTTTTAACTTGAATAAATTTCTGAAGAAAATTCCTGCACAATGTCGTGAGGTTAAATTATTCACGCGTCGTTGATTTTATCTGCAGGTAGTTGTCGAAAATACACATTAGTTAGTAAACTAAATTCGCATTTAGATATGAAATTAACATACAGTTCCTGAAACAAGCTTTTCTCATTCGTTTTCATGTGTTAGTGTACCATAACATGAAACAAAGAATTTAAATAAGACAAATATTAGACATTGAAATGTAATTGGCGTTGTAAAGACACCTTTAATTTTTGTTTCTGGTAAAAGATATGTAGTGGGTATATCCTTGCATTTTTCGTAGATCATGTAAGATGTAAGTACATAATACGCAAGAAAATGCTCAAAGACTTTTCCATGATCTCTATTTTCTTAATTTATACTATGCTTCGATGACGACATGTTCGCGGTCTATTGAAATATTTGGCTACGGTATAAGTCAATCTGAATTTATAGGTGAACTCTTTAGATATAGAGCCACAAACCAGTTTTCTTAAAATCAGACGATAAGTATTCCGTAGAGCAGCCAGGTCCGCATGAAGTACGCTAAGTTCCCGCATCTGTCCGTCGGATATATCTCGAGAATGGAGAGAGTTATAGCTCTGCTCTGAACCTTAAATAAAATTTCGATATCTTATCTACATTTCGTCGGCAGCATTGTATGTGCTAGAATCAACCATACGCAATGCCTACGCAATGCGGCTTTTCCTCTGCAAACTCTTCAAAATTTGGGGCAGTAGTTTACTTAATTTGATGTAGCACGGAAACTATAAGTAATAATGAACAAAAATTGAGATCATTATCGAGAGAAAGTATCACACTATAACACGTGAAAAAAAAATTTTTTTTTTATTGAATGGTTTTCTCAAAATCGGTTGATAAGTATTGTTAAGTGCTGGAAAGGTTCTAGTGGCCGTGTAAGAAGCAGCAGTATAGGCCCAACATGGCTGCCGCTGGCAGGCTGGCCATACTTTCCCTACACAGAGCTTTAGGGCCACGCACTTACGACACGGCCGGCAGAAGTTTACAAACAAGCGCCTTAACGCCACCCATTCATGTTCATGAGGGCGATCGTGCCGCGGCGAAAGCAGGCGGGCAGTGTGCAGTCAGGAGTCCGGCGGGCGAGTGTCACCTTGGCAGTGCGCATGCGCGCCGCGTCCTTCTGGCGGTGGCCACGCGTGATAAGCCCCGCTTCCGGAAGTGGCGCTAAGCCTTTGTCTGCGGCTATTTCTGCTGCCAGCCGCGCGCCGACCAAGAGCCTCTCAATGGCCGAACCTAGCGGTGCTGAACAACGGGCACCAAAGGGAAGATTCTAAAGAGTAACGAAAATTATACATTAAACTCTTTGCAACACCGTAAGTGTTTAATTACGGGTAAATGTATGGAAGGAGAAATTTGGAGAGGGCATTAAAGTACAGGGATAAGAAATAAAAGCATTGCGGTTTGCTGATGACATAGTAATTCTGCCAGAGATCGCAAAAGACCTGGAACAGCTATTGAATGGAATGGACAGTGTCTTGCAACGAAAATATAAAATGAACATTAACAAGAGAAAAATGAAAATAATGGAATTCAATGTCAGAAAATCAGGCGATGCTGAAGGAATTACATTCGGTAATGAGACAGTAAAAGTAGTAGATTAATTTTGTTATTTGGGTAGCAAGATAACTTCTGATGGCCGAAGTAAA
Organism: Locusta migratoria; assembly: GCA_026315105.1. NCBI lineage: Eukaryota > Metazoa > Arthropoda > Insecta > Orthoptera > Acrididae > Locusta > Locusta migratoria. Next base: position 939,982,813 of record CM048744.1, on the reverse strand, counting down.
GAAGATATAAAATGCAAAATGGCTATGGGAAGAAAAGCGTTTCTAAAGAAGCGAAACTTGTTAACATGCAATATCAATTTAAATGTTAGGAAGTCCTTTCTGAAAGCATTTGTCTGGAGTGTAGCATTATATGGCAGTGAAACGTGGACGATAAGGAGTTCATATAAAAAGATGATAGAAGCTTTTGAAATGTGGTGCTACAGACGAATGATGAAAATTAGATGGATAGATCACGTAAGTAATGAGGAGGTGCTTAATCGAATCGGGGAGAAAATGAGTTTCTGGTATATCCTGACTAAGAGAAGGAATAACATTGGTTGGACACATTCTGAGACATCAAGGAATTGTCGACTTAGCATTAGAAGGAAACGTCTGGGGTAAAAATCGAAGGGGGAGACCGAGGGACGAATATAGTAAGCCGATTCAAAACGATGTAGGTTGCCGAACGTATTCTCAGATGAAAAGACTTGCACAGGACAGGGTAGCGTGGAGAGCTGCATCAAACCAGTCTACGGACTGAAGACCACAATAACAACAAATGTATTAAGCTCTTGCGTTTAATTGCACTATTAATTGATTAAAACATAACGAATGAAAATTCCAGGGCGAGTCGCAGAGGCTCACTTTTATTTCAAAAATACTGCATGAACTTGGAAACCTGAATATTCCAGAAACGTATACGAGAGGTGGTCTGTCTTTCACATCGGCACAATCTTTAATCTAATTCAGGATGTTTATTTATTTATTATCAGATAGTTTTGTGTGTGTGTGTTCACTTTCACTGACTCGCCGATACGCAGTAATTAGGTCCAGTGAACTTTATGGTTTGCCAACTCGACACGCTGCACTGGAGTAGGAGACGGGTAGGTTTAATTAAAACAGCGTCACTATAGATTAATATCATTCCTTACTTAACAGAAGTATGTTGATTCAACTGTACAAATATTTCTGTGCACTTTTGACTTTGTGACTGTATATATAAAGTTATTCAGTGGTTACTACAATTTTACATGTCCGATCTTCGAGTCTTCCCTCGTGCATATATATATATATATATATATATATATATGTGTGTGTGTGTGTGTGTGTGTGTGTGTGTGTGTGTGTGTGTGTGTGTTGTCCTTAACATAAATTTAAGCAGTTTCTAAGTCTAGGGAGATCTACATAAATACTCTGCAAGTCACATAAAAGTGCATGGCAGACGGTTCATCCACCCGCTTTTATGATACAGTTCCATTATCTATAGCCCGCGGGAAAAAAAACTCCTAAATGTTTCAGTTTTCGATCTGATATCTCTAATATGACGATCATGTCTCCCTATGTAGGTGGGTGCTAACAAGATATGTTCACATTCGGAAGAAAAATTCGGAGCACCACGTTACGGATCGCGCGGCCTCCTGTGTCGGAGGTTCGAATCCTCCCTCGGGCATGGATGTGTGTTTTGCCCTTAGGTTAGTTTAACTTAGTTTGAGTAGTTTGTAAGACTAGGGACTGATGACCAACGTAGTCTGGTTCAATAGAATTCCAAACATTTGAACATTTTTACTTGAAAAATCCGGTGAAAAAAATTTCGGAAATAGATCTCTTCTGATAATTTGCTTAACGGGCTGGGCTTAAATAGCCGGCTTCACTCCTCAGTGCAGGGGAAAATCGGAAAACGTAAGAGATTAAAAGGGTAAGGGACATATTAACTTTTGTGTTTGGAGAATAATTGAATCGGTTATATTTTTGGCTTAAAGAGACACACAAAGAATATCGGTTACCATTCTGTGTAACCGAAAGAGTTTCTACGGCTGGTCGTAACTCTACTGTCGCCTTTACGGTTGCTTTATGGTTTCCTCTGGTTCAGCAGAACTGCTCTTGGTGAAGCCAACTGCCAACTCGGTATTAAACTTGTGGCCGGTCCAGGCTTCAAAGCACCCAGCAGCAGCAGTTACCGCCGGGTTAGCAGTTTAACTGCGTTTCTGGCCATTAGCGGATTACGCACAGCCAGCTGGCACTGTGCGCTGGAAATCGGACAGCTGAGCGAATTCTCGAATTTCTACTTGTGTCCACATTACCAGACAATGGAGTCTCTAACTGCTTTGAGAGTGCGTAGGTGCGTGGTATCCGCTGTATTATGCACTGTTGTGCATAGGTCTGCATCCGCCCCCGTCTGCTTCCAAGCGTACGTGCAACGCAATCCTACTACGTGATCGTAGAGTCTATGAGATCTACGAAGATCGTAAGCGCGCTTGGAAGTAAATCGAAAAAGAAATTCTAAAGCGCGATCCGTTAAGACTCGGGAACAACGAGTTCAAAACTCAGTTGCAGTTTATGTACAAAATAATTTGGGTCCTCGACAAAACAGATAGCATCTTGAGACGATTAGAACTGAATGTTTGGCGTTCATATAAGATCCAGTTGGTCGATTACGCACCGTATGCAACAGTTGTCTTCGGAACAATGAACAGTGTTTGTCAATAATCCGTTTCCAATTGATTTCCCCATCCATTTTGACTTCTATACCCAGTCAATGTCACGAATACAGTAACAATAAATAATGTCAGCTAGAGGAGGAGGAGGAGGAGGAGACGATAAGAACAGGGGAATGAAATGGATTTGGAAAGGGGGATCATATAGACGCAGAGAGGAGGAGGGAGTAGATGGATATGGTGTGGGCTAAGAGGGATTGGTGTGAAGATGATGGATAAAGATAGGGGGGAGGGGGAGATGGTGAGATAGAGGAGGGAGGAAGGGAATAAGTGAAGAGATTACGTTATATATCCCATACCTATTGTGTTACGAAATATCAACAAAACGCAACTCTGTAACATGGCCAGCATTACTCAGCAATGTGATCGAAGCAACCATTCCAAAGGGAAAATAAAAGGCAGAAGATGATACCCCGCATCACAATGGTACCAACTAACGTACCGTTTGAATTTAAACAATTTCCAGTGCGGCTTGCTTTCGCTATGACCACAAATAAATCATAGAGTCTGTCGTTGGGTGTTTGCGGCGTCAATCTGGAAAACCCATGCTTCTCTCATGGCCTACTCTCGAGTCGAAAAATCGACAGGTAATCTAACAAAAACTATCGTGTACCCTAAGGCATAACAATGAAAATACCACATTATTACGACTACTACTACAAAAATCTTGCTATATACAAAATAGAAAACTTATATTTGTAAGTAATTGTTGTTTATTGTGGAGATACAAATCTACATCTACATACATACTCCGCAATTCACCGTAAGGTGCGTGGCGGAGGGTACACTGTACCACTACTAGGAATTTCCTTTCCTATTCCATCCCAAATTGAACGAGGAAAAAAAGAATGCCTATATGCCTCCGTACGAGCCCTAATTTCTCTTATCTTGTCTTTGTGATCTTTACGCGAAATGTAAGTAGGCGGCAGCAAGATCGTACTACACTCAGCCTCAAATTCCGGCCCTCTAAATTTACTTGACAGAAATTCACGAAAAGAACGTCGTCTTTCTTCCAGCGATTCCCAATTGAGTTGCCGGAGCATTTCCGTGACACTCGCGCATTGGTCGAACCTACTGGTAACAAATCTAGCTGCTCGTCTCTGAACCGCCTCTATGTCTTCCTTTAAACCGATCTGCTGCGGGTCCCAAACACTTGAGCAATACTCAAGACGTGGCCGCACAAGCGTTTTATACGCGGTCTCCTTTACAGGTGAAGCACTCCTTCCCAAAATTCTCCCAATAAACCGAAGTCAGCTGTCCGCCTTACTCACAACTGTCCTTACATGCTCCTTCCATTTCATATCGCTCTGCAATGTTACGCCTAGATATTTGAACGACGCGACAGCATCAAGAAGCTCACTACTAATGCTGTATTCGAACATTATGGGATTGTTTTTTCTACTCATGCGCATCACCTTACATTTTTCTACATTGAGAGCTAGCTGCCAATCTTCGCACCAACTAGAAATTTTGTCTAAGTCATCCTGTATGCTATTACAGTCAGTTACAGACGACACCCTCCCATACACCACAGCATCATCAGCAAACAGCCGCAAATTACAACTTACTCTGTCTATCAGATCATTTATATAGATAGAAAATAATAGCGGTCCTATCACACTCCCCTGGGGCACGCCTGACGATACACTCGTCTCTGATGAACACTCGCCGTCGAGAACAACGTACTGCGTTCTATTACTTAGGAAGTCTTCCAGCCAGTCACAAACCTGTGAACCTATTCCATAAGCTCGTATCTTCGTTAGCAGTCTGCAGTGTGGCACCGCTTCGAACGCCTTTTTAAAGTCGAGGAAAACACGATCCGCCTGTTGCCCTTCGTCCATCTATAAATAAAGTTATCACTCTGAAATACGAGGTATGTCCACAAAGTAAGTTCCGTTTGGTTATATAAAACGAACGTGTACATATACAGAAAAAATATTTATTGTACAAAAATATACAACTATTAAACTACTTTTCTACATAGCTTCCGAAATTTTGTAGGCATTTGTCATAGCGTGGCAGAAGTCTTTGTATGCCTTCTTCGTAGAAGGTTGCCGCCTGTGTATTCAACCATGTTGTAACATGTTCTTTCAGCTCGTCAACATCGCTGAAGTGCTGAGCGCCATGGACAGGTTGAAGGTGTAAGAAGAAAGTCGCTAAGAGCGATACTGTACGGAGGATGATCAAACACGTCCCAGTGAAATTTCCGTAAGAGTTGTTTGGTCACATTCGCCTTGTGAGGTCGGGCGGCAACGAAGGGAAGAAGAAGACTCCTTTCATCTCTTCTTACACCTAAAATCTGTCCTTGGTGGTCAAAACTTCAACGATGATGAGCTGAAAGAACATGTTTGCTACATGGTTGAATACACAGGCGGCAACCTTCTATGAAGAAGGCACACAAAAACTTTTCCCACGCTATGACAAGTGCCTACAAGATTTCGGAAGTTATGTAGAAAAGTAGTTGAACAGTTGCAGATTCTTATACAATAAATATTTTTTCTGTATCTGTTCACGTTTGGATTCTATAACCAAAGGGAACTTTGTGGACATACCTCGTATGTTTTACTAGCTGAACCCCCGCTGCTTCGTATGCGTAGGCTGGTTGGTCTGCACCAGTTATTTCTTTTTAATCATGATGAACACTCCATATCTTAAGATTCGTAGTTATAGCTTGAAATTTGAGTTAACAGCTCCATATTTTTGAAAATCAAGTTTTGCATCTCGTATTTCACTCCCTTATTGGTTGAATTTCAAAAAAAATGGCGAAACACCTGTCTTTTAAAATCGAACCCCGAATCCAAATCCGAAAATTTGTAGTTCTAACTTCAAAATTGCCTAAACAGCAACATATTTTCGAAAAACACCACCTCCCCATTTTAACCCAGTTGATGGTTGAATTTCCACTACACAAATATCAATTTTTGCAGCGCTAGCATCAAAATTGTATCAATAGCAACGTGTTTTCAAAAATAATTTTTGATCCTCTATTTAACCCTCTTACTTGTTGAACTTCCAAAAATACTAAAAAACATGGATTTTTAATATTGACCAAGATTCCATATCCGAAGTTTCTTAGTTGTAGCTTAAAATTTGAGTTAACAGCAACATATTTTTGAAAATCAATTTTTTGCGTCACCTATTTCACCACCTTATTTGTCGAATTTCAAACAATGCCGAATCAAGTGTCTTTTAAATTCGAACCCTGAATTAAAATCCGAAATTTTGTAGTTCTAGCTTCGAAATTGCGTAAATAGTTACGTATTTTCAAAAAAGTTTCATCCCATATTTCACCTCCTTACGGACGGAATATAGAAATATCGCTTCTTAAATGACGCCTACAGTGTAAGGTCAACACCCTCCACAAATTTCAAGTTTCTATCTTCAGTGGTTTGGGCTGGGCGATGATGAGTCAGTCAGTCAGTCAGTCAGTCAATCGGGACACTTCCTTTTATATATAGAGATTACTGCGAAGGGCAAATAACTTTTAGCATAACAGAGTCTGTCGGGGAAGGCCTATTAACATTAAAAATCAATGTAGTGTTTTAGAGAAACAGCTATTAATAAAACGTGTGTTGAATCAGAAATTGCACCATGACCGTCACAAAACTATACAGGGTGTTTCACTAAGTGTGTTTACCTCTGTAAATTATAAAATAAGAGGTGACGGGAAATTTTAATGCGGTAGGTCAACACAAGAAATGTTACACTTTCTGCGGAGCTATGAACATAGTTTATTGTATCATTTTCCAAAGAGTTACAGCACAAAGATATAATTTTTTAAATGGAACGATAGTTTTTTCTATCGTGCATTGGATTCGCTTAAGCCAGCTGCGTCCAAATCAATTTAAACTACATTCCTATCACTGTTAGTTTGGGAGCTACAACCCTTCAAAGTTTAGGGGGCGGAGGCTACGACAGCGTAGCTCACTGGCTGGTAGTCATGAGACAGTGCCCAAGGGGATAGCCACTCGGCCAGTCAGCTACGCTATCGCAGCCTCCCTCCCCCGGAACTTTGAAGGGTTGAAGCTCCCAAACTAACGGTGATAGGTATGTAGTTTAAATTGATTTGGACGCAGCTGATTTAAACGAATCCAATACACGATAGGAAAAACTATTGTTCCATTTAAAAATTATATCTTTGTGCTGTAACTCTTTGGAAAATGATACAATAAACTATGTTCATAGCTCCGCAGAAAGTGTAACACTTCTTGTGTTGACCTACCGCATTAAAACTTTCCGTCACCTATTATTTTATAAGTTACAGAGGCAAGCACACTTAGTGAAACACGCTGTATATATGCCATGGCCGGCAGCGGTGGCCGAGGGGACTGAGGCGCGCTAGTCACGGTCTGCACGTCCACTACTGTCGGGGGTTCGAATCCCCCCTCGGGTATGGATATTTGTGCCGTCCTTAGTGTTAGCTAGTTCATAAGTAGTTTGTAAGTTTACGGACTGATGACCCCGTAGTTAAGTCCCATACGTTCTACAAACATTTTTTGACCCCGTAGTTAAGTCTCATAAGCTATATAACTATTTATATGCCATGCCCGTCGTGCTGTATATTACGGCTATGTGTTAATTTGGAAACAAATCGGTCATGAAGCTTTCGAGATTTTTTTGTAAACAGCGTTGAACGACTTCTTTTCATACAGTTTAGGCATAAGACCGAAATACTTGCGTTAACTTATTTGTGGTACGAACACATCTCAGTGTATTCTCGCCCTCCCAGCCGGTAATTTCGACTATGTCTTTGTTTGCCGTAGGCACATTGGGGACATTCGGCGGCGAAAGAATTTGGCGCGAGCCTCAGCTCCGACCTTGGGATGCCCCCCCCCCCCCCCCCATCATCTTCTTCCCCTCCTCCCGTCTTTTTCTAATTTAAGACCACCGCAATCCTCCCAGACACATAATAATCCGACTTAGCACCACGACACCGAGCCATTAAAGTCACCGTGCACGAATTAAGTCCTCAGCAGCCGCTGCGGAGCTGCCGCCTGGTAATTGCTTAAAGAAATGCCGCGCCACAAGACGAGCACTTAACAAAGGCGACGGCGACGAGGGGCGTTGAAGTGCCGCGCGGAACTCCTGCAGCCAGTTTCATCGATCGTCAGCTCTTCACTCAAATATCTCCACGAGGGTAAGCTTCCGTCGTTACGTCCGAGACGTACCGGCATCTAGCAATGTTGGCTGTCGGAAACATAAAAGAGGTTCTCTCAGACTGTAATTCAGAGGTTTAGTGCGGAGTTTTAAGGCTGGTGACGTTTATAACCAGGGTCGTCATCGGCACTCAAGAGTCACTGTGTAATAAAAAAAATCGCACTGACGTATTTTACGGCCCACTTTAGATTTGTAGTTTTATAAGTTTTTACAAACATTTTGGACTAAAATAATAATCTAAATATCAATTAATAAGAGTGTCTGAAAGCCTTTTAGGAAAAAAAATTAGGTAGTGGCGAATTTCGAACCACCGACCTTTCGCGTCACAGTCCAGCATCTTGCGCACTACGCTACGGCTATAAATCAAAACAGAAATAATTTAATTTCATACTATTGATGGCCGTTGTTAACTGATGTTAATATGGCATTTGTAGACATTAGATTATCATTTATCGTACGAAGAACTATGTTGTTTTGTTAATTACTTTGTGTGCCGTTGCTTTGATATGACAACGTGTAAGTTACAATAAGAAAAACATCAAATACGCGAGGAATGTCACGTGACATCTCCGAACTGGTTTTCGTTAATTCAGTGGAGGGTGTCAAATCTCCGTTATTTTTCCAAATATGTCTCAAACGATACGATATACGAAAAAAAATGGAGGTAAGTTGTAGAGAATTTTCTCCTTTACCAATTAGGTTATTCAATTTTCGTGTCAGATGAACGGTTCGTTTGCAATTACAATTATATTACAAACGTTTTTTTTTTCTTTTTTTTTATTATTATTACTACCGTATTTTTTGTCCGAAAAATTTGAAAAAAAGGAGGTTCTGGTCTCTGGTGGCCTACAATCATGACTGTAAAATTTGGTGCTGATCGGTTGAACGGTTCGTCTTAAAACAGGGAACACGTTACGGACAGACATACATCTCAAAATCGCCGTTACTTTTGCAAATATCTTTGAAACACTTCAAGAAATGAAAAAAACATAAGGGAGCAAAGTTGTAGAGAATTTTCTCCTCTACAAATTCGGTTATTCAATTTTCGTGTCATATGAATAGTTAAGCCGTTATTTCCATTTAAATTTCGACCTGTCACAGGACGATCGCAAAGGCCCACTTTTAGTGTTACTACCGTAACCTAAAGTGGGCCAATATAGGGTGTCCCGCATTAACTTTTCTCCAAAATAACCCTGGAACAATAATACAGAAACATCGATTTATCGAATCTTTAGGGAAGACAAAATTAATTCGATCTATATTCTTTTTCTAACTCAAAGCTGATTGGTTGCAAATAGGGTTAATTGATAACTGGCGCACTTTAGGTTACGGTAGTAACACTAAAAGTGGGCCTTTGCGATCGTTTTTGACACCTCGAAATTTAAATGAAAATAACGGCTTAACCATTCATCTGACTCTAAAACTGAATAACCGGATTTGTAGAAGAGAAAATTGTCTAGAACTTTGCTCTGTTATGTTTTTTTTCATATCTTGTCTTGTTTCAGACATATTTGCGATAGCCGGCCGCGGTAGCCGAGGAGACGGAGGCGCTTCAGTCACGGTCTGCACGGCCTCTACGGTCGGGGGTTCGAATCCCCCCTCGGGCGTCTTTAGTATAAGGTAGTTCATAAGTAGTTTGTAAGTTTAGGGACTGATGACCCCGTAGTTAAGTCCCATAAGCTTAACAAACATTTGAACATATTTGCGATAATAACGGCGATTTTGGGATGTCTGTCTGTCTGTCCGAAACGTGTTCCCACTTTTTAAGACGAACCGTTCACCCGATCAGCACCAAATTTTATAGACATGACTGTAGGCCGCCAGAGACCAGAACCTCCCTTTTTAAAAAATTTTCGGACAAAAAATACGGCAGTAATACTAAAAAAAGCCTTTTATAATATAATTGTAATTGCAAACGAACCGTTCACCTGACACGAAAATTGAATAACTGAAATTGTAGAGGAGAAAATTCTCTACAACTCTGCTCTGTTATGTTTTCTCCATATCTCGTATCGTTTGAGAAATATTTGCAAAAATAACGGCGATTTGACACCGTCCATTGATTTTACGAAAACCAGCCGCAGATGTCACGTGACATTCCACGCCCAGAGCTCTCTCTGGCATATGCCATCTTGCGCTGCGTATTTGATGATTTTCTTATTATACCTTACACGTTGTTATTTCAAAGCAATGGCGAACTGAAGAATTAACAAAGAGATGTCGTTCTTCGTACGATAAATGATAATGCCATATTATCATCAGTTAACAACTGCCATCAATACTAGCAAAATAATGGACGAATTTCGTAACTGTTCGTTGTAGTGTAGTGGGCAGCGTGTTTTATTGTTATGCACATGGTCCGTCTTTCAAGACCCGCCACTCCCAAATATATATATTTTTTTCTCCTAAAAGAGTTACGTATTGGGTGCATAGATATTATCACAATAGTAGAGTCGTAATCATATCACTATATTTTTTATTATTTACATTATTATTTTGCCAGAAATGTCTGCAAAAAATGATAAAACTACGAATTTAAAGTGGGCCGTAAAACACGTCAGTGCGATTTTTTTATTACCGGTTTCGGGCGCTGCCCATCAGCAGATATACTGTGAATGAAACACGCAATCATGAGCACAGGAGGATAGCTGAATAAAAAGGTAGATGATATAAAAGGTTAACAAATAGCAAAGTACACAAAAATAATATGACCCGAACAAACCTTCGGCAAACAAAAAAGAAAAGTGAAAACAGTAAAAACAATTACGTGAATGACCACGACAATGTGCTCATGACAAAGTAAACATTGACGCCACCAGATGGCGTGCTATACATGGCGTTAAAAACAATATTACCAAAGAGTAATAAATTTAAAAAAAAAATCAACTGACAAAGGGATTTTTTTTTCACCCATGTCAAGCCATAAAAAAAAGACTACAATTGGCAATCAAATATAGTCTGAAAGTAGCGTATATGTAACGCAACCAGCTTCATTTCAAAGGTTCATAACATAGGAACAAAAAGTAAATAAAATGTTTATGAACTAGAAATTACGACATGAAATGGTATAATGGTTTGCAAAATAAGTTCAGATTGCCAGATTCTTACGTCGCGCGTTTGTGGTAAGAACAGAAACAAGAAACAATATAAAATCCAAGGCAATACAAAGTAAACCCATATAGTTGTTTACAAATACATGTGATGATTGTTTTAATACAAATTAAAATTACAATCATATATTGCGGGGAAAAATCAAGGGCGAAGAGCAGAATAGAAATGTAACGGGTCTTGGTGCAGGATAAAAGGAGTACATCAAACAGAATGAAATAAATCATTAATGCGACAAATCATGAAACGTTAAGAGACCTTGGTAGACTAGATGACTCTACCTTTACTACGAAATACAAGAACGTAAGGGGAAGGGTATATCGAGGGTTCGATGTACGAGGCGTTCCAGAAAAATGTCACAATTTTTTATTACAGTACTTAAGGTGATTTTTTTTCGCGTTTGTATGTATTAAGCCTATGTTTAATTTTAGTACCGGTAACATAGATTGTTATGCATAGCTTTATTCTTTCTGAAATAGACAACAATTTCTAAGTGTAAAATATATATTATTTCATCATGCAAAATATAATATAGTACCATAATGCACACTATGTACGGAACATAAAGTTTTCCATAAATCGTTGAATTAAAAAATAATCCGTAATTATGGCTTGTTTTAAACTTTTGATCACCTTTGAGTCAATTTCATCTTATAATTTAAAAGAATCTACGAAAACTAAAGCCAGTCGTCCACACCAAACAACCCGGCCGATTTTCTTCATTTTTGATTAAGTAGACAATGTCTATAGTCTTGACCGCAAAATTTATTGACAAAGATGACCGGTTTCAAATCATTTCTGAGTCATCCTCGGATCAGTTTTCTTGTTTGTCAATAGTTGTATCTGCCATTAGACAGTATAAACTGCCAATCATTAAATTGTAATTTCTGGAAGCTTTGTCTTTTTATTCCTAAAGGTCTTTTGATTTTATTAAGACTTAGAATTTTTGAAGAGCCTGCAGTACATGTTTTGTTGCCTCTGTAGAACAGCATCTACAAAAGTTGTTGAGTCTTAATAAAATCAAAATGTCGTTAGTCATAAATCGCCAGAAATTTTTATAACCTAAACTGCCAGAAACTCACAGAAGAATTAATAGAAAACAAAATCATGTATACATTCAATGCCACTGAAGATGCCCAGTAAAAAATGGTGAAAGGCATATGGCATATAAAAACTTATTTTGTTTCAGTTGGACGGATAGCGCATATAGGAAAAACCTGCATATTAATACAAGCAACTGAGCAGGGGCGCCGACTCCGTTGGTGCTCCGGGGCTCGTGCACCCCCAAGAATTTTGTAGGGGTGCTGAGCACCCACATAAAATTGAGGTGGAAAATAAAATTGTATAAATTAAAAAAAATCGGGAGAAATCAAAACCTACCTTATGACTCAAGAGACAATGCAAAACGTGACCATAGCGAGAGACGATATTTCATACGTGAAAGAAATGATCAGTTTGATCCCCAAGCGTAATGAGTGTCCGTGTTTTATCCACTCATTCATTTTCATATCCACTTTTATTCATTCTGAAGCACGTCGGTCCTTTTGACATTTCAGGTGTACTTATTCATGAACATTCAGTTGTGTTGTTTCAGGAATTTAGCTTGAAGAATCTGATGCTGATGCTAAAGTTAATCGTTTTTCCATTTATCTTTGTCACTTCCCTTGTTATTAAAATTATAGATTCAGTTGAAATTTGTAATTCTTTTCTCTCAGGCTTAAAAAACCTTGGACTATATTAATACTGTCAGAGATGCCATGAAGTTAACTCGAAGTGATGAAAGTTTCGATGAAGTATACAGCTCTTGCTTGGAACTGACCAAACAAATTTGATGTCCGACTTCCAAAATCTCAAAATATGTCAAAGATTTCTTTAAACCTTGGTGGCGGTGTTCTACCAAACTCTTTTGTCAGAAAGAATAGCTTCGCACAAAAAATTGTTAGATTAGTGTACAGTGAAAAATTATTTCATTGGTCGTGTAGGCGTTTTGGGGTGTTACTTATATCCAAAATATCCACTTCGGCCAATTATATCGCTTTATTGTAGTGTCCTAATGCAGCCATGCTTTCCTTTTCTTCCTCCTTCTTCTTACTTCTATCTTTAAAAGGCCAGACAACTGCCTATTTACTTTTATCAACTGCGGTGTCGCACAAGTCTATAGTGCGCGCCACGTACTTTCGCCGCGCGCCGCCATGCACGCACGGCGCGGCGTTCTTACGACGACAGCCACGGGCGCCCTCTGCTGCAACTCCGCTCGTGGCCACCACTGAACTGCATCGTTCACTTGGGAATCATATAGGCACCAGTAAAGACTTGGCTATCGGATAGGCACCAGAAATCTTCAGTAGGCAGGCCTTTCTCTAATTTAACTATGTATCAGCATTCTGCAGTCTTGAACTTTGTAAAAGATAAGTATTATCTTATTTATGCGAAATATACAACTTGTTCTAATTTAGCCTAGTGTTCTAGTTTCTGCTGTCCCACTGGCTGGTCACCTCCGTACCTGCACACGCGTGCATCCTATTGTCCTGTGTCGGTCTCTCTTTACTCGGCCACCGGCACCAAAGACAACCGGCGGAAACGAGACAAAATCAAGTATTGCTCATTCAAAAACATGAACATGATTTTCAGGAGGGTTGGTTTCGAACTTTTCTGAACCGTGATATAGAGCACCCACACTGATTTTCAAAAGTCGGCGCCCTTGCAACTGAGGAAAAGGACACCCTACAGCTAACAGTTGTACTAAAATTTAGTTTCAAAAAATGTTCAAATGTTTGTAGAACTTATGGGACTTAACTATGGGGTCATCAGTCCCTAAGCTTACAAACTACTTATGAACTAGCTAAGACTAAGGACGGCACAAATATCTATGCCCGAGGGAGTGATTCGAACCCCCGACCGTAGTGGCCGTGCAGACCGTGACTGGAGCGCCTCAGTCCCCTCGGCCACTCGAGGGTTTTACCGGGTGCGTACGCAGCTGTTAAAAGCGCTTGAACTAGAAGTTACTTTGAAAACACAATTGGTCGTATTTCTACCACAGGCAATACGGGTATATACAATTATATATCAGATCCCTTGCGGCGATACAGATAAAGCAATGAAAAAGTGAGAATAATGGACAATGGGAACTATAATCGTAATGTGCAGTAAGTAGAGGATTTGGGCAGGGCAGGTAGCGTGTCCGATAGCTCACTACTTCTTTACGCTGAAGCAGGTCAGCAAGTTTGGTGAGAGGTCTTGCCGCCCCCCTGTAATTAAAAAAGATAAGAAAACCTACGATCGCAAATCCTCAAAGAAATGATTAACCCGAGCGAAAAAAAAAAGAAAAAATGAAGACAGAAGAAAACATATTGGATGAAAGAAGCTGAAGAGGACCTTAGATAAGCACATATAACAATAAATGATGCAGAAAATAGAAAAACACCACGGCCGGCAAAATTTAGTTTCCCCCTGTCTTTGTACAGTGTAAAGCATGTAAAAAAATGTCTTTGCGGAGTCACGTGTACCAACTAGCCACATCAGCGCTCTATTTCAAGGCCTTCGATGGATGGCTTTCAGCCGTCAGCGCTGGTCGCGGAACTTGCGTTGCAGATCGAATGCGCAGTGCTGAGCAAGCGGAGAATCCGCTTAGAGCAGGGGTCCCAGTTGTGGGGGGGGGGGGGGGAGGGGGTCCAATAGCCGCCACTCAGACTGGTCCATTTGGCTTCCAGCGACTGTGCATGCCACGCAGGAGATTCTCGGACAGCGCAGAACGGACGTACTGTTCGCTGAGGGGCGACTCTAAAAGCACTCTGCACGGCGGAAGCTGGGCTGCGCGTCGGGAGAGTCCGCCGAGCGATAAAATGTGACTGTTCGGCGCACAGTAATCGCTAGCAGGCTTTTTCACTCAATTCGTCGGAATTTCACACAACTAACGGGCACCGCCTGCGTTTACTCAGCAACCTAGCAAATTTACTAAATTAAATTTAGTAAAAAAATAAAATAAAAATGCATCTTAAGAATGTCTCTGAGCGGCCAAATTTATTTTGGCAGCGAATCGGAAACTGGGCGAATCCCTTTCAGTGTGGCGTTAGATAACTGAAATGCAGGCAATACGCGCAGCATACACGCGACAGAGAGAGCATACGCAAAGCTATTATCAGGCCCACAACAGAAGATAAAACACTTATGATGAATCTGACAATGAAAGCACAAACAGTACAAATTACACCACAGATGACAGCCCCGACACAGAGGACGATATAAACACATGCGAAATGTAACCTACAGATATAGCCAATCATAAGAGTCTCCAAATGAGAAAACTCCAGGATGGCAGGGCTCGATGTAAATTCGAGCCTCCCACCCTGGACTTTCCTCTCTTATTCTTCAGACTGTCAGTCAAACCAATCTTTCCTATCTTCTATTATTCTCTTCTTAAAATAGTTGATGTTTTTAAGTTGCCTTTCCATTTTCCTTATGATACGTTTTTACGCTTTTCTCTGTATTTTTTATCTAATTACTGTAAATGTATGAAGAAAAAATGTATCATAGTCGCATAAATGTATCACATAGTTTTTGTAATCACGACCAGCTATATACCCAAAGGCAGCTGGTCCGCAACAGGGGTAAATAAATAAAAATATTATCAGGCGTAAATTCGAAATATTTGAACAGTTCTGTCGTATTAGCTCACTGAATTACACGAAACGCCGAAGTTGAAAATTTATGAAACTTCCTGGCAGATTAAAATTGTGTGCCTGAACTGGGACTCTTTTTTTCTTTTATTATTAATATTATTATTATTATTATTATTATTATTATTATTATTATTATTATTACATATTTTGGACGACGATACAGCGTTCAATCAGTGAAATAAATCGCAATTTGCGGTCAGTTATGACTTCACTGTACTAGGTTTAGATGGAGTACCACTTTGGTATTCCATCTAAACCTAGTACAGTGAAGTCATAACTGATCGCAAATTGCGATTTATTTCATTCATTGAACGCTGTATCGTCGTCTAAAATATATAATTGTATACAAGCCAAGGCTGGGCTCCTGACGACAATTAATTGTGTCTTGATATCTCATGGTCTGTTCTTCCTGATGCGGGAATACAGTATTGTGGCTGTGGCTGTGGCTGCGGTAATAGGAAAGAGACCATGGCGAATGCAGATTTGGGTGTGGCGGGAGACGTGCAGGGAAGAGTCCTCTGCAGTCGGAATGGTCACTGTGTCCTCGGTGGCGGAGTGGTCAACACGTCGGCCTAGTAAGCAGGAGATCCCGGGTACGAATAACCGGCCGAGCACAAATTTTCATTCGCCGCAATTTGGTATTCCATCTAAACCTAGTACAGTGAAGTCAACTGATAGCAAATTGCGATTTATTTCATTATTATTATTTTTATTATTACTTTGCTCCAAGGTTAGTTCTGTTCATTGAGGTCACTGCCGATCGTGTTTGTTCGATGTGTTCTTGGCTCAGCTTTTTTGTTACATAGGACGTTCACCCCTCTGACCGGGCGCGCTGAGCCACGGCGCCCGGCGAACTCGAACCTGGGATCCTTGCCTTTCACGGGCAAGCGATCAACCACTGAGCTATCCCCACACGACTCACGGTCCGCCCTCACATATCAGCGGACCGTGAGTCGTGTCGGGATAGCTCAGTGGTTGATCGCTTCCCCTCGAAAGGCAAAGGTCCCAAGTTCGAGTCACAGTTTCGCCACAAATTTTAATTTGCCACGAAGTTTCTTATCAGCGCACACTACGCTGCAGAGTGAAAGTTTCATTCTTGAAAATTTATGTCGGACCGATACTTGAATCGGGATTTTCACATTGGGCCAGCAATCGCCTAAAATTATTATTATTATTATTATTATTATTAGCGATTATTCCTATTTAAATAGAGCGTCTGAACTTAAATTCCATAACCCCTCGAGCGTGACTCTGCCTTCTACCTAACAGCACTTTCAGCATGATACCTAACGCGAATGTCCCACTAGTGCTGTACATGCTATATGTAATGAGGTAGTAGAAAAAACATAAAAAATAGCGTTTGTACTCAAAAGTATAAGGATTTAAGAGGCTAAATCACTTTAGGCCCAAAGAGTTTTGACGCTTTATGA
Organism: Locusta migratoria; assembly: GCA_026315105.1. Lineage (NCBI taxonomy): Eukaryota > Metazoa > Arthropoda > Insecta > Orthoptera > Acrididae > Locusta > Locusta migratoria. Next base: position 939,965,965 of record CM048744.1, on the reverse strand, counting down.
CATAAAAATGAGTGTAAAACATTCTTCGTCATTTTAATTGTCACGGAAATGTAGCATGCCGCTTATGGTAGTCTTGCTTTGGTAGAATGTTAATGCATCGCATTTCTTTCACTGATGTGATATCTGTTATGCCAAAACAAATTGGATTTCAGCACACAGACCTTGGGCTATTTAGTTGTATGCGGGTAATTGTTCAGTTTGTATTCTGTACATTTCCTGTGGGGAAGCGATCTTCAAATTTTTTTTTCCTGTTACTTGGTATGTCTATTTATGATAATTTTTCGTTAGAAGCAGAATATATTATAAATCATCAGAATAAATTTGTAAATATAATTTGGTACTTGTAAGTCGCGTGAGGCATACATAACATTTGCTTTGGTTTTTCTATATACTAAACACATTTCCCAACAAGTAAAATATCACAGAAAAATTTTGAAATATCAAAATCAAAAGATAAAAATTGAGGCCATAAAGGGTTAAACAAGCTATAAAAATACATTTTTTTCATTGAGAGTGCTTAAAGTATGGCAGAATACTCAATGCATCAGAAAGCAATAAAAATTTGTCTTCACTATTATAAACATGTATCTGCAGAACTGTAAAATAGTTAAAAAGCGCGGTTGGCATACGCCATCAACACACACGCTGAGACGACAAATGCCTTCCCACACGTTTGAGGGGTTAATGAGATTGTTCCTTCTCTCTCTCTCTCTCTCTCTCTCTCTCTCTCTCTCTCTCTCTCTCTCTCTCTCTCTGTGTGTGTGTGTGTGTGTGTGTGTGTGTGTGTGTGTGATTGTGTGCCCAAAGTTTTTTTCAGAAATAAAAAATATTAAACGCTTTCCTTTTCTCTGTGCTCAAAGTTTTCTCTTGCGCTCACTTTGTTGTGTCTTTCGCATTGCTATCCATTTACATCCTAGCCCCTTATGCGTTGTGGTGTTTTTTGATAATGTTCCTGAATTGTTTTTCTATTTTCTGCATCATTTATTGTTATATGTGCGTATCTAAGGTCCTCTTCAGCTTCTTTCATCCAATATGTTTTCCTCTGTCTTCATTTTTTTAATTCTTTCTTTTTTTTTCGCTAGGGTTAATCATTTCTTTGCGGACTTGCGATCGTAGGTTTTCTTATCTTTTTAATTACAGGGGACGACAAGCCCTCTCACCTAACTCGCTGACCTGCTTCAGCGTAAAGAAGTGGTAGGCTATCGGACACGCTACCTGTCCTGCCCAAATCCTCTACTTACTGCACATTACGATTATAGTTCCCATTCTCAATTATTTTCACTTTTTCATTGCTTTACCTGTATCGCCGCAAGGAATTGGATATACAATTGTATATACTTCTTTTGCCTGTAGTTGAAATACGACCAATTGTGTTTTCAAAGTAACTTCTACTTCAAGCGCTCTGAACAGCTGCGTACGCACCCGGTAACATCCTCAGTGGCTGCGAAAGCGAGAAAGATAATAAGTCATGTGGCAAGGAAGAACATTTCTTTCTGGCAGACAATAGTGTACCACTGAACTAGACCTTTACGGAAACGCAGGACAGGGGCACAGAATTCGGTGACAGAATCCTGGAAGGAAGCATGGAAATCGTTGTACTGGGGAAGGGTCTCAGAGCTTAAAGGGGCGAGACACGGGGTGAGGGCCCGTTTCCTGAGCCCCGCAGATTTCATTGCGAGCACTTTGCGGCATGAATATTTCAACGGCCGGCGGTGTCAGGGCAAGAGCGGACTATTGGCGGCCAACGGCAAGTCGGCGGGAACCACACTGCGGCGCGCCAGCGAGGCGTTCCACAGTAGGCGACACACGATGAGGACACAACAGGCGTGGGTGGCGGCATGCACAGTGAGGCGCGTGCCAGTGTAGCCAACACAATGGACCAAAACACGGGATACTGGCGAAGCTGTCACATGTACTACGTTGATTTCCGTGAAAAAGTACGCGACGTGATTACGGTCGCTCGACGGGAATTAACGGGCTTTGATTGTGGAGCTGGACCATTGGTCATTATATTAGGTCAGAGGCGGGCAATGAAAAGGTAAGCTTCACCAGCCCAACGGCTACTAGAAGGGATCAACTTCAGGAACTTTCGTTCTGTTGTGCTTACTTACTTCTCTGTGGCTAGGACCTTAGTGAACATTCGCCTGCTCCATACTTCTCCTCCATCGATTCAGGTTGTGAGCCTCCAGCCACCATTCGCCTGCTCCTAGTCCCGTGTCCTCAGTATCCTTGTCGATGTTGTCCTTCGGCCTTGTCCGGGGTCGTTCCAGCTACAGCTCCCAGAAACACATCACGGGATGCCCTTCCTTCTTGGCTACATGTCCTTCTCCTCTTCATCATTTATATAGTCAGTCTCGACGTAAGTCTCTGTTAATTACTGGTTGCTCCGAATTTTCCTTTCATCTGTTTGTGTGTCCATTAGAGGGATATACACTACTGGCCATTAAAATTGCTACACCAAGAAGAAATGCATATGATAGGACAAATAGAAGTGACATGTGATTACATTTTCATGCAATTTTGGTGCATAGATCCTGAGAAATCACCACCCGGAACAACTACCTCTGGCCGTAATAACGGTCTTTATACGCCTGGGAATTGAGTCAGCCGGCCGCGGTGGCCGAGGGGACTGAGGCGCTCCAGTCACGGTCTGCACGGCCACAACAGTCGGGGGCTCGAATCCCCCCTCGGGCATGGATATTTGTGCCGTCCTTAGTTGTAAGTAGTTCATAAGTAGTTTGTAAGTTTAGGGACTGATGACCCTGTAGTTAAGTCCCATAGACTCTACAAACATTTGAACATTTGAATTGAGTCAAACAGAGTTTGGTTGGCGTGTACAGGTACAGATGCCCATGTAGGTTCAACACGGTACCACAGTTAATCAAGTATTGTGACGAGCCAGTTGCTCGGCCACCATTGACTAGACGTTTTTAATCGACGAGAGATCTGGAGAATGTGCTGGCCAGGGCAACAGTCGAACTTTTTCCGTGTCCAAAAAATGTTCAAATGTTTGTTAAGCTTATGGGACTTAACTAAACTTACATACTACTTATTAACGTCTTACAAACTAGAACGGCACAAATATCCATGCCCGAGGGGGGATTCGAACCCCCGACCGTAGTGGCCGTGCAGACCGTGGCTGGAGCGCGTCAGTCCCCTCGGCCACCGCGGCCGGCTTTTCCGTATCCAGAAAGGCCCTACAGCACCTGCAACACGCGGTCATGCAATATCCTGCTGAAATGTAGGGTTTCATAAGGCTCGAATGAAGGGTAGAGCCACGGGTCGGAACACATCTGAAATATAACGGCCACGGGTCCAAGTGCCGTCGATGCGAACAAGAGGTGACCGAGATGTGTAACCAATGGCACCCCATACCATCATACGCCAGTATGACGATAACGAATACACGCTTCCAATGTACGTTCACCGCGATGTCGCCGAACACGGAAGCGACCATCGTGATGCTGTAAACAGAACCTGGATTCATCCGAAGAAATGACGTTTTGCCATTCGTGCACCCAGGTTTGTCGTTGCGTACACCATCGCAGGCGCACCTGTCTGTGATGCAGCTGATCGTTCATGTTGCTGCAAACGTCGTCGAACTGTTTGAGGAGATGGTTGCTGTCTTGCAAACGTACGCATCTGTTGACTCAGGGATCAAGACGTGGCTGCACTATCCGTTATGGCCATGCATATAAGATGCCTGTCATCTCGACTACTAGTGATACGATGCCGTTGGGATCCAGCACGACGTTCCGTATTGCCCTCCTGAATCCACCGATTCCATATTCTGCTAACAGTAATTGGATCGTGACCAACGCGAGCAGCAATGTCGCGATACGATAAACCGCAATCGCAGTAGGCTACAATCCGACCTTTATCGAAGTCGAAAACATGATGGTACGTGTTTTTCCTCCTTACACGAGGAATCACAACGACTTTTCACCAGGCAACACCGGTCAACTGCTGTTTGTGGATGAGAAATCGGTTGCAATCTTTCCTCATGTCAGCACATTGTAGGTGTCGCCACCGGGGCCAACCTTGTGTGAATGCTCTGAAATGCTAATCATTTGCATATCACAGCATCTTCTTTGTTAAATTTCGCGTCCGTAGCACGTCATCTTCGTGGTGTAGCAATTTTGATGGCCAGGAGTGTAGATTTTTCGCAGGATTATCCGTTTTTGTTCGTCTGTTCTCCTAAAGGTGAGGGTTTCACATCTGTACATTACCACAGGCGTGATTATACTTGGATAAATCTTGATTTTAAATCTTCTCGACAGGGATCGTTTCTTTCACACATCCTGAAGCCAAACGTATTCTCTTGGGCTCAAGAGCATTTAGCTCAGTTTCGTATTGGTTCTGATCACTGTAAAGACTACGAAGGTATTTGAAAGCACTTGTTCTTTTGAAACAGAAGGGGTCCACTGCGAGCAAGTTCCCGCCACCTGCTGCCTTACTCAGGACTTTGTATTCTATTGTCTTCTCTTCACTGACTTGCAGGCTTATCCTGGCGGTGATCTTGCATTACGAGCTTGCCATTTTTATGAGCTGTTCTCTACAACCGCTGATGAGAATTATATCATCTGCATTGGCCAGCTGAGTCGGTGACATGTAGTCTAAAGGTAATCAAACGGGGTCAGTTTTGATAAACTCCCGGTCTATTTATTCTAATACAAAGATCAATAACATACGAGAAAGAGGTCTCCCTTTTTGAATGTGTGACGTTTACCACAAATACCTTTTAATTATTTTATGAATATTACCAGTGATTGTTTTATGCAGAGTACATTAGTCATCATGCTTTCTAGTTATGCACTTTTGATGTTCTATCATAGAACGAAATCGATATGTGAATTTTGAAAAACAAATATTTCATATCACCCACCAAGCTTATTTTATTGCAATAGCCTGGTGAGCTGCCACAATTTCCGTTATGGAATCAAGTTACATTAGATTATAAATTACAATTAGCAGGTATTTTTCTAGCATTTGTCATAGGCATTTGAATGCGTAACCAGAACATCATTTTAAGTAAATTAGAATTTTATGACGTTACAGGCAATGTCGCAAAATGGTTCATGTCAGGGAACAAAAGGAAGTTAGTGCAAGGGATTAGTGAATTTAAGCCATCATCATCAGATTGGGAAGAAATTACATGTGATGTCTCGTAACTATCCGTCTAAGGACCATTTCTTTTTTGTGTACTTAAATGACCTCATCTGTTACATTGCCAGAAGCGGAGTTCGTTTTGTTTGCAGGTGATATAATTACTGCAATAAATTGCATGTCGAGCATATTTCTAGAGGGTCTGCTAATTATATCTAAATTAATAAATGGTTTAAAGCCAACTCACTGACATTAATCTTTGAAAAGACTTACTACATGCAGTTCAGAAAAAATAACATGTTTCCATACACCACATGCATGAAGTACGAAGAAAAACTGATAGAAGAGATTGTAAGTTTTGAATTCTTGGAATTACAACTGGATAATAAATTCTGTTGGGAGGAGCACATCACAGAACTTCAGGAACACCTTAACAAATCTGTATTTGCAATACGAGTGTTATCAGACGTAGGAGAAATAAAAATAAAAAAAAAAAACCTTTCATTCCATAATGTCATATCGTACAATATTTTGGGGCAATCCTTCAAGTCAAAAGTTTTCACAGTCCAAAAGCGTGTAATACCTATTACTTGTCGAGTAAATTCACGGACATCCTATAGAAACATCTTCAAAGAACTGGGTATACTAACTACTGCCTCTCAGTATATTTATTCCTCAATGAAACTTGTTGTAAATAATACATTCCTAACAGCCCATTTCATACAATACTAGGAAAAAAATCTACACAAGGACTTAAAAGCACTTTCTTCAGTTAAGAAAAGCGGACCACTACTCAGGAACAGACATTTCCACTAATTTGCCACAACTTAAAAAAAATTAGCTACAGATAAAGATCAAAGAGGAGCCTGAACGAATTGTGACCAATTCCTTCAACCCCAATAACGAATTTTTGAACAGAATCAAATGATGTATGTATCCATTCTATTGGTTTATTATATCAGCATGTAAAATAAAAAGTAAATTACATGTTTCACATCCACGAAGATCTTCTCAATACGGATCTATGGAACGAACAGCTAATCTAAACGAGCTACACTTCTTGTACAAAGCCTCAAAAGTTCCCATTTCTGTAAAAATCCGAAGATGACGATTCCTGTTAAGATAAATAATTACTTGCGACCAAGGGCTAACAATTCTTTACATCAGGTTTACAAATTAAAACACAGGAAGTGTTTCGTTTCAGAGGCAAATGTAAGAGCAGCTACCCAAGTGATGAATATCGGAAGAGTGTAATCTTTGGAATGGTGAAAGGCACAAGTAGGTCACAGTGGTGGATAATTATCAGAACTGGCGCGCGAATCACGATGGTATCATAGCAACTGTGGCTACAACAGAAAAAGTGCGCTACTGTTGCATTGATCGTGGCGTTCTGCAGGCGAAGCTGCGGTGCGTCGGGTTTCCTATGTCAGCGCACTCCGCGGATGTGGACTCCGGGACTGACGTCATTTCCGGCTCTCGGATGTGTGGCGTCTCATCCGCTGTATGATACTGCTTAATGCGCCTGCAGCGTAAATTTTACTTACGGCGGCGGTGGTATAGTGCGCTAATGTTGGCAACGAAATGTTGACTTTACGACGATAATGAATTTGTTGAGGCAAATCACGCACCAGTTGTTGATTATATAAAATTTTATGTCAGCATACATGTTTCTGGACGACATTATACCATTTTCAAGATCTTAAGGAAACATCAAAGTAGGAAGCTGTATTTCGACGACTCACGTAACAGATATGCAAATCACAAAACTAAAATTCTAACATACATATAATTTCAGTCAGTAATAAAATACATGCAGCAAATATGTAGCCGACTTCGGTGGCCGAGCGCTCTGCGTCGCGCCAGTCACGGTCTGCACGGCCGCTACGGTCGGGGGTACGAATCCCCCCCTCGGGCATGGATATTTGTGCCGTCCTTAGTATTAGCTAGTTCGTAAGTAGTTTGTAAGTTTAGGTACTGATGACCCCGTAGTTAATTCCCGTAAGCTCTACAAACATTTGATTTGATTTCAGATATATATTATCAAAGGAAGGTCGTCGATATGAAGAATAAAGAATATACTGCTGTTATGTAACAGAGTTGTGAACTAACGGACAGCAGCTCTTACACTTCAAGGATTATCCGTATGCAGCGAAAATATCGAAGGTGACCTAAGATAATACTGACCTGACATCTGACAAAGATCAAGGGAAGATCGTCGATATGAAGAATAAAGGATATACTGCTGTGATGAAGCAGAGTTGTGAACTAACGGATAGCGGCTCTTACACTTCAAAGATTATCCGTATGCACCGAAAATATCGAAGGTGACATAAGATAATATTGACCTGACATGTGACAAAGATTAGGTGAGATATTATACACAATATACGTATAGTATTTTATTCATACATTGGTTAATTTCAATTTGTTTTTGATACAGTATGATATCTTGCTGTCTCAACTCTGTAATTGAGGTTCACCACAATAGTAAAAAAGTCATTCCCATTGCTCCCTAATATCACCTCGGACGGCCAGTACAGTTGCAAACCTGCGTGGCATGGACAGTACGAGGTTATCAGCTCTTAAGGTATATTTCACAATTCTTCCGTGAGTGCAATATCCAGCTCTGAAACCGTTGTGGGAGGTGCTGGTCTGGCTGCAATGCGTCTGCCAGTGCATCCCAGACATACCCAACGGGGTTTAAGTCTGGTGAGCAATATGACTACTCCATTCGTCTAATTCCCCCAGCTTTAAGCATGTTTTTCACCAGTGCAGCTCTGTGCGAACGAGCGTTATCTATCAAAGAGAATCATCCTCTACAGCACCAGAGTAGAGCACAACAAAAGGTCGAAGAATCTCCACTCTATACCTCTGAGCAGTCAAAGCGCCATTGCGAACGACATAGAGACCCAATACTGGCTCATTCTCACACCATTCGTCCACCAACATGATATTTCAATGTTTCCTGCACATAAGCAGGATTGCTCCGAGTTCCACGTTCTCTCCAGATGAGGGAACAACGACGCTTGTCCGACTGAACACGAAATCTTGAATCATTTGTGAACAGAACTCGGCGTCATTGTTATGAATCCAATCCGAATGTTTCTCCACCCACGGTGTCGTAGTTTTAATGGGACGCACACCATAGGAATCCGTGCATAGAGGTCGCATTCCCGAAGACAAGTTCGGACTGTTTTAATATTGGGCAAACTGATGCTCCCTGGAAGTTGTGTTGCAGCCGAGTTACATTTAGCTTCCTGTCTCGAAGGACTGTTAACCGGAGTTGTCATTTTTTTTGTGAACGGTTCTCGTTGTCTGTCATCGCGTCCAGGATCTGGAAATTTGAGATACTCCAATAGCTGCAGCCACCTCCCTCTGTGTCTGTCCCGCTTCCAACCTTCCTACGGTTCTCCATGCCATAGCTTCGGGTAAGTCATGTAGTTGTTGCATTGTACCACCTGATCAAATGTTCAAATGTTTGTAAATCTATCGGACCAAATTGCGTGGTCATCAGTCCATAGCTTACAAACTACTTAAACTAAGCTAAACTGAGCTAATGACAACACACACATTCATGCCCCAGGGAGAACTCGAACGTCCACGACGAGCAATCGCGCGATCCGCAGCGAGACGCTTTAAACCGCTCGGCTACTCCACCGCTGCCGGATCACTATACTACCTGAACCCAACTGCTTGTGTAAATCGTTTGGCAAACACGAGTAAATACCAACCCCGTCTGCATCAACATTATGTCATTACCTCTATCTCGTTCGCCGCACTGTTATTGTCTACATACCATAGAATCAACAAAATTACATCTGCAGATGATAACACTTGAGAACCCAGATCTCTCAACAACTGATCTGTTTTGACAAGTGTAGTAATTTAATCGAGTCTAATCGAAGTGAAATGTGCTTATGGCGTCGTTGGATGACTATTCAAAACATGACGTACTCACTCCCCTTTAGAAGGCCTCCAAAAGTTTCTAATGATTTTACAGATTGAAAAAACTGCTTCTAGAGATGCAGAGCAGTCCTTCCCAAAAGCAGTAATCCATTCGTAATGTGCATTGTAAAAGCTACAACATAACATAAAATTTTCTGGAAGAAAGTAAATTTTACGTTATCAAGGGAGACACTAACTATCAAAATAATGTAATAGCTGATGACTAGAGAAACCCGCCACTCATACGCTCGTTTAAGAATAACATTATCGTCATAATACTAAAAGCATCATACTTAAAGTACTTCGAATACCAAGAGGCCAACGGTAAAACGAATATTAATCACCAACACATAGTTGTACGTACTAGCGGAGACAAACATTCCCTGGAAGCCTTGGCAACGATGATGATCGTGTGACATTTATGGCGTTAGACCCCAACTGGGGTCATATACAGTCTTTTTATATGACGCCACTTCGACGACTTACGTGTGATGATGATGAGGACGACACAAGTCCCAGTGCCCGAGCACAGAAAATCTCCGACTCGACCGGGAATCGAACCCGGCCCCCCTACGTGGCAACCCACCACGCTATCCACTTTTTTTTCTTCCTTCGGATAGATCGATGTTTTGTGGCCGTTTGTTCATGTTCGTTCTGGGTTGTTCGTTCTTTATTTACAAAGGGCTTTAAGTCCTCTGACCGAGCGCGTTAAGCAATCTCGACGGCCCACCAGACTATGGAGACCGACGAAGCCTCGCTTGCACATACTTAAAAATGAATTACGTCCGTAATTGGCATGAAATTTGCTCATGGATATTTCCCCAACAGTTTTCACTAAAGGCCGGTTCTATATCTATGTTTGGTTAACAGTATGCGAGAGCAGTAATATTTTATTCCAATGTAAAGAGCATGCAAACAAGCAAGCACACAATATAGTTAATCAGATCTCATCAATCATTACTGACTATTTACAGCTTTCCGCATTAAAATAATATATTAATTACCACATTCATTTATAATTTTGAATAACCGTAACACTAATCAGTCGCAATTATTTATTTGTTATTGGATATCTAGTTTCCGGTCGCTGTGCGATCAATCTCAATGCTTTAAAAACGTGGTTTAAAATACATAAAACCTTGCGATCTGAATATTGAGGAGTGTGAACCTGATCGTCAACAAGAGAATCGAAATGTTTTATATGTTTAAAACCATGTTTTTAAAGCATTGGCAATGGTCGCGATCGGAATCTAGATATGTAACAACAGATAAATATTTGCAATTCATCATTCAGATATTTCGTCACAGCTTCTTAGCACAATATGGTATCAAACTTGATAACCTGTCTAATCGTAGAAAAATGGTAAAAAACCTGGGACAAAAATATCTTACATAACCAACAATTCTGATTAATGGATGGAAGAATCAAGTAACTTCAGGATACTTCCTTAATATTTATGGGCCTCTAGAAGGATTTCCGAAATCCTGCGAGGCATTCCGACAAAAATACAGATGAAGACGAGTAAATAATCATTTCAACTACATACGCATGAGGAAATAACAAATAGGTAACAAGAACGATAGTGAGTTATTGAGAAAGGATGTAGGATACTGTAGATTAACTTTTGTAAACGATTAATCCACATCAGCTACGGATACCACGTGGTACTAACCACTGAAAAACGAGAAAAATTTAGTCTCATTGAGGAACTACGCAAGACAGTAGGTTAACTTGCGCAGAAGGGCAACTTACAAAGTCGTGACCTAATAGCAAATGCAAAGCTAGAAAGATAAGCGCTAAGACCTAAGGTAAAGCAGGCCACGGCACTTGTTCGTCGTAAAGGCAATCGGCAAGTTAAGTGAATTTCGAGGGTAGAAAAAGGATTACGGTTATCGGTGCTTAAGTTAATTAAGTCGATTAGATAGCATGAACAACCATCTTCGCACAGTTCTTTTTTAATAGTTGAAAAAAAAACTTTCTTAGAAAGTGACATTGCGTTAAAATAATAATCCCAACTTAATGGCACTTGGGTAGATAGACAAAACCGTGAAATAATTACCTTATATGGAAATGAGTTGAGTGTAGTCTAAGACTGACGCGGGCACAAGATGTTCTATACTAAAACAGTACTCTCCACTTCTTTCCACTTGGAAAGAGCTTTATGTGATGTTATGGGACCTTTCTCTGTGTGAACGTAGTCTGCCGGAGAAAAAAAATGAGAGGAAGGAATTAAATTCCTATGAATGTGATCCAACAAGGGGCTATCAGCCTCCCCGCCAATAATCCCTTCAATGTCAGGCCCTCCGCTACGCTTACGGCATCCGCCTCCCCTTCCCCATGCGGATCCTCGACGACAGGGGTGTCCAACTAAATTTCGACGCCACGTTACCAACTTTTATCAGACAAAAGAAAACAGCAAAGGAATCAATTTCTAAACCAGCGGAAATTAAACTAGGCAGGCGGGTAGGATGTATATATAACAGAACTTCAAATAAACATAATATTATTGACAAAGGAACATTAATGAGACACATAATTTTCTTTCTTTGTTTGGAGAGTTCCTCGATATTTGGTGATATGTCCGTTGTTGTAGAAATTCGTAGAATTCCGCTCAGATGGCCACCTGTTACCGAAGATCTCGTTTTAGATTTTACATTTTTCATTTACATTCTCGTAAGTCTTGTTGGTCGTTCAAAAACTACAATGAAACGTTGATAAATTAGTAATGGAGAGGCGTATTCGGTATGTAAGAAACTTTAATTATAATAAAATCGACTTCTTTCCTAACCAAACGAGCGTCAGAGGGGAACAGATTTTAGTATAATTTGATATCAGTTAACAACATTACAGTGTTCTATCAACTTCCGAGCACACCCGGAAATATTGGTAACACAAGCCCAGCAATTCAGCTCGTGTACGACCCTACTGTAAGTAGATACACATTACAGTGTGTCGAAACAGAAATTTAACTGTATGTAACATATTTTTCTGTGTAACTCTTCGTCCATTTTGGTAGAACAAAAGATCCAAACCTACTTGAAATTTGTAAACGAAGGCTTCCGCGGCCGTTGTCATTGTATATAAAACTCTTCTGGGTTTTGGACCGCATCGTCAAAATATCAAACACTTCACCGACGTTTCGGCCACTATTGCAAGTGGCCATCTTCTGGGTGTTACATTTACTGATGTAACACCCAGAAGATGTCCACTTGCAATAGTGGCCGAAACGTCGGTGAAGTGTTTGATATTTTGACGATGCGGTCCAAAACCCAGAAGAGTTTTATATACTACTTGAAATTGATTGGTGTGAGCTGGTTTGAAGTAAACTGAATCGTTGTGTAAACCCTCCTTAATATGTCTCTCCCCCTCCCTCCACTCATAAGATGGCAGTACAAGTAACAGTGGATGTAAGAAGAATCGTGTCTGTCTCAGACTAGAAAATCATATACGACGTCCACTACAGCGGAGTATATGACTCCTGTATGTTATTGAGCTTGTACATGTAACTTAACTTCTCGATTATTACCACTAAGGAAATTTTTGTATGGAAAACAACAATGTCAGGAGTGTCCGTTTCCACGCCGCCCGCTCTTGTTACGGGCGTCTTTGTGCTATGTCATTCTTATAATGACAACAGACAAATGTTCCGTATTAAAAAGTTCCGTAAAAATAAAATAAATAAATTGGACCAATCCTAATATCCACTTGCGCACACATACAGCCACCCACACTCTACCACACGCGCTACTTGCCTTCGTAACTAGTACGTTGACTGACTGAATTTACTATAGCACAATAATGTACAGTGACATACCTTTAATAAACCGCCCGTGAACAGTGTTCTGTAACGCTCAGCCACTGCAACAGCAGAGTGTCTATTTACGTCTCACTGACTGAACTAAGACAGGGAGTGACTGCGGAAAGAGTCACCGGAAAAGTAGGAAAATTTAGGAAAAACCGAAAGCAATTTTTTTCTATGAATAAAAATCAATTGCCACATGGTTGTAACAGCATCACTTGAGCACGGCTTGACAGGACAAGGTTTGTATGAAATAATTTTTTTGGAACATCTACCGGAAAAATGAAAAAATTCGAGGAAACCTGAAAGTGCGTTTTTTAATGGGTTTTTGATTAAATTCAACACTATAACTCATTATTCGTACGACGGAGAAGGGTAATTGAAAAAGTTTTCAGTAAAATAATAGTGACAGTTAAAAAGGAAAGTAGCAAAATACGAACAAAGTTACTTTTTCAACGTGTTTCTAAATGTACTGAATACTATAAGTCGAGAAACAGTCATCCGATTGCGATAAAATTTTGATCATTTGACGTTCAACGAAAGATGAAGGTTCTTATGAAAAAAAAAAAATTTGGGAAAGTTACCCGGAAAATCTCAAAACTCGGAGAAACCGAAAAGAGCTTTTTCCCTGGAATATCAATATCATTCGTCTGATTACGATAAAATTTTGCATATTTGACGTTCAAAACAAGAGTAACGTTCTTATGAAATAAAAATTTGGAAAAGTTTCCCGGAAATTAGAAAATTCATAAAAAATAGAAAGAAATTTTTCTATGAAACATCAATACCATTCATTTGATTGCATAAAATTTTGCACATTCGACGTTAAAAGCGAGAGTACATACAAATAAGCAATTGGGAAGCACTTCCGAGTCAACTAGTGAAGTATAAAAACTAAATCTGTGTGACTAATTAAACTAACGTAAACTAACCTAAGGGCTATACGCACTTCATGCCCGAGGGAGGACTCGAACTTCTAAAGGCAACAACCTCACAGTCCCTGACAAGGTGCCTTGAACCCCTCGTTTATTCTCGCGCAGCAATGAACAGATTATACAATTGTTGTTGTTGTTGTTGTCTTCAGTCCGCGGACTGGTTTGATGCAGCTCTCCACGCTACCCTGTCCTGTGCTAGTCTCTTCATCTGAGAATACGTTCGACAACCTAAATCTTTTTGAATATGCCTACTGTATTACTCCCTCGGTCTCCCTCTACGATTTTTACCCCACACATTCTAATGCTAAGCTGACAATTCCTTGATGTCTCAGAATGTGTCCAACCAATCTATCCCTTCTCTTAGGATATGCCAGAAACTCCTTTTCTCCCTGATTCGGTTAAGAACTTCCTCATTAGTTACGTGATCTACCCATCTAATTTTCATCATTCGTCTGTAACACCACATTTCAAAAGTTTCTATCATCTTTTTATCTGAACTCCTTATCGTCCACGTTTCACTCCCATACAGTACCATACAGTGCCACACTCCAGACAAATGCTTTCAGAAAGGACTTCCTAACATTTAAATTAATATTGGATGTTAACAAGTTTCGCTTATTCAAAAACGGTTTTCTTGCCATAGCCATTCCGCATTTTATATCTTCTTTACTTCGGCCATCAGAAGTTATCTTGCTACCCAAATAACAAAATACATTTACTATTTTTATTGTCTCATTACCTAATTTATTTCCTTCAGCATCACCTGATTTTCTGACATTACATTCCATTACCTTCGTTTTACTCTTGTTAAAGTTGAGCTTATATCTTCCTTTCAATACACTGCCCATTCCATTCAATTGCTCTTCCACTTTCCAGTCACTGACAAAATTACTATGTCATCGGCAAACCGCAATGTTTTTGTTCCTTCTCCCTGCACTTTAATGCCCTCTCCAAATTTCTCCTTCCAATTCTTCACTGCCTGCTCAATGTACAGATTGAACAACATTGGGGAAAGGCTACAACGCTGTCTTACTCCCTTCCCAACCTCTGCGTCCCTTTCTTGCCCTTCTACTGTAATAACTGCTGTCTGGTTTTTCTATAGGTAGAATATAGCTCTTCGTTCCCTATATTTTACCGCTGATACCTTCAGAATTTGGAAGAGCGTATTCCAGTCGACACTGTCAAAAGCTATCTCCAAATCGTCAAACGCTAAAAAAGTAGGTTTTCCTTTCCTTAGCCTAACTTCTAAGAAAAGTCGTAATGTGAGTATTGCCTCCCATTTTGCTTTTCCCCGGCCATGTCGCTGTCAGCCTGCCCCCGTTGGGGGTTTAAAAAATAAAATAAAAATCTGTAACTGTTCAACTTGCAGAGACATGTTGATAGCGAAATGAAGTATAAAAATAAAATGTTTGTAAATCTGTAAGAGTAATTAACTTAAACTAACATATAGGCTACACACACTTCATGCCCGAGAGAGGACTCGACCTTCCAGAGGCAACAACCTCACAGTCCCTGACAAGGTGCCTTGAACCCCTAGTCTATTCTCGCGCGGCAATGAACAGAGCATACAATTACTTAACCGATATAAAGGAAAGGCTGAGAGAAAAAATTACTTTAATAATGTCAGTCCATATGAAATGCTGAAGTATTTCCTCATTTTCTGTATGCTTTGTCTTGCCTGTTTTGTGTGTATTTAATGTGGGAGTGGTATAATTAGTCTCCTTCCTACTTTTTTAAAAAACATTTAGGACGTCTGTGTCCCATACACAATTTTGTTAATAGCATCTGCTGCAAGTAAGAATTGCTACTCTCGCGGGTCTGGCCGCTTCCCACACAAATTCGCAGTATCGCCACAAAAAGTCCGCCGGCAACCTCGCGTATGGAAAACCCCCCGGCGGGCACTAGCACCAGAGAGTCAGGCAGACCACAAAAGAGCTGAGCTATGCACGGATCGCGTCGTTTGCAAGTCGCCGCTTTTTTTTCCGCGCTGGCGTCGGCAATGAAAACAAACGTTCAGCCCCAGCCGGACTTCCCGCCCCCCCCCCTTTTCTCCAGCCCTCTAGAGACCGCAGGGAAAATATTTACAGGCGCGGTAGGGAACAGAGGTCGCATAACAAACCACATTTGTCTCTGGAAATTCATATTCTGCAGGCATATCATCGCTGGCTTTTGAGATGTAGCCGAGCATAATGCACTTCATGAACGGCGGGTATCGAACATCTCAGTTGAAAGATGGTAAATTCATACAACACTGGTTTAAAGTTATAATAATACTGCACCCCCTCCTCTCTATTGAACGTGACGATTCCATGCAAAATGTAAAAGGCCAGTTCAGACAGACATTCAATACACATAGGTAAATCCTGAATCCTTGGACAGTAGTGCAGTAAGTGCTGTGAATTCATAATATTCATTAAGAAAGAGAGTCCTTCAAGAATAATTAGTTTCTGTGGCTAGAGCTATGATAAACATATTTGATCATCAGATTTGGAGCTGTGGCGGAACTAAAACTCCTTTCAAACATAGTGTGACGTATATAAATGTATTTGTCAACGTAAAATACTGTTCTTGTGTGTTGTGGTCTTCAGTCCGCAGACTGGTTTGATGCAGCTCTCCACGCTATCCTGTCCTGTGCAAGTCTCTTCATCTGAGAATACGTTCGGCAACCTACATCTTTTTGAATCTGCTTACTGTATTACTCCCTCGGTCTCCCTCTACGATTTTTACCCCACACACTTCATTCTAATGCTAAGCTGACAATTCCTTGATGTCTCAGAATGTGTCCAACCAATCTATTCCTTTTAGTAGTCAGGATATGCCAAAATACTATGATTAGGATTTTCGTGGCGATTTTCTACTGCTAAATATCATTAGTTCGTGAACTTTTCAGAACATTCTATTCACTTATTTTGTGACTCAGGACTTGTGGAAAGTGCAAATTGTAATGGCAGCTCAGATAAAGACATTATGAATTGTACGTTGCTTGGTCATGTTAATCTGTGCCAATAATTAACAAAATACGTCACGTGACAATGTTACTTATTTCGGAGGATCGTGAAAATTTGTGAATACTCCGATTGTATAATTTTGTAGATTACGAGTTTATGTTAATATCAGTTTCTATCCAGTTGTTAATTAATTGCATTAAATTTTGTGTTTTGTATTATTGACGTACGCAATTTTATGATTTGTACAAAGAACTACAGAAAAGAGAGCGGGCCGCGGTGGAGTAGCCGAGCGGTCTAAAGCGTCTCGTTGCGGAGCGCGCGGTTGCTCGCCGTCGGAGGTTCGGATCCTCCCTGGGGTATGGGTGTTTTTGTTGTCCGTAGGTTAATTTACCTTAGTTTAAGTAGTTTTTAAGCTACGGACTGATGACCACGCAGTTTGGCCCGATAGATTTACGAACATTTGAACAACTTTTTGAAAAGAGTGCGAATTGAATTTTTGTTATTAATCGATTTTTTATGATGTATGAGTTCATTGGGTTGTTTAATTGATTTATTAACATTCATCATCATATTTCAATATTGATAACAACAGTTGTAAACTATAGACTTATTATCAGCAAAACTAGAAACACAGGTGCCTCAGAGGTAACATACAGTGCAGTTAGAATCCACTTTGAGTCGTGTTTTGAGCTGTATCTTTACGCAAGATCTTTGCTGTATAAAGTTGCCAACGTGCAGTTTATATTGTGTGTGAGGTTTTATTATTCCATCGTGTGTAATAAAACAGTATATAAAACATCAATGTTTTATTTTGAACTTCTCCAGTTTCTACAAGCCAATGTACAGTAAATTACATCTTGGTGGAGCAGATTTACTTAAACCCACAATGTCAATATGTAAGAAACACTAAAGATGCAGTTACTATAATTCAATATTGACCTTAGGATTTTGGAACTGATATCATTAGGTTTAGTTAATCGCCTATTTGCTCAGATCATACAATAATGTCACAAAGTGAATTTCTTATTGTTTCCACAGTTGCTTACACTCGATGTGAACAGCATCATAGCTATTCCCACAAAATTTTTGATCTGCAACATTCCAAAAACTTTTTTTGTTAAGTACTCTGCAACGGAGTACTGTGCCGCAACATGCAGGAGTCATGGATAAACAGCATTCTTGTAAACGTGTACATCTACATGGATAATCTGCAAGTCACCGCGCGGGAATGGCCGTGCGTTCTAAGGCCGGTGGGTGCGGCTGTTCCCCGTCGAAGTTTCGAGTCCTCCCTCGGTTATTTATATGTGTATTGTCATTAACACAAGTGTAAGTAGTTCGTAATTCTAGGGACTCACGACCACTGCAGCTTGGTCAAATAGCTTTGCAAATATTTTAATGCTGATGTAAATAAAATTGGTGTGTAACTTCTCCAGCAATGCAAAAATTAAACACTATAATGCTTTGGTATATACTCTATGGAATAGAAACTGCAAGCTTAATAAGCCAGGAAAAGCTTCTGAAAATCTAGAGGAGGATATTACGTAGAATCTACGGCCCAAGACTAGTACATGGAAACCACAGATTGAGATCAAAGAAGGGAACATATTGTTTTATCATCAAGACCTAAAGTCAAGTGACATTTTACGTATCTTTTATTGACTGACATGGATAAGGTGACAGGCAATGTACCAACGTAATCAGTCTGTTTAATTTACTTTTCTGATAACGGTTCATAACATAAACCGGTAAAGTTATAAATATAATTAACAGCTGATGGTTGACAATATGCATTTCTCAAAGTACGGGGAAAATGTTTTAACTTTTTGTCAGTTCTTACTTTCTTCAGTATTACTTTTTGCTGTTGTGTTCAGTGCTATTTTGGAGCTAAATTCGTTTTTTGCGAATTTCTGTGTAATATTTTGCCAGATTTGGTATTTTTTTTTTTTTTACTAGTCTTGTAGTTACTACATGGAAATGTCAATAAAATTTGCCTGCTTTTTTGTCGTTCACTTTTCTTTATTTGTTTCAATTTCCATAAACGTTTTGCTACCTTTCAATGTAATTTTTCTTTCAGATTCGGTGCTTTTTTGGGCAAAATTGATGTTACTGTTTTACATTTATAGGTTTGTTTTTCTTTTGCTAAGCTGGCATTTCATTTTTGACAGGTTCTGTATATCTGTCGCCAAATTTCATTTCTTTTGCCACAGTTGGTGTTTATGTCAATTTTGGTACTTCTATTAGCAATTTCGGTGCGTTTATTGTCAAATTTGTTGAAGAGGAAAACACAAAAAAGTAAATTCGATATTAAAGTTCAGTTATGAATGCTGGTAAAGTTTCGAAGTTTCGTCCGTAGGAAGTATGCCTTTTTTCTACAGATGATGAGGTTCACTTGTTTCTAAGCATGCAACATTATAAGCATCAATTTAGTTTGAAAGTAGGCAGCCATAGGCTGAAGTTCATTATTTATGGATTTTTATTTTTGTGAATCTGAACGTGTATCCGCCTTATAGCTTTATTTTGTATGTGAAAGTCATCCATGATCGATAATCTCAGTCCATGTTTGTAACTACTGCACATTATAATGTCCTTGCAACTTGCAACTGAGCTGTTGAGCAGAGGAGTCGATTCTGGTCTAGGCTAGCTGACAGACGTATGGCAACTGTGTTGTGTACTAAGGCTGAATTGGTCAGCAATGATTGTATTGAGTTTGATTTATTTCACTCTATATAAACGTATTATATTGGACAGTGGATTCTGCATCAAGAGGAAGAGAATATTTGTATGGAACGGGATTGTATAAAACCATTGTATTATATTGAAGACTCAACAAAGGTATGTTTCTTTAATTCAGTAAATAACTGAATGATTACTAATTTTTCTTATTTCCGCTGAACCTCGTCCTTCATTTTCCTGATTGTGGCATTTTTTATTTTGTTGTATGGTACGTGTTGAGTTTTTTGAGAAAAAGATTTCCTTTTAAATGTAAATGTTCACGTACCAGTAAAGTAATCTGTCCTTACATGCCACTGAATCTGACTGTCAGAAATAATGTTCACAGAGGTACGGATTGTTTTACTTACAGGGCCTAATTCTGTTTGTTAAACTCGTTGCGTACATGTGATTAGAGAAACTCCTTGATTTAAATAGAAAGACTTAATAAGAATAGGAAACTTTCACTTAAACTTTCATCAAGCTTTCACTTTTACTTAATAAATTTACAACAAGAAGCTTCAGGTTTACACGGGGACAATACTTCTATCAGGATTCAATGGGGGATAGATGACCGAAGTACACTGGTACCTTCAAATCACAAACCAGCCAACGAGGAAATATTCTCTACTGACGCACTTAACAATGGGCTATCGCTTGGTTGAGTCACAGTAGAATAAAACGAAATCCAGAGGGATAGTGTTCATTTTTTGTGACAGTTCGTTAAAATACTGAACTGACGTGCTGGACCGGGATCTGTCTCAATTGATCATTTTTAAAGGTGCATCCGTTTACTTATTTCTGTGAACGCATCAGTTCGAACATTCATACGAGGTGCATTCAAGTTGTAAGGCCTCCGATTTTTTTTTCTCTAATTAACAACTCACCCGAAATCGATGAAACTGGCGTTACTTCTCGACGTAATCGCCCTGCAGACGTACACATTTTTCACAACACTGACACCATGATTCCATGGCAGCGGCGAAGGCTTCTTTAGGAGTCTGTTTTGACCACTGGAAAATCGCTGAGGCAATAGCAGCACGGCTGGTGAATGTGCGGCCACGGAGAGTGTCTTTCACTGATGGAAAAAGCCAGAAGTCACTAGGAGCCAGGTCAGGTGAGTAGGGAGCATGAGGAATCACTTCAAAGTCGTTATCTCGAAGAAACTGTTGCGTAACGTTAGCTCGATATGCGGGTGCGTTGTCTTGGTGAAACAGCATACGCCCAGCCCTTCCCGGTCGTTTTTGTTGCAGTGCAGGAAGGAATTTGTTCTTCAAAACATTTTCGTAGGATGCACCTGTTAACGTAGTGCCCTTTGGAACGCAATGGGTAAGGATTACGCCCTCGCTGTTCCAGAACATGGACACTATCATTTTTTCAGCACTGGCGGTTACCCGAAATTTTTTTGGTGGCGGTGAATCTGTACGCTTCCATTGCGCTGACTGGCGCTTTGTTTCTGGATTGAAAAATGGCATCCATGTCTCATCCATTGTCACAACCGACGAAAAGAAAGTCCCATTCATGCTGTCGTTGCGCGTCAACATTGCTTGGCAACATGCCACACGGGTAGCCTTGTGGTCGTCCGTCAGCATTCGTGGCAACCACCTGGATGACACTTTTCGCATTTTCAGGTCGTCATGCATAATTGTGTGCACATAACCCACAGAAATGACAACTCTGGAGGTGATCTGTTCAACAGTCCTTCGGCGATCCCCCAAAACAATCCTCTCCACTTTCTCGATCATGTCGTCAGACCGGCTTGTGCGAGCTCGAGGTTGTTTCGGTTTGTTGTCACACGATGTTCTGCCTTCATTAAACTGTCGCACCCACGAACGCACTTTCGACACATCCATAATTCCCTCACCACATGTCTCCCCAACTGTCGATGAATTTGAATTGGTATGACACCATGCAAATTCTGAAAACGAATGATTGCACGCTGTTCAAGTAAGGAAAACGTCGCCATTTTAAGTATCTTGAGGCTTCGACGTAAAAGTTCCCCGGGTCGGAAAAAACGTGGACGCAGCTTCTAACGACACCATCTCTTCTGGAACGTGGATTTAACTGTTTAAATTAAGTTTCCGAAATACCGGATACATATTTCATTTCAACAGTCAGATTTATAGCAATCCACCACTTTAGATGGGGAAGATCGAACATAAATATTTTACTTATCTTGGTTCTTGAAGACGGACATCTGCGTTGCTGTTGTTCAGCATTCAGCAAAATAGTAGAATATGCTTCTGGAGATTCAGTTAAATAATCACAGACATTCTTGATGATAGTTCCATTGTGATGGAAACAAATTTATTTAGTTGTGCAACATTATAATGTTGGAAACATTTAGCCTCAGATAACATAGATGTTTACAGCTTTGTGACTACCAAACTAGTGCCAGAGCATGGCTCGCACTCAAACGTTTGCAGCATAACCGCGTAATAAGGCTAATGACAATGTTTTGTAATTCACAATTAACCAATATTCTTTTACTTTAAATATGCCAAAATACAGAAATTTTAAATATTACATTTAAGCTTTAACTATTTATCTCAATGTATGTACATGTTTCATGAAATTTGTATTTAATGTGGTACACAAATTTGACTAGTGTCTACAGTGCTCAAATTATTTACATTATTTGTGTTTTTGAAGTGCACACAGATTGGTTTTGCCAATATTGTGTAGACGTACTATTATTGAGACATGGAATTTTAATGTACTAATTTTCTAGATATACGGATTTGTATACGATTGTCGTAGTTTTGTTAATTTCTAAGATAGTTTCTTGGTACCAAACGGATTATTAATTTTAGTGCATGAAAAATGATCAGTATTTAATTTATAATATAAATTTAATTTATATATATAACATGGTCTGCCCTAATTTATTTAAACAAAAGGTATATATGTAATCATGTTGTGCTATAGTTATAACATGCAATATTGTTGTTTTCATACAAATTAGTATCTTTATAGGTTCAGCAATTTCTGAAACTAAGTGTAATGCATTTTTAGTGTTTGCAGCCATTATTTATGAAAGTATTAAAAAGTAAAAATTACGTAAAAGGACAGCCAAAGTTAAGTTTAAATCAACATACTGTTTCTTAAAAGCATTTTACTAATAGTAGGTTAAACTGAACGTGAAAATGTGATATTATACATGTCCGGTAGCGAAGTTTCATGAAAGCGGTAATCACGCCAATTTTCAAACTTGGAAACAGAAAAGATTGCAACAACTATCGAGATATCTCTTTAATTAGCGTTGTAGGCAAAATATTCTCAGGTATTGTTGAAAGGAGAGTGCGAGTATTAATTGAGGACAAGTTAGATGAAAATCAGTGTGGGTTTAGGCCTCTTAGAGGCTGTCAGGACCAGATCTTTAGCTTATGGCAGGGAATGGAAAAGTGCTATGAGCGGAACAGGGAATTGTATCTATGTTTCATAGATCTGGAAAAGGCTTATGACCGTGTTCCTAGGAGGAAACTACTGTCACTTCTTCAAGATTATGGTATAGGAGGCAAACTTCTGCAGGCAATTAAAGGGCTTTACGTAGACTGTCAGGCAGCAGTTAGAGTAGATGGCAAATTAAGCTCATGGTTCAGGGTAGTTTCAGGGGTAAGACAAGGCTGTAACCTGTCACCACTGTTGTTCATACTATTCATGGATCATATGTTGAAAACAGAAGACTGGAAGGGCGACATTAAAATAGGTCTAAACAAAATAAGAAGTCTCGCATATGCGGATGACTTAGTTGTAATGGCCGATTCGATTGAAAGGTTGCAAACTAATATTTCAGAGCTTGATCAGAGGTGCAAGTATTATGATATGAAGATCAGCATCTCCAAAACGAAAGTAATGTCTGTGGGTAAGAGATTCAAACAGATTGAGTGCCAAATAGGAGGAACAAAGAACAGGTAGACAGTTTCAAGTACCTGGGATGTATTTTCTCACAGGATGGCAACATAGCGAAAGAACTGGAATCGAGGTGCAGCAAAGCTAATGCAATGAGTGCTCAGCTAAGATTTATTCTCTTCTGCAAGAAGGAAGTAAGTACCAAGACTAAGTTAGCAGTGCACCACTTTATCTTTCGACCAACTTTGTTGTATGGGAGTGAAAGTTGGGTGGATACAGGTTACCTTATTCATAAAGTAGAGGATACAGATATGAAAGTAGCAAGAACGATTGCAGGTACTAATAGGTGGGAACAATGGCAGGAGGGAAACAAAGAAAAACTGGGAATGAACACCATAGATGAAGCAGTTAGAGCGAACAGACTGAGACGGTGGGGTCATGTTACACGTATGGGAGAAGCAAGGTTACCTAAGAGACTCATGAGCTCGTCAGTGGAGGGTAAGAGGAGTCGAGGTAGACCAAGAAGAAATTACTTAAGATTCGGTGCAGAATGATTTTGAAGTAAAAGGCATAACATCAGACGAGGCATCAATGTTAGCACTGAATAGGGGATCATGGAGGAATTTTATTAGAGGTACTATGCTCCAGACTGAGCCCTGAAAGGCATAATCAGTCTCTAATTGATGATGGTGATGATATTTCGTGTTTGTAATGTTGGCAACAGATTTTTTGCAAGGAGCGTGCAACATAGCAGAAACGATAAAGGTGACAATTTCTCGCAGGATTTCCCCCCGTCGTACGTTTCGTAACCTAATAAACGTATACTTCCTCGCGTGACCTTGTTCCGCTGCGCCAGATACGGCGAACGAAAAACACGGACGGAGCAGACAACGGGCACGGCTTCCCTCCGTGATTCACCATTCGTCCACAACAGTTCGCTCCGCCGCCCGAGAAGAGCGCGCGCACATCCTTGTTTCCTCGCACGGCTGCGCGCGAATGCCGCATTCAGGACGAGCACAAAGGCCAGAATGGGACACTCGCAGCACAAGTCAGCGGCGTAACTGCGTTTATTACTCCGCGAAAAAAAAAAAAAAAAAAAAGGCGCGGACCGCTCCGAGCGGAGCAGGTGGTGCGGGACATCTCTACCTGCTCCAGAACGCCCTCAAGCCGTCCACACACGGGACGTGCTGTCCGAACAAGGCGCAGGCCAGACGTGCTAGTTAGCTACTGGACTCTCATACGACCTGCTACATCCCACGGAACATAAAGTGCTGCTCATTGTAATTTGCGACCGCAACGCTCTCCAGCGCCCGTTGAGAACTGGCGCGTAGGTCATTGTGTTTACAAAGATGGATGTGTGTAAAATTACACGGTACCTCTGTTAGCGATAGTGAAAAAAAAAAACTATTTCATGACACGTCCAAGCTTAAGAAAGATACACACTTCCCGAATTTGTATATGTATGTATGGGAGTGAAACTTGGACGATAAGGAGTTCAGATAGAAAGATGATAGAAGCTTTTGAAATGTGGTGTTACAGACGAATGATGAAAATTAGATGGGTAGATCACGTAACTAATGAGCAGGTGCTTTACCGAATCGGGGACAAAGGAGTTTCTGGCATATCTTGACTAAGAGAAGGGATAGATTGGTTAGACACATGAAGGAATTGTCAACTTAGCATTAGAAGGAAGCGTGTGGGATGAAACGCGTAGAGTGGGACCGAGGGACGAATATATTAAGCAGATTCAAAAAAGGATGTCGGTTGCCGCATGTATTCTCAGATGAAGAGACTTGCACAGGACAGGGTAGCGTGGAGAGCTGCATCAAACCAGTCTGCGGACTGAAGACCACAACAACAATAATTTTCTACGAAAAACAAAGACGATACATTTATCTGAAAGCAATTAAGAATGATAGCAAAATATACGACCAAATCACTTTTGGCAAAAAATCATTAAAGAAATTGTCAAAAGGTGAAAATCAAAATCTGCACCAGATCCACTTGTCTTGGTCTTATATTCCCATTTTCCACGTTGTACATATCCTGCATATTCAGATGTTTACTTTATCTCTCCTTCGAAGATAATAGGTTCTGCCTGATACATTTTACTTGTTCATAGCCGCGCGGAAGTAGCCGAATGGTCTGGAGCGCCACGTTGCGGATCGCGCGGCCTCCCGCGACGGAGGTTCGAATCCTCCCTCGGGCGTTGATGTTTGTGCTGTCTTTAGTATATGGTAGTTAATAAGTAGTTTGTATGTTTAGGGACTGAAATCCCGCAGTTAAATCCCATAGGTTATACAAACATTTGAACATTTCATACACGCTAGACCACGCCTCAGCTCGACAATGTTTGTTGTGATAATTTTTGCTTTAATATAGTACCTAAATACTGTTCCTCCTTCACTGCATACGCTTCCGTAACCACGCTCTAGCCGTGTTCTCTTTGCACTGTGAAACTGAACTATTTCAACACTGTACTGAACTGTAACAGAATTCAAACACCTTGGGGAAAACCAAGTGACGTAGGGTAGTCTTCAAATTTATTGGTTCCTGTGCCCTAGCACGAAAAAATCAACAAATTCTCTCGTGAACAGATTCGTTCTTTTTTCTAATAAATAGTCGAATACCGGACATTGTAATTAAAAGAATTCTCGGGTGTTCGGCCGGGTCATGTCGTAATTTCTCCACGATATTTCGGCAAACCGACACGTTGCCATCTTCTGGTGGTCCCTGACGAATGCCGTGCTCTTCCTGTCAGTGTTGTATATATAGTCGTTACCCCCTCCACTACTCCCCCGCGCTGGTGGTCAGGGAGATGTGGAAGGGGTAACGACTATATATACAATACTGACAGGAAGAGCACGGCATTCGTCAGGGACCACCAGAAGATGGCAACGTGCCGGTTTGCCGAAATATCGTGGAAAAATTACGACATGACCAGGCCGAACACCTGAGAACCCTTTAAATTAGAAATACGCCGGGAAAATATCAGATCGCACTCCGGATATTGTAATTGTATTGAATTAACAAACAAGTTACATTCACCGTAATTAAACAAAATCGTTAAAATAGAGGGAGAGTGTAGATAACAACCTTTTATTTACATCTCTTTTTCTCCACAACCCTTGACGCTAACCAGCACGCTAAAACACGGTACTAGCGTCAACATTGCGCTTGCTCTGGTGACTGCATATTCTTCTGTCTGTGTGATAGTGCGTTGTAAACATTCCCAAAAATGTAGCAAAAAGCATATCCTCTGCTAGTTCGACGGATTCGTGACGTCCTTTTTCCACTTTCCCGGATTGTGTTTGGGCAGGCTCTGACGAAGAGAAATAGTGAACTTTCTTCACGAAAAATTAAATAAACACCACCTTTATGATTGCTTTTCTCTGTTTACTAATATGCTTGTTGCACGTATACACACTAAAACAGTAATTGCCCGACAAAATACTATCCACTTTTCCATTGTCTGCACTTCCATCGAAATGTAAAATAAATATTATGGAACATTAGTACAGTTTCACTTTCCAGTAAACGGTTCGTCACTTCCTAATGTTCTGGTGGTTTCTTTTTATTCAGGTATGTAATCTGAAGATGTGACTAAACGTCACGAATCCTGTCGTTCAATTGTTTTAAAGTGAAGAACAGCTGCAGCGGATCCTTTTATCAAAGATGAATAGTTTTAGCTGTCGATGTCAGCCTCAAAAGTTTTAAGTTCAAAACGCTTAGAGAGTTACGGAATATTTTGATTCTTGCTGACCCTTAGCGAGACAGTTTGATAGCAACGCGATCTGTCTGGTCTTTGCCCTTGATCTTTGTAACGTACGGGTAATGCTGGCGTAGCTTTCGAATGATTTTTCCGGGGTCATTGTGTCAGCGAATTCAGTAGCTAATGTGTGCGCTATGTACAGTAATCTTTGATCTCTCAGGTCACCTCAACGCGATATATTACAGGTTTGCTGAGATCTTGAGAATTCTTACGTTTATATATATACAGCACTTCGTAGATAACTTAGCACGACTCAAGGAAGAACATCATAACTGCAGTAATCTGCTCCTTCAACAAACGGTCTTGTACAAAAATTCTGATCTTCATTGAAGATTTTGAATGTTATCGGCTGAAACTTCATAATGTGAATACGTATTTAAAGTCTTTCTGAACTATAATTGCTCACTTTGTCCATCTTAAGCGAGATGTTCGAAGATATACTGATTTTTAACCATTTTCGTTACTCTGAAGGAAAGAGGAAGGGTCCTTGGGGTTTAACGTCAGTCGACAGTGTAGTCATTAGAGACGGAACTAACGCTCGGATTTTGGGTAAAGACGCGAAAGAAAACGGGCAGTGCCCTTTCAAAGGAACCATTCCGGCATTTGCCTGGAGTGATTTAGGGAAATTACGGAAAACCTAAAATGGATGCCCGGAGGTCAATTTGAACCACCGTCCTCGATACTCTGAAGAGGCGAAGTAATGCCCGATTACACGTCAAGAATATTGTGCAGCTCAGTTCGATATTGTCATAGTGAAAAGACTTGCATTCTATGTGGGAGGATAACATCAGTATTTTAACCCCTTCAGTTGTGAATTATTTTAAAAATGGAATAAAACATATTCTTGCATTTTTTCATCTGTTGTATATTTGAGCAAAATTAAAGACAAAGGTGAAGCAATGAATTAAAATTTGTGATGCGGCCGAGAATCGAAACCGGACCTTGATGCTTGATGCTTACCACTACACCACCGCATCACTAGCGATTAAGGCGCCTTGGAATAGGGTAAGTACGATTTCCCTCCATGTTACAAACTTTAATTCAGCTTTTGTGTTCCATAGAATATTGCCCCAACTGCTGCCAAGGCTCTCCATGCAGCGGAATAGCACCTCGGGAACGGACGTATTAGAACATTCCTGCCTTTAACCTTTGGCTAAGGTGATATAAATATCAATGTAAACAGAAATTCAAAAACCCTGAGATTGTTTCTTGTCTCAAACACGTCAAAAACATTGAAGACAAAGTTGAAGCAATGAATTAATTGTCTATAATGTCTTCGACATGTTAGAGTTGAAAAATAGTTTCAGGGTTTTTGAATTTCTGTTTACATTGATATTTATATCACCTTAGCCTAAGGTTAAAGGCAGGAATGTTCCAATATGTCCGTTGCGGAGGTGCTACTCCGCTGCATGGTGAGCCTTGGCAGTAGTGGCAATATGATACGGAACACAGAAGCTGAATTAAAGTTTGTGTCGTGGAGGAAAGTCGTACTTACACTATTCCGAGGTGCCTTAATCGCTAGTGGTACGGTGATCTAGTGGTAAGACGTCTGCCTTTGTCTTTAATGTCTTTAACATGTTCGAGATGAAAAACAGTCTTAGGGTTTGTGAATGTCTGTTTACAAAATTAAAGATATTTGATACTTGCTTTCCAAAATAAAAATAAAAGTGTCACATATATTTGTCAGCGGGGTCTGGATAGCAGTTAAGGATGTGAAATAAGAAGTCAACAGTTACATGTTTCTCTCAATATTTATTGTGGAACTTATATCGCAAAGTTGTTGTGCAAAATTCATAAATCAATACATAAAATAATTTCAACTATTGTTATCATGTCTCGCGCACTCCGCAATTGGTCCGCCTTGTTCACTGTTTTTCATTGTAGCACGCTATTCTGGTGACAGATGGCAGCAAGAAACACAAAACTAAAAGTGACAGATGTCCATAACACAACCCACTTGGTCTCCATGTAAAGGGAAGTCGTGGAGTGATCTAAAATTTATAAAAAGACGGTCTCCAATGTATTGGACGACAGAGAATCCAAAGAAATTCTGGTCATATGTGAAGTACACTAGCGGCAAAACACAAACAATACCTTCGCTACGCGATAGCAATGGTAATACTACGGATGACAGTACTGCTAAGGCAGAATTACTAAACGCAGCTTTCCGAAATTCGTTCACGAAAGAAGACGAAGTGAACACTCCAGTATTCAATCCAAGAACAGCTGCCAGCATGCGAAACTTAGAAGTAGATGTTGCTGGAGTAGTAAAACAACTTAAGTCACTAAAGAAAAACAAATCTTCCGGACCAGATTGTATACCAATTAGATTCCTCGATAGATATCTCAGAGTATGCTGATGCAATAGCTCCGTACTTAGCAATAATTTACAACCGATCACTCAGCGATAGATCCTTACCCAAAGACTGGAAAGTTGCCCAAGTTACTCAAATATTCGAGAAAGGCAATAGGAGGGATCTCCAAAATTACAGGCCAATCTCATTGACTTAGATTTGCAGTTGGATTTTGGAACATATACTTTGTTCGAACATTATGAACTACCTCGAAGGGAACGACGGACTCAGAAACTATCGCTCTTGCGAAACACAGCTTGCCCTTTATTCACATGAAGCGATAATTGCCATCGGCAAGGGATATCAAATCGATTCCATATTTCTGGATTTCCGGAAGGCTTTTGACACTGTACCCCACAAGCGGCTTCTAATGAAATTGCGTGCTCATGGAATATCTACCCAATTGTGCGATTGGATTCACGATATCCTATCAGAAAGGACACAGTTCGTTGTAATTGACGGTAAGTCATCGAGTAAAAACAGAAGTGGTATCTGGTGTTCCACAGGGAAGCGTTATATGTCCCCTACTGTTCCTCGTGTTTATAAACGATTTAGGAGACAATCTGAATAGCTCCCTTAGACGGTTCGTGGATGATGCTGTCGTTTATCGGTTAGTGAAGTCAAAAGAGTATCAATATAAACTGCAAACCGATTTAGACAAAATTTCTAGATGGTGCGAAAATTGGCAATTGACACTAAATAAAGAAAAGTGTGAAATAATACACATGACCACTAAAAGAAATCCGCTGAACTTCAATTACGCGATAAATCAGTCAAACCTTAAGGTCGTAAATTCTGCCAAATACCTAGGAGTTACAATTTTGAACAACTTAGACTGGAGAGAACAGGTAGAAAACAGTGTGGGGAATGCGAACCAAAGATTACGTTTCATTGGCAGAACGCTTCGAAGATGCACCAGCTCTAGACTGCCTACATCACACTTGTGCGTCCTCTCCTGGAGTACTGTTGCCCATTGTGGGACCCTCACCAGGTGGGACTGACGGAAGATATTGAGAAGGTTCAGAAAAGAGCAGCTCGTTTTGTTTTATCACGTTACGGGGGGGGGTCACGGAAAGTTACACGAATTGGGGTGAAATTGATTAAAAGAAGGACGTTATTCATTGCGACGTGATCTGTTTGCGAAGTTTCAATCACCGACTTTTACTTCTGAATGTGAAAGTATTTTGCTAGCACCCACCTACTTAGGGAGACATGACCATCCCAAGCAATATAAGAGAAATCAGATCGAAAACGGAACGAAGTAGGTGTTTTTTCTTCCCGCGCGCTATTAGAGAATGGAACGGTAGAGAAAAGTTATGAAAGTGGTTAATTAACCCTCTTCCAGGCACTTAAAAATGTGATTTGCAGAGTATCTATGTAGATGTAAATGTAGGTCTGAATAGGTTCAAGTTCTTCACTCGTTACAAATTGTTTGTAAACCTAAGGGTCCAAGCTGCTAAGATCATCGGTCTCTAGACTTACCAATTACGTAACTGACTTACACTACGGTCAACACACACAACCGTGCCCTAGGGAACTTCCAGAGTGAGCGGTCGCGTAGTCCGCAACATGGCGCCCCAGACCTCGCGGCCATTCCCGTGCGGCAGACAGACGTCCTCGATTGGTGTTTAGATTGCGTATTTTCCTTGCCATTGGCGGATGCATTCATTCATCTCATTGGTCTTCAGTCGGTGTTTGCATAATGAATGCAGGGTTTCCTCCGTCGCGAGACGCGCACAGAGACCTCTGCTACGCCGCTCGCTAATGCGAAACAGTGGACAGTGCCGGGGACAATAGAACCGCTGAGTTGACTTGTGCCAGAACTGCGAGCGAAGGGCGTAGTGACGCAGGCGACTCGCTGTTAGCCGTCTGAAAGCGCCTCTCTGTGTGTGAACAGAGTAACGAAAATTCACCTTGCGAGACGGCTACAGTAAGCCAAAGAGCAAGTACTGTCTGAGTGTATGAAGATATTTTTTCTTTTATTTGTTTATTCATTTAGCAGGTTCCGTGCGACCATGCTCACGTATCTACTTCCGTATGGAAAGATTAATTAAGTACGCCGGCCGGGGTGGCCGAGGGGACTAAGGCGCTTCAGTCACGGTCTGCACGGCCACTGCGGTCGGGAGTTCGAATCCCCCCTCGGGCATGGATATTTGTGCCGTCCTAGTTCGTAAGTAGTTCATAAGTAGTTTGTAAGTTTAGGGACTGATGACCCCGTAGTTAAGTCCCATAGACTATACAAACAAACAATAATTAAGTACTGTAGTTAATACGATGCTAAAAATGTTCAAATGTTTGTTAAGCTTATGGAACTTAACTTAAAAACTACTTATCAACTACCTTATACTAAAGACGGCACAAATATCCATGCCCGAGGGGGGATTCGAACCCCCGACCGTAGTGGCCGTGTAGACCGTGACTGGAGCGCCTCAGTCTCCTCGGCCACCGCGGCCGGCTATACGATGCTGATATGAAAATATGTACTCAAAAGAACAAAACTAAATACTTCTGAGAGTCTAATAAGAAAAGCGAAAAGCATACTATAGACATGGAATTGCCATCCGTTCAGATATATCGGAATCGTCTCCGTTAATGTCGTTCTTATCCTGACATCCCGATAAGACTCAATTCTGTGCCAGTTTTGTAAAATACTGTTACGAACGCCATCTGTTAGCACAACATGTAAATGTGGCCTCAGTTGTCTTTATGTGAACAATCTTACGTTAACAAGGTCGTATCACAGATGATGTCGCATCATCCCGTCCTGTATGGAGTATGCGAGCGCCTTCTAAATCTAGCGCCATCATTCGAGAAAAATACCAAAATTTTCGTAGTACGTGAGTGGATGTAA
This sequence comes from Locusta migratoria, assembly GCA_026315105.1. Classification (NCBI taxonomy): domain Eukaryota; kingdom Metazoa; phylum Arthropoda; class Insecta; order Orthoptera; family Acrididae; genus Locusta; species Locusta migratoria. Next base: position 939,933,693 of record CM048744.1, on the reverse strand, counting down.
GTAGCGCCACGCTAAGTGTCGACTGTAGGCAAATAGGGCTCGAAGTGTAAAGCGACTAGTACGTCGACGACTGTAAAGTGCTACTGTGTACTGTTTAATGTCTTATAACCTCATCATAGCTTACTAAAATCTCGAAAAATCCATATCTACATAAATACTCTGCAAATTACACTCTAGTGCCGGCCGCGGTGGCCGCGGGGACTGAAGCGCTCCAGTCACGGTCTGCACAGCCACTACGGTCGGGGGTTCGAATCCTCCCACGGGCATGGATATTTGTGTCGTCCTTAGTATTAGCTAGTTGATAAGTAGTTTGTAAGTTTAAGGACTGATGACCCCGTAGTTAAGTCCCATAGACTCTACAAACATTTGAACACTCTAGTGCATGGAAGGGGTTCTTCAAACCCCTTTTATGATATTTTTCTACCGTTCCATTCTTTAATAGCGCACGCGAAAAAGGAGCACCTAAATCTTTCCGTTTCCGAACTGATTTCACTTATTTGTTATGATGATCACTATGATTCTCTCTATGTAGGTGGGTGCTAACAAGATATGTTTGCATTCGGAAGACAAAGTTGGCGAAAGAAATTTCACAAATAAATCTTGTCGCAACGAATAACACCTTTATTTTGATGATTTCCTCCCCAACTCGTACATCATTTCCGTGACACTCTCTCCCCTATATAGCGATAATACAAAACGTGCTACTCTGAACTTTCTCTATATCCTCCGTCAGTCCGACTTGGTGGGGATCCCACAATGCGCAGCAATACTCCAAAATAGGACGCACAAGTGAAGTTTCTTTAGTATAACTGTTGCATCTTCTAAGTGTTTTGCCTTTAGTTTGCCTTTCCTACTATATTTTCTATGTATTATTTCCAGTTTAAGTTGTTCGTAATTGTTATTCCTAGGTATTTGTAGATGTGACTCATTTAATCGATTTATGTTACTGCTCATATGGATAACTTCACACTTTTCACTGTTTATAGTCAGTTGACAATTTTGCACCATGCAGGTATTTTGTCTACATCATTTTGTAGCTGCTTTTGATCTAATGGTGACTTTACTAACCGGTAAATGACAGCATCATCCGCGAATAGTCTAAGAGAGCTGTTCAGATTGTCTCCTAAATATTTTATATAGATAAGGTACAAAAGCGGCTCAATAACACTTCCCTGTTAACAGCCAAAAAATCACTTCTGTTTTACACGATGACTCACCGTCTGATTTTCTGACAGGAAATCGTGAATTAAATCGCACAACTGTGACTATATACCATAAGCACGCAATTTGATTAGAAGACGCTTGTGAGATACACTGTCAAAAGCCCTTCGGAAATCTAGAAATATGGAATCGCTTTGAGATATGTTGTCGATACCACTCATCACTTAATGTTAGTAAAGAACTAGTTGTGTTTCACAAGAAAGATAATTTCTGAATTAGTGTTAACTACGGGTCAATAGGTAGTTCGAAGCAGTTCACTATGTTTGAGGAAAGTATTATGTTTTGAAAGGTGAAAAGAGAAAGTCCAACTTCTTTTGTCAATAAATGTATGTACTAGAGAGCGTTATGTGAGAATAGTAGCTGTTTTATGTCATTAACTTACGGATGTAAGGCAGATCTGAGGCATCGCATTTCTAGGAAGAATCATACAGATTCACGGAATCATCTACCTCAAAGGCTTTCAAAGACGTTGAGGTAGATGCTTCCGCGAATCTGTTTGTATGATTCTTCCTAGAAAAAAGGTCATGCAGGGAGAATTGCTGGTTACTGCTGCAGAACTAATATCAGTTTATTAAGCTGCCAAGTTTCATCAGTCTTTCAATTCTCTTGACTGTACCGTACATGAATTGCGCAATGAACCCCAACTCCAAATACGCTGCAAATTAGTCTACAGCCAGGAACAACGCTACAGCGATTGCTAAAAAATAATATTCTCGCACTACGTGTACGAACGCATAAAAGAAATGTTTAATTTGACGGGATAGGCACCGACGCATCTAACCACGAGGCTAAAAAGATGTTTCCTTTACCTGTGACAGCGTAATGATTGAAAGCACCTCTCCTGAAGATGATGAGTACGACACTCATTGAAACATTGCGCCAAGGCGACGCCACCATTCAGCTGATCAGAGTTAATCACTGGAATATGCAGAGAAAGCCTGCAACCGCATATAACCACCACCACCTAGAGAGCAGCAGGGTATTAAAAACTTATTCCCAGGAGATAAGTAGGATTCTCAGTCATATTTGTAATAGCTCATTAAAGCAGGGTATTTTCCCGGATAGACTGAAATATGCTATCGTTGAACCTTTGCATAAAAAAGGGGATACATACGATGTCAACAACTACCGGCCCATCTCACTTCTGACAGCTTTATCAAAAATTTTTGAAAACGTTATGTATTCTCGAGTTGCTTCACATATTAGTAAAAATAAAGTTCTAACAAAATGTCAGTTTGTTTTTCAAAAAAGGTTTTCAACTGAAAATGCTATATATACCTTCACTGATGAAATATTAAATGCTTTGAATAACCGGACACCACCAGTTGGGATTTTTTGTGATCTCTCAAAGGCTTTTGATTGTGTAAATCATGAGATTCTTTTAGATAAGCTTATGTATTGTGGTATGAGTGGGGCAGTGCACAAATGGTTTAAATCATACATAACTAGAAGAGTGCAGAAAGTTGAAATAAGCTGTTCACATGATATAGAGGAAACAATTAATTCTTCTAACTGGGGAGTTATCAAAAATGGGGTCCCACAAGGTTCGGTCTTGGGACCTTTGCTGTTCTTAATAGATATTAATGACTTGTCATTCTACATTCACGAAGATGCTAAGCTAGTACTTTTTGCTGATGATACAAGTATAGCTATCACACCTGACAAACAGGAATTAACTGATGAAATTGTAAATTATATCTTCCAGAAAGTTATTAAGTGGTTCTCTACAAATTTACTCTCATTAAACTTTGATAAAACCCAGTATATACAGTTTCATACAGTAGATGGCATGACACCATTAATAAATTTAGACTTTGAACATAAATCTATAGCTAAGGTAGAATATTCAAAATTGTTAGGTGTTTGCATTGACGAGGGACTGAATTGGAAGAAACATATTGAGGATCGTCTGAAAGTCAGAGTATCAGAGTCATTGCAAAATTTGGTGATATACATCTCAGTAAATTAGCTTACCACCCCTATTTTCATTCACTGCTTTTATATGGGATCTTATTCTGGGAAAATTCAACATTGAGTAAAAAAGTATTCATTGCACAAAAGCGTGTAATCAGAATAATTTCTGGAGCTCACCCATGAGCATCCTGCAGACATTTATTTAGGGATCTAGGGATACTCACTGTAGCTTCGAAATATATATATATATTCACTCATGTTGTCATTAACAATCCGACCCAATTCAAAAGTAATAAGTGTGCATAGCTACAACACTAGGAGAAAGGATGATATTCACTATTCAAGGTTAAATCTAACTTTGGCTCATAAAGGGGTGAATTATGCTGCCACAAAAGTCTTTGGTCACTTACCAAGTAGCATCAAAAGTCTGACGGATAGCCACCTAGTATTTGGGACTGAGGCGCTCCATAAGCTTAACAAACATTTGAACATTTTGAACCTAGTATTTAAATATAAATTAAAGGAATTTCTGAATGTAGATGAATTTTTAGACAAAACGATAAAAAATTAAAATAAAAAAAAGAATCCTTAAAATATTGATTGTCAAGTATAGACAACATTTACTAAACTGACACGTTCCACATCATTACGAAATGTCGTATATATGATCTGGGGAACAAGTATTAATCTAATCTAATCTAATCTAGAAGGCCGCGGCGCTCTCGTGTGACGTCAGGCAGCGTAGGTTGCGCGGGCATAGCTGACTGGGTAGCCGCTGGGGCACGGCCCACTATGCCGAAGCAGCGAGCCAGTCAGCTATGAGCGCGCAACCTACTCTGCCTGACGTCACACGAGAGCGCCGCGCCTGCTCTCTAGTGGCGTTGATATAACACCATTATGTATCTGAATGGTGTGAAGACTTTAGGACGCGGCGGATTATGCGAGCGCACTGGGGCGCCGTGCTGCGGTGCGCGACGCCGTTCGAGTCCCACCTCGAGAAAGGGTGTTTGTGTAGTCCTTAGGTTAGTTTCCCTTAGTTTGGTAGTTTGTAAGCTACGGACTAATGACCAAAGCAGTTGAGTCCGATGATTTACAAACATTTTCGGAGACTTTAAGCGACAATTGTTTTAAGTAATATCTGAAGAGCTTATTGGGAGAATGGAGATCTAAACACTCAGTGGAAGAAAAGTTGGGTTACTTAAAAAGGAAGAGAGAGAAAAGAAAACGAAAATCATGAACGCAAATACCAACTGCTGAAATTATGCAAGTATTTGCTTCCTATTCCCGCATACAACGCCACAGTGGAAAGAATATATTCGTTGATATCGGTCCAGTAGATTTATGTAAGAAATTAACTTCTGTAGAAACAATCTTACAGTGCCAGTTTAATTGTACGCTAAAATATATGGAGTTTTATAAAAAGAGGTTAGGCCAAACAATTCTGGAAGATTCATAATATCGCGCCAATGGAATGGTGGAGCGAAATGCGGTTGATATCCTTGCAAACCCCATTACTGTATGTCTGTTAGTTCACTTCTGTATTGAGTAGAACATGGCTTGGCACTGTTTGAGAATTGAGACATGGCAGAATTGAAGGAGTAATAAATCCTGATATGCATCGTGTTGCCTCCAAGTTCGTCTAATGGCTCATGAATCAAGAAAGAAGGTTTCACGCCCCGTTGATTGCGTGGTCACGCTCGGATTTTTTGGGTAAGTATAGAGAAGGAAATCGACCACACCCTTTCAAAGGAACCATCCCAACATTCACCCTGGCTGAATTAAGAAACTCACGGAAAACCTAAATCTGCATGGTCAGAGGTGGAAATTCCCCACCATCGTCTCAAATGCGAGTCCAATGTGTTATGACTGTGTTAACGTCTGTCAAGAGTTAAGAGGATAAAGACAATCGCGTCCCAATCTCTGAAAAGCTTTTCTTTCTTTTTTTTCCTTTATTTATTTATTTAATCTGATCATATGAGCCGGCCGCGGTGGCCGAGGAGACTGAGGCGCTCCAGTCACGGTCTGCACGGCCACTACGGTCGGGGGTTCGAATCCCCCCTCGGGCATGGATATTTGTGCCGTCCTTAGTATAAGGTAGTTCATAAACAGTTTGTAAGTTTAGTGACTGATGACCCCGTAGTTAAGTCCCATAAGTTTAACAAACAGTTGAACAGTTCATCATATGATCTTACATCATAGCAGGCTTTTACACATACAGTACTTTTTACATCTGAGTTAGCTATAACATTCATTTTAATGGATAAACGAAGGTATTAATATCGTAATTGAAACTGATTGAATACGTGAAAAGAGGATGTAAATCAGTAGTATTGACTGAACTCTAATGCGATTAATATGAACAGTAACTACTGAGACAGCTTCTGTTGATGCCGATGCAATAATGGAAATAGTGACATTGATATTGCCAGATATAAAATGTACTTTGGAGTATGCAGAAACTGATGACTCAGCGAATTCTGATAGAAGGATGTTAGGAAATATGTACCTGGCGAGAGCAATGTCAGTCGGAAAATATCTGGGAAAAGGTATGGATGTGACGTTGTATCATCTCCAAGACAGTCAGGTCAGATATCAAAGCCACGACTGGGATATCCGTTCGCCAAAGCAACAGTGGACTGATCGATTAGTCTGACAAGGGGAACACCAAGTATGGTACGAACGGAATTTGATGGGTCGTAGGTATGTTGTGAGGGAATTGCCCCAGACCATCAAGCTAGAAGGATTTGTTCCAATGGGCCTTGATTTCTAAGAAAATCGAAATCAAATTCGCGGCAAATTACCACACGTAACGTGTCTACTTACACATGACGGTTACCGCTCAGTGAGACAGCGTGGAGTAATCGGCAAGGCGCTAGGCTCCCATTCAGGAGACCCGAATTCGATTCCTAGAGGCAGAACAATTCTTAAAAATTGTAATTGCTACTTTTTATATTTCAAAAAAATTGAAAAATAATTAAGCAAAGAAAAAGATATAAAGAAAGAAAAACAAAAATAATGAATTATTAACAGCTAATCGCGAAATCGCTTCACGAGAAAACTCGATTCGAATACATTCATTATTGTTGCAACAGTTCAGCGCACCAGTCTTCGTTCCCATGATTAAATATGCCTGGTTTGCGTCGCAACTGACGACAGAACATTGTTTTTGAATGTGAACGACCAGTGTTTTCCAGTATCGCTGATGAAAACACCTTGCGCCTGTAAAGCGGTAGCATTTATTAGACGTGCGTGGTGCTACAATGTTCTGTATTTTCGGTGCTTCTATGACAATTATCACCCAGAATTTTGTACATGTGTTAAAGATAGTGACGATGGCGACAGTGTGTAAATAAAACTGCGCAATAAGTAAAATAATCAGTTGCTACTGTGTTATTTGCTATTATCCTGATTGTTTACTAAAGCTGTAACATAGGAGTCGGTATAAAGGCATATAATTATGCAAAATAAAAAAAGAGAAATGAAGAAAAGTAAAAAATAAATGACCCGAGGGGGACAATTATTATTATTTTTTTTATTTCCTTGGTTATTTTTTTAATAGTTTTACTTTTCATTATTTTTGTTTTTCTTTCTTTATATCTTTTTCTTTGCTTAATTATTGGCCCACTTTAGGTTACGGTAGTGGGCCTTTGCTATCGTCTTTTGACAGCTCGAAATTTAAATGAAAATATCGGCTTAACTATTCATCTGACACGAAAATTGAATAACCTAATTTGTAGAGGAGAAAATTCTCTACAACTTTACTCTGTTATATAATTACGTAGGCTTTCGCGGCCAGAGTCAGATGACATAAAAGTTTTCTGGGTATGGTACCGCGTCATGTTGTAAGGCTATTACTTATTTAAGTAATAGCCTTACAACATGATGCGGTACCATATCCAGAAAACTTTTATGTCATTTTACTCTGTTATTATTATTTTTTTTTTTTCATATCTCGTAGCGTTTCAAAGATATTTGCAAAAATAACGGCGATTTTGGGATGTATGTCTGTCTGTCCGTAACGTGTTTGCTATTCTTAAGACGAACCGTTCAACCGATCAGCACCAAATTTTACAGACATGATTGTAGGCCACCAGTGACCAGAACCCCCCTTTTTCAAAATTTTCGGACAAAAAATACGGTAGTAATATCTAAAAGCGCCGTTTGTAATATAATTGTAATTGCAAACGAACCGTTCATCTGACACGAAAATTGAATAACCTAATTGGTAGAGGAGAAAATTCTCTACAACTTAGCTCCCTTGAGTTTTTTTTTTCATATATCGTATCGTTTGAGACATATTTGCAAAAATAACGGAGAATTGACACCCCTCATTAAATTAACGAAAACAAGCCGTTAGGAGATAACAAGTGACATTCCTCGCGCAGAAATCTCTGTGGCATACGCCATCCATCTTGCGTTGCGTATTTGATGATTTTCTTATTGTAACTTGCACGTTGTCATTTCGAAGCAATGGTGCACTGCAGAATTAACAAAAACACATCGTTCTTCGTACGATAAATGATAATATAGTATCTACAAATGCCATATTAGCATCAGGTAACAACGGGCATCAATAGTATGAGATTAAAGGACCCATCTTTTGAGTGATAGCCGTAGTGTAGTGGGCAACTCGTTAGACTATGATGCTAAAGGTCGGTGGTTCGGAACCCACCAGTACCTAATTTTATTCCCTCTAAAAGCGTTTTAGACACTCTTATTAATTTTTTATTATTTTGGTCCAAAATGTTTGCAAAAACTTATAAAACTACAAATCTGAAGTTAGCCGCAAAACACATCAGTGAGATTTTTTTTTTTTTTTCAATTTTGTTTGAAACATAAAAAGTAGCAATTACAATTTTTAAAAATTGTTCTGCCGATAGGTATCGAACCCGGGTCTCCACAACATACCTGCGACACATCAAAATCCTTTGGTACCATACTTGGTGTCCCCTTTGTGAGATAGCGCACACACGCTAGCACTTGCCTGCGTATGGTGTGCGTGATATTCAAACGATGCCAGACTTAGCGCAGGCCGGACAGCGCTGAACAAAAGCTTCCGTCTACGAGTAATTTACACGCATCAACTTGTATGCTCAAGACAGTGCTTACAGACAAGTGAGCGTGTGTAAAGGGGCCGCTAAGGTCGGCTCGTTGATAATGATTTGGCGCGGTGGGTGTCACGCCATTGTGGAACTTGTTGCAGCCGGGGCCAAGTGGCAGCCGCGACGCGTTTCGCTTGGCAGTGTCCCTGCGTGGCTGCGCGCGCAGCCGGCGAAGCAACAAGTAGGCCGTGTGCTTGGCGCGCGCCGCGGCAGCGGTCGCAGGGCAAGACAGGGACAAGCGCCACGCGACGACAGCTGCAGTCGCCGGCGTGGTCCGCATTTCGCGAAACTCCCAACCTCTCACGTCTGTCGCTGCGTCTACGTCGTCAGCTCTTCCGCAAGCCACGCAAAGGTGTGCGATGGAGGGTACATCCTCCTCATCGTGTTCCAGTTGCGTATCTACATCTACATCGATACTCTGCAAATCACATTTAAGTGCCTGGCAGACGGTTCATTAATCACTTTCATAACTTTTCTCTGCCGTTCCATTCTCTACTAGCGCGCGGGAAGAAAAAACACCTACTTCGTTCCGTTTTCGATCTGATTTCTCTTATATTGCTTGGGATGGTCATGTCTCCCTAAGTAGGTGGGTGCTAGCAAAATATTTTCACATTCAGAAGTAAACGTCGGTGACAAACTTCGCAAACAGATCACGCCGCAATGAATAACGTCTTTCTTTTAATGATTTACACCCCAATTCGTACAAAATTTCCGTGACGCTCCGCCCCCCCCCCCCCCCCCCATAACGTGATAAAACGAGCTGCCCTTCTCTGAACCTCTCAATATCTTCCGTCAGTCCCACCTGGTGAGGGTCCCACAACTGGCAACAGTACTCCAAGAGAGGACGCACAAGTCTGATGTGGGCAATCTCTTTGGTAGAGCTGTTGCATCTTCGAAGCCTTTTACCAATGAAACGCACAATATTTTCTATGTGTTCTCTCCAGTATAAGTTGTTCGTAATTGTAACACCTAGGTATTTGGTAGAATTTACGACCTTAAGGTTTGATTTATCGCGTAATTGAAGTTCAGCGGATTTCTTTTAGTGGCCTTGTGTATTACTTCACACTTCTCTTTATTTAGTGTCAATTTGCCAATTTTGACACCGTGTAGAAATTCTCTAAATCGCTTTGCAGTTGCTTTTGATCCTCTGTTGAATTCACTAACCGATAACCGACAGCATCATCCGCGAACAGTCTAAGGGATCTATTCAAATTGTCTCCTAAATCGTTTATAAACACAAGGAAGAGTGGGGGACCTATAACTCTTCCCTGGGGAACGCCAGATAGCACTTCTGTTTTACTCGATGACTTACCGTCAATTACAACGGTTCGGGAAAAGTCTAGTGGTGCACCGAAGACAACTACAGCACTATCGATACCGACAGTCACGCCTTCGGGAACACCTACAGTTTATACTAAAACCCCTACACCTGAAGGCTACACTAGATAGTCTGTATAGGGAGAGTGGCCATGAATGATAACTCTGCTGATTGGTTGAGTCCAGGACTCCATGCTTTTACAAAACTTGGCTGGATTTGTGTAAATGTGAGTAGCTACAGTGTGTGTTTCTGCACTGTAGAGGATTTTAAATGCTTCTGACAGCGATTTCACTGTGCAGCTATTTACAGGTTGTATTACGCACTTTTGCACGTCTTCTGTCGGTTCTATGTAAGTAAATTAACTTACATCAATTAACATGCGGTTGATCGGTCTGTGACAATCTTAGAACTTCGCGACAATTTTTATTTTTAAATTTAATGTTTATTTCAATTGATTTACTGAGTGTAGCTAATAATGTGCTTTACATAACCATTAAGGGCTGTCAAGGAAAAAATGTTTGTGAAAACGGAAGTGATGATGGCTATGTGATGCTTGTGTTCCCAAGAAATGAAGAAAGACGGAAACGGTGGGCGGTGAAACTTAAAAAGCGACTTATGAAAACGACATTATTCCCCTGTGCGTGAAGTATTTTTTGCTACGCCCCCCCCCCCCCCTTGCAAGAAAAGCCTTGATAAAAGATAGTATACAATTTTCCGTGGTATAGACGGTGCATATTGACATTGTAGTCTCAACGTACTGAGTTCATATCCGGTAAGCGGTAACAATATTTTTATAAATATTTTCATGATTTTGATTTTTGACTCGTCATACTACACAATGTTTAAACATCGCTACGGGACACGAAGTACTTGTCCTTGGCTGTGTATTGTTAGCTATTCACAATCCTGTTACTGGTCGTGACATCAAAAGGGGGAACTGACTGTTAACTCGTGGATTTTTAATTGCCTGTTTTGAGTCAGTTTCTGCTGTTTCAGTGGAGAAAGTGTTAATATTTTTGCGATTTTCTGTGGTTCAGTGTCCCCAAGTATGAACATAATGAACTCCTTTGTATTTCCCAGTGTAGAAAAATGTTATAAGATCGACAGGAACACACTTAAAACGCTTTATATGGGGGCCAAAAAGGGATAGGACAGTTCTAATTTCAGCGAGCGATATTATACAGAAAAATCTGAAATGGCGTGATTTTCTTTAAGATACATCACAAGAAACATCTCTTTTTTCTTACTCATCAACTGCTAATTGTATTTGTTACCAGAACATCGAAAAATACGGCTATTTAACATTCGCCAGACGTAGACACTGCTTCACTAGACTTTAATATACTCACATATTTAATTTAAGCATGTGTTTTAAGCACGTACTGAGTATTAAGCTAGAAGGTCTACTTTGGATTATTTCAATCGTTAAGTTGCTGCATTTCTATCTAAATAAATGTCCCGCGCCTAATCTGGTAAAAACATGGCGCCTACCGACCGACTGGCCATTCCCTATATAGGCTATCTAGGCTACACCTACACACAACGCCCCAATATATATTTTCGACCTATCACACGATGAACGCTAGATATTCCATGGTGCGAATCCGCGCATGGGTACTAGGACAGCAAAAATACGCATGAAACGGGAAGAAAACTGTCTGTTCTCTTGTAATCGTTCATTCATACCATGCAAGAACCCGAGGGAAACTGCGATTTCTTATAACGTCATTCGTTAAAAAATTGCTATTTAACGCGAAGTTGTTTATCATTTTTATTAAGTAATTGTTTTTCTCTTTTGTAGTTACCACTGGATTGCATTACTACTGCCCTGAATTACAGACTCGACAGTTCGTTTTATATTAAAGATTTGTGTAACTATGGGACCAAACTCCTTAGGCCATCGATCCCTAGACTTACACAATAGTTAAACTAACGTATGATAAGGACACGCTTATCGCTGAGGCGTGGGTTACTTGCGAAACTCCAATCGCCAACATTCTCCTCCGAATGCGAAAATATATTGTTGACTCCCACTTACATAGGTAGAAATGATCATCAAAATAAAATACGAGAAATCAGGGCTCGAACGGAGAGATTCAGGTGTTCTTTCTTCCCCCGCGCTATTCGAGAATGGAATGGGAGATAAATAGTATAATTGTGGTTCGATGAACCCTCTGCCAGGCACTTAAATGTGATTTGCAGAGTATCCCATGTAGATGTAGATGTAATAGATGGGAACAATGGCAGATGTAGACACCACAAACCCATGTGCGAGGGGTGCTAGAACTCCAGCGGGAGTGGCAGAGCAAAATCCATGACATGGAGCCTCAAACCGACTGGCATATGACGACACTTGGTTGCACAAGTATATCTAAATTTAAATTTATAAAACATTTTGCACATGAAGGCCCAACTATTTTTGGAGGTATTACCCTGGCAGTGATCTTCAGATTAGGGCACAACGACGACGAAAAGACAGACGTTGAGTTCGACCCTGATCGGAAAAAATTGACGAATACTGGGAAACTACCTCGCTGCTAATGAAAAGAACTGATGCCCGCAGATCCGCAGGAATTCCAGAACTTCGTGGAGATATATGTGGCCTGTTTTGAAATGCTGCTGTCAGTAAAGTTATATGAATATTAGAAATAAACAATCGCTGACGTAACTTATAATTCAGGGAGTCATGTGGGACATACAAGGACTACCACTGTTTCATTCCATTTCTACATTACGAAGCAACCAATATACGAGTAGCACACCGTTTCGCCAATATCTAGTATAAAAGAAAGTCTGATGACAAACAAACATTGTTTTTTGTTTAATTACTGAATTTACGAAAATCTACTAAATGAAAAAGTACGCAAAATCCGTAACACGGCAGTCTGAAAACAGTCCTTATCACGAATGCCAACGACATAAGTAAATCACAAATAACAAGCAGAAACCAAATTTGCGTATGTGCGAGTTAGCGCTGCCTAGTGCGCATGCGTGAATTCCCTAAACTTACAAACTACTTATGAACTACCTTATACTAGAGACGACACAAACATTCTTGGGGCAGAGGGTGTCCCAACTGAAAATATTTGGGAGAGTATTTGTGGTTCAAGCATCAGTCTCACTCGACAGCTGCTTGCTGTGTCTAACATATCAGTTCTGAATACTGACATATTCCTAAATGATAATGCGCTCACAAACAAACACAGCCAAAAGGTTTCAGGCGTGCTTGGTACAGTGTCAGAAAATTATCAAACATCTTCTCTGGACAATAAAATCACCAAGTCTCAACATAGCTGAACTTTATGGTGAGTGTTTGAGCAGATAATGTAGACCGAATTCATATCTCCGACATCGTTGAATTGGCGGATCTTTTAGTACAAGAATGGGCAACATTCTGTTGGAAGCTATAAAGACACGTTACGAGTCGTTTCCTCAGAGAGTTTCAGCTGTTCCCAATCCCAATGGTCGGCCAACTCCTTATTGATAAATAGGGGTGATGTTGTTTTGGATATCCTTCTGTACTTGCCCTAAAAGTAACAATTTTGTATATACATGTAGTGTCTGTTTCGAAAGAACAGACGTCATTTCTGATCCTGCAGTTGTTATTCTTTCATATTCACAGAATATATATCAACTGCGATTGAGCAAAGCTGAAAATGTGTACACAGCCGGTATTCGAACCCGGGTCTCCTGCTTTCTAGGCATATTTCTTACAGAACTGAAGACCTAACATTCTAAATGTGCTAAGTACCATTTTTTTCAAATTTTTTTTTTCGCTCTAAAGGTGCTACGTCGATGCGAGTATATTACACTAAAAGCGCTTTGTCATATGACAAATGTAAGAGGTTCTTACAGTCACCAACAGATTCGTGTTAACTCCACAGCCTTCTTCGTTCTAAATGTGCTCGACAATCTATTTCTGTGTTCATGCTCATGACAACAGTGAAGCAATAACGTGTTTATTGCATGAGGGTGAAGGGTCTCGAGGAGCTAACAGCATAACATAATGTCTGTTCCTTGTCTTGAATTGTACTAAAAGTACTGTCAGTGTAACTGGTAATAAAAGGAAACTTGTGGTTTAGAGTGACAATTGCTGTGGACAAAATAAAAACCGTGTACGTATATATATGTACATGTTCGCAGTGGCTTGTAGTCTGTTTGACTGTATAGTATCTGGTTTCAGACCACAGTTCCCTATCTTGTGATAGAAATTTTGCCTTAATAGAAAAGCACAAGCAGGTAGTTAAATATTACGTACCTGATGATTTACAGGAAGTAATTACTTCGGCACGCCCTTCTCTCCCATTCAGAACACTCAGAATGGAACAAAGTCACTTAATTGACTTCCAGGCTACTGCCGATAAATTGATTTACGAAGCTACACATCAGTTATGCTGCACAAATTCAAATCACGTTATCTGGAATAGTGTACATCAAAAGGACATTCAGTGAAATCGAACAGTGGGAAAATGTAAACAACCTAAAGAAAGGCAAAAGTGTAGACGATTTCATTCAAACACAACTTTCAGTGTTGCCACATGTTCCTCGATTGTCTGCAGCAAAAAAAAAAATTGCTTGCTATGGTACCCTTTATACCACATTGTCATAGTCAGTTTTTTACTGATTTGTGTAATGATGCTGCAAATTGAACATATGTTTCACACTGTTTCATTTCGTATTTTTAGATATGTTTCGTCAAGCGCTACAGCTTGATACCTCTGTTGTGTAAGACACCTTCAGCTTTCACGTTTTTAATTTTCTTCTTTTCGCCAATTCTATGCTATTTTCTTTTGACTTGCTCTACAGTTTGTATTAACTGGCTGTTAATAAACAGTATAATACAATAAAATGTTTGTATTAATTTCGTAGGATTAACAATGCGGATTTTTTTCCTATATATCAAAGCTTTATTTTTGGTCCTTAGCACATTTAGAATGTTAGCTCTTCAACTGTGCTGAAACTGGTTGTAATCTACCTTAATGTAACGATAACATCCGATGCAAACTAGTGTTAATGAAGAGTTCTCGTACTTTCCGCCGGGAGGAAGTATCTTCAAACCGCGACAATTCAACTAGTAACATTACTCGTTAGTTGACGTCTGTCTGGTCACACTACTATGTTACCACAAAGACTTTAAGTTGCCGCTCATTTGTCGACTACACACTAAAACAGCGGGTCACTTCAGATATCTGTAATGCAGAGCACGTTCGAAGTGACGGCTGCGAATTATAAGTATACGCGACAACTAATTATAAGTAAGCAGTGATTCAGATGTGACATATTATAGCCTCGAATTTAAACTCATCTGCTAACGCAACCACAATCTCGCTATATGCCATATATCTCAAGTGTGATTTTGCAAACTATCTGCAGTAGAAGAAAGGAAGGAAGCTTTGGGTTTAACGTCCCGTCTACACCGTCGTCATTACAGACCACACTTGGATTTTTGGGCAAGAATGTGAGAAGGAAATCGGCAGTGCACTATCAAAGGATCCATTCCGGCATTTGCCTTGAGTGATTTATGGAAATCACGGAAAACCTAAATGTGGATGGCCGAAGGTGGATTTGAACCACCGCCCGAATACCAGTCCAGTGTGTTACCACTGCGCCCCTCGCTCGGTATCTGCAGCAGAAGGCCATGATTGCTTCGTTCACTGCGATTAAAGCTAGCCTTTACGAGCAAACTTGAGATACAAATATCCAATATGCACGGGGCGTTAAATTCGCTATATTCCGCCCTGGTTGCTTACTAATAAACCCACAGTTTCTCAGAAGTGCGGCTCCGTAGCACAGTGGTAGAGTGCCAGACTACAAATCCAAACGTCGCGGGTTCGATCCCCGCCAGGTCCTAGGATTTTTATCTCTCACTTTCCACTTCTTTCACCTCTGGCAGTGTTGCTCATGTGAAAAATACCGAGTAGCACCGTGGTTCGGAACCCACGTTAAACTGTAGGTCCCCCTATAACTGGCTGGGTAAGTCAGGTCGGAGGTCGGAACAGGACCATGCCTAGTAAAGCACTGCGGTGTTCAAACCAATCTTCGGATTGTTGACTGCTTTACCTTTACCCTTCTAAGATCTACGACTGATCATATTATTCAACAATAATTGTTTTTCTCATATCCTTAATAATACAATTTCACTTTACTGTAATGTTTTGGCTCAAAGAGTAAATAGATAAAGTGTAAAAATATACCAATTTTATATCTACATCAATATACATGGGATACTCTGAAAATCACATTTAAGTGTCTGGCAGAGGGTTCATCGAACCACCTTTATCTCCCATTTCTTTCTTGAATAGCGCGAGGAAGAAAGAACACCTCAATCTCTCCGTTCGAGCTCTGATTTTTTTCGTATTTTATTGTGATGATCGTTCTACTTACGTAAGTATGAGTGAACAATTTTTTTTTTTTTTTGTTCTTTCGGAAGAGAATGTTGGCGATTGGATTATCGTAAGTATGGTGCTAAATGTCCCTAGTAAGATACATAACTGACTAGTATTTTAAAGTTTCCAATTTTTAAGCTTTTCTTTCTAATTTTTATCGTCCAGAAGATTGTAATCGTAAACCTGTCATTCGCTAGTCATCTGCCACTATTAACACCTTCACAAGAGGTCGTTGTTTAAACTTGCTTTTTAATGTTACAAGTGTCCGCCTCCGTAATCCAGTGGACAGCGTGGAAGATTTCCGCGCAGAGGTTCCCGGGTTCGATAGGAGGTTTTCTCCACTCTGGGACTGGGTGCTATGTCATCCGCATCATCATTTCATCATCATCGACGCGGGAATCGCCCATGTGCTGTCAAATGAGGACTTGCACCAGGTCCCAGATGGGGCAAATGGCCAAAATGCTACACAATAATTCTTGAATGTGGCTGTCACACTCATCCTATTTATCGGTTTGTTTGGCTAGTCGAAGTATATATATATATATTTAAGTGATGACAACAGAAATTTAAATAATAATTAGAGCTTCTCTTTATGAAACTCTGACGAAGACGGCGAAAATAGTCAAAAACATTAGCAAAGGATGGAAAATATTTGTGTTACTCAAATGAAAAATTATAGCTCCGATCTAAATGTACTGAATTAGAAAGCGCAGCGGCGGAGTGGGTGGCCGAGCGCATGGAGGCACAATGCTCCAATGCACGAGGCCGTTCCCCGCCGGGGTTTCGAATCCTCCCTCTGTCATGAATGTTTGTGCTGTCTTTAGTATAAGTTAGTTAATAAGTAGTTTGTAAGTATAGGGACTGATGACCCCACAGTTAAGTCCCATAAGCTTCACAAACATTTGAACATTTGAATTAGAAAGTTGATCTATCGTTTGCTGTTCTTATATATAAGAATCACTTTTGTTTGTAAGCTTTCGAGACGTATCAAAAACCTTTAACAGCAGGCTTCTCTATTATACGTTAACGGTCCCAACCTTGCTGCTTACAGTACGTTTCGCCCGCGGCTAAAGGAAAAAAAATAATAAAAACCTTGTTTCAAACATTATAAAGTATTATTTTTCTAGATGTAGCGTTCTTTCTTGTTTTGTTAAATAACGACCTTTTCGAAAATTGGATAGATCGTTTCAAGGGATCAAACTACAGTAACGGTTTTTGACTTATTTTCTTCGTGAAGACTTGTATTACCATGCTATTACATTATTTTGTAGATTTTATTAATTGTAAGCATTTAAAAATAACTTCGAAAATTTGCACTTTTAACCGACTAATTGAATTTCTATGTTATGAAAATAACTTTTAAATAAGTGAATTGAGGAAATTTTTTCACGAATTAAAACTAAGTCATTCTACGAGCTAATTGAGCCAAGAACATTTTTTTCGTTAAAAAAAGTAACATTTTACAGCAAAACGCTTGAAAGAAGTTAACATTCAATAGTTACGATTTCAAGATCTAAATAAGGGTTATCCATGCAAAATCTTCGATAATCTGCTACCTTCTGTACATCGAGCTCGCTTGAGAAAAAAATAGGCCAAAAAGTATTTAAATACTACTTAATATATATTTTAAATTATCATTTTAATAATTTTGTATTACTACAGCAATATTTCTCATTTAATATCTTAAAGGTTTTACTTCCTTCATGATACTTACGTTACAATTATTACTAGTTTCTCTAACATTTACATGATTACTCAATACTTTTTTTTCAAAATTAAACAAAAAATGAATTTTATCAGTATAAGTGCACCAACTCCATCGCAAGCTGTACCGAAATATCCGAGCTCACATGCTTTACTTTGTTCATCTGTTACTAACGCTAACAAAACAATGATACATGTCGTATTATTCACTTCTCAGAGAGATAAGTATTCAATGTTAACTTCCTTCAAAGGTATTGATTTAAAATGTTAAACACGCCCACTAGATTTATTTTCAGGAAAACAATGTTTCTCTGTTGCAGAAGCTCATAATCGTGTTTTTAAATGGTGAACAAATGTCATCAGTTCATTTATTTAATCGTTATTTTCACAATCCAGAATCTAAGGTACACCTTCAGTGAATGCTTATTTAAGAACTGGTATTGTTAATAGTGTCAAATGAGACCTGCAGATTATACTGAATTTGTTTGTCGAAGTTTTGAAATTAGTCTTTTAGATCAGGTATTTTTTTTTTTTAAGGACAGGATTGAAATCAACGTTTCGTTCATAAAACTAAGATAAATAAATGGAAGCTAATGTTCGCGTGTCGGTATCTGTCTGCGAAATGTTCTCAGCCTCCGTACCGGGTCAAACTGGAGTACAATTATTGCTTTCGCCGAGCACTAAAGATCTTCGTACTCTGCCTCCACAGCAACATACTTCAAAAAATGTTTAAATGTTTGTAAATCTATCGGACCAAACTGCGTGGTCATCAGTCCGTAGTTTACAAACTACTTAAAACAAGGTACACTAACGTAAGGACAACACACACCCATGTCCTACGGAGGACTTGAACCTCCGCAGACAGGCGCCTACTCCACCGCGGCAGTAGCAACATACTAAGATCATTATCATCATCATGTAGCTTTCGACTATAATCTCGATCGTCTGCATCAAGAGCTGCTGACAGATGTCCACCTTAAGTTTACTTGTGTGGTGCTTTACGGTGGTAAAGAGAAAGGATGAAGGAAGATTTCTATAGACTGGAAAAATCTTCAGGAATTCTTAATTAGACAAAGAAAACAGTAAAGTTACTTCACGTATCGTGAAACACCTGTAGGTCTTTTCAAAATTAGGTATAACGTATTTTTTTCTGCTCGGTCTTGTAGTGGCTAAGACTGACGGGCTCCCTAGAACTGCCGAGGTCAAACCCGTTAGCTTTCGTTAACAGTGGTGAGAAAATAAATTTGTGCACAAATGTTTGGGCTCCCGTTTCGCGCTGCCGAGGCCAATGGACAAGTTGTCTCTGGTGTTTACGCGAGGCAGTTGCGCGCCCGAGTTGGAGGTCCTGGTGGAGATTACTGTCAATACTACTGTGACAAGAATGGCCAGCGGTTAACTAGAGTACGTAACGTGTGGAACTGTAGGCCAATTGCCGTCTGAGGTGATCACACACCGTACTAGAGGACAGCTTTTTCCCTGGTGCCTCGCTCTAAGTAAAAGCCATGTAACTCTAGAGTACGGAACCGAGACTGCAAAATATCGTACTGTTTCACACACAATTTACTATTGTAACTTTTATCGGAATAAAATTACTTTTTGATATAACAATAATAACTTCGTGTGGCTCATTTACCTGGAGTAATTATTTTCAACACCGCCCCCCTTTTTTTTTTTTTTTTTTTTTTCTTTGAAGATTTACAACGCCACGGACCGCTGGTAGACTTCTTCTGTGCTGCAGCTGTGTTCTCAGATTTGTCTGTTGTGGCAAGGATTGACATGTGCTACTCTCGAGTTTCAATGCCTTTACTCATATCCGTTGTTCTTGTAATCTTTTACTTCCTTTTGGTAAGAAGCAGTTTGCTCACCAGATGGCAGGAGGCCCTTTCTGTTTATTCTTACAGAACGTTGTGTCCAGGTAGGTACTTTGACCTTAGGACACATTTCGTTTCCTTCCGTCCAGCCGCATCGGTGTAGACACGCCACTGATAGGGTGTGCGGCCGGTTGTTTCTTTCTGCTTTTGCATTAATTCAAGAAGCACTGAAAGGTATTTCGTTATGTATTGGCGGTGGAGCCATTTTATTTCTACAGAAGTCTGGCGTGAGTTAGGAAAGGTTGTAGGGGAGGTCAAGAGACCCTATATGAAAACCATAAAATAAATAAATAAACCAGAGCCACCCAGTGCACGGCCCACTCCGCAACGACGGCGGACGCGTGCCCTTAGCAGTAGTAATAGTAAAACCCAAGAGATGCCAAAGAAAAAAAAAAAAAAAAAAAAAAAAAAAAAAAAAAAAGGGGAAAGGGTATCTACAGCTTAACGTGGAATCCAAATCACATCGTTGAGAGGTGAAGGATGGATAAAAAACGCAGACTGAAAAAATCCAAGGTCCGACCGGGTTTCGAACCCGTGACCCTTTGGTTTTCAGTCGAGCGCTTTACCCCCAAGACCACCGGGCCGGACACTTTTCGATATTAGGGCCTCGGAGCACAAGTGACGTAACTCCACTTTTAGTTTAAAACGAGTTACAGAGATGTCTGGTATCAGAGAGACAGCTACAGTTCAGAGCTATACGTACGTATCTGTGAGGTTTCATCATTTGTTCATAGAGGGCACCACTGTTTTTGCTTTAAGTGCTGCCCGCGTTTGTTCAGAACACAAAGTAGGTATGTTCAAATGTTTGTGAATCTTAAGGGACTTAACTGCGGGGTCATCAATCCCTAAACTTACAACCTACTTATGAACTACCTTATACTAAAAACGACACAAACATGCATGTCCGAGGGGGGGGGGATTCGAACCCCCGACGGGGAACGGCTTCGTGCATCGTACCATAGCTCCTCAATGTGCTCGGCCACTCCGCCGCGGCAAAGTAGGTATATGTCCATTAGTGGAAGATAGAAACTAAAGGTTCTTGTAGTGATCATATTATGGAGTATCGTTCACGGCCCTTTCCAAAATTGCAGACTTCTGTTGCCAACTATAAGAGAAATTTATATGTATTTAATCTGGGATGATATTCTTTTAATGACTGAAACGGATAAATGTACATATGGGACGAAACAGAAGGAGATCGAAGTTCCCAAGATGTTGTGTCCTGTGTTGGTTAAACATCTTGAGGAATACGCAAAGACCTACAGAGCAATAACTGCATATTCTGATTCATGTACAGGACTGAACCGTAGTTGTAAAGTGTGTGTTTACTTGATGAAATTAGTGCTAGACCCAGACATGAAGGTGGAAGTAATAAACCACAAATTTTCGATACCTGGCCATAGCTATCTGCCTAATGATACAGACTTTGATCTGATTGAATTAGCCAGTCGCAGTACTCAGCTGGTGATTTGGTAGATATTATGCAAGGGTGTGAAAGAAAAAAAAAAAGCCTTTCATTTTCGTACAATGAAGAACGACGACCTTGTCTCAACGAAGAAACTACTAGAGAGCACAGTGATTATGAAAAGGGCTACCGCTGGTCATCCGTTAAATTGGCTGCATGTCAGATGGATGCAATTTGAACGGGCAGAGCCATTTTCCATAAGGTTCAAATCAAGTTTCCGTCAAAGTGAAGAATTTCGTGAGGTGGATTTTCGTAAGCACACGCTACCTCTTCAAAGCCTTACTTCGGTGACACTAGGGAGACTTTACAAGACCAGGCGGAGTATGACAACCAACAGAAAGAAGAATATAAGTGATCTTATAAAATTTATTCCTCAAGCATTCTTCAAGAACTTCCCACGAACGTGTCTACTCGTCATTCAGATTTCCGAGTTCAGATTTCCGACGACGAAATCGACGAACATATATTCACAGAATGTATTTGAAGTTACAATGCACAAACTATGTAACTCCTTTCATTTTTGAATATAGTAAATATAGTACGCAGCATTGGTCGTTTTTTATTAATGTTTTTGCAGATCGATCTCGATCACATAATGATCATCTTCAATGCACCAGTCATCGTAATGTCAGCTATGCATAATCATATGCCATATCAGCTGAATGTAATAAATTATTTTTAATAAAAAAAAATTAAATAAATAAAAAGTCTGTTACATTCAGCTAATATGGTATATGATTATGCATAGCTGATATTACGATGACTGGTGCATTGAAGATGATCATTATGTGACCGAAATCGATCTGCAAAAACATTACTAAAAAAACGACCAATGCTGCATACTATATTTACTATATTCATTATTCCAAAAAAAAAAAAAAACGGTGTCAAACCTCCTTTCATTTTTGTTTAACAAGTCATTTCCTGTATAATATTTTGTATTGTTAATATATTTCGAGAGACTTTTGTGCATACTATCCTGTATACATAAATAGAAATAAATTATTAACATTAATAATTTATATTGCCGCGGTGGAATAGCCAAGCGGTCTAAGGCGCCTCGCTGCGGAGCGCGCGGTTGCTCGCCGTCGGAGGTTAGAGTCCTCCCTGGAGCATGGGTGTATGTGTTGTCCTTAGGTTAGTTTACCTTAGATTGAGGTGTTTGTAAGCTACGGACTGATGACCACGCAGTTTGGTCCGATAGATTTCAAAATGTTCAAATGTTTGTTAAGCTTATGGGACTTAACTACGGGGTCATCAGCCCATAAACTTACAAACTACTTATGAACTACCTTATACTAAAGACGGCACAAATATCCATGCCCGAGGGGGCATTCGTACCCCCGACCGTAGTGGCCGTGCAGACCGTGACTGAAACGCCTCAGTCTCCTCGGTCACCGCGGCCGGCCGATAGATTTACAAACATTTGAACATAATATTTATTCACCTCTTAATGAATGCTCCTCTGACTCAAATCTACCGTAGGTGGAACCCCTCATATCTATATTCTGGATGATATGTCGGCTAATTCACTGTTTTGAATTCATAAAAATGTTCAACTGTTTCTGAATCTTAAGGGACTTAACTGCGAGGTCATCAGTCCCTAAACTTACAAAATATGTATGAACTATCTTATACTAAAACGACACAAACATCCATGCCCTAGAGGGGATTCGAACCCCCGACGGGCAACGACCTCGCGTATCGGAGCGTAGCGCCTCAATGCTCTCGGCCGCTGCGGCGCGGCGTTTCGAACAGTATATATAGGCATTAACACTGAGAAAGAAGTTCTGGGTATGGAGGCTTCATTTCAAAGAGTACTTGGGTAAAAGCATTTAGAGTTTTCTGTGATCATAGAGCGCGGGTATGTTCGTATGCTAAATGCGTTCGCGAAGACGACGGAATGAGGACCGATTAAGCTGGTGCGATGCTTACCTGTCAGCTTCGTTTTAAACATATATACATGTCTTTTGTACTGCAACAGGAGCATTATTCAGTTGCTACTGTTCCGTCCTGTTCACAATATACTATTACCTTGCACAACGGTTGACTATGGTATCAAAGTAGGATATTTTTCAGTTGGTTTCAGTTACGGCCCTTCTTGGCGATTTTAAGTGACACTATTGACATTAGTTTATTGTTTACGTGAATAAATGTGATGCTCCGTCAGTGGTATGGAATTTTTTTCCCCACAGACATGCAAGAATTTCTGAAGCTATTATGTGATTCTTACATAACCATTACTAGTTTATAATAAATACCTTCACGATTGTCGCTGCAAGCAATGCGATCAGGTTTTCAAGTACCGCGGCTTTTTCCACGGCAGCTTACTGGGCTGAACGGAATGGTACGTGTGGCAATAGAACGAAACACGTCATTTGGTGAAGACAGCCTGACGGGTAGAATACAACCTGGAACCAGAAATGTAAGAACTGTTGCCGTTCTACAAGTAGTATCAATGTGTCAAAATCTCACCCGGTTGCAACCAAATGAAATTTATGTTTATCACATCTGGCATGTTTGCTGCCAATAACATTTACTGATTTATCGACGCCAATTCGGCATGGTCACTGACACACACACACACACACACACACACACACACACACACACACACACTAAATTCTGAAGTGTTGTGAAACGATCAGCAGAAAACCACTGAAAATCTAGCTCGGAATGGAATACAGCACCCGTTCAGAATTTCTATATCTATAAATGTGAATGTCTGTTCGGTGTACGTTTATCACGTCTGAATCACAAGACATAAAGAGCTAAAAATTTGTACAGTTATTAATGTCTACCCGGGGAAGGCTTTAGGAGCGGGTTTATGGCGATCGGATAGCTATTTATGTATATATATTAACGTGAATGTTTGTAGGGGGTGTACGCTTATCACGTCCGAACGACAAGACGCAGAGACTTAAATATTTGTACAGTTACTAATTTATACCCGAGGAAGTTTTTAGGCACGGTTTTATAGCGATCTGATAGATATTTAGTAATTTGAAGAATATAATGCGAAATGCGGAACAATAATTACTCTTTGAAAATAATATTTACTCGTTGAAAATGGTTTTATTGGTTGCATTTTTGCTTGAAGGTTGATAATGATGAAAGGGTGGAGTATATTGGGATGGAAAGTTATCGGTGTTTATCAGAACGAAACGAATGGCCTGTGTGTAAACGTTGTCCAAAGTCTCCCGCTGTACACCACAGCTGTTCCATGCCGATAGCTATAACGGGGTGGAAGATATGGTGGTTGAAAGTCGTCGGATTATAAAATAATTCGGACTGAAGGCCAGGGATGACGTTCGCGACTCTATAGCAAGGAGGTTACATACGGCGAAACGTGATGCCACAGACCGATCTTTGGTCTATGCGTGCTACAATGTCTCCAGCTCTTTCTCTGTAACGATAAGCAAACGAATAAGGAAATATAAGAATAAATAAATAAAGCAGTAAAACGAAATCTCTTTTAATACATCTCTTTAAAAAAATCGATTTGACGTTTCGCGCATTATCTATCATAATCAACCAACACGCGAGCGGAGCCGCGGGTTTAAGCTAGTATGTTATGTATATGTCCCAAGTGAGTTGCTTCTGCTGCAGTGGTTTCCATTTCTTTTATTTTTTTTTTTTTTTTATTTATTTATTTATTTATTTATTTTTTTTTTTTGTGATAAGACCTATAATGTTCTGGAAAATTTTTATAAACTCATTGTTTATAACATACACGTTTAAAACAAATACATAACAATTAACAGTAATATAAAAATACACGTATGTAATATGCAACTGGTGTTATTATTACATCATTTTGAGTAAACTTTCGAAAATTTTGAAGAGTACGTTATTAAACCAAACGAACAACGTTAGTGTTTTACTTTATTCTAACTTAATTAAATGGTTCTCTCTGTGAGACTTTTGAACTTGTTAAGTCTTGTGATTACTTCCCTAGCCATACTGAAGCTTGCTGGTTTTTGACGTAAATAGTAAGCAAGTGGTTAGGAATCATGTTCAAAGCAGTAGTTTAAAGTACTCCATATTTCCCTTTTCTTGTCCAGTCAAAGAATAAATTACCTTATACTTCCATCAGAGTCTTCCTCATATGATCAATGTTTTGACTTTTTAAGATTTCCTCTACAAACAGATTTCTTTTCCATAACAATTCATACGGCATTCTTGGAGATTAACTACTGAAACAATAACCAACTTTAAGAAATATTCTTGGACGAAGAAATTTCGCTGCGCATAACATAAAAACGTTATGTTCTTAAAAGCTTCCAATTTAAAATATTAGCCTATAACTCTTATCAATTTCGATTATGAAGCGGTTGGACTAGATTGTTAAGTTTTTATCATGGGGCGAAAACTAATATCAAAATAATAAGATTTATGAAAAACATTTTAATAAATTTTGGTAAGTAAGTTATTTTAATTTGTATCTTTATGGACGTCCTACGACCCACTTAAATAGATAATTCACAGTGTTGTGCCTTTTTTTTTCATAGAAATTTGAGTACCTTTACATACATATAAGACATAGATGCAAATGCGGGACTTCCTGTGAAGCACCTCAATACCAGCTCCTAAAACAGTATATGGACAAAGATTGCACTAGCTACCTAACCAATATAGTTCCATTTTCAATTTAGAAGTCTGTGCATAGCAGAGCATTAAAATTTGATTTGTTTTTGTTATTCCTTGGCAGGGACTATTTCGATGGTGTCACCCACGCTTTCGCTTATTAGGATAATGTTTTCATCTTTACGTAACAATTACATCGAATATCCTATATAATATTATTTACATTTTTTACTCCTAGTTTCTTCCACAATGTTCCCTCAAATGATCCTTCCGAAGTAGACATCGTGAGGAAATAATAGGGGCAATGCAGCTCATGCTTCAGTGAAGTAGAGAAATCAGTGCCCTATATTCAAATGAAAAATGCTTTAATGTTGCACTCCTTTTTTTAAATATGTCGACAGTGTTATCAGGAAACTCATGCTCCGATTTTCGTTATGGTGCGCTAATACAAGAAATTCCTGGTAGCATAACACATTCCCATTCACATCCGCAGTCTTTATCAGCCAAAGTTCTTCTTCTCTAAATTAAATAAATAATACATTATTTTTATTTATAATTTCAGTAATTCGATTATGTTTGGCAAGAATTACGAATGTGGTTAAATAAAGTTACGTGTATGTCCGAAATGGGTCTAGTTTCTTTACAGAACGTTCTCAGTAACAAGTGCGAATACGTTATTTTTTATCTTCTTCTAGAACTCTTGCACAGGAATTCTTGCTCTCTTCATCTAGCTTTAGTCCTCGTTAGATCTGAATGGTTTTCTGTCAACATTTAACTTTACCCTGCGGCAAGGAACTGAGGTCGCCAAGTTTTTGCGTAGAAGTTACAGAAAGAGAAAGAATATACCGTAGTTAAACATTGGTAAGGAACGGAAAATACATTGCTTCAGAAGACAGTAATAATACAGTGATGTAAATGAAACAAGGACTTCGCCTGCAGCGATAATCTCAATTTCTGAATGTATCCACGTACTAGTGATTTCTTCAAACGTGAGAACTATCGTCCAACAAGAAATTCAACTGTCAATTCTTCCATGACATTTGAACTGGAACGCTGGAACAGAGGAAAGGCGTATCGTCTAAAAAATCAGCTACATAATTCAAGAATGATATGAAGTAAGGGTGCGTTGTCAATGTGAATGACAACTCATAGGGTACATTCTGGTTACGTAACATTTTAATTGTGACAATTTTAAATAGTTTGCATCTGTCGTAAGTGTTGATTTATCACAATGAAGTTAATTCGAGAATGGAATGGGAGATAAATAGTATAATGGTGGTTCGATGAACCCTCTGCCAGGCACTTAAATGTGTTTTGCAGAGTATCCGATGTATATGTAGAATATAAAAAAGTGTTTTAAAATTCCTGCAAATTTCTCAATAGTGGAGTCTATAAACGAGCCACGTGTAATACTTTCAGCTATAATACAATGTAAGATGGTTGTCTGTCGTCTAATCAAGAAATAGCTGACGAAAAAAGTATCGATTAAATAAAAAAAGTTCAATCTTTGGCCATTGTCAGAAGTTGTCGACGTTTGGCGACGGCGGATGAAATGTTTTCGCAGCTTTTGTAAAAGTTAATTTTTTCTGAGATAGGTATATCTTACTTCGGTTTTTAATCTAAAATTCTGATCAGTAAACAATGATGAAAACTAGGAATGAACGTAAAATAATAATGTAAGTCTACTTTTCAATGAGCGTCCAAAATAAATCGCGGGGATCAGTGCCAAAGATCGTACTTTTAAAGATATCGTAACTGCGTAGAACTTTCGAAGAGTATTGGATGCGTGGAGATTTACAACTCCGGCAGAATTTACAAATGGTACTCTTTCTTTTAATCTCCATTACATGTTAACTAACGGTTTTAATTAATTTCCGTTTCTTGATTTTCGACTGTAATTTTTTGTTTTAATTTCGAAGTCTTTCATACACCAATCCTGTGCTAAAAATCAGATTTCATTGAAATGTGTATGTGGCAGAAAAGGAATGAAATGTTATGGCAATTAAAACAGAACACGTCTTCAGAATACTCTCAATACAGCTCCAGAAACATGAAAATTATGACGAATACTGGTTTGTTTCCTTCTATTAAGTCACGATCTATTTCTTTTCATAACTGGTTATTTCTAGGCTTCTGGCGCCCACTACGATACGTTGGCAACAAATTTGCATGTCGACGATGAGTAAATCGTAATGTCCTATTTTCTGTTTCCTTTGACGGACACCGACCATCGTATGAGGCAACGGTCACATGCTGGATTTCAAAAGCCACTGGGGCCACCCACCTGTCGCGACAATAATGCCGCGCGCGGATACGCCGAGGGTGCGTGGGGTAGTGGCGTGCATGTATAACTGGCGACAGAACTCACCATGTGTAGCTGGCAGCTTGGCGACGAGCGCGCTGGAGATGATCGACGATCCTGGATCCCGTGTCACTCCACCATTCACGGAGGGTCGCTCGTGTTATTAATACGACGAACGGCGGCGAGCTCTGTCGCCGCTTGCAGACTTCTCACAAACGAAAAATTGATGACAATGCTCTCCTTTTATGTAAACACTTTTACTTCACCACAATCACTCGCAAGAAAAGAAGACGGACAAAACAGAACAAACCAACAATCACTTCTTCGGACGAGCCCGCGCGGCGGGGGAAAAAATTCACTGAGAGCAGAATCCTCCACGTGCGAAACCGCAGGCACCGGCGAATTAATTAAACCAAAAAAAAAAAAAAAAAAAGTGAAAACTGAACACGGTCACGGGGGAAGAACTCGTTTGGCTCCCACTGCTAAGAAAGCTCCGTCCGGCTCGTGGCGCTGCTTCGGCGAATTGTTACGCGCGGACAGGCCGGCTGCGACGTCGTCTGCGTGCCTCCCTGCACTAACTGTTGCTCGCGACTCAAGTTACAGACGTAAACATACACACACACACTCGCACGCCCGCCCGCCTGACACCGCCAGACTTTTCCGTGCCCGCTTCGGCAAACTTCGGGTCATGCTCTAACCAGCTGTGTCGTGACGCCAGCGCCCGAGCGGGGAATGCAGAAACCACGTGGTGACTGCCGCGGTGGCCGTCGCGAGAGTCATCTAGCGGGGGCTGCTCAAAACTGCTGAACGCTTACGCGCACCTCTTCGAGTCTGTCGTGTTATTCGCTGTCTTGTTAAGTCGAGGAGGAGCGATAGCTTCTGTGGAGGAAACCGACTTCATGAGACCCCTCTAGTAAGTTTTAATGGCCACAACGTTTTTGCAGCGTCTGACTCGTTTTTCTAAGGTTCTCTGCTCCGGGATGTTAAATGCGTATCTTAGTATATCATATTCACATCAGCACTTGACTAGAAAAAGAAATTCCTACCTTTTTGCTTCTTTTCCGTGAAGGTATCAGTGCGACCTAGATTTAGCGAAGACACTCGCAACTCAACTATAAGCACATAAAAACTACATTCCCACAGATTTTTGTTATACTGTGCGACAGCAGAGCTCCAAGTGGCCGGCAAGCTAAATTTCTGAATACGATATTGAATGTGTACGAACAATATCGTTTATATTCATTGTAACATACCTTTTACACTACGGACGGTATGTAGTGCTATAAAAGTAGGCAATAACTTAAAATAGCTCCATGTTTGTCTTTCTTAGATTTCCTAAGATTCCTGAGGAGGTACGAATCGATACATTACAGAATACTTCATTTACAATTGTAATACGAACCTTTTACTGAATAGTTTAAATTTCCAATAAAAATAAAAATGGCTTTGAAACACCAGGGGGCCTGCCCTTTGGCAGAATGACGTCGCTTTTCTGCTCAGGAACGATATGGTTTCTTCACTATGTAAGGAAATAAGAATATCTGTTGGGGATATTGGGTGAAAAGGTGTTTATTTTATTGAAGAAAAGTGTGAGTGGAGGTAAAAAAATATATAAATTTTGATTTACGTGTTATTAACTGTGGTGGCTGTTGTTGTAATGTTTGAGCAACATAAAAAACCTGACCTTAATTTCGTGGTTGATTACGTTAAACTCGTAATTAATGCAAGTGGTGCAGTTAAATTTTGAGAATATTAAGCAAGACAATCAGTGTAATTATCAAATACTATGGCCCTATCTGACAAACATTTCAAAAGATCACTCACGTTTCCTTTCCTTACAAAATCTCCTACAGAGACTGTGCACAAACAGATAGCAGAAATTAACTTACGCCGTCTGTGCAAAACGTATGACTCAATTAGTACGCTAATAGTACTGATAATTTAGAAAATTATGAATAGTAGGATTTTTTAACATCAAGTGATTGGCAAGTGGGTGCAGTCCAAACCACTAAAGTCAGTATCTGATAAAATTAATTCACTCAAGCAAATAGGAAATTTAAGTAAATCAGTCTTAATTAATGCTATGCATATGACATTAGTACGAATTTGGTTCTTTATGGGATAGATGTGGCGGTGGCTATTATTGTTGAACTTGAAACGTGTCCATAAAAAATATTTTTGTAAGAAAATGTCTAATATTGTGCCTCCTGTTTTGTGTCGAGTAACTTGCTTGCAAGAAAATGTATAATATCACTTCTACTGTGTGTATCGATATGTGTACTTAACTCTGTGAAGTTTCATCTTTGGCAAAGATCATGTATTGCATAGCATTGTAACTCGCGCAGAGAGAGAGAGTGGGACTTGTGGTTCAGCTCGCTTAGAGAGGGGTTGAGTTGAGTGTATGGCTCCGACAGAGCAGAGGCTGCTGAGCCAGCAAGTCGATTTGATTGTATTTGGAATATGTGGTGTCGCACAAGTACAAAGTGCGCGCCACCTACTTTCGCCGCGCGCCGCCATGCACGCACGGCGCGGCGTTCTTACGACGACAGCCACGAGCGCCCTCTGCTGCAACTCCGCTCGTGGCCACCACTGAACGACATCGGACACTTGGGACTGAGTTAGGAACCAGTAAAGACTTCGGAATCCGATAGGCACCAGTGAAGACTTGGCTATCAGTTAGGCACTAGGCAGGACTCTAGCTCAACTATGTATCAACATTCTGCAGTACTATGTAAAAGTTAAGTATTGTATAAATTCTGTGCAATATATATCTCGTCCTAATTTACCCTAGTGTTTCTAGTTTCTGGCTGCTCCCCTCCGTACCTGCACCAGCGTGCTATCTATATTCCTGTGTCGGTCTCATTCCACTCGGCCACCGACACCTACGACGGAACGGGACACAAAAGCGGCGACGAGGCTGGGACACAAAAGAATGTATATTGTATTGTATTGTAACACCGCTGGAATAAAGGCACACAATTTTAATCTGCCAGGAAGTTTCATATCAGCGCACACTCCGCTGCAGAGTGAAGTTTCATTCTGGAAACATCCCTTAGGCTGTGGCTAAGCCATGTCTCCACCATATCCTTTCTTCCAGGAGTGCTAGTCTTGCGTGTTTGCAGGAGAGCTTCTGTGAAGTTTGGAAAGTAGGAGGCGAGGTACTGGCGGAAGTAAAGTTGTGAGGCGGCATCGTGAGTCATGTCGGGATAGCACAGTCGGTAGTGCGCTTGCCCGCGGAAGGCAAAGGTCCCAGGTTCGAGTCCCGGTTCCGGCACACAATTTTAATCTGCCAGGAAGTTTCATAATAAGACATCACTCCTTCAGCGGCTTACCCACCTCTAGGAGCGCTAGTGTCGTTGCAACCGTCAGTTGGTAACAACTTTCACAACGGTAAGTGGCGCGACTGTTTTAGACTGTACTATAAGTATCTCGAAAAACAGCAACCAGTCGCCTTTTATGTGGAATTTTTTAATTAATCTTTTCGGTTTCTACATGCCTAGCTTATCATCAAATGTTAACATTAATTTTACATTATATTTGGCGTACAGTGGGATTAGCAGATGGGTAATTTCCAAACATTCTTGGAAATTTCCGATATAGATGAGACAGAAAAAATTTAACAATTAATAATAACAACGACTTAAAGTTGCTACTTACATTTGGTATTTTTGTATCCCATCCTCGTCGCCACTTTTGTGTCTCGTTTCCGCCTGTTGTCGTGGGTGTCGGTGGCCAAGTAGAAACAGACCGACACAGGAATAAAGGATGCACGCGTGTGCAGGTTCGGAGGTGACCAGCCAGTGGGACAGCAGAAACTAGAAACACTAGAGTAAATTAGAACGAGATATATATTTCATGGAGTCTTGGTAATACTTAACTTTTACATAGTTCTTGACTGCAGAAAGCTGATACATAGTTTAGATAGAGGCCTGCCTACTGATGATTCCTAGTGCCTATCCGATAGCCAAGTCTGAACTGGTGCCTATCTGATTCCCAAGTGAACGATGTCGTTCAGTGGTGGCCACGAGCGGAGTTGCAGCAGAGGGCGCTTGTGGTTGACGTCGTAAGAACGCCCCGCCGTGCGTGAATGGCGGCGCGCGGCGTAAGTACGTGGCGCGCACTTCATACTTGTGCGACACCACACCCCTCGCCCCCAAACCGCCGCGCCGTCGTGGCGTAGGACTGAGGGCCACGGCGACGGCACTGACAGAAGGGCCTGGGCGGGGGCGTTACTGGTGGGACAGGCGTCGTAGCAGACGCTGGGATCGAGACGCCGTCCGCGCCCCGCTATCCACCTTGTGATCCCCCGGGAAAGCCACCAAAACGAGGGGAAGGTTGCACGCCTCCGCCCAGAGGGAGCAGGTCATTTTCTGAGGTACGTGGCCCACGCGGCGGGGGCACGCACGGTCCCGGAGTTCCTCTCGGTGACGCTGTCATCTGCGGCGGCGATGGAGGCGGAGAGGCAGACTGCATAGGAGGCACGTCCATCTCCATTGGTACGATCTCGTAGTCCGGGGACACTGGACCCGTTGGCGAGCGATGTGGCTGTGCTCCCTGGCGGTGAACTGGGTCTGGAATCAAGAAATCAGAGACAGGATCGCGCGGGCTGTGCAGGCTCAACTGGTTTGCGCAGCGCCGCAGCTCCGACCCTGTGGAAGAACGTACAACATACATTTGCGACCGAGTACGCACTGAATGGTGCCCGGCATCCATTGTTTCTTCATTCCAGCAAACACCCTGTACAGCACCGGCGTAAAAACCTGAAAACGCGTAGCGCCATACGAACCGACTCGGTGCGTGGGAGGCTGCAGCAGGTGAAGGAGAGTGCGTTGACGGCGGCCGTGTAGCGGTTCGGCAGGAGACGGGCCGTCACGTGGCATGCACCGATACGTGTACAGGAAAATTTGAAGAGCTTGCTGCCTGGAGTGCTGACCTTTCAACTTTTCCATGTGAGACTTGAATGTTCAATGCTTCACCATTGGAATGAAGGTGCTGAATGCCATTCACACGACAAAACTGTTGAATTTCGCACTAACAAACTGAGGTCCATTGTCACTGACAATAGTTCCAGGCAAACCTTCGATGCAAAACACTGATGTGAGGGCACTAATTATACTAGATGCCGTTGTTGAGTTCATGGCAATCACGAAAGAAAACTTGCTGAAAGCGTCTACAACAATTAACCAGCGCGTATTCCAGAAAGGTCCGGCAAAGTCAACGTGTAAACGTTGCCATGGTCCCTTGGGGCGTGGCCAGTCCGAGAATCGTTGCGGAGGAGCCGCCTGATGCTCCGTCATGTTCTCTATCTGAGCGTCCATACCAACCCAGGTACAATGACGTCTGGCCAGTTGCTTTGTCCTAACAATACCCCAATGTCCTTGATGCAAGAGGCGTAAGACTTCTCGTTGCAGGGAACGAGGAACAATCACTCTTGTTTGGTCGTTGTCGGCATGCAACAACAGAACACCCTGACTTAAAGACAATGCATGACGTTGTGCAAAATAACGTCGAACCAGAGGCCGTTCAATGTCTTTGGCTCTGGCAGGCCACCCTGAGCGAACGAAACGAGCTACCACACTTAAGTCTGCATCCGCAGCTGTTTCCTGTGCAACCCGACGAGAGTTCAAAGGGAAGTCTGCGACAGCGGAAGCATCTCTGGAGTCTGACAAGATGTCATTTCTGAAGAATCAAATGACACATCCTGGCCAACCGGAAGTAGGGAAAGTGTGTCCGCGTTGTCATGTTTAGTGGTAGGTCGGTAAAAAATCTCATACTGATAATTAGACAGTATCTCGGAAGCTTTTGTGCCGTTCGTGGCGGAATTGGCTTTGTGAGTGAGAACAACGACGTGAGAGGCTTGTGGTCTGTCAACAAATAAATTTTCTGCCATAGAGATAATGATGAAACTTTGTGACGCCGTAAATGATTGCTAAGGGCTCCTTTTCTATCTGACTGTAATTCTGTTGCGTTGGCGTCAGTAGCTTGGATGCAAAGGCAATAGGACGATGGTGAGATCCAATACGATGCGACAATACTACGCCCAGACCATATGACGAGGCATCCACTGCTAGCACTACAGGCTTCTGTGGGTCAAAGGGAATCAAGCATGCATCACTGAGTAGTGCAGACTAATTTGTAAAAGGCAACCTGACAATCTTTAGACCATACAAAAGGAACATTCTTCCTGCGTAAGTGGTGTAGTGGAGCTGCAATCTGAGAGGCATTGGGAATAAACCTGAAATAATAGTTAAACTTTCCCATTACTGCTTGCAATTCGTGCACATTCTTAGGAGGAGGCAAATCTTTGATTGCCCGAAGATGTGACTAAGGGATGGATTCCTTGGGCATTAATCACATAGCCTAGGTACTTTACTTCAGTTAGAAAAAACGAACACTTTGCTTTATTGAAATGTAGACCTGCTGCAGTCAACACTTTGAAAAGGCGCTCCAGGTTTGCTAAATGTTCTTCAACTGTGCGTCCTGAGACCACTATATCATCTAAACAGTTCGAGCAGCACGCTACAGAAACTGTCAGCTATTCCAAAAAACGCTGAAAAATAGCGGGGGCGAAAGAACTGCGAAAGGGTAGGCGTTGAAAAAGGCCCATGTGAGTATTAATGACGAAAAACTTTTTTGACTCGTCATCAAGCGGAATCGGTAAGTATGTCTCTGCTAAATCAATCTTAGAAAAGAAGCGAGACTGTCCTAATTTGTCCATAAGTTCCTCAGGTCGGGGCAGGGGATAAGAGTCTACAATTGTTTTACTGTTCACTGTTGATTTGAAGTCCGCACAGAGACGAAGTTTTCCTGTCGGCTTGGTTAGAATCACTAAATCACTAAAGGCGAAGCCCACTGACTCGCAGAAACAGGAGAAATCGCCCCACTATCCTGCCAACGTTTAAGTTCTTCTGCAGCTGTATCACGAATTGCGATAGGCACTGGTCTAGCTTTACGAAATTTTGGACCTGCAGATTCTTTTAAAGTTACATGTGCCACGAAGTCTTTTGCACAACCTAGTTCCGTCGAAAACAAGTCACTGTATTTTTCACACAATGCATCGATTTTGTCCTGAGGCACTACTGACGAAATCTGAAGCACATCTTTTTGAATTGCTAAGCCAAACAAGTCAAACGCATCTAGTCCAAAAATGTTCTGTGTGGACTTGGCCTGAAGAACAACAAAAGAAACTGTTTTTGTTACACCTTGAAAAGAGGCGGGCAGGCTACACGTTCCTAGCACGGAAATATTTTGACCTGTATACGCCGTTAGCACTTGCTGACAGGGCGACAATTTTGGCGAACCCAGAAATTTATAAGTGTCTTTATTAATTAATGTGACAGCAGAACCAATATCAAGCTGAAATCGCACAGTCTTATTTTCTATGGTAAGAGTCACAAATAGCTTTTGCTTGTGGCGCGAATGTGGGCAACGTCTGCTACAGGTTGTTTGCTGCACTTGCGCATGTGTGGGCCGCGTAGTGAAGGAAGCGGCGCAGAATCGGCACACAGCCTGATTAACAACACTGTCACTAGATGGCACTACTGCCGGATCGGCGTCCGCGCAATGCGAGGCTACTACAGATTCACTAACTACTGCTACGTCAAGTCTACTGTCACTAGCTACACACTACTGGGCACTATTACAATGAGCAGTTGGAGAAGGCACTAGGTTCACTACAGGAGTGCACTGTACACAATCATTATGCTTGTCCTGAACCCTTTTCCGTTGCTCAGTTTTACGTGCTCATCGGCGCTTGCGACGTGGCTCACTACATAGCTTTGCCGTAGGCGCAGAAGATCTTTCTTACATTTGAGAATCAAGAGAAACACTGTCCAAATCTACAGCATGTATGGCATTTACAGAATGAACTGTTCTCGCACCCTGCGAAGCACTATTTCTAAAAGCACAGTTCTTAGAATTTTTATTTTGCATACACACTGTCTATACATGTCCCGATTTGCCACATTGATTACAGGTTGCGTTGCGACTAGGGCAATGCACACGTTTATGGCGAGATACACACTGGGGGCAAGACTTAATAACATTTTTCTGAAATGAACGTTGGCGCCTGTTATTCACAGTACTGTTTCTAACACAACGGGGCGACCTTTGTGTTGCACTTTTACACTGGCTACTGTTCACTGTCTGTTCAGCACGGCCGGTAGAATTATAAGAATCACGGCTAGACTGAGAACTTTGTGTTTGTGTGTTTGTATAGTCTATGGGACTTAACTACGGGGACATCAGTCCCTAAACTTACGAACTACTTATGAACTACTTATGAACTAGGACGGCACAAATATCCATGCCCGAGGGGGGATTCGAACCCCCGACCGTAGTGGCCGTGCAGACCGTGACTGGAGCACCTCAGTCTCCTCAGTCACCGCGGCCGGCAGACTGAGAACTGTGACTAGGAAAGCATCCGTTGCGGCGCACTGAACTAACAGTGCTACATCTGCTTAGTCAAAGGTATCATGCGCTTCAATAAGCTGCAGTACACTGTTTAATGAAGGGTCAGACTGTTTCAGAATTGCAGCCCTAATTCTGGGGTCCTGAATGTTCTGCGTAATCGCATCTCTTAACATCACATCACTATAAGAAAGTCCACAAGAGCAAATAAATTTACATTTGCGGGTTAAGCCATTCAACTTGGTGATCCATTGATTATGTGACTGCTCCGGTAATTTTTTAAGCCTGAAAAATCCGTACCGCGCCGCAGCTACAAGAACTTTTCTCTCGTAATGAGCATTCAGTGCTTCTACAATTTGATCGAATTCTAGATCACGAGGAGATGCGTGGGGGAAAAGTTTCTACAGTAACACAAAGGTGCTGGTGCCCACAACGGATAATAACTGGTGTTTCACTCTCTGACCTGTAATTTGATGAGCCGCGACGAGTTCTTGAAGTTGCGCCAAACAGTCGCTCCATTCTTCCTCACGTTCGTTGTACTGGCGAAACGTGGGAAGCGGTGCGGCTGCAGATGTGGGCGACTGAAGCGACGGCTGGTTTTGTTTTGATGAGCATGTGCCGTCAACTGGGACACTGCTTGGAGTAGTTGCGTGATTTGCGCCGTCTGAGGCTGAATAATTTCCATTAAGTTTGGGTTCGGGGTAGTGGCCATGCTGACCGATTAGGCATCGTGCATACATGAAAATTAGTACAAAACACAAATGCAATATGAAACAAGACACTCTGCAACAAAAATAGTCCACAAAACACGTAATAGAATGTTCCCCCAAAATTCTTATAATAAGGGTGGGTGGGTTGGAGCAATTTCTGCGTGCTCCGACTGCTGCTGTCGGGCTGCTGCAAGCGGGCTAGTCCAAGGTTCTTCTATCGCTCCTCGTCGCCACTTTTGTATCCCATCCTCGTCGCCAGTTTTGTATCCCATCCTCATCACCACTTTTGTGTCTCGTTTCCGTCTGTTGTCGTGGGTGTCGGTGGCCGAGTAGAAACAGACCGACACAGGAATAAAGGATGCACGTGTATGCAGGTATGGAGGTGACCAGCCAGTGGGACAGCAGAAACTAGAAACACTAGAGTAAATTAGAACGAGATATATATTTCATGGGGTCTTGGTAATACTTAACTTTTACATAGTTCTTGACTGTAGAATGCTGATACATAGTTTAGATACAGGCCTGCCTACTGATAATTCCTAGTGCCTATCCGATAGCCAAGTCTGAACTGGTGCCTATCTGATTCCCAAGTGAACGATGTCGTTCAGTGGTGGCCACGAGCGGAGTTGCAGCAGAGGGCGCTCGTGGCTGACGTAGTAAGAACGCCGCATCATGCGTGCATGGCGGCGTGCGGCGTAAGTACGTGGCGCGCACTTCATACTTGTGCGACACCACAGGTATCATCATTAAATATATTACGGTGTGGTATTTGTTCCAAATTGGTATAACTGCTAACGTCCACACATCCATTTTGGTTAATCACACCTCAACACACTACACACAAACAATACAGTAGTAAACAAACCATAGGTCTCCGCCAATGGCGTTGTGGACAGATGTTGCATTTATATCGAAAACTTTGGTTAACGTCTGCACTATCTTCAAATTCATTACATTTGACTGAAAATATGCTATCATACTAATCATTTCAGACAAGATAACGTTAACTCAAATCATTTCACTTTTTATTTCTAACCAAGCGAAGTAAATAAATTTCGTGTGCCTAATTGGCGTGGTGCAAGTTTTCAATTGGACGCCACTTCAGCGAATTGCATGTTCCTAGCCTACCCCCTGTGAGTGCAACTATGAATTGACTGTGTTTCGGTGGAACCAACCAGGTTGTTGAGTTGCAACATGGGCTGATGTGAGGCCTTGTATCTAGGTGGTGTTGGTTGAGTTGGACGCGACCAATGAGGTTAGAATACGGGGAGACACCCTTACATTGTAAAACTGAAGCCTGCCTCCGCCATATTGCTCAGTCTCTGAGAATCAAAAATGTTCAAATGTTTGTTAAGCTTATGGGACTTAACTAAGGGGTCATCAGTCCCTAAACTTACAAATTACTTATCAACTATCTTATACTAAGGACGGCACAAATATCCATGCCCGAGGGGGGATTTGAACCCCCGACCGTAGTGGCCGTGCAGACTGTGACTTACGCGCCTCAGTCTCCTCGGCCACCGCGGCCGGCTCCAAGGAATCCCTCTACCGACGACCTGCATAGAGTAACTGCATGACATCAACAGACCGGCCGCGGTGGCCGAGGGGACTGAGGCGCTCCAGTCAGTCCCATAAGCTTAACAAACATTTGAACATTTTTTTTTACGTCAACAGTTCTTAAGATAAGCACAACGCATAGATGACTTGTTAGAACATTTGAGTGCCCAGCGTTTTTGGTGGGAGCGTCACCTCTTTTTGCACTTTTGTGTATAGTTTGTCTCTCCGAGTAGACTTTGGAGTTGAATCCCAGCGGCTCGCATCGCCTAATGTCTACGTTGTATTTGTTTTTATTGATGCTCCGTGAATTAGCTGTTGATAGTCGTGGTAAGAGGTTTTAGAATCTTGTTTCTGTTCATTAATGATTGTCAACGCATCGTCAGCGTAACTGGGGAATTTATCTGGTGTGTGCCCGTTTGTTGCTCCTTTACCTGCCTGGGGCACAAGCGTTATTCCACGCAGTGTGTTTTTCCTTCTGCCCAATCGTAGTTGTAATTTTGGCAGTCCTTTTGAATTTAAAATTTCATCTGTTTTGCTCTATTCTTCCTACTGTAATTCTTCCGTTCATGCCGTCGTTACCGAGCCGTTAGTTCGTCAACCATTCCTGCTTCAAGTGACATGGGGTGTGTTTTAATAGAAATGTTATATTCAATTGATGTCATTATTGCAAAACAACACAGGAGCTGACTGATACTGTCAGCCACTGTGGAAATATCAATAGGGAATACAGTAGTGATGAAAAATACTTATTTTACAATTTTGCATTTTTGTGTTACGACATGTTAAGCTATTAGCTAAACTCTGCTAACGCTTGATAATGGTAAAGTAACCGAAACCGGTAGCACTGAGATAAAAAATAAACAGCTATGGATACCGGAAATAGTGGCAAGGAGAAGAAAATACAGAGCCAGGCGCCACAGGAACCGGGCGAAGAAGCAAGGCCCATTGAGCTAGCGGAAGTGATCTAAAGTGTAACATATAATCAAATTTATTAACCTGAAAACAATGACAATCATTTACAGCAATCAATCAGACAATTAATATTCTCTTTAACTAAGTAGCAACAAGGAACTGCTTAAAAGCCTTACTGCTAATATATATATATATATATATATATATATATATATATATATATATATATATATATATATAATGAATCTCCGGGCAGAAGGGCCCAAACACGTAAGAGTAGGCCACTAGCCTCAGGGGCAAAACAGCCAGCAACTAAAATCAAATGATCCTCAACTGTGCCTGAAGGGCCAAAATAAAATTAAAATTTATATTAAAACACTCAACAGAATAAATAAGATTCAAAATTGAGAAGTGAGCCTGAGGCGCACCCCTTTCCCTTTTGCAATCATTGCTAATCAACAACCAAGATATTTAACTCACAACAGGCCGTAAACTTCAAAATGCCAACTCGGCAGGACCACGCTAACAACAAGGTAATTTAACATACAAGCAATTAAAATGCAATCGGCCTGACGGGCTCTGAATTTTCACACAAGATGCCTGACTAATAACTTAGAAATAAACACGCAAATACTATTAGGATTAATACACAACAATGGTAAAACACAATACATCAATACAGAATAACATTTAATAACCGCTCCCAGCAAAGGGGAGACAGCTGCAGTTAGTGGAATGCACCACAGAGTGCGAGTGCTTCTAACCACACTGAACATCGGTCTTAGGGACTAAAGTTACCCCACTAAAAATCCCACTTAACCTTAACAATAAACGTACATGCATGTACCTCCTTTCTTACATCTAAATAGAATTAAAAACCATACAAGAACAAAACCTTTTTGCATACCCCTTCTTCCTTTCCTATTTTCTTCCTGGCAGATTAAAATCGTGTGCAGGAACCGGGACTCAAACCTGTGACCTTTGCATTTCGCGGGCAAGCGCACTACCGACTGTGCTATCCCGACACGACTCACGATACCGTCTCATAACTTTACTTCCGCCAGTACCTCGCCTCCTACTTTCCAAACTTGACAGAAGCTCTCCTGCGAACCATGCAAGACCAGCACTCCTGGAAGAAAGGATATGGTGGAGACATGGCTTAGCCACAGCCTAAGGGATGTTTCCAGAATGAAACTTTCACTCTGCAGCGGAGTGTGCGCTGATATGAAACTTCCTGGCAGATTAAAATTGTGTGCAGGAACCGGGACTCGAACCTGGGACCTTTGCCTTTCGCGGCCTTTTGACCGCAGAAGGCAAAGGTCCCAGGTTCGAGTCCCGGTTCCCGCACACAATTTTAATGTGCCAGGAAGTTTCATATCAGCGCACACTCCGCTGCAGAGTAGAAGTTTCATTCTTCATATTCTCTGTAAATTACACTATCAAGCCCTACTACAACAAATCGGGCATGGGCAGCAGCAAGAGTCTGCCCCAATGCAGCCACTCACGAGTAACAGGGTGGGGCGAACCGATGCACAGTATACCGCCGCCTGGCAGCCGGACGAGCAATAACACCAAGCTCTCCCTCCTTTTCCACACCAACTTAGTTTAGAAAGCAATTACATGTGGTAATCTGACAAAACACCCGTAAGCTTCAACACTACCACACTAGCTGCTAAAATTCATCAGAGTGTGACAACAAACGTGCTTGGGCACACGCAGTACGGCTAAATTATTTACATTAAAATCCACATTAAAAAACAAAACAGAAAAACAATCGCCGAATACTGCAAAACATAAGTCTCAATACAAAAGTCACACTCTTATACTTGTGTAAATGAGCAACACGACCATGCCCGATGTTAAGGTGCCAAGGAACCCACCCACAATTTAGCGCTGTTCAAAGCCATACAGAGCACCTACTCAGTCTCGATCAGTCTGCCCACAAACACCCACAACAACTAGCGACAGTTCCACAAAATGTTCAAATGTTTGTATAGCTTATGGGACTTAACTACGGGGTTATCAGTCCCTAAACTTACAAACTACTTATGAACTACCTAATCCTAAGGACGGCACAAATATCCATGCCCGAGGGGGGGATTCGAACCCCCGACCGTAGTGGCCGTACAGACCGTGACTGGAGCGCCTCAGTCCCCTCGGCCACCGCGGCCGGCCAACAATTCCATAAACGGTAAATTACCACGTTTCTTCCGTATACAAGTGGGCTAGCAAACGATCGGTTCAATGGGTGGGACAACAACTACTGGCACGACTCAATCCGAATACACGCCACCGGAAGCACACGTAGTAAAACCGGAAGGAATACTCAACTTTCGTCCAAAATTTCGACGGAGCCGCTACCAGACAGAAACACTGTCTGAGAAAGACAGGACGAAGGCTGGCCAGCTGGGAGGCACGTAGCAACCGAGACCTTTTCCTCCTTCCTCCCTCATAGCTTCCGGGCAGGCCTCATCGGAGCTCACAGGCTTTCGTGGCCCGACATACTGCTGCTCCATGCTACAATCTCCTCGGCGGCGGTAAGGTCAAACAAACTCTGCAGTTGCCGGTCGTGTACTACCCGCAAACACGGCTCAGCCCCGCGCCGCCACCAAATAGGGGGCGCGGAAGTGCACAAGCAGAACAGAGGCATCGCCACACAGCAAGGGTCGGCGGAAGGCAAAAGAGAAGTATTAGGCGCGAACTCAAACTGACACGGAAAATGTTCCGTCTCAAATATAAATATGTCGTTTTGCAATTATGTCTAAGCCCCACCTGATCACCTACCTAGAAAAAAAAAAAAAAAAAAAAAAAAAAAAAAAAAAAAAAAAAAAAAAATGCAAGCGAGAAATCGCTGTAAAATTACATTCTTTCTCTTGGAATACGAGCCAGATATCACAATAAAATTATGCCAATTCCCTTTCAATGCGTATTAGAATGCTAATAATAAGGATGAAAACGCATTTTTGAGCGTTCTCGCCGCGATAGCTGGAAACCAGCTCCGTGTGTTGAAGTGGGATTCAGCCGCACTGGTACGTGCGCAGAGAGGCGGCGCAGTCGTCTGATCGCTAGTGCGCATGCGCACTCGTGACGTCAGGCCTGGCGACTCGTGTGTGCTGAGACCGACTGCAGCACCACATCAATATTTCTCTTCGCGCTGCGTGTGACGGTTGCGGAAGAATAGTATGTGACGAATATTGCGGATTACATAGTCAAATAGCGCGCTGACTCAGGCGTCTTGCACATTGTCTCTCAATTCCTGTGTGAGACTCGTATTCAAATACCTCTGAGTCTAAATTTTTAATTTCTGTAAATAAAATTAATATTTTTTAAACGTTGTATTTACTACCTGCAGTGAATACGTGCAGTTGGCAGCGCTGTTATAGATTCCCCTGAAGGTCTTACTGTCAATACAGTATTAATTGATATTTAATTAAAGGCAATCATACAAAGGTTGACTTTGTATTTTAGTATATTTCGTTTCCTGTTTATTTTTGTAATATTGTAGCACACTGGTCAAATTTTGTACGAGCCGCCATTGGTACATTTTCCGATCGGTTTCCTCTAAGTGCCATTGTCTTGGAGATACTTTAATTGAGTTTATTTATTAGTTCCAAGGGCGTGTGTGCTAGTTGGGCTGTAATATAATTAAGGGAGTGAAATTGTTCATCGCTACCTATGCGGTCTTCTTTAAATTTTTTTTTAAATTTTCGTAAGAAATCTGTCGCTTCCTTGTTGCTTTCTGTTTGGA
This sequence comes from Locusta migratoria, assembly GCA_026315105.1. NCBI lineage: Eukaryota > Metazoa > Arthropoda > Insecta > Orthoptera > Acrididae > Locusta > Locusta migratoria. Next base: position 939,890,487 of record CM048744.1, on the reverse strand, counting down.
GCTGTAATGTGTAAATAACTGATTTACTCAAGTTGTTATCTATTTAAAGTTTCGTTTCAAGCTTGGCAAACAATCTAAAGAAACGCATGCGATACTGGTAAGTGTTTATGGAGATCAAGCACTGTCCATGAAGTGTGTGTAGGAGTGGTTCGCCCGTTTTTGAGAAGGCGGGGAAACTGACAATCCCCGTAGTGGACGACCGGCGACCGCCGTCAGAGAGTAAGTGAGGACATTACTCACGAACAATGGTCGATTAACTGTGCCTACGATAGTGGATGAATTGCACATTAACCGGGAATCGATGGGACAAGTCCTTACCCACAAGTTATGGAAGGGGAAAACGTGTTGTCGTCTTAGATGCCTAAGGCGTAATGCTACGGACTGTAAAGGCGTTCCCGCTGAAGGTTCGAGTCCTCCCTCTGGAATGTGTGTAACTTATTGTAAGTCAGCTTGGAACGTGTACATAAAAATATGTTTGTAAGAAAATGTCTAATATTGTGCCTCCTGTTTTGTGTCGAGTAACTTGCTTGCAAGAAAATGTATAATATTGCTTCTACTGTGTGTATCGATATGTGTACTCTCTGTGAAGTTTCATCTTTGGCAAAGATAATGTATTGCATAGCATTGTAGCTCGCACAGACAGAGTGTGGGTCTTGTGGTTTAGCTCGCTTAGAGAGCGGTTGAGTTGTGTGTATGGCTCCGATGTAGAGCAGAGGCTGCTGTGCCAGCAAGTTGATTTGATTGTATTTGGAATATATATTGTATATTTTATTACTAACGTAACACTGCTGGAATGAAGGTAATTGCATTTCATGTCTTTAAGAAATAGTTGTATTATGTAATGTATCTTTCTCGCAGTCAAATATTTTGAGTACAGTCAGTGTCTGTTTCATATGGTGACTTGCCACTATTGTTTTGTTAATAGATCCGCTGCGCACATAATGTTTAATGCACTGTTTCTTATTTAATAGTATATACATCAATATTAGGGCCATAATTAAACCAAATTACAGTGTTAACGAACAATTTGTTGTATGATTTAACGATAGGTTCAACACATACTTCACACACACAATTTTTAAGCTTAAGTAGTTCGTAAGTCTACATGAGATACTTTGCGAATCACAATTAAGTGTCTGGAAGACTGATGACCTATTGAAAAAGAAAGAAACTTATACTTTTCATTCTCCACTCCGAGGAGTGGAGCGGGCTGTTTGAGATCCGGCCCATAAAGAGTCGCCGTTCCATTCAGCAAATTATCAGGCAAGCTGATAGTGGGGCAAAGGGGGATCCCAATTGGGAGTAAGTGAGAAATGCTTACCAATTCCGGCATACGCCTTACAACCAAGGAAAACCTCCCTAAAACCTTGGTCGAAACCGGGGGATTGGGACCAATTTAATTTATCTCTGGGACATATAAATACCAATTAATACAAATAAACAATCCCAGAGACGGATTTACGTCTCAAATATGTCAAAGACATTATTGATCTGAAGCATTGAATTAAAATTTGTGGTGCGGCCTGGAATCGAACCAGGACCTCCATGCTTACTAGGCAGACGTCTTAACCGTTAGACTACTCCACCAGTAACGATTAAGGCGCCTTGGAATAGTCTCTGCACGATTTCCCTCCACAACACAACATATGGAGGGAAATCGTGTATGCCGGCCGCGGTGGCCGAGGTGACTGAGGCGCTCCAGCCACGGTCAGCACGGCCACTACGGTCGGGGGTTCGAATCCCCCCTCGGGCATGGATATTTGTGCCGTCTTTAGTCTTAGCTAGTTCATAAGTAGTTTGTACGCTTAGGGACTGATGACCCCATAGTTAAGTCCCATACGTTGTACAAACATTTGAACATTTGAAATCGTGCATAGACTATTTCAAGGCGCCTTAATCGTTAGTGGTGTGGTAGTCTAACGGTGCCGGGCGCCGTGGCTCAGCTCGCCCGGTCAGAGTGCTCAACGCCCTCTGCAATAAAAAAAGCTGAGCCAAGAACACAACGAACAAAAATGAACATACATGATCAGCGTCCGCAATGAACAACACTACACATAGAGCAAAAAAAAAAAAAAAAAAAAATAAATAAAATAAAAATAAAAAAAAATAAAAAAAATCGGTTAAGACGTCTGCCTAGTAAGCATGGAGGTCCGGGTTCGATTCCCGGCCGCACCACAAATTTTAATTCGAGGCTTCAGATCTATCAATAATATCTCTGGGACGTTGACCCAGAATAAAAAATTGATTATCATGGGAGCACGAGTGCACTCACGACAATGAGAGTTCGGACGTCCGAGTTACTCTCGTGAACTCGTAGAGATCAGCTCGATCAACAGTAGTCAAGCGACTCCCTAGAGGAACCGAACCCGGAAGCGCGGTATCAGCTGATGACCTATTGATGGTGCAATAGGTTTACAAACATTTGGAAGAAAGTCTCCAATTTTATTTCGATGTTGATAAAATTTCGCACACTTAACGTTCAGAACAAGAGAAACATCATCATCTGTGTAATATTTCATGCGGTGCATGGTGGAGGATACCTTGCAATTAACGCAGACATCACTTCACTCACCATGATGAAAGTTAACACTTTTTTCCCAGATGGAGTATGCAATTACGGAGGACGTGAAGGAGCAGTTCGACAAAGGGACAAGGAAGTGTTCGGCGGGAAAGGGAAAGAAATATATGGGCAAAGAGAGAGATATAAGTAGGAGGAAACAGAGGCAGTGGACAGAGGGAGTAAAATAAAAGGAAAAAGATGATGTTAACACAGAAAGGACACAGTTCGTTGTAATTGACGGTAAGTCATCGAGTAAAACAGAAGTGATATCTGGCGTTCCACAGGGAAGCGTTGTAGGTCCCCTACTCTTCCTCGTGTTTATAAACGATTTAGGAGATAACCCGAATAGCTCCCTTAGACTGTTCGCGGATGATGCTGTCGTTTATCGGTCAGTGAAGTCAACAGAGGATCAAAAGCAACTGCAAAGCGATTTAGACAAAATTTCTACATGGTGCGAAAATTGGCAATTGACACTAAATAAAGAAAAGTGTGAAGTAATACACATGACCACTAATGAAATCCGCTGAACTTCAATTACGCGATAAATCAGACAAATCTTAATTTCGTAAATTCTACCAAATAACTAGGAGCTACAATTACGAACAACTTTGACTGGAGAGAACACGTAGAAAATATTGTGGTGAAGGCGAATCAAAGGTTACGTTTCATCGGCAGAACGCTTGAAAGATGCACCAGCTCCACCAAAGTGACTGGCTACATCACACTTGTGTGTCCTCTCCTGGAGTACTGTTGCCCCTTGTGGGACCCTCACCAGGTGGGATTGACGGAAGACATGGAGAAGGTTCTATCAAGTTACGGGGGGGAAAGCGTCATGGAAATGTTGTACGAATTGGGATGGAAATCATTAAAAGAAAGACGTTATTCATTGCGGCGTGATCTGTTTGCGAAGTTTCAAATACCGACTTTTACTTCTGAATGTGAAAATATTTTGCTAGCACCCACCTATTTAGGGAGACATGACCATCCCAATAAAATAAGAGAAATCAGATCGAAAACGGAACGATTTAGGTGTTCTTTCTTCCCGCGTGCTATTAGAGAATGGAACGGTAGAGAAAAGTTATGAAAGTTGTTAATTAACCCTCTGCCAGGCACTTAAATGTGATTTGCAGAGTATCTGTGTAGATGTAGAGTAAATGAATACCAGAGTAGTGCCAGTTTCTTACCTACCGCCAAATACATTTAACCCTCCGTCGCCCACGGGAAGTCCTAGCAGAACTCAGGAGCACTTTCTATGTCCTTCCCAGTCACTATCTTGCTTGCCATTACCCATTCTGGAACATCTTCCTCCTCAGTAATGCTCGGGACGCTGACAAGATCAACAATCTAGCACGTGAGTAACCCCTATATTTTTCCACTGTTTGTACGAAAAGCGTGGTTGGGGTCCTCACAGACCAGACATGTGCGCACGTGTAAAAAATATTGACACACGTTGAAACTTTTTTCCTTCAATTTTCAAATATTTAAACTATGTAAGGGATTAAACTTTCACTTTGCAGCGGAGTGCGCGCAGATATGAAACTTCCTGTCAGATTAAAATTGTGTGCCGGAACCGGGTCTCGAACCTGAAACCTTTGCCTTTCGCGGGCAAGCGCTCTACCACTGAACTATTCCGGGATAGCTCAGTGACTGAGCGCTTGCCCGCGAATGGCAAAGGTCCCAGGTTCGAGTCTCAGTTCCGGCACACAATTTTAATCTTCTAAATTTTCAAATGTTTGTGGAGCTTATTGGACAAGCTGCTTATGAACTAGCTTATACAACATCCATGCCCGAGGGGGGGGGGGATTCGAACTCCAGACCGCAGCGGCCATACAGACCAATTTTAATCTGCCAGGAAGTTTATGTAAGGGATATTTTTGTTGCTCACGTAATCGATAAAACTGGGTATAAGTAACGAATTTTGGTTCTAGTTTATACTTATTCGTGATATGTGTACAATAGCGACAAGCAAAGTACTTTGAACACATATATTTTCCTTCGTCTGGTTTCCGAGGTTAGTTGGTTATTATTCTGTTTCTGATGTTAATTATCAAAAATTATCAACATACTACAAGAGAACAGATTGCCCAATTCAATTCAAATTATCAAATGTCATAGCCATTCTCAAAACTGGCAAACCTGAAGATAGCCCCGAAAGTTATCGACCAATAGCAATGCTTAGCTGCATAATCAAGCTCCTTTAACGAATGCCCCTAACCAGAATAGGGCCTTTAATTGAAGTTGTCACGCCTCCGGAAAAAGCTGGATTCTGACATTGACGCGGCTGCACCGATAACGTTCTTGCTCTAACTTTCCATCGACTTGACTGGAGCATGTGACACTTTTTGGCAACAAGGACTTATTCACAAACTATTGCAAATTGTTTTGAGGTTTGATTCCGATTTTTCTGTTTTCAGATCGATTTCGATCCCATAATGATCATCCTCAATGCGCCAGTCATCGCAATATCAGCTACGCATAATCAATTGCCATATGATTCTGCATAGCTCATATTACGATGTCTGGCTCATTGAGAATGATCATTATGTGATGGAAATCGATCTGCAAAAACATTAATAAAAAACTACCAATGCTGCATTCTATAGTTATTGTTGTAGTTGTTGTGGTCTTCAGTCCGGAGACTGGTTTGATGCAGCTCTCCACAATACCCTATCCTGAGCAAGCCTCTTCATCTCCACATAAGAATGGCAACCTACATCTGTGTGAATCTGCTTACTGTATCCATCTCTTGGTCTTCCTCTGCGATTTTTACCCCACACACTTCCCTCTAATGCTAAATTCACAATTCCTTGATGTCTAAGAATGTGTCCTACCAATCTATCCCTTCTTTTAGTCAAGGTATGCCAGAAATTTCTTTTCTCCCCAATTCTGTTCAGTACCTCCTCATTAGTTACGCGATCCACCCACCTAATCTTCAGCATTCTTCTGTAGCACCATATTTCAAAAGCCTCTATCCTCTTCCTGTCTGCACTGTTTATCGTCCATGTCTCACTCCCATACAAGGCAACACTCCACACAAATGCCTTCATAAAGGACTTCCTTAGGCTTAAATCAATATTCGATGTTAACAAATTTCTCTTTCTCCATCTTCAAAGTTATTACCCTGTGCTACCAGTGCGATGTCCTCAGCATATATGAATTTAGTTGATGTTGTGGATTGTAGATCATGAATATACAAATTGAAAACCAATGGGACTAGAACAGATCCCTGTGGTGGACAGTTATTTAATTTTCGCTTGTGGGTTTTAGAGCTGCCTAAGAACACTTCGAACTGTCTTTCAGTAAGCATATTAGATAGTAGGTCCACGATTCCTCGATTTAGTACAATTTGCAATAAATATAGCCACTCCCATGAACCACAGACATTGCCGAGGTGGGGTGGCTTGCGTGTCTCAACGATACAGATAGCCGTACCGTAGGTGCAACCACAGCGGAGGGGTATCTGTGGAGAGGCCAGACAAACGTGTGGTTCCTGAAGAGGGGCAGCAGCCTTTTCAGTAGTTACAGGGTCAACAGTCTGGATGATTGACTGAGCTGGCCTTGTAACATCAGATAATGTGGCTTTGCCACACAGCTACTGCGAACGGCTGAAACCAAGGGGAAACTACAGCTGTTACCTTTCCCGAGGACATGCAGCTCTACTGTATGAACGTGATGATGGCATCCTCTCGGGTAAAATATTCCGGAGGTAAAATAGTCCCCCATTCGGATCTCCGGGCGGGGACTACTCAGGAGGATGTGATCATCAGGAAAGACAATACTGGCATTCTACGGGTCGGAGCGTGGAATGTTAGATTCCTTAATAGAGTAGGAAAATTAGAAAATTTAAAAAGGGAAATGGATATTGAAGTTAGATATAGTGGGGATTAGTGAAGTTCGGTGGCAGGATGAACAGGATTTCTGGTCAGGTGAGTACAGGATTATAAATACAAAATCAATTAGGGGTATCACAGGAGTAGGATTGATAATGAATAAGAAAATAGGAATGCGGGTAAACTACTATGACCAGCAGTGATCGCATTATCATTGTCAAGATAGATACGAAGCCAACACCGACAACAGTAGTACAGGTTTATATGCCAACTAGCTCTGCCGATGATGAGGAAATCGAAGAAATATATGAGGAGCTAAAGGAAATTATTCAGACAATTAAGGGAGAGGAAAACTTAATTGTTATGGGAGACTGGAATTCGGTAGTAGGACAAGGAAGGGAAGGGAAGATAGTAGGTGAATATGGTCTGGGCAAAAGGAATGAAACAGGAAGCCGCCTGGTAGAATTTTGCACAGAACATAATTTAGTTATAACAAACACCTTGTTCAAGAATCACAAAAGAAGGTTGTATACGTGGAAAAGACCAGGAGACACCGGGAGATACCAGATAGATTTTATAATGGTAAGACATAGATTTCGGAACCAGGTTTTACAGTGTAAGACATACCCAGGGGAAGATATAGACTCTGGCCATTAATTGTTGGTTATGAACTGTAGACTGAAACTGAAGAAACTACAGAAAGGTAGGAAAATAAGGAGATGGGACCTGGATAAATTGTAGGAACCTGAGGTTCTTAAGAATCTCAGAGGGAGCTTTAGGCAACAATTGACAGAAACAGGGGAAAATAAAACAGTAGAGGAGGAATGGGTAAAATTGAGAGATGAAATAGTGAAGGTAGCAGAGGAAAAAATATGTAGGAAGGCAAGACCTACAAAAAAATCCATGGATATCACAGGAGATACTAAATTTAATCGATGAAAGGAGAAAATATAAAAATGCAGTAAATGAAACAGACAAAATGGAGTACAGACGATTAAGAAATGAAATTGACAGGAAGTGCAAAATGGCAAAGCAGGAGTGGCTAGAAGGCAAATGCAAGGATGTAGAAGAATGTATAAATAGGGGAAAAATGGATACAGCCTACAAGAAAATAAGAGAAACATTTTGAGATAAGAAAAACAGCTCTATGAATATCAAGGACACTGATGGAAAACCAGTTCTCAGCAAAGAAGGGAAAGCTGAAAGGTGGAAAGAGTATATAGAGGGGCTCTACAAAGGAAATGAACTTCGAGACAATATTTTAGGATGGGAAGAGGATGTAGATGAAGATGAAATAGGAGATACTGTACTGAGAGAAGAATGACAGAGCCCTGAAAGACCTAAGTCTAAACAAGACCCCTGGAGTAGATGATATTCCCTCAGAGCTACTGAAGTCTCTGGGAGAACCAGCCATGACAAACCTGTTTCACCTGGTGTGTAAGATGTATGAGACAGGCGAAGTACCCTCAGACTTTAAGAAAATTTTTATAATCCCCATTCCAAAGAAAGCAGGTGCAGACAGGTGTGAAAACTACAGAACTATCAGTTTAATAAGTCATGGTTGCAAAATATTAACACGAATTATATACAGAAGGATGGAAAAACTGGTAGAAGCCGACCTCGGGGAAGATCAGTTTGGGTTCAGGAGAAATGTAGGAACACGGGAGGCAATGCTCACTTTACGGCTTATCCTAGAAGATAGATTAAGAAAAGGCAAACCTACATTTCTAGCTTTTGTAGATTTGGAGAAGGCTGTTGACAATGTTGATTGGAATAAACTCTTTAAAGTTCTGAAGCAAGCAGGAGTAAAATATAGGGAGCGTAAGGTTATTCACAACGTGTACAAAAACCAGACAGCGGTTGTCAGAGTTGATGGGCATGAAAGGGCTGCAGTGGTTGGAAAGGGAGTAAGACAGGGTTGTAGTCTTTCTCCATTGTTATTCAATTTGTACATTGAGCAAGCTATAAAGGAAAGCACGGAGACATTTGGAGAAGGAATTAAAGTTCAGGGGGAAGAATTAAAAACACTGCGTTTCGCCGACGACATAGTAATTGTCAGATACAGCAAAAGACCTGGAAGAGCAATTGAACGGAATGGACAGTGTGCTGAAAGGTGCATTTAAGATGAACATAAACAAGAGCAAAACCAGGGTAATGGAGTGCAGTGTAAGAAAATCAGATGATGCTGAAGGAATTAGAATGGGAAACGAAGCAATAAAGGAGGTAGATAAGTTTTGTGACTTGGGCAGTAAAATAACAAATGATGGTCGCAGCACAGAGGATATAAAATGCAGAATGGCAATGTCTGTGGTTCATGGGAGTGGCTATATTTATTGCAAATTGTACTAAATCGAGGAATCGTGGACCTACTATCTAATATGCTTACTGAAAGACAGTTCGAAGTGTTCTTAGGCAGCTCTAAAACCCACAAGCGAAAATTAAATAACTGTCCACCACAGGGATCTGTTCTAGTCCCATTGGTTTTCAATTTGTATATTCATGATCTACAATCCACAACATCAACTAAATTCATATATGCTGAGGACATCGCACTGGTAGCACAGGGTAATAACTTTGAAGATGGAGAACAACTTGAGGGATCTAGTGGGAGAGGGGGCTATGCCACATAGCATGAAAAATTGATCTTCCTTCACTGATCAGATTCCTCTGACACTGCAGTTTTATGTTTGCCGAAACATATTTCGACGCAGTTGCAGTTACATTCAGTGCATTCACAAAGCATGTTTGAAGGATACATTGAAGATGGTCACTATGGTATGTTCTTTATAAATAAAACATTAACGGCCAATGCTGCTCAATACATCTGGTGAATTTGGAGTATATAAGCGGGGAAACCCCTGAATTGTTTGATGGTTTGACTCCAATCCAATGCGATTACGGTGCTAGCGCAATAACGTCAGTGGGGTCCGGAAAAACTACACATGGGCGACGAAAATGGGAAAGCGATAAGTTTCCAGTTGCACTAGGGAAAGGGACAGTAATGCTGCAAGCTAATGAGACCCTAATTATACTGCAATCAGCTGCGCTCGAGAATATATGGATGATAAAATGTTCGGCCGTGTCAGGCTTCAAGGTCGTTCATTGTAATCGAAAACTGTTTTTGATTGTGTAGTTGCTTCATAGAGTGCTTAGAAGCCACACCTTTAATTTCACTACGGTACGTAAAAGCGTGCGAATAACTGGCTTCGTGATAATCCAAATACCCTTCGGTTTAAATTCAAACAGTTGCCTTACGACGACTTCGATTCCTGAAAAAGAATCGGTACTAACAGACTAATTAAATACGCGTGGGAGTCGTGTTTATACACTTGGTCTCAGGTTTACAGATTGTCAGTTACCTTGAATAGTTAGGGAAGTAAAATACAGGAATGTAAGCAGATATGTTTGAGTTATTGACGAACAGAAAGAAAATGTCGGTATGCTGCATACATCATATATCCTTTTCGAGCGTCTTGTGTTTTCTTTCCTAACATTCGTGCTTCACCTTTAATAATATTTCCTCCGTTCTTTCTGAAAGCTGATATCGATATGTTAACCTACTTTGCCAACAACGCAGCCGTGATTCGTAGGGTTTTTTTTTTTTTTTTTTTTTTTTTTTTTGTGTTGGTCGTTTAACCATTTATTTCAAAGGTTTCCTCTAATTGATTTAGAAGTACAGTATCTTGAGTGCTTTCATTGCCCCTTTTCTTACTGCTACATCTACATGGGATACTCAGCAAATAAATGTAAGAGCCTGACAGAGTGTTCATCAACCACCGTTATATTATTTATCTCCCATTCCATTCTCGAATAGCGCGCAGAAAGAAAGAACCCTCGAATCTCTCCGTTCGAGCTCTGATTTCTCGTATTTTATTCTGATGATCTTTTCTACGTATGTAAGTGGGAGTCAACAATATATTTTCGCATTCGAAGGAGAATGTTGGCGATTGGAGTTTCGTAAGTAGCCCACGCCGCAGCGATAAACGCCGTTCTTGTGATGATTCCCGTAACAGATCCTGTATCATTTCCGTAATGCAGTCTCGAAACGAGCTGCCCTTCTTTGAACTCTTTCGATGTCCTCCATCAAACCTACCTGATAAGGATCACACAATGTGCAGCAAAACTCCAATAAAGGACGGAGAAGTGTAGTGTCTACAATTTCTTTAGTAGTTCTGTTGCATCTTTTTAAGGGCTCTGCCAATAAAATTCAGTCTCTGGTTTGCATTTCCCACGACATTATCTACGTGTTATTTCCAGTTTAAGACTGAAGTAATTGTAATTACTAGGTATTTTGTGGAGTTTACGGCCTTCACGTTTGATTGATTTATCTTGTAAACAAAGTTTAACGGATTTCTTTTCGTACTCATATGGACGACTTCACACTTCTCATTGTTTAGCGTCAGTTGCCAATTTTTACACGACAGTGATATCTTATTCAACTACAGTTGATCTTCACATTCTTTTACTAGACGGTAAATGACGGCGTCATCTGCAAACAACCTAAGAGAGCTACTTAGATTTTCCCCTAAATTGTTTACGTAAATAAGGAACAGCAGAGAACCAACTACCCTGTGGAACGCCCTTTATGACCTCCTTTGTAGTCGATGCCTTACCATCGATTACTACGAACTGTGTCCTCTCTGACTGGAAATCCCCTATCCACACGCAAATTTTGGGCGATGTATAAACAACATCAAAAGAAAACAAATGAAAAATATGTAATTACTGTACACTTAGCTTAAGATGAATGTAAGAATAATCCGTTCTGCTCTCTTTCAGGAAAGAGAACCTGCCAGTTACGCTGAAACGTATGTGAAGTTAGTGAATCTGAGGTTTGTGATCTTGAATGTCTGCAAATGATATCTTTGGCTCCGCGAGGACGCTCTTTGGTGTGTGCTGCTTCGCGTTTGATAGAGTAGGATTCGCTGCGCCGCCACCGACGAGTGATCGGTGGCAGAGTGCTGTGTAGGCAGTCTCGGAGTTATATTTCGAAATTGCAGTGTGAGCTTTGAACGGACGAATTTGACGTGCAATAATAATGATGAATTTTTTTGGATGATGAGTTAAGCCAAGTTTGGAGAATTTAACGAATATTGAAATTGATCTCATAATATGAAAAATCATGATAAGGAGAATCATTATTGTCCATCTCTGACAGACATTCAGCATGAATGATTAAAGATCGTCGTTTTATATTATGTATATAATCCCTTTTTGTAGTACATCTACAGCTACATAATACTCCGCAATTCACCGTAAGGTGCGTGGCGGAGGGTACACTGTACCACTACTAGGCATTTCCTTTCCGATTCCACTCACAAACTGAACGAGGAAAAAAAAGGATGCCTATATGCCTTCGTACGAGCCCTAATTTATCTTGTCTTTGTGATCTCTCCGCGAAATATAAGTAGGCGACAGTAAGATCGTACTACACTCAGCTTCAAATTCCGGCCCTCTAAATTTACTTAACAGAAATTCACGAAAAGAACGTCGTCTTTCTTCCAGCGATCCCCAATTGAGTTGCCGGAGCATTTCCGTGACACTCGCGCATTGGTCGAACCTACCGGAAACAAATCCAGCTGCTCGCCTCTGAACCGCCTCTATGTCTTCCTTCAAACTGATCTGCTGCGGGTCCCAAACACTTGAGCAATACTCAAGACTCCCGTTTTATACGCGGTCTCCTTTACAGGTGAAGTACATCTTCCCAAAATTATCCCAATAAACCGAAGTCGGCTGTCCGCCTTACTCACAACTGTCCTTACATGCTCCTTCCATTTCATATCGCTCTGCAATGTTACGCCTAGATATTTGAACGACGCGACAGCATCAAGAAGCTGTATTCGAACATTATGGGATTGTTTTTGCTACTCATGCGCATCACCTTACATTTTTCTACATTGAGAGCTAGCTGCCATTCTTCGCACCAACTAAAAACTTTGGCTAAGTCAACCTGTATGCTATTACAGTCAGTTACAGACGACACCCTCCCATACACCACAGCATCATCAGCAAACAGCCGCAAATTACAACTTACTCTGTCCATCAGATCATTTATATAGATAGAAAATAATAGCGGTCCTATCACACTCCCCTGGGGCACGCCTGACGATACACTCGTCTCTGATGAACACTCGCCGTCGAGAACAACGTACTGCGTTCTATTACTTAGGAAGTCTTCCAGCCAATCACAAATCTGTGAACCTATTCCATAAGCTCGTACCTTCGTTAGCAGTCTGCAGTGTGGCACCGTGTCGAACGCCTTTTTGAAGTCGAGAAAAACACAAGTCGCCTGTTGCCCTTCGTCCATGGCTCGCAAGATGTCATGTGACAAAAGGACAAGCTGAGTTTCACATGAACGATGTTTACTAAACCCGTGCTGATGGAGAGAAGCTTTTCCGTTTCAAGGAAATTTACTATATTCGAACTGAGAATATGCTCCAAAATTCTACATGAAACCGATGTCAACGATATTGGCCTGTAATTGTATGGGTCAGTTCTCTTTCCTTTCTTATACACGGGAGTCACCTGCGCTTTTTTCCAATCACTAGGAACTTTGCGCTGAATTAACGATTCGCTATTAATTCCCTCTAAGTAGGGGGCCAATGCCGCAGAATAGTCTTTGTAAAACCGAACTGGTATTCCATCCGAACCAGCAGACTTTTTCGTATTTAGCTCTCTTAGCTGCTTCTCTACACCGGAAATACCTATTGCTATGTCCCCCATTTCGGAATTAGTACGTTGATCAAATGATGGTATATTTGTGCGGTCCTCCTGCGTGAAAGATTTCTTAAAGGTTAAATTTAGAACTTCAGCTTTCCGTTTGCTTTCTTGTGTTACTGCCCCGGAATGATCAACTAGTGACTGGACAGTGGGCTTTGACCCGCTTATCGATTTTACATAGGACCAGAATTTTTTCGGGTTCTCGGAAAGATCTTTTGCTAAGGTATGGCTGTGATAATTATTGTATCCTTCACGCATCGATCTTTTTATGGACGCACGAATCTCTAATAACTTTTCCCTGTCATCATTTGCGTGTTCTTTTTTGAATCTAGAGTGCAACAACCTTTGCTTTCTCAGCAGCTTTCTAAAATTATTATTATACCACGGTGGATCTTTTCCATCCTTAATCGTCTTCACTGGCACATATTTCTCTAACCCTTCATTAACAATGCATTTAAATTTAGTCCACAATTCCTCTACATCCATAGTCCCAGAATTAAACGATGCCCATTCATTTTCTAAGTGCGATCGTAACATTTGCTTGTCGGCTTTTCCCAACAAAAACAAGCTCCTAGCCTTCTTGACTGGTTTATGAACTTTGGTCACCATCGACGCTATGACGATATCATGATCACTAATTCCTGTCTCTACAAAGACATCGTTAATAAGGTCAGCCCTGTTTGTGGCTATAAGGTCTAGAATAATCCTTTGCGCGTGGGTTGCCGGTTTAACTGCTCAAGACAGTTTTCGGAGAATGTGTCCAAAAGTAGATCGCAAGACTGCTTGTCTGTACCGCCTGAAATGTAACTAGCGAGGTCCCAATCTATACTCTTAAGGATGAAGTCTCCTCCCACTAATATTACATGGCCCGGATACCTATGCACTACCTGGTGTAGACTTTCCTTGAATGATTCTAAAACTGCTACAGCAGCACTGGGGGGCCGGTATAAACACCCAACTATTAACTTTACTTCTTTTAGACCTGTTATACGTGCCCAGATAACTTCAGTTACTTTCAATCTCGATCTCAGTAGAAACAATATCTTTTTCCACAGCGATGAACACTCCTCCTCCAGTTGTATTCGATCTATCTTTTCGATATACATTACACGCTTCGCTAAATATTTCTGAACTTGCCACATCATGATTTAGCCAGCTTTCGGTGCCTAAAACTATCTGAGCGCATTAACTTCCATGCAGTGCGGCAAATTCGGCAACTTTGTTTCTAATACTCTGTAAGTTCGCGGCTAATATTTTAATGTTCGAATTTTTGTTCCGAACGTGGCCTGAATTCGCTGTTTGAATGCTGACAGGCGAGTGCTCATCAGAGTTAGCGCCTAGCCTAAAAAAACCCCATGTGCACTCCATAAGTAGGAAAGCTGTTTAGTATTTTTTTCTGTATGAAAGAAAGGAGAAAATAATGACAATGTTGACTTTGATTACGCTGATTAACGTACTAGTTGGTTTTTGGTCTTACTAACGAGAAAGATTGATTTTAAAAAATGATAGAAAAAATGACTTTCTGTAAAGAATTGTAAAATCATCGCTATTGTTAATGTTTCATTTCGATCATTCTTAAGAAGAAACAATATAGTAATCAATTTTACAGTCAAACGTTCAGACTGTTTCGTGTTGATCATTTATTCATAACCCAAATGAAATTATTTTTAAACTACAGAGATGGAGAAATTTTGTATATCTGTTGTTAATGAATTCCCACTCCACACTTGCGAATTCCGTATTTAGTTTAAACTTTGCAGCTGCAGCTTTGTCGATGATTTTGAGAGCACTGTTGCACATGCTGTTTCCTTGGGCACAAGTAGGCCATAAATTAGCGTTAACTGAGAAGTGAGCTACGACAGGAATAACTGTTGAATTGAGACATAAATTGAAGACACGTACTTATACAGAAAATTTAATAATATTCAAAATTTCAGTCATTAATGAATCAGCCTGTTTTCTACCAGAGTTTAAATTGCTTAGTCAATTAACAAAGCCACAGGGTTCGAGTTTGTTTTTATTATATACTAGATTTAAACCCGGCGTAGTCCATAACCCCTCCACACCCCCACACCCCCTCTCTCTGCAACCACCTCTTTCTCTCCCATCTATCTGTTCGTTTCCACCTTTCCCTCCCTCGATAAAGTTTTCTGCAAGGTACCCTCTGTCATGTACCATACAAACATTTTTGTACACAGTGAGCTTCCTCTTGGTTTAAAGGTAATGTGTGCGAAAATTCATAAATATTGGAGCAAAACGAGACATTTTCTAAAATTCCGTAAGTTAAGCACCCTCCACCATGCACCGAACGAAATTTTACACAGACAGTGACATTCCTCTTGTTTTTAAGATAGAATGTGCAAAATTTCATCAATATTTCTGCAATAGAAACGCAGGGTCACATTGAAAACGGACTTTGCTGATCTCAAATATTCCAGTTATATTTCATACGACCCTTGTTCTGAGAATGAAATAAATAAATAAACAATTATATATAATATATATATATAAAGGATCTATGAAATGCGTCGAGCCATTTTCAAGTTATGGCGCGACCATGATATTTAGGGATCAATTTTTATGTTGCAAAGTACCCTCCCCTTACACCGTATGAAACTCTTGTTTAGAAGGTCAAGCGTGCGAAATTTTGTGAAGATCGGAATGAAACTGTAGATTTAGTGAGTCTGTAGAAGTATGCTCCGCCATGCACCTGTCACAAAATACTTTATCAGACGTTTTCTACCTACAAACTACGTTCTTGCCAAATATCAGCTTCATTGGTGAAGTAGTATTCGAGATTTCGTGTTTAATTAGTCCACTTTGATATAGATAGAGAATAAGAAAACAGATTGTTTAATTTTGGACTGAAAAATATGAAGGGAAACTTACACACAAAAATAAATAGTAACATGGGAATCTGTAATGCTAACTTTGATACAAGGTCATGCCTGATGCGACAGTTCTACGGCATCTACAGCGAAACTGTTGTGAGCGGTAGACTTCGTTTCATCATTTTGTGGGAAAGGTCAGTTACAAAATGGTTCATAAACTTCCGAAATTGCATACAAACTTTGTTGCACGTTCCTAACTACTCCCATTTTCTAATAATAGACACATAAATTTGGGTATTCTCACGCAGTGGCCTCTCATTATGACGTCATATCTCCTGAGCTATGTTTCGTGCTCTTTTGTTTTTGGGTCAGGAACCTTCGTAGGCGTACGGTGAACAGTTCACCAAAATTTCATTGCAATCGAATGAATGTCTGTATGTCCTCTATGTATTCATAAATCCAACATTCTATATATATGTGTGTGTTTTCTGTTCAGCCACTTTAAATCACTTTGATACAGTTTTTCACTCAGATTAGCGACGTTTTAGTTAATGTGCACACTCATTGGCAATCACCCATCACATACGACACGATTCCTTAAGAATCAATTCAGGTAAAGTTGATGCAATTTTATAACAATTTTTATTTAATTGACAACATTCAATTTTATTGAGTACTTTCAACGCATTCACTGGAGTAAGTTAACGGTGGGAAATACTGGCAATGCTATTAGTCGCACTCATGGCACGTAGCAGGAAAGATTTTATTCGTTTCTGGGTAGCTAAAGAACGCTTTGCTACACATGTCCTCTGTATAGTAACAATCACTTTGAGCAGTTTGGCTGTTTCGCTAAAAGGTCGGGCAAACTATATTGTAGCAGGAACTGCAGAAGTGAAACATCACACGTGAGAGATCTAAAACACCGTTCTCAGCTTACTGCAAGGAAAGGATATATATTTCACAAGACCTTTATCTGAAATGTTTGTGGAAATTGATTTGCATACGAAAGAAACTTCCGTGAATTAATGCTGCAGCGGCTAGATGCCCTGCGAAGTCTAAGCGTCCATTAACTTCTTTTGCAGCAACTGTTTTTGGAGTTTCGTGTAACTACCTCAGTTTCTTCCAGGTTACACCAGCTCTCTGCAGGTGTAAATCCTGTCTGTGGCTCTACTTCGGATATCCTGTATGGCCCTCTAAAACTTTTCTACCGATTGATGTACAGTCAGAGTGTCAACTACCCGTTCTTGCAATTTACTGTGCAATATGTCAACATGTGGCATAATGCTCGTATTAGTGATTGCAGACAACCAATCCTGCAATGCTGGGTGCTCAAATTTCAGGCGAAGCAGAAGTTGCAGTAATTTACTCAGATGTAAGATCAATTTTCTCCAGGCTACATGGGATACTTTGCAAATCACATTTAAGTGCCTGGCAAAGGGTTCATCGAACCACCTTCATACTATTTATCTTCCATTCCATTCTCGAATAGCGCGGGAAAAAAGAACACCTTAATCTCTCCGTTCGAGCTCTGATTTCTCGTATTTTACTCTGCTACCTATGTAAGTGGGAGTCAACAATATATTTTCGCATTCGGAGGAGAATGTTGGCGATTGGTGTTTCGTAAGTAGCCCACGCTGCAGCGATAAACGCCGTTGTCATGATGATTCCCATCCCAGATCCTGTATCATTTCCGTGACGCTGTCTCCCCTGTATCGCGACAATACAAAAGTAACAATCTATATTCGTACACAACTTGCAACAACAATAATGGAAAGCAGTATAATTAGTTTGTAACATCACAGCTACAGTTATCTGTGAAAAGGACATAGGTTGGTATAATATTACTATATGCGGTATTAGCCCATAGCAGAAATATAGTTTGCTTACGTACATCGATGTCTTGAATACTGTCACGCTAATTGTTTTGTTGTAGTTCCTGGAGTAATTATGAAGGAATAGTTCTTTATGTAGCTGTCAAACAAGGAACTCCATTTTTATAATGCCATTACAGCTACGAAGTTATCTATTACATGCGGTTTTATTTTTTTAATAATTTTTAGAACATGTATTGTCTTTATCGAGTGTGTTATAGTAAGATTTGGTTTGTGCCCTCATATATAATTTAATTTCAGTATATTATTGTGGAATTATTAACGTTAAATTGCTTTGTGTCGTGCAATATTTGTAACGATTTCACGATTTTATTAGCGCAGTTGTATGATTTGAGAAAAAAAAGAGTTAAAATGATGAATGTTGCTTTACCCCGGCCGATGTCTCAAATCAAGACGCACAAGACTAAGAAATCCGTGCGGCCTATCGTAGACAATCGAACCTCGCCTAATTATGAACTAAATAAATTTTTAAATAACAAATTGAAAGCAGCATTCACTTTTCAGAAGCCGACCAATTTAAAAAACAGTTATCAGTTAGCTCATTTTCTGGACAATATAGTCGTACCCAAGGAATCTATTTTAGCTTCATTAGACATCACTAACTTGGACACTAATGTGCCCATAACTGAATGCTTAGGTATTATTAAAGGTAATTTAATCAGAAACAATAAGATACAGCTAGGTGGAATAATAGAGCTTATTTAATTATTGGAGCTCTCCCTTAGTTTCAATTATTTTCAATTTAATGGTAAAATATATCACCAATCTGATGGACTCGGAATGGATAACAGCCTAGCCTTTGTCAACCATTTAGAAAATCAGTTTTTCTTAACTCATAAAAATTAAGCTGACAAAATCGTTTACTACAAAAGATACGTTGACGACATTCTCTTAATGCTTGAAGGCACAGAAGCCCCTTATGATACGATATCAAGTTGAAATGAACAAGATACATCAAAAACTGAAATTCACTCTTGAAATGGAACAAAATAATTCTATTAATTTCTTAGACCTTAGAATCACTAAAGAAATGGTGAGCATACTTTAGGCATATATAGGAAACCGTCTGCATCTGGCATAATTATACACGCTGCCTCATGTCACCCACAAAGGTATAAAAGATCTTTTTTCATTTCTATGATACACCGTCTTCTTAAAATCCCACTCAAGCATCCTGAAATCAATACTGAACTGAACATCCTCAAACAAATAGCCCTATCTAATGGACACAAGGAAGACATAGTATATAAAACTTATAGAAATTTAAAAAAGGAAATAGCACAAAAAACTAACAACATCTAAAAAATAACAAACACTCAAGTAATAGCACTGAGCATAATATAAAAATTTTACATAGAGCCAATAAAGGAAGAAAGCTTGATCTCCTTGAAAATTTATATATATACTGCTGTAACCAGAAAGCACCAGATAAAATTTTAAATGATCAATGAGAGTGTAACCAGAAATACTTCTTCACTGCTTTTGATAACATCCTATCTTAAACTACTAGCTATATATCCAGCTCTTATTCACTTGGCAAATGAGACCTTACCTCATCCAATAGTGTCGAAGCTGGCTCTTTGTCAAGATATTAGTTTTTTATATTCCCTCATTTCTGTTCTATCCTTTGTGTTGGGATCAGTTTTCTCACCTGTTTCCGTGTCATACAAACATGCTATCTTAGTTCAATTTTTAGTAAATGACTCTTCCTGACATTAAAGTTTGGTTACACACATTACTTCTCTGATTGTTAATTCCATTTTATTGCCTTTATTAGCCTCTCAATTTTTTACCATATGTAAGTCCCCCATTTTTCATTCAATATTTACATTTTGCTACCCTGCTGAAAAAATCATTGTTGCTTCTTTTACATGTAACATGAGTGGTAATTTACAATTTACACCTCACTGTCTTAATGTCATGCTGTAGCCATCAATGTTAAAGTTTTTATTCCCTTGTTTCATATATTGTTATCATCTATGTTAAGGTTTATGCTCATTTGTTTTATATAAATATTTTTACCCCTCATAGGATTATATAATCTGTTAATGTAGACTTTGTGTCATTTATTTAACTGAAGGGAAAAGTTTTAAAATCTTCAAATGACTTGGGAGATAGCAACCTATACTTAATTTTAACTGTAGTTGTATGTTATTTTTATTATTAATTTTTCTTGGTTTTTAATCTGTAGATATAACATTTGTCCTTCTGCTCTATGTAGACATTAAGCTATTTATGCAACGACTGACTTCTTTTTTCATAATATGAGAATTATTATCTTAACTATTATAAAAAAAGGATTTCGTAACTTCACAGTACTATGTTTCTTTGAAGTTGAATTTGCTTCCATATTGTTTTGTTTTGACACCACTGCCACCTAGTGGCAACCTGCAGCAACTTTGTTGTGCAATGTTTTCCTGTTCAGTCTTCTGTTTGCTTGGGCCAAGAACACTTTTTATTCATTATGACGAGCCACCCTGTGATGAAAAACTTTAATAAAATGTTTACGTGCGTTAGAAGGTTATGTTTCTATTTTTACATATGACGCTAAGGTAATGTACATGTTTTGTTAATGTCATTTTATTTGTATACCACAATAACTCTGCAGTTTGTAGACATTGCATTACTTTTTGCAGTGATTGTACTGGACTTCCTGAAGATAGTGACTGAGCTCACCGAAACCGGTTAAGGGACGAAAATAAATGTTTAGCGATCTTGGTTGAATGAAGTGTCTTATATCATGTTATTATTTTGCAACCATGCCTTATTAAACTGATAATTCTTTAATTTCCACATTTGTTCAAATGTTTGTTAAGCTTAAGGGACTTAACTTCGGGGCCATCAGTCCCTAAACGTACAAACTACTTATGAATCGCCTTATTCTAAAGACGACACAAAATTCCAAGCCCGAGGGGGGATTCGAATCCCCGACTGTATCGGCCGTGCAGACTGACTGGCGCGCAGTAGACCCCTCAGCCTCTGCGGCCGACTCCACACTTGTCTGCACTTGCTTTTTTTGTTTTGAATTGGAATTACTATATTCTTCTTGAAGTCGCAAGGTATTTTTCCTGACATCTTGCATACCACGGGGAACAATTTCTTCATGACTTGCTCTCCCAACGATATCAGCAGTTGAGACGGAATATCATCTACTCCAGGCTGGGTCTTCTTTTGACCCAAATCTTTCATTGCTCTGTCAAATGATTCTTGAAGTATCGTATCTCCTATCTCATATTCCTTTTACATTTGCCTTTATTTTCATTTCTTTTGTATAGGCCCTGTATATATTCCTTACACCTGTCAGCTTTACCTTCTTTTCTTAGTACTGGTTTTGCATCTGAGCTCTTGATATTCATCCAGCTGCTTTATTTTCCTGTATTTCCCCTAGTTACTCGTTTTTCTGTGGTCATGTATTTGTCCTTCCCCTACTCCTCCTTAGCCAGTCTGCACTTCCTATCAACCTCATTTTTCAGACGTCTTGCTGCTTTTTTACATTTTCTCCTTTCATCAATTCAGTATCTCCTGTGTTATCCAAAGATTTCTATTAGGGCATGTCCTTCTACGTGTATGATATTCTGCGGCCTTCACTACTCTATCTCTCAGAGCTACCCATTCTTCTTCTACTGTATTACTTCCCTTCTGGCAATCTTTGCCTAATGCTCCCTCTAAAACTCTCAACCATCTCTGGTTCCTTCAATTTGTCCAGATCTCCTTAATATTCTACCTTTATGCAGTCTCTTAAGTTTTAATCTGCTGTTCATAACCAATACTTTATGGTCAGAGTCTATATCTGCCCCTGGATGTGTCTTACAGTTTAGAAACTGGTTTCTAAGCCTTTTTCTTAGCATTAAAAATCAATCTGGTACTTTTCGGGTCTAGTGGTTTGCCACGTATACAAACTCATTTCATGATGATGAAACCACTCTCCCATCCGTGGAAAGCCTGTTTTTGTTTATCTTGATGGCGACATCCTCCTGAGTAGTCCCGCCCGGAGGTCCAAATGGGGGACTATTTTACCTCCGGAATATTTTACCCGAGAGGATGCCATCATCATATATTCATACAGTATAGCTGCATGTCCTCTGGAAAAGTAACGGCTGTAGGTTCCCCTTGCTTTCAGCGGTTCGCAGTAACTGCATGGCAAAGCCATGTTAGCTGATGTTACAAGGCCACCTTAGTCAATCATCTAGACGTTTGCTCCTGCAACTACTGAGAAGGCTGCTGCCCCTGTTCAGGAATCACACGTTTGTCTGGCTTCGCCACAGATACCACTCCATTGTAGTTGCACCTTGGATATGGCTATCTGTATCGTTGAGGCACGCAAGCTACCCCATCTAGTTAATGTCTGTGCTTCAAGAGGGTTGTACAGTTGCATAGCTTTGCTGGTAAAATTCATTTGTGTAAGTGCTGTATGTCTATACAGTCTTTTGCGAATACAGTTAATAGTAAAGGAGTATAGATTCAAACCTGGTTC
Source organism: Locusta migratoria (assembly GCA_026315105.1). Classification (NCBI taxonomy): domain Eukaryota; kingdom Metazoa; phylum Arthropoda; class Insecta; order Orthoptera; family Acrididae; genus Locusta; species Locusta migratoria. Next base: position 939,868,180 of record CM048744.1, on the reverse strand, counting down.
ATGTTAGTGTTTATGTTCTCGTATCTCATGAAGTACATTTCGTACTGTGATACAATTTCTTCAATTCAGATATATGTGTGTATACCGCCTGTAAAATATCCTGCGAATGTAATGTAGAGAGTAAAAATTACATTGTCACACCGAATGCCGTAGTTTTACTACATGATCAGCGAAAAAGTAGATAGCGAGAATTTTTCTTCATCTCATTATTTTGTTGTGGTTGTTAGCGAGAAAATATATAATAGAGGTTTCAAATTATTTTTATATTGGAAGTCGCTAAGTACTGTCACTCTAATACATAGTAGGAATGAAGTCTCGTCGCACAATGTGACAGCTTTTTGCAGCTCCTATTTCTCATGACATATCTGCAGTTGCAGTTGTTACCTCATGGTAAGAAATATGTGTACTGAATTCGGCTTTAGTCGGCCGAGTGGTTTAGGAGGAAATATACAATTCTGATGCACAATGCAGCAGTTTTTCCAGCGTATCGCCGGGATCCTTACATTTACGGTAACCGTCCTCATAGTTTGAAGATCAAGTGTGCAAAAGTTCAGGAAGATTGGAACAATACTGTACACACAAACACACGCACACTCTGTGTTATATACGACAAAAGTGTATGTTCATTGCAGTCGACAAATTATTATTTCTACTGAGGTCCAAGTCAAGGTTAGCTGAATGCGTATAACAGGTATAGGTAAAGTGAAGTTAGTGGTTGGGTGTTTTTACCGCCCCTCCGGCTCCACCGTGACACTGCTAGAGTCATTCAAAAAAGGTTTACTCTCAGTAGTGCGAAGGACCCGGACCATGCATTATTAGTTGGGGGGGGGGGGGGGGCGACTTTAACCAGCCGAGTATAGACTGGGACTATATGGTTTCACAACAAGGGGTACAGACAAGCAGTCTTGTGAAGTACTGTTGAACACGTTTTCCGAACACTCCGTAGAGCTGCTAAATCATCAGCCCGAACGCAATTGAATTATTTTAGGCATTATAGCTGCAAACAGGCAAGACGTCGACAATGATGTCACTGTTGAGACATGGGTTAGTGATTATGATGTCATAGCGACAATGGCCACCAAAGTTAATAAATCAGCCAAGAAGCCTAGGAGAGTCTTTGTGCTAGAAAGAGCAGATAAGCAATTTTTAGCGTCCCACTTAAGGAATGAATGGGCATCGTTTAAGACCGGTCCGGTGGACGTTCAAATGTTCAAATGTTTGTTAAGCTTACGGGACTTAACTGCGGGGTCATCAGTCCCTAAACTTACAAACTACTTATGAACTATCTTATACTAAAGACAACACAAACATCCACTCCCTAGGGAGGATTCGAACCTCCGTCGCGGGAGGCGGCGCGATCCGCAAAGCGGCGCTCCAGACCGCTCGGCTACTCCCGCATGGCTACGGTGGACGTAGAGGAATTATGGCGAAAATTCAATTGCATCGTAAAGTAAGCGCTTAAATTTGTGCCAATATAGTGGATTAAGAAAGGGGAAATCCACAGTGGTTTAATAATAATAATCGAAAACTACTAAGATAGCAAAGGCAGGTCACGCGAATCTCATCGCGCGAAATTCAGTAGAAATTCGCGAGTATATAAAAAGATCTCCTGCCATGTCCTAGGATTTTTACCTGTCACTTTCCAGTTCTTTCACCTCTGGCAGTACTGCTCATGTGAAAAATACCGAGTAGCACCGTGGTTCGGAATCCACGTTAAACTATAGGTCCCCCTATAACTGGCTGGGTAAGTCAGTTCGAAGGTCGGAGGAAGGCAACGTCATACCACCTCCAAACAGGACCATGTCTAGTAAAGCACTGTGGTGTTCAAACCAATCTTCGGATTGTTGACTGCTTTACCTTTTCTTTATAAAAAGATCTATGGGCAAAGCATACAATAACTACCACCTACATCTACATACATATTCTGCAAATCACATTTACGTGCCTGGCAGAGGTTTCATTAACCACTTTCCTTGCCTTTCTTTACCGTTCCATTCTCTAATAGCGTGCAGGAAGAAAGAGCAACGAAATCGCTCCGTTTTCGATCTGATTTCTCCTGTTTTATTGGGATGGTCATGTCGCCCTATGTAGGTGGGTGCTAGCATAATATTTTCGCATTCGAAAGTAAAAGTCGGTGACTGAAATTTCGTCATACCTTAGCAAAAGATCTTGCCGAGTAACCGAAAAAGATCCTGGTCTTATGTAAAATCGGTAAGCGTATCAAACGCATCTATCCATTCTCTCGTTGATCATTCTACAGAGGTGACAGGAGAACGAAGGCCAAAGATTTAAACTTAACATTTAATAAATCATTACGCAGGAGACCGCGCAAACTTCTTTGATGATCGCACTAACTCCCAAATGGAAGACATAGTATTAGGTATAGCCAGTGTGAGATAGTGAAAAACGTTTCACAAAGAGTACTCTGTGGCTCATACCTTACTTTTACCGCGGAACTTTGATTTAGCGTAAAGTTCCAAGTGACTCCAAGTTCCAAGCAGACTCCCATGTGTAAGGAAGGCACTATAACGGGCCCAAATAATTGTAGTCTGTTATCATTAAATTATTGAACATATCCTCATTTATAGTACAGTAAATTTCCGTGCAGCTGCCGTAGTTTCGACAGGCCCTTTCCGTTCTGCAGCAAGATCGGCCTGGAAGGCCGCCGTCTCTCCTGCCATGGCGGCTTTGAAAGCCGCTGTTGCCTCCTTCGGGGCAGCAGGTAGATGGTCGCTGATCCGCGTGTTCTTCCTTGGGGCGGAAAGCGCTGGCCCCCTTTCTGTTCTCGGTCGATCCGCGCCGCCATCTGTGGTGTTCAAGCCGATTGCGGGCAGAGGTAGATGCGCTTAAATCCTGCGAAAATCATCCGCTTAGTCACCGCCCACCGAACACAAGCTCCGCCCCTCAGTGGCAAGGCGCTCAACCCAGTGCCATCTAGGTGGCGCACGTTCAACCAAACTGCAATGAACTCTGAATGTCGAAGACAAGTTACAGAAAATCAACAGCTCATAATGCACAGTTTAAGTTTTCAAGGATAACATTTTTAAAGATACTGTGTAGTAACGAAATAGAAGCATCTATAACCTAAATCGAATTCCCTAATGGTATGAGTAATATACAACTAATGTTTTTGTTACAACTGAGTAGCGTTTTCTACAGATCTATTTCTTAAAGATAATTCGTACGTCTGAAATCCTATATCTCCCAACATAGATCGAAATTTTGTAAGACAAAGAATCTACTTTTCGTCCTAGTATAAATATTGATAATCCGAGGCAGCTGTTGGTTTCAGTAGCGTGTATTTTCACCATAAGCTATAATTTATCTACTTGTTTCGCATTATTTACTAGTTACACAGATGCAATGTAGGTTTACTTTTCTTTTGGAGTTTCTTCGTTTCTTAGTTGCAATCGAGTAAAAATATAAACAATCAATCTTGAGAACGTGATTTGTCTAACAAAATAAATACCAACTGATGCTTCCGATGCTGTCTGTCCGAATCATGTTCAATAAAAGCGGCAACAGCACAGTACACTTTCGGTGTATGTAAACATACTAAACTCACGTCCTTGAGAAAAATGACATCCTTTACAGTTAAACTTAATGTTCTTTAAAATTTGACTGTGAGTTTGATATATGGGAGCTGTTCTAGGGTAGTGAGTAGGGGATTTGTTGCTGATCTTCTGGAAAGTATAAGAGGTTCTCTTGAAACTGCAAATTATGCTGTACGAACATTTATATTGAGGAATAGGAAAGGAAAATCTACATCCTTCCAGACATACCTGCAGGAAGCAAAGAAGCTGTTGGTTTGTATTAAGGGAGATAGAGGGAAGAAGGATCGTTGGGAACTGGCAGCTCTTATTTGCAAACGACATCGAATATAGAAGAACGTACAAACGTTACATGAATGAGAAGTCATAGCAGTTTTTAGAAATGGGCTGATGAAAGAAAAATTCACGAAACGGTAGAAACTCACTACTGAGACTCAGCACACTGTCATATGTAATTAACAAAATATTGCCGTAAATATTGCTTTTACATAAACAAAAAGTTTCAGAACAAATTACAAATGAGAAAGATGCGAGAACAAACAAAAAAAAACAAAAAAAAAACAAAAAAAAAAAAAAAAAAAAATGCATGTTGCAGGATTTGAGCCAACAACTTCCAGATCCTCATCCACATGCCTTTAACCACATGACTTCACATGATTCGGGTGCCAAGAAGTTTGAAAATGTACTTATATTGACATTTATTTATTTCTAATAACGTGTTTATGATGAAGTTGTATTGAGTTGTTGCTTACAAAGGGTGCACCGCAATTGAAGACACGTTAAACTCGGAAACAGTGCAAATAGTGAACTAATTACGGCGATTCAAAAGTAGCGAGCGTTGTATATCAGATGACGAGCTGTTTGGTAGTGGGGCAGAGCGCTGTGCGGAGCGAGTCCTGTAGAAGAGAGGAGTGCAGTATTTTCGCAGGATCTGACGTTTGCTGCAGAGGTCTGGCTGCGGCTTGACAAAGCCGCCTCAGCGAGCGGAAGTCGGTGCTTCTTTGCCGCGCGAGCAGCTGCAAGTGTCATGCTGTCCAGAGCATTTGACACAGCTCGCACCGTTGCAACAATACTTGGCCACATGGCCCTCACACTGGCACTTGCAGCACTGGGGAAGAGGGTCCATGCCGCCAGGGAGAGCTTCGTCCGTCACTAGGAAGCCCAGAAGCTTACACGAAGAGAAGACGTCACCCGCATCGTCACCCGTTTGCATGGTCACAATGTAAAGCGGCGAGATCTTCCTGTTGGTCCGGTTGTGTAACTTAGCGGTCACCGTCGAGGGTTTGCAAATCGATTCCGTACTTCTTGATTTCCAGAAGGCTTCTGATACCATATCTCATAAACGGCTTTTAATCAAATGGCGTGGTTATGATAAACGCCCCAAATTTGCAATTGGATAGGGGATTTCCTCTCAGAGAGGACACAGTTCGTAGTAATTGATGGTAAAGCATCGACTAAAACAGAGGTGATATCGGGCGTTCCACAGGGTAGTGTTATTGGTCCTCTGCTGTTCCTTATTTATGTAAACGATTTAGGGGAAAATCTAAGTAGCACTCTTAGGATGTTTACAGATGACGCCGTCATTTACCGTCTAGTAAAATCATCTGAGGATCAAAACCAACTGCAGAACGATCTGAATAAGATAGCATCATGGTGTACAAATTGTCAATTGCCTCTAAATACTGAGAAGTGTGAAGTCGTCCACACAAGTACGAAAAGAAATCCGTTAAACTTTGTTTACAATATTAATCAAACAAAAGTGAAGGCCATAAACTCCACTAAATAAATAGAAATTACTATTACTTCATACTTAAATTGGAAAGAACACGTATATAATGTCGTGGGAAATGCGAACCATAGACTGCGTTTTATTGGCAGAACCCTAAAAACAGCAACAGAACTCAAATGTTCAAATGTTTGTAGAGCTTATGGGACTTAACTACGGTGTCATCAGTCCCTAAAGTTACAAACCACTTATGAACTACTTACGAACTAGGACGGCACAAATATCCATGCCGACCGTAGTGGCCGTGCAGACCGTGACTGGAGCGCCTCAGTCCCCTCGGCCACCGCGGCTGGCTCGAGCGACTCCCTGCCGACGTCCTGCTTGCAACAGCCGGCAGTAACATCATACAGTTTCGTCTACGCGCCTCTGCACGATATGTACAAGGGCTCGACTGGTGTTCGATATTCTTCAGTCTTGTTTCCGTGATCGGCTGACTCAATGAGTCGCACGATCGTCGGCCCCTTCACTGCAGCAGATTTCTTCTGCGCGTTTTTGTTCACGATGCTGTGGCATGGGAAATACACGACAATTTGCTTTCCTTGTTAGAACAACCCAACCCACCACAGACTCTTCTTCTCAGCTCTCTCAACACCAACGATGCGCACGCCTCCGCTGCATAACTACGATAACATCAATACTGTTGCGAATATACGGTAGACTCATGGTAACTTCTGAACAGTTTGCGTTAGGATATTCAAACTGCACGCTTTCCTGCGGGTCATGGTGGAATGAATACGCCCATGTACAGGCGCCTGTTTTGTTGTCGGCTACTTGCACCACGTTGCAGATCGCGCGGGCTCCCGATTCGGAGGTTCGAAAATGTTAAAATGTTTGCAAAATTTATGGTACTTATCTGCGGGGTCATCAGTTCCTGAACTTACAAACTACTTATGAACTAACTTATACTAAAGACAACACAAACATTCATGCCGTGGGAGGATTATAACGTCCTCACGGCAGGCAGAGAGATTCGCAACGTGGCGCTCCAGACCGCTCGGATACTCCCGCGCGGTGGAGGTTCGAATCCTCCCTCGAGCATGGATGTTTGTGGTGTTTTTAGTGTAAGTGTCCTACTTAGGGACAGTTAAGTCCGATAAGCTGTACAAACATTTGAACATTTGACTATCTGCACGTGAAAATATGCATATTGTTTCTGTGGGATGTAGAATTTGTATTTCGAGATCGGGAAGTCGGTTCTCCCTCAGCGGGTGATTGTGTGGTGTGCAACATCCAGTCACGGAATAATAGGTGCGATACCCCTTGATGTCACGCGGATTAACGAACGGTACCGTTATACAAAGTGGCTCTTATTTCGGCATGAAGTGGTTCATGCAAGACGAGCGCGACCACACTGAAGCAGGAGACTGTGTGATGTCCTGGGGGAGAACTCTGTAGACGACATTCTCGCTCTGGGGTATCAGAGGCCACTATCATTGACCTCGATTGGTCACCATATTCTCCGGATTTGAATACGTGCTTTTTGTAGGACTGTATTCAAGACAAGATGTACAGCAACAACCTGAGCTGATCAGCAGCCACAGAGGAGGTCTTCTACATCATCGATGTTCCGACACTTCTTTCACCGAGCGAGGTGGCGCAGTGGTAACGCACTGGACTCGTATTCCAGAGGATGGTGGTTCAAATCCACCTCCGGCCATCCAGATTTAGGTTTTCCGTGGTTCCCCTAAATCGCTTCTCGCAAATGGTTCCTTTTAAAAGGGCACGGCCGATTTCCTTCCACATCCTCACCCAAAACTCCGAGCATTAGCTCCGTCTCTAATGACCAAACTGTCGACGGGACGTTAAACCCTAAGCTTCCTTCTTCTTCCGACATTTCAGTGTGTCAGGCTGAATTCCGATATTCGTCTGCGAAACGTGATCGTCACGGAATGCAGGCGTAACTGACCTGTCAGAACGTAATTCCGAATATATGTAATGATGTTTACATGTTGAAAAAGCGTCTGACGCCGTAGTTTCTAACAAATTTACGTTTTGTTTCAAAATCAAATGTTTTTAAACGTATTAGCCATCAGTCTCTAGACGTACAAACATTTCAACTAACTTACACTAAGGAGAATACACACATTCATGATCGAGGGATAATTAAGTTCAAGCAGTAGTGGCCGTCCAGTCTGTAGCGTGCAGCCTTAGACTCCGCGCCTAGTTCCGCGCGGCGTTTTGTTTCATATTGTTCAATAAGTCACCCTGTATACGTACAGGGAATTTTTTCACCGTGTACCAACTCTAGGTATTGATAGAAGAGAATGTATGGGACAAAAAGGTGTAATAAACTTAGGTCCTCCGGCTGCGGTGGCCGAGTGGTCTGCGGCGCGCCAGTCACAGTCTGCACGGCCGCTACGGTCGGGCGTTCGAATCCCCATCGGGCATGGATGTTTGTGTCGTCTTTAGTATAAGGTAGTTCATAAGTAGTTTCTAAGTTTAGGGACTGATGACCCCGCAGAGATAGGTCCCTTAAAAAAAAACCAGAGAAAAACAACTTCGATCCGGAAATGTGTGGTCTGTATGTTACAGATCATTTGTTCAATCATATGAGGATTGGAACATAAATAGTGGCAACACTTCTGTGGAGACCCTACACAATATAATCTACTATTGTCGGTGATGGCACGCGTTGTTGATAAGTCTACCTTACCTCCGAACAATTGAACTCTCCCGTTCCACGTCACTGGCGTGTGCACAATCGAGGTGAGGCATCGGCTTTGCTGTACAGAACAATGGCACGTTGGGTAAAAGCCTTCAGCGAAGGTCGGCAAACTGTGGCAGACACGCATCGGGCAGGTCGTAATATCTTCTCTGAAGAAAAAGTGCATACTGTTGCCACGGTGATCGACGCCAGACGATTCGTGAGCTCGCCCACGAAACCGGATAAGCACAAACAAATGTGTTTCGTATCCTGAAGAAACGCATTACGTTCCTCCACGGCAGACTTTCAACGCACAGTATTTCGAGCATCACCTGCAACCAACTTTGAGGCAACACTTTCTGCGCAACCCGCCCATCATTTTGCACGACAATGCTCGGGCGCATACGGCGTAAGTTGTGGACGCTCTTTCGGTCGACAGGGGCTGGAAAGTACTGTACCGTCCCCCATTCTTCCCGGGCGTAAGTCCTTGTGACTTTGATGTGATTCCGAAGATGAAGGAACCACTTCATGACATTCGCTTTAGAACTGTTCCAGAGATTCGACAAGCAATAGACGCTTCATTCGCACCATCAACAGGCTCTGCTAACGGAATACTACGTCTTCCACATTGCTAGCAACTGGATCTGCACAACGCTGGTGACCTTTGAAAGATGGTTACAGGTGCAAACATGTAACGCTTTTGCATCGGTTGTGAATAAATAGTTACCACTATTTTAGTTTCAGCCCTCGTATTTTGTTACAGTGACGGCGGCCTAATAAACTCTGTACCATCCAGCTACAGCTACAGATTGTGTCGAAAATGATTTCCGTGTGCCCAAACACATGCCTATTCCTGCTGATTTTGACACACGACCGCTAGAATGACAGTGGTGACAAAAATGAATAAATATGCTGCTCCAGTGTCTACACATCTGACATGGACACTGCATACACGGTACTTTTGAGATGACCCCATAGCCATCTGGTTAAGGATTGGGTGGGTAATGCCACTGGAACTCCGATCCACAGATCAGAGAACACACGTTTGAGATGCGTCCAGACGTTAACGATGAAGTTTACTGGTGGACCACCATGTAGAAGCCATGTAGTTCTTCGAATAATCAGTGCCACAGTATGGGGAACAGTACGACTTTCCAGGAGGAAACCATGTACTAGATGTGTACCTCATAGATAGTTTTGTAAGAAAGTCGCTGCTTTATGAAGAAATTACTTATGATTTATGAGAGTCCTGTTTTAGCACAATTGCCATCTTCAGGTTTGTATGAAGATAATATAGTTACCATAGGAATAATTTTGAACATGATAATATAGACTAACAACATAGGTACAGTAAGTTTATATACATTAATCTTTACTTCCTTGCCATATTTTCTGTCATGATTATTTGACTACTTCATTGCTGTTGATAGTAAACACATTTAGCATCGTTCTTATATATCAATGAAATTTCGAATTTAATTTTTCAAAAATTTCCGTCTTTTGACAGCTGTTTTGACAGCTTAGTCAGCGATGTTACATGGTTACAGCTATGTCGACAGCTCAGTCAGCATTTTATATGGTTACATTTGTTTCTATTTCATTGGTATTAATTAATTATATCTGTCTGTATAGGTTTTGATAAATTACGAACTTGATAGTTATGTCGAACATTTTTATGTTTTGCAACTTTCTTAACGATTAATATAATAATTAGCGTTTGTTTGTTTTCAGCGATTACTATTAATTTCGTAATACTAAGGTCTCTGCTATGTTTGTAGGTTTCGCTTGTCTTTTCATCTCTTCGGTAGGATAGTATAAATAAAATATACTATATAGTTCTTTGTTTCATATCGATCTGCTCATTTACAGTTTCTTCAGGGTAAATTATTGTGTTTGAATAAATTTCAATTTATTATATCTCGGGCCCACAGTGTTAGAAATGTCGTATACTGACATAATGGATAGTCAAAAACACTGTAATCAATTATTTATTTATATAACACACAAGATATCTTTCGGCATTAAATGCCATCGTCAGGTGTTTGCTATTTAGAAACTGTAAGTGCTTCAACTGACTATTTACGAATTGTAGCCAGTTACAGCATCTGTACATGGCTACAATTCGTAAATAGGCAGTTGAAGCACTTACAACGTCTACATACCAAACACCTGACGATGGCATTTAATGTCAAAAGATATCTTGTGTGAAATATAAAGAAATAATTGATTACAATGTTTTGGACTATCTTTTCGCATTATGTCAAATTTCGATTTATTCAAGAACTTTCATCATTCGTCCCTTGTTCGTAATGTGTGAAATGTCAATAGCTCGTTTTATTGCGTCAGATTTATGTTGTTGTGATTTCAATTACTAGAAGAAGTTTGATCTGTTGCTGTCACGGTTTCTAACGTGTTTACAACAACGGATATTGAATCCAGTCTGTCCTATGTAAAACATCACATAGCTTACATTCAATTTTATATATTCCAGGATTTGTATACATAGGCCTAAGTGTTTTTATATGTCCTAATCGCAGTAGAATTCGAAGTCTGTATCGTGTCTGATAAGCAATTTTTCCTTATACGTTTTAGTATTGCACTAATACTGTGAGGTATTTTTCCCAGATATGCAGATATGTGGTGGATATATATATAAAATTTGTTTCGTAGGTGTTTCTCTTGTCAAAGTTATTTCTATCTGTGTGGTATGCTGTATGGGTTTCGTGCATATATTATAAATTTCTGTGATAATTTTAGGATGAAAATAATTTTGTTCTGAGATATATTTAAAGATTTGTATATTATTTTGTATGGCGTCCTGCTCTAATGGTAGGTTTATTAACCGGTTTATCATAGTATGAAAAAACGCGAGATTTTTGCGATTTTGGATGGCAGGAATTTGAATTTATAATGTTGTCCTTTGTATTTCGTTTTCGGTAGATCACGAATTTTTTATAGTCAAGTCTAGGAATTTATTGATTTATTGTAATTTCAATAAATTAATAAATAATTTCTTCATATAGCAGCGTCTTTGATACAGCAAAGTTTCTTACAGTATCGTTATATATGACGCAGCAGGCCCAGAGCAATACAAAAATCTTAGATTCTTGTTGTATTTTTATTCACCTGCACTGTCTAAGAGGGGAGACAGCAATATTGAAGATTTTACATCTTCGATGTTAACGAACTTCTCTTCTTTAAGGAAAAGTATACTTTATATTTATTGCTGGTAAGTATTGTGTATATCCATTCAACATCGTTGGTTGTCAATACTACAAAAATAAAATTCACTTGCTGTTTCCTTTACCACTGACTTACTTGGATTTCACTTGATAGAGCTGCTAAATTTTACAGTAGTTCACTCACTGGTTGTTTCACTTGAATTATTTTGATTTGAATGATTAAAGACATCAATAGGCTCGTAGATCAAAGAGTGCATCACGCTGCTACCGCTTGCGTCAGACAGATCTGGTTCTCAAGGATTTCTCGTGACTGACGATTTGTTTCGTTAGTTCCAGCTCTGCAGTACAGGTGTTCTCCACAAAGGTCCTTTTGTTGTCTATTTATTCGCCCATCTGCCACAAAAACTATAGTCGTTAAATAACGATCATGGTGGCGGTCCCCTGTCTGAAGCGAACTCATAGATCGACAATATAGAAACAGAAACGTCAGTATTACGAAAGCCGATAGGAACGTTTCTTAAACCGCCTTACTTCGACTAACTAGCTACCAGCCGATTAGTTATATACTATAGGAATCATGTCAGAATATTTGCCTCTGTAATCTTTTGTACTCTTATCATTTTGTTCCTCTATCCCCCTTCAGTTGTCAAATAATTCACCTTGCTGATTCTAAGATAAGTCCCATTACTTTCTCTGTAAACCTCGTAAGGTTTCTTTCACATATAGGGCAATTAAAAATTAATATAGACATTATTAACGGGCATAACTAGTCATGTGTCATACCGACACATCTAAAAGACTTACAGGCTTTAAAAAAGTAAGTTTTGGCATACTTTTTTGGTTGTTCTTTTCGACATTTCTTGACTACATGTCTGATGACTTATTTTACGCTTTACATTCCGAAGAATGTGTGGAGTCACCAATGTCAGTAAATTAGAAATGCAGAATTTGAATAGTACTAGAGTGGTGTCGGCAACGGAGATCGAAAGCGGAAATATTTAGGTGTTCATTTTTCTCAGAGTTCTTGTAGATAATGTAGAGGTAGAGATAGATGATAAAAAATGGCCACTACGGTCGGCGGTTCGAATCCCCCCCCCCCCCCCGCCTCAGGCGTTGATATTTGTTCCGTCCTTAGTATTAGTTCATAAGTAGTTCGTAAGTTTAGGGCTGATGACCCCGTAGTTAAGTCCCATAAGCTCTACAAACATTTTTTAAAGATGATAAAAGAAGACCATTTATGTAAGTGTATATATAGCGCCATGAAAAGGAATTTCAGATTTGAAGATCTAGGTGTCCAAAAAAAAAAAAAAAAAAAAAAAAAAAAAAAAAAAAAAAAAAAAAAAAAAAAAAAAATTACAGCGTCAGCATTTCGAGTAAGATCAACCCATCAGTTTGGAATATTTTTATATTCAATTTGACTTTGTCCATCTTAATTATGGATCAGGGGCTTCAGCTGTGTAATGAAAATAGTACCATCGGCTGTTTTCAATACAATTATTTAGCAACCGGTTTGGACGGTCAGTGCCGTCATCTTCAGGCCCTTAAAATAAGAAACTTGCACATTGCTGGATTAAAGTTAATATAACTGGTATCCCACATTGGTCTAACCTTACAGCAACAAGGAACAACAGGGACCCTGAGATGTCACCATTACTATTTATAATGGTGATGGATGAAATAGAGATACAAAAGAAGCCCATAGAGGAAGAGAAACGAAACCTGCAGATGATATTGTGGTGTGAGGATTTATCGAACAAAATGTAGCGCGGAGAAAAGTGTGGTAACCTGAGGGGACAGAGAGGGCGACAAATTCATATTAAGGGATAGGGTGTTGCAATAGTAGATTAAATATCTGGAAAGTGTATTAATGGAGAATGCTCGTGTAGAGGCATAATTTGGTAAAAGAACAAAGTAGTGCATTTTACCAGTGTGTGAGAGGTTTTGTATGAAGATGATGATATACAAGTCTTCCTCACACCTATACTAACGCGTGGATCATAAACATGAAATATGAGTAGAAGAGAGGAGAGTGAAATGAAGTTCTTGGGAAATATGTTAAGGAAGACGAGGAGAGACATAGTGAAGAATTACAGATGTCAGGAAGGAAATTTGAGTGGAGGGGTTGAATGAGAGAACGGAAAAGAACAACTTAAAGTGGTTTGGACACGTGAAGAGGTGGGAGAGGGAAAAATATCTAGAAGAATGATGGAGTTCAAGATTGAGGGCAAGAGGGAGAACAAGATGGATCGACACAATAAAGAACAGTTTAAGCAGGAGGAATCTGGTATGGAACCAAATCGTGTAAGAAAAATGGTGGAAAGTGGAGAAAGTGTACCATTGATACCCCAACCCGACCAGATGTTGGATAGAGGGGAAACGTTGATGATGATCTGATGAAAATACGTTACCATATGTATATTGCGTATGATATCTCACCTGATTTCCGAATTGCTTTGAGCAGTGTAGATGACAATGCTTCAAGCCTCTTTCTTACGATCGCCTTTTCCTAATTGACTGCACTAGGCGAGTGGCACAACTGCAGTACCCTTGGCGCATTATTCGTGTACTAACCATGTGTCGACTATCAAATGTTCAAATGTCTGTAAACCTATGAGACCTAACTGCAGTGGTCATCGGTCCCTAAACTTCTCAAGTATTTAATCTAACTTATGCTAAGACGCTAGGAACAACTCTCTCTGAACACACACACACACACACACACACACACACACACACACACATTTGCTCAAGAGAGGACTCGAACCTCTCACGGAGAACGGTCGCGCACACCGAAGCAAGACGCTTTCCCTGCACCGCTCCTTTTCCGTTTTGACATCAGTACCAAAACTGTGGAGTTGTCTGTTATTTAGATTGGCTATGAGAACATTTTTACGTCGTAGCAGCCGGCCGCGGTGGCCGAGGGGACTAAGGCGCTCCAGTCACGATCTGCACGGCCACTACGGTCGGAGGTTCGAATCCCCCCTCGGGCATGGATATTTGTGCCGTCCTAGTTCGTAAGTAGTTCATAAGTAGTTTGTAAGTTTAGGGACTGATGACCCCGTAGTTAAGTCCCATAGACTATACAAACATTTGAACATTTTTACGTCGTAGCAAGCAATGACAATATAATTAATTAATGAAAAAACGAAACTACATAGTTGATGTTATTCTCAAATACTATGTGGTAATTTCTCTACATTTTTGAATACTAAAAATAGGAAAAGTGTCGTTCAAACATTACAAAATATAAAAATATATATGCTGCAAAAATATCTACTTGCAAACATCCAAAAAATATTTAAATTGCAGTAATTAGCACCTATTTACTTAATTTTTCATATTTTGTGTCGTTGCCAAGGTTAGCATAAGTTTAAATTAGTATTTTCGCCCAATAAATCTATTTCAAAGGATTATATTTTCTCCTATTTAAGCATAGTATAGGCTTTTTCCCTGTAAGTTTTAAAATGCCTTCTGCCTGCAGATATTTCGTCTACTTTGTAGGAGAAAGCTAGTACTGAGAAATACTGCGACGCGGTGCATCCTTTTCAGTGTAATCAGGAAACGAACTAGGAATGAGGTCTCCCAGAATAGACCGACTTCCCGTGTCAGCAAACTCCGCTGCACTTCCCTATTTCTGCTCATTCGCAGTGTGCAGCACACAATAAAATTTAAAGGCCGACACTGAAGCCGTTTCTACACGGGAAGTGAGAGCTTACGAGATTACCCAAGATGCACCGGTCACGCCGTCCGCGTACAGTGTAGACGCGTCCACTTGCACAAGATGTACACATACGATCGCTAGTAGACGGAATACGATGGATCCTATTTTCACGCGTATGGAAGTGCTTCGCGCATGCGCAGGCGACCGAATGGGGAACCCAGTTGACAAACGAGGCCAAGTCGGGAATTTGTTTGAGAATGTTTGTTTGTCTCCTGTAGTTTTTCGGCTCAGTGGTAAGTATTTTAGGATTTCATACTATAGAGGAATTGCATTAAAATTTTAATATTACCTGTGTACCATTTTTTATTGAATACGAGATATAGCTGTTAATATGAAAGCCAAACAAACGTAGAGCAAATGTAAATTAAGAAATTTTCACTGATTTGGTAGTACAACATCACACTTACTTAAAAGTAGAATTTTGTGTAGGTTCTACACGTTCATTTCCACTTAGTTAATCGGTTTTCGGCTTACTAGGACATATTCAGACTTTAAACTACGTCGAAAAGCGGTTATTTAAATAAGTCAATATGGCGATCTACCAAGAACCGACGAAAGAATCAGTCAAATATCCAAATCAGTTTGTTGTACATACCAAGAGCTGTATCTCTGTACCCAATAAAAATTGGACACACGTTATATGAAATTTTAACTGCAAATCGTCTTTATTACCATATTCTAAAATATTTTCTATTTTTCCTGAAACATGCTGTAGTTAACAGATGATATATTTGTTTTTGGTGAGCATTACTTGAAGCTTTATCAAAGTGAAAGATAAATGTATAGACACTTGAGCTTGTTGATCATATACATAGGCGCCTCAAACCGCGGGGGCTGTAAGTATGTAATCGCATTTTATAATGAGGACGTTAACACATGTGAGCGACGTAGTTACGCATGAACTGCACGAAAACAATTACAGTTTCACAGTGGAAGTCTAAAACACAAATGTTTAAATCATCACAATATATCATACAGTTTCGAAAGGTGATGTTAACGCGGCGATTCATTTGCTGTAAGTCGACAACAAACGATGTAGACGCGTGAAGCAGACGACTCAACAAAAGCGAACTGTTTGAACGCTTCTGTGTAGTTCGACGTTCTATCGCAAGGGGCGCTGCAGCTGACACCGACTTCCTTGTGCGTGTTGCACGTCTCGTATAGAAAGGGCTTTAGCAATCGGTTTACTCGTAGATCACTTGTCATAGACGCCCTCGCGATGGGGTTGATTTAGTCGCTGGCACGAAAGGCGCACGCACTCCGAGTAGCCCTATCTTACAAGACAGTCTCTCGTCTAAAACGGCTCTAAATTGTGATGCCGTCACAAAATTACCGAATTTTTTCCACTTTTCAACAGTTCCTTTAGGTTTTCCTTATATTGGCCCACTTTAGGTTACGGTAGTAACACTAAAACTGGGCCTTTGCGATCGTCTTTTGACAGCTCGAAATTTAAATGAAAATAACGACTTAACCATTTATCTGACACGAAAATTGAATAACCTAATTTGTAGAGGAGAAAATTCTCTACAACGTTCCTCTTATATATATATATATATATATATATATATATATATATATATATATATATATATACGTTCCTCTTATATATATATATATCGTTTCAGAGACATTTGCAAAAATAACGGCGATTTTGGGATGTATGTCTGTCTGTCAGTAACGTGTTCCCTGTTTTTAAGACGAACCGTTCAACCGATCAGCACCAAATTTTACAGACGTAATTGTAGGCCGTCAGAGACCAGAACCTTCATTTTTCAAATTTTTCGGCCAAAAACTACGGTAGTGATACCAAAAAAGCCGTTTGTAATATAATCGTAATTGCAAACGAACCGTTCATCTGACACGGAAATTGAATAACCTAATTGGTAGAGGGGAAAACTCTCTACAACTTCGCTCTATTATGTTTTTTTCATACCTTGCATCGTTTGAGAGATATTTGCAAAAATAACGGAGTTTTGACACCCTCCAATGAATTAAGCAAAACCAGCCGTTCGCAGATGTCACGTGACATTCCTCGCCCAGAACTCTCTCTGGCATACGCCATCTTGCGTTGCGTATTTGATGCTTTCCTTATTGTAACTTAAACGTTGTCATTTGAAAGCAATGGCGCACTGAAGGATTAACAAAGAAACGTCGTTCTTCGTACGATAAATCACAATCTAGTGTCTACAAAAGCCATATTAGCATCAGTTAACAAAGGCCATCAATAGTATTAAATTAAAGAATGCAACTTACAACAGTTATCTGTAGCGTAATAGGCAATGTGTTGGACTGTGATGATGAAGGTCAATGGTTCGAAACCCGCCACTTCCTAAATTTGGTTTTTCCTAAAAGGGTTTCAGACACTCATATTAATTAATTTTTTTATTATTTAGATTAGTATTTTTGTCAAAAATGTTTGCAAAAACTTATAAAATTACAAATCTAAAGTGGGCCGTAAAACACGTCAAGTGCGATTTTTTTCTGAACTACTCTTGGATTAAAGCGAACAAAATAAAAATTAGGTTGAAAGTTTCTCGCTTCTCCTTCTCTCTTACAAAATTTCCGTCTGCTGTGTGTTTGAACTTGTTCTAGCTGAATGTCTTTGTACAAAGTGATGTTAACCTGACTGCGTATTTTTAACTTTATTCTACGTGAATGTAAAGGTAAATCAAAAACTATCTGACTGCGTAATGTTTATTATAATGAGACACAAACTGCTAATTGTTTCTGTATGAAAATGTCGAAACAAATTTAACTGTCTGAAAATTATTGATAATAAACATCACTGAGTAAATAATTCTGACCCAACAAACTTGTTTGTGACTGAACTAACAATCTTTAACGAATGTAACTGTGGGGACACGACAAATTACTATTTGTATTTTCTGAGCTGTATTAAGCTAATTGGTATTCTCTGTTATTATCTTCCATGATGTGTGATGTGCAAGATAGAAGTAAATAAATGTGTGGAAAAATTAGTGTTAAATTTAATGTTGAATGAACCGTGTGCTACAAAATTGGTGACCCCGACGTGATCGACAAGACGACAGTTGCGACGAAATTTTTCGGCGTAATTTTCGACGAGATTTACGTAACTTGAGTTCTACGTATTCTGTGTCCAACAATACGTAAGATGTCGACAGGAGAAGCAAACGGTAATCAAGGGATTCGTTCTGAATGTAGCAGTAAAGTGGAAATTGGTAAGGTAAGCGTTAAGCTACCGCCGTTTTGGACGGAAAAGCCGGACATCTGGTTTTGTCAAGCCGAAGCGCAATTTACGATCGCTGGTATTGTTACGGAAGCGACTAAATTTAACTATTTACTCGCTCAGCTGGAGCCAAAATTTGTTGACAATATATGGGATCTAGTTACGAGTAACGATAACAACAAATATTCTCTCGCAAAACAACGTCTACTGAACATATTCAGAGAAAGTGAAGAGCGCCAAATTAAAAAAAACTTTTGAGTGGCTTAGAACTTGGCGACATGAAACCTACCCAATTATTAAGAAAAATGAGGAGCTATGCAGGTACAAATGTACCAGAAAAGATCCTAAAAACAATTTGGCTTGACAAACTTCCAGCTAGTATTCGAAGCATTTTACTTATATCTGACGAAACAGTGGATAAGATTGCTCAAATGGCAGATCGTATGATCGAATTAAACGCTGTTGACGAGGTTCAAATTGCTTCCACCCATTCCATTCCGTCAACATCGTCTTCTTTGTCAGTACAAGATCTTCTCGTGAGAATTGATGAATTGGAAAATGAGATTATAATGCTTCGAAACACTCGCAACCACAGGCAAAGATCGCGCAGTAGAAGTAGAAGCAGAGCAAGATACGACAAAAACGGCAAATACTGCTATTACCATTTCAGATTCGGCACACGATGTAAGCCTGAAAAATGTGTTCAGCCTTGCCAATGACAAAATAAGGAAAACTAGAAGTGGTAGACACAATAGCGGCTGAGTGTTCTACCCCTGTGCACACATTAGGCCGCCAATATCGTCTATTTGTCAAAGATCGAAATTGTGGAAAATATTTTCTGGTAGATAGCGGTGCAGATTTGTCCGTTATACCAGTTGCAAAAAGCCAAAAAGGTCAACCCTCTGACTTCAATCTTTATGCTGCAAATGGGTCACAGATAAAAACTTATGGTTCAGAACTGTTAAACATTGATTTAGGACTCAAACGCAATTTTGAATGGCCATTCATAGTAGCAGACGTATCAAAAGGCATATTGGGAGCCGATTTTCTTCATCATTATGGGCTACTGGTTGACCTCAAAAATAAAAAGTTGATAGACAACACCACCAAATTAAAAATTGTAGCAGAAGTAACCACTGTGGATGCTAATGAATCAGTAAGCTCACTCTATGCAACATGCCAGTTTTCAAAACTTTTAGAGAATTTTCCTAACTAAACCATCTATAGTACCAAAAATATTAAAGCATAATGTGCAGCATTATATCACTACATCTCCTGGTCCACCAGTATACTGTAAGGCTCGTAGATTGGACCCACATAAATTGAAAATTGCTAAACAAGAATTTCTGTTAAATAATGGTATTATACGTCCATCAAAATCACAATGGGCTAGTCCACTACACCTTGCTAAGAAGCCAAGTGGTCAATGGCGAGTCTGTGGAGATTATCGCCGTTTGAATGACAGGACCGGTATCCAATTCCACGAATTGATTATGTAAATTTCATGCTTCAAAATAAAAATATATTCTCAAAGGTAGACCTACTCAAAGCCTATTACCAGATTCCACTAACAGAAGAAGATAAGCCGAAATCAGCCGTTATAACACCATTTGGTCTCTATGAATTTAATTATATGCCATTTGGACTTCGCAATGCACCTAGTACATTCCAAAGGTTTATACATGAAGTTGTGAGAGAACTAGAATTTTGTTTTCCATATTTGGATGACATTCTAATAGCATCTGAATCACCAGAACAACATGTTGAGCATCTAAATTTACTTTTTGAGCAGTTGAATAAGTATGGTCTTGTCATAACAACAGTTAACATTTTTAGGAAATTTAATTACACCTGCTGGAACAAAGCCAGATCCAGAGAGAGTTGCAGCAATAATGAACTACAAACGACCCAAAACAGTCCGTGAACTTAGAAAATTCTTAGGGATCATCAATTTTTATCGTCGACATTTGAAACATGCAGCTGAAAAGCAAGCCTTGCAGAATGATTTCCTAAAACGAACAACAAAAAAGGACCGACGACATATTAACTGGACCGAAGAAGCAATTTCTCAATTCGAAAAATGCAAAGAAGATCTAGCAAATGCTGCACTTTTGACATTTCCTGGTTTGAACAATCAGCTTGCATTATTTGTGGATGCATCAGATTTTGCAGCAGGTGCTGCATTGCAACAGTGGCAAGATGAACAGTGGAGACCAATTGGATTCTTTTCAAAAAAGTTTACAACAGCACAGAAGACGTATTCCACGTATGATAGAGAGCTGCTTAGCATCTATATGGCTGTCAAATATTTCAAATACCTGCTGGAAGGAAGAGATTTCATTATTTATACTGACCATGCTCCTCTAACATATGCATTTAAACAAAAGAATGAAAAAGCAACATCAATTCAATTACGTTACCTCCAGTACATTTCGCAATTTACCACTGACCTACGTCATATATCTGGTAAAGAAAATGTTGTTGCTGATGGTCTATCAAGGCTTGAAGAACTAGTTCCAGTTAACTATGATGAGATAGCCCAAGCACAAGAAGATGATGAAGAGCTTCGTCAACTACAGACCAGCCCTCATACATCACTGAAGTTAAAACACCATCTGACACATGGAGGAAAACATCTATGGTGTGATATGTCAACACAAATCATTCGTCCTTATATTCCTAAACCATTTAGATACTCTATTTTCCAACACTACCACAATCTGGCCTATCCAGGCATTAAGACAACAGTATAAATGATCTCATCAAGATTTGTCTGGATCAATTTAAAAAAGAATGTCAAAAACTGGGCAAAAACATGTATGGCATGCCAGAAAAACAAAATATCACGGCACATTCAAACACCAGTAGGACACTTTCCTAGTAACGATGAACGTTTCAAAATTGTTCACCTTGATTTGATAGGACCAATGCCTACATCTGAAGAATATATTTATTGTTTAACATGCATTGACAGAGTTACAAACTGGACAGAAGTAGTACCTCTTCGGGACATACAAGCAGAGGCAGTAGCACAAGCATTTTTCAATTGTTGGATCACTAGGTTTGGAACACCATATCAGATAGTGACTGATCAAGACAGGCAGTTTAACTCTGAGCTATTCCGAGCACTGTCAAAACTATGTGGTTGTAACCAAACACAAACTACAGCATACCATCCTCAAATGGAAAAATTGAAAGATTTCATCGCACACTTAAAGCAGCTATCCGTGCCCATGCAACTGCCAAATGGACTCAAGTAATACCTGTAATCCTCCTTGCCTGGCCTGCGATGCTCCATCAGAGAGAACAGTAATGCTACAATTGCAGAAATGGTTTATGGCTCACCCATCAGAATACCAGGTGATTTTTTTCAAGAGTATGCAACAAAATTGGACGCAGACTTACCTCAACTCGTTTCACAACCGAAGCAGTGCATGAATCGTCTGAAGCCTGTACAATACTCCCACAAAGCAAAAGAAAGACCTTTCATACACAGGGATCTCAATGAGTCAACACATGTATTTGTGCGAGTTGACCGAGTCAAAAAAGCATTAGAACCTCCATATGAAGGCCCATAAGAAGTAATAGAAAGAACCCCAAAATTTTTTGGTGTTAAAATAAAATACCAAGTCAAGAATATCTCCATTGATCGACTGAAACCTGCGTACCTCATGAATCATAATGAGAAGCAGCCTGAAGACACTTCAACTGAACGGTCAGCCCGGGTCAAACAACCAGACGCAACCGACAGTGGAAAACCAAGAAGAACAAGATCTGGTCGTCAAGTTCGATTTCCTGCAAGATTAGTTGAAGAACTGCAGTGTTAAGTGACTATATGACTGAGAAGGGGGTGATGTGAGGACACAACCAATTACTATTTGTATTTTCTGAGCTGTATTAAGCTAATTGGTATTCTGTTATTATCTTTGATCGTAAACAAAAAAGAGTACAAAAAACTGTTCTTTACTTGTCACTGTATTACGCTTCCATGATGTATGATGTGCAAGATAGAAGTAAATAAATGTGTGGTAAAATAAGTGTTAAATTTAATGTTTAATGAACCGTGTGCTACATAACGAACACAATATTTATCAATGCAATCTGACTCAGTGCAAACACTTGTTAACCTGTACCGAACACTATATGAATTGTCCTACCCTGAAATCTGTAAATCATACTGAACTGTAAGCTTGACAAAAACTGATTCGTTCTCACCTTCACTTACTGCATAAATCTGGGCAACACCAAACTACTTCCTGCTGTACTAACTACTGGAAAACTAACTACAGAAAACATCTATGGCTCTTTTAATAAAAATGTGAGGAGGGATAAACTAGTAACCTGTTTAAGAAACTCGAACTAATTATTAAAAATGAAATATCTGATTTATTTTCTAACTGGTGTAACTTCATGAAAATTACTAACAATGTCCTGTTTATGTTTTTAAAATCTTTCAGAGAAAAATATAACTCAGATATTTATTCTGCCTACAAAATTATTTTTAAACAAAGATAAACATTTCTTTACTGTTAATAAATTTAACTCCATTTACACAAACAATGTTACAACAATACCATATTTCAAGAAAACTACCAATGAAATTCCTATTTCATAAAAAACACAATTTCAAAACAAAACTATTACAATAAATACTTTTCTTAACACAGAAAGGGGTACCTAGCATGAATCGTGAGACCACAAGCTAACAGCAAGTTCTTTCCCGACGGTTACTGTTACCATCAATTAAGCCTAACAATGCGAAGTTGTGCCATAGAAACATGCCAAGAATTTCATGAAAAACTTTACCTTATAAAAACTTCAAAAAGACCGTTTTTCAAACGAAATCTATACGTTTCGTCTCCGTATCTTAAACAGCTTGGGTCAGCATTCAAGTCTCAAAATCTCATCTCCTCGGCTATCCCGCCGGAATAACAACTACACACAACCACGGTCCCCACCAGTGTTGCCAGGTGTTGAAAAAAAAATCCAAAGGTCGTAATGGAAAAATCCGGAGATTTGTCCACAATTTCCGGAGACACTTTCGAATCGCTATATATATAAAAATAGGCTGTATGTGTGTATGTCTGTATCTTTGTATGTATGTTCCACATCTCCTCCTAGCCGGCCGCGGTGGCCGAGGGGACTAAGGCGCTCCAGTCACGGTCTGCACGGCCACTACGGTCGGGGGTTCGAATCCCCCCTCGGGCATGGATATTTGTGCCGTCCTTAGTCTTAGCTAGTTCATAAGTAGTTTGTAAGCTTAGGGACTGATGACCCCGTAGTTAAGTTCTACAAACATTTGAACATCTCCTAAACTACTGGACCGATTTCAACCAAATTTGGCACACATGTTACCTACTATGAGGCAACAATCGCTGTCGGGGTAAGAACCACCTACGACACATACGTCAGGAGATATGACGTCATATACAATGACATTCGTGAAAAATGGCCGCACTATGCGATAATATTCTACATCTGCTCCTAAACTAATGGAACGATTTCAACCAAATTTGGTACAAATATTCTTGAATGACAGAAATCATTTGCTATGGTGGCAAAAACCAGTCACGTTACATAGTTAATACGATATCACGTCATAAACAATGATAACTGCCCTATCTTGCGGCGCGTGATCGCGTGATTTTATTCGTCAACTATTTGAGAACTAATGCACTTAGCGACTTGCAATAAACTTTACATTTTATATTTAGGGAAGAATTAGTAGTGAAATAAACTATATAATTTTCTCTTAGAGAAACTGGTTTTTCTAAAATAAAATAAAAAATCCTACTTTAAATAATCCGGAGATTTCAACATTTTTTCCTATTTTTCCTGGAAGATAAAAAATTCCGGAGATCTCCGGAAATTTTCGGAGACCTGGCAACACTGGTCCCCACGCTTCTGCCTTCTCATCCGCGCGCTTAGCAAAGTCCTCACTCTCAGTAATCACAACCTTACTTCCCGGCAACAATACTAGCACCGTCTCCAATATCGATAGTACTGCCATCGAAAGATAAGCCTGCAACCAAAGATAAATGACCCATGCCTGACAAGCTTGACACTGGTCTCAAATTCGCAGTAAATTTTAATATGAAATGTATACCTTCCCGTAGCAGGTATCTTACAAGATATTCAAATCAGTCGTGCCATTATTTTTAGCGCATCTCGGAAAGAATTAGCATTTTTTTGTTAGGTAATTACCGAGCAAAAGTTCAGACATCGGTTTTAGAGTCTCTCTACTGCTCAATTTGTTACACCATAAATGCTATTACACTAGCAGCTACAAATAGTAATGCTTGATTTAACTGCGATTTAGTGTATCTTTTAAATAAGCCCACCTACTTGAAAATATAATTAACTCCGGAACCAAATGATCGCGTAAAGTTTAAAAACAAGGAAAATAAACAAGAGGTCGGAGAATAAACATGGTTGAACGATAACAGGAGTGCAATTGTTTCACCAAAGAAGACGAAGGCAATATTTCAGAAATCGAATCGAGAACAACGCCCACATATGTAATTTTGTAAGTAGATATCCATGGAGTATCAAAGCAACTTGAATCACACAACAAATACAAGTCTCCAGGTCCAGACTGTATACCAATTTCGTTCATATCAGACAATGTTAATCCAATAGCTCCACATACAGCTATCATATACAACCGCCCGTTCAGAGAAAGGAAAATCGCGAAGATCACTCCGATGTTTAAGAAAGGCAACGGGAGTGATTCCCAAAATTACAGGCTTATATCATTGGAATCAGCGTGCAGCAGGATTTTTGAAATACTCTTATCTCTACGATGTAGTTCATAATTTTTGAGAACGACCTATCGACCCATCGCTCTCTTTGAGTGTTCACGGATGATGCTGTCATTTATCGGTTAGTAAAGTCACCAGCAAATCAAAAGCAACTGCATAATGGCAATTGACGCTAGACAGTAAAACTTTGATGTCATGAAGGAAATGAAGGAAATTCGTTAAACTTTGTTACACGATAAATCAGTCAAATCTAAAGACGGCAAGTTGAACTAAATACCTAAGAAGTCAAATCAGGAACTACTTGTATTGGAAATAACACATAGGAAACATTGTAGGGAAGGCAACCTAGGTCGTTTCACTGTCAGAACTACGAAAGAAATTGCCTACACTAGTGTGTACTACTTTGAAGTATCGTCCCCATTGTGGAATCCCCACCAAGAGGGATTAAAGATGATATAGGGAAAGTTCAAAGTAGGCCAAAACATAATAAATGCAATAATTAACATTCCACGAATTGATTTACAAGTACCAAAAATATTTCATTATAATGAAATCTTGGATCAATATTTGGATTATTTTTAATAATTCGAATCATAACAAGATTATTCTTAACTGTACATTACACACCAAATATTGAAATAGCTATTAGAATAGTAATTCACGTTTGCCGAGATGTAAATAATGGTTGAATAATCTGAATATTACATCCAAATGGAGCATCAATATTCTTTATTTGTATATATTTACATGTAGGGCGTAGAGAGTATTTCCGCGATGTAGAGGAAAGAGTGTCACAGAAATGATGCACTGTTTATGGTGGAATTCAATGGTTTATTTGTTGCGGCGAAATTTATTTGCAAAATTTGTCACCAAATTTCTCTTCTGAATGGTAACTTATTTTATTAGCCCCCAGCCACCTACATAGGGATAGGGAGACATGATTAGCTTTATAAAATAAGTAAAATCAGGTAGTTAGAGAATGGAACGGTAGAGAAATATCATAAAAGTTGGTCGATGAACCCTCTGACATGCATTTAAATGTGATTAGCGGAGTATTTTCGTAGATGTAGATTTACGCAGAAGTCTGGAAGCCTGAAGACGACGCAATAAAGTGTCGAAACTAGTATCGAAATAAAATTTCAGGAACCGCTCAAATCTTTCACAAAGAAGATGGATAAATTCTTGAAGCAATATGTAGTGAAACAAATGGGAAAGGCACCCCGCTTTTTTTAATTTTTTTTTTTTTTTTTTTTGCATATAATTATGTTGTTTACTTATTCCCAAACATGTTTCGGAACCTTTATTCCATCATCAAAATCAAATGTTCAAATTTTTGTAAATCTATCGGACCAAACTGCGTGGTCATCAGTCCATAGCTTACAAACTACTTAAACCTAGGTAAACTAACTTAAGGACAAACACACACACACACACTCATGCCCCAGGGAGGACTCGAACCTCCACGGCGAGCAACCGCGCGCTCCGCAGCGAGACGCTTTAGACCGCTCGGCTACTTCACCGCGGCATTCCATCATCAGTGGGATATTTATTAAATCTGTAAGTATAAAATATTTACAATGTACACTGTAGTTTATAATTCGAAATCATAACATTGTAAATATTTTACACTGATATATTTAATAAATATCCCACTGATGATGGAACGAAAATTCCGAAACATGTATGGGAACAAGGAAATAACATAGGTGTTTTGCAAATAAAGGGGGACCCTGTATGTTACTTTTTTTCTGTATTTTATTGCTGGTGTTGTCACAAGATCAAAGTTGAAAACCGGAATTGAAATTTAACTAACCGTAAGATCAGCAATGAATATTAATTTTTGAAATGGTTATCAGTTCTCAGTAGCAATGTAAGTTAAAAATTACGACAACACCAGAAAGCACCATTACATAAGAAAATAGCGGAATCAGTTACCTGGTATGCATTCTTTGGCGGAAGCCGTGACACTGCAGTTGAACCTGTATGAATTGATTAATATCTTCGTTCTCGTAAACTGATGCTTGGTTTCCTGACTGTTAATTATTGAAGTTTTAAGACCGTGTGCAATTTTGATCACTATGGTTATCGAAAGTTAAAGAAATTATCGGACTTCGTTTTGTGTCCCAACTTCGTCGCCGCTTTTGTGTCCCAGCCTCGTCGTAGGTGTCGGTGGCCGAGTGGAATGAGACCGACACAGAAATAAATATAGCACGCTGGTGCAGGTACGGAGGGGAGCAGCCAGAAACTATAAACACTAGAGTAAATTAGAAAGAGATATATATTGCACAGAATGTAACAATACTTAACTTTTACATAGTACTGCAGAATGTTGATACATAGTTGTTAGAGGCCTGCCTAATGCCTGTACGATAGCAAAGTCTTCACTGGTGCCTATCTGATATCGAAGGTCCTGACTGGTTGCTATCTCAGTCCCAAGTGACCGGTGTCTTTCCGTGGTGGCCACGAGCGGGGTTGCAGCAGAGGGCGCTCGTGGCTGTCGTCGTGAGAATGCCGCGCCGTGCGTGCATGGCGGCGCGCGGCGAAAGTAGGTGGCGCGCACTTTGTACTTGTGCGACACCACACTTCGCTTTTAACAGAATGAAGATTTCCTGCAGGCATTGAATTCAATTTTTGATATAAAATGAGAGTATATAAATTTGGCATCGAGAATGTTCTTTTGTCATCATGAGACAATAGGCAACAATGACCAAGCAATAATTTACTAATATTGCTGAAAATAAAGTATTCAATTAAACGAAAGATGGTGAGAAATAGTCATTATTTAAATAAAATAGAAATTCCAAATGAAATTTAAAGTTTATTACATTAACGGATGCTAACCAGGGCTCACAAAAAATTCAAATGTTTGTAAGTCTTATGGGACTTAACTACGGGGTCATCAGTCCCCGAACTAGGACGGCACAAATATCCATGCCCGAGGGGGGATTCGAACCCCCGACCGTAGTGGCCGTGCAGACCGTGACTGAAGCGCCTCAGTCCCCTCGGCCACCACGGCCGGCCAGGGCTCACACTTACATGGTTCTGGAGGTCGAGTAAAATACGTCCGCTCAGTATAAAGGTAGAAAAACGAAAGACGACAAACGATTCCGTTTGCTCTCCAGATCGTTTGAAATAGTTGAAGTCTTACTTAAAACAAGGATAATCAGAGATTTATTGGCAGAGAGAACGGATGCTAGTGACAAGCGTCGCAGGTATAATTTTCAATAAAAAAAAATAATGTATCGCTACAACCCTTTCCCATTTATTTAACTGCAAACAAGGAAAACCGATTAAAGCAAAAGCAACATGATGAACTGTAGTGAAACATTTGAAATAAGGTGGCACCCGGGTCAAGTGGTGGATGAAGATGATCTTCATAGGATGAGTACCGTTTATACTGTGGCAGCGTTCTCGCTGTGATTTCGGTTCGCGACAAACAGCTTGCCGCGTCTCCGGAGCTGCCTCCCTAAGGCGATTTGTATAAGTGAGGCAGTCTGAGAAGCCTCGCGCCAAGACGCCGTTTGTACGGGTTCGCTTAATCTCCTTACGTTTCTGCAGACGGCCCGTGAGGTCAACTTTTTCTGAACGCCGCAGAAGTTAGACGTCTGCTGGTTGAAGTGGCAAAGGATGCGCGTGAGTTGTCAAAATCCGCTTACAAAACAGGTTCGCTGAATACTGTTTACCATTTATTCTTAGCAAAACCCACAGTCCACCGCTTAGCGGCAGTGCATCTTTACTGACGTCAATGTCTTGAAGCAAAACTTACGTTCAGGGTAAATTACGTTGTATAAGATATTGTCAAATGTTCCTACGAAATTATAACAAAAAAATCTGAAGCAAACAGACTATTTAAAGCTTTTTAATAAGTATAATATTCTTTATTGCTGCTTATTAGCTTTATTTATTTGTCCACTATAGCTGTTTCGCCGTATTTGGCATTGTCAAGTGGTCTGCAATAGTTGAAATACATTTTTTGAAAATATGTTTTCGAAACATATAGGGAGTACATTATACAATTTTAAATTTATTACTTACTTTTCATTTGATAGTAACACACACACAGCATCTGTACCTCTATATAATTTTTATAGCTACCTTTCTTAGAAAGTCGTTTTTAATAATTTTTAATGAAATGACTTTCTTATTTGACACCTGTTTTGATGCTATGTGTTTACAATGATGTATATTGCAAATTCTCAATGAAAACACAGATTTTAAACACAAAATTTATTTACAAAATTTTATCGATCTAATTAGGCTTGACAACGGCTAAATTCAGAGATGTAATGTTCCACAATCAAGGATAACGCAAAATTTCAATTAACATACAATATCTCAGACACCAGAGAAAAGCATTTTCATACTCAAAGATATTACAAAATTACAAATGTCAAGCAATACCTCAGAGACCAAACAGACACACTATTTCATAATCAGAGACACTACAAATAAGAAAGTCATTTCATTAAAATTACTAAAAACGACTTTCTAAGAAAGGTACCTATAAAAATTATATAGAGGCACAAATGCTGTGTATGTGTTACTATCAAATGAAAAGTAAGCCATAAATTTAAAACTGTATAATGTACTCCCTATTTGTTTCGAAAAAATATTTTCAAAAAATGTATTTCAACTACTGCAGACCACTTGACAATGCCAAATACGGCGAAACAGCTGTAGCGGACAAATAAATAAAGCTAATAAGCAGCAGTAAAGAATATTATACTTATTAAAAATGTCGTATTACGATGTACTCACTGCTGCATGCCCATGTATGAAAAATAAATATTTCAAGGTTGCATACTTAATTATAAAACTTGATAGAAAACAGCGACTGTAGGAGTTGATATTAGTCGCACTCAGAATCTTTATTTGTTAATCAATCAACAAAATTTAAGACTTTGACGACGTAGGAAAATTGAACCGATATTCAAGTTTTAAACAAAGCGTAATAATTATTGATCTTACAACTAGCTGAAAGAAAATGCGAATAAAGAATGAGTAGTAGTTGTTCGTCCGAATACTTCAACCTATGATCTGCAGTTTTAGCACTCGACACAAGTTGCTTATCGAAATGTTAGGCTGAAAATGTATTGGATTTTTTAATATACGTGGCGTCGCAAAAGTATCTTTGATTTGTGGTCGTCGTTTCCTTATATCTGTGCTTAACATGATTTATTCGAAAATTCGTTGCACAAATATGATCAAATGGGATGTAGGTTCGTACGACCAAAAGACATATCCTCTGTTGCGGCTATTAATTATCACAGGAGTCCATATTAAACTAAAAGAACTGTGGAGGCTTTTACCTTTCAAGTGTAATTATTATTTTCCAACAAAAACTCAATACATTTATTACGTGGCAATCTCAAATCTAAAACAAAAGTTTTGTTTCTTAGTTTTTCTTTCTTTCTCGTGTTGTCTTTTACACACAACAGTTCTATCGAGTAAATGATTCAAAACACCTTTATTTTACCGTAAGCACACCGACTTTATTCTTTGTATCTAACTTGATTGGACTGATCACATTAGTTAGTTCATAAACACTCGTAGCAGATCAGCAGAAACATTTGCGTGAATAGCACCACTATCGAAATAATGGCTGGCTATGATCGTATACGAGAATTTGACAGGTCTAGGCAGGGGAACACGAAATTTTGTAGTATTCACATCTAAGACAGGTGGTGACCCAAATAAGTCAGTATTAAGGTTTGCCGATTTTTAAACAGCTGCCTTTTGGCTGAAAAATAACTAAACAGTTTAAAATGATAGCTTATTGACATCAATGAGTCGTGCATAGCCCAATATGTGTATGTTGTGTAACCGATACAACTTAGTGTTGCCAGAACGAGAAGACACGTAAAGCCACACATAGAGCGACTCGGGTACGTTTGCTAACAGTACGACATTGCTTCAAGCGTGGCATGCTCAGATGAGTTGTGCTGGGTTACTATGCAGTGCATACTCACGAAGCTGTTCACTCAGAAAGTCAATAAAGCACTATGGAGATTGGCGGTGGCTTCACAATGGTGTCCGCTGTATTTACGTGGAATGGAATGGGTCGTCTGATTCCAAAGAACCGATCGTCGACTGGATGCGCTTATACTGTGCTGCTTCAGTTGCAACCATGCATGTACTTCACATCCCCAAACAACGATGGGATTTGTATGGCTGTCAGTGTGCCGTGGCTGCGGACCACAAGTGATGTGAAGAATGATCTGGACAATTCCAACCAGAATTTAACCATTCATATCGCCCTTCATGAGTCTCATCGAATGTCTATAGGACACAATCGAGAGATCGTCCATAAAATGCTGCCCTGGCAAAAATTACGCATTCATCGTCAGAGGTAGAGGCAGCATGGATCATTATTTCTAAAGGGGACGTCGAACGATTTGAGATCTCCATACCAAGTCGAGTTACTACACTTCACCGGCCAAATGGTGGTACGACGTCAGGCTGTTACTTTTCAGAGAATATCAATATTAAAGGTAAGACAAGTTGATGAAGTCGGTTTACTCCACGCAAATGGGCATATCTGTTGTTTAAATCAGTAACTCACAACTGGGCATGGCTATTGTTTCATCTGTGGGAGCCATAGCAAGTGGGACTGACGAGCGATGTAGACATAGTGGAGAGAAAGGCAGCTCGTTTTGTATCATCGTTAAATAGGGGAGAGGGTATCACAGAAATGTTGCACGAGTTGGGGTGGAAGTCATTAAAAGAAAGACGTCATTCGTTGCGACGAGATCAATTTTCGAAAATTATTTCAACAATTTTTCGATTGCGGACATATTTTGCTAGCATCCACCTACATAGGGAGACATGATCATCACAATAAAATAAATCAGATCGAAAACTGAAAGACTTAAATGTTCCTTTTTGCCCACGCGGCGGAGTGACTAAGTGCATTCAGGCGCTATGCTGCGATGGGCAAGGCTGCTCCCTGTCGTGGGTTCGAATCCCCCCCCCCCTTCCCCACTCGGGCATGGATATTTTTGTCGTCTTTAGTATCAGATAATTCATAAGTAGTTTGTAAGTTTATGGACTGATGACTCCGCATTTAAGTCCCTTAAGCTTTACAAACATTTGAACATTTTTGACCCTTTTTTCCGCGAGCTGTTAGAGTCTGCAACTGTAGAGAAATACCATTAAAGCGGTACGAAATTACGAGCATATTTCATAATACAGCTGACTACCTGCACAGTGATCTACAAACTCGATAATAAATTAAATCGGCAATTCAGAACAAAGTCTGCAAACTCTCCATACAATGCAATGGATTTTAAAAATTCTGATAATTATTTTAATAACAGTATATTAAAGGAACCAAATATTTTATTCAATATTATGTCCTCCATAAACCTCACTTAAGGGACGTGATATTTATGAAAAACTAGCTTACACTCGCGGCTCAACTCGCGTGTTGGTAGATCGCACGGAAAAATGCACTCGTTTCGAAGAATCCAATCACGAAATTCAACAATAATGATTGTAATAATATAACAGATCGATCACTTGATGTAATGCGCGAAACGTGATGTATTAAAAGAAATTTCTTTTTTACTGCTTTATTTATTTATTCTTATATTTCCTTACTCGTATGCTTATCCTTACAGAGAAAGAGCTGAATACATTGTAGCACGGATAGACCAAAGATATGGTCTGTATCATCATGTTCCGCTGTATGTAACCTCCTTGCTGTAGAGTCGCAAACGTCATCGCTGGCCTTCAGTCCGAATTTTTTTATAATTTGACGACTTTCAACCACAATATCTTCCACCCCCTTATAGCTATCGGCATGGAACTGCTATGGTGTACAACGGGAGACTTCGGACAACAGTTGCACACAGACCATTCGTTTGCGTTGAGTAGTTTTCGCTGCAGAGTGAACACACACACACACACACACACACACACACACGTAGAATTTTATATACACCGATAACTTTCCATCCCAATATACTTCACCCTTTTATCATTATCAACCCTCAAGCAACAATGCAGCAATAAAACCACTTTCAAAGAGTAAATATAATTTTGAAAGAGTAATTATTGTTACGCATTTCGCGTTATATTCTTCAAATTACTAAATATCTATCAGATCGCTAAAAAACCGGCCTAAAACCTTCCTCGGGTATAAATTAGTAACTGTACAAATATTTAAGTCTCTGCGTCTTGTCGTTCGGACGTGATAAGCGTACATCGAACAGACATTAATGTTAATATATATATATATATATATATATATATATATATATATATATATATATATATAGCTATCCGATCGTCATAAAACCGGGCCTAAAGCATTCCCCGGGTAGACATTAGTAACTGTACAAATTTTTAGCTCTTTATGTCTTGTGGTTAAGACGTGATGAAAGTACATCGAACAGACATTCACATTTAAAGATATAGATGAAGAAATTCTTCCTGCTGTCGATATCTGTAATTAGTTTCAAAAATTATAACCTATGTGTATTGCAAGTCTGACTGGGTTACAGTTTTGTTTTCAGTAAAAGACAAACTATAAATCCACATTATATAGGGAAGAAGGAAGATTAGGGTTTAACGCCCCGTCGGCAGGCTGATCATTGGAGGCGGAGCTCACGCCATGATTGGGCAAAGATGGAGAAAGAAATCAGCCGTGACATTTCGAAGGTGTTCGGTGACGATCATTGTCATGGAGCAACTGCCGTCTTTACCAGGGGGGGGGGGGTGCAAAGAGTAGGCACCAATGACCTTAGCAGTTTGATTCCATAAGTACTCGTACACATTTCACCTGGTGAGCGCCTTAATATCATGTGCAATCTACCAGTTATGAAAATTACTGCACAACTTTCATTATAACTCTAAACATGTAGGCACCGATACTGCTTACAAAAACACCTCTCAGAGCTTTCGGCAACGTAGTTTCGACTTTCGATGGGCAAGTTACTGGCGCGTACACACCCACACACACACACACACACACACACACACACACACAGAGAGAGAGAGAGAGAGAGAGAGAAGTTTTCGAGTAGGCGTGAATTGAGTAACTTGACTGCTATTCCGAAAAGGGAAGGCGTGGACACTAAATGTTAAAATAATACACAGAAACTGCAACGGTTGGATTAGCCACGTAATAATAATACTGCAACTTTTAATCACTGGGTGTGAATATTCTAAAACATTGAAACGGACTGAAGATCTAGAATGTGAACCTGTATCCAAACAAACTGCTCGTGAACGTCCTCGGAAACGACATGCTGATTACAAAACTAGAAATGAGCCCATATTAGGTCCAAAAACTCTCAACATTGAACAAAAGTTTACACGTGAAAGTAGATCCGATATTCAGGGGAAAGAGTTTTAATTGTCTCGTTTATTTTTGCAAAGAAAAATACAGCTCCACTTGATGTGTTAAATTTTATTTATTCCGATAATTTTATGCCTGTGTTCCCGAATGTTTCGACATCTTTGCGCATATATTTAACACTTCCTGTGACAGTAGCAGAAGGCGAACATTTTTTCAAACTGAAAATAATAATAAACGATTTACGATCTACCATGACCCAAGAAAGGCTGACAGATTTGGCCATTATAAGTATCGAATCAAAGTAGATTTCAAAATAGTTGTTGTTGTGGTCTTCAGTCCGCAGACTGGTTTGATGCAGCTCTTCATGCTACCCCGTCCTGTGCAAGCCTCTTCATCTGAGAATAAGTTCGGCAACCTACATCCTTTTTAATCTATTACTGTATTCGTCCCTCGGTCTCCCTCTACGATTTTTACCCCACACACTTCCTTCTAGTGCTAAGTTGACAATTTCTTGATGTCTCAGAATGTGTCCAACCAATCTATCCCTCCTCTTAGTTAGGATATGCCAGAAACTTCTTTTCTCTCCAATTCGGTTAAGCACCTCCTCATTAGTTACGTGATCTACTCATCTAAGATTCACCATTCGTATGTAGCACCACATTTCAAAAGCTTCCATCATCTTTTTATCTGAACGTTTGACAAATGCTTTCAGAAAGGACTTCCTAACATTTAAATGACTATTGGATGTTAACAAGTTTCCCTTTTTAAGAAACGCTTTTATTCCCATAGCTATTCTGCATTTTATATCTTCTTTACTTTGGCCATCAGAAGTTATCCTGCTACCCAAATAACAAAACTCATCTACTACTTTTATTGTCTCATTACCTAACCTAATTCCTTCAGCATCACCTTATTTTCTGACATTACATTCCATTACCCTCGTTTTACTCTTGTTAATGTTTATATCTTCCTTTCAAAATATATATCACAAAAAAAAGTTAGCCGATTTAAAAGCCAGAAAAAATTGAACTCATTGTCTGAAAGTGTGCTTTCATATATGCGTTAAATAAAAGAAATTACACATAACATTTTTTCTTGCGGTTTTTTCCTTTTGTTGGCAAGGGCAGGGGGTTGGTGCTAGCTGATTTTTCACACTCCGGCGCCTAATATCATTAAGACGGCCCTGTGTGGGCAAACAAAAGTTCATTCGATGATATGACAAGTTTTTCACTTCTTTTGATACGACAAAAAATAGGATAAAACTTCACTGTAGCTTTTGCCAGTAAAGTTGTTGCTCTTTTTTTCTTCAGCTTTTTTTATTTTTATTTCATTTTAAAGAATGAAAAAAAAAAAGAAAAAAAAGAAGAAGACAATACAGGAAAACTTACTGTTCTATGAGCTGTGTATTATGAATAAGTTCATTTAATACACGTGTTATGAAAAAAATACCTACAATTCTTTATAATGCTTTGTTACCTTGGTTTGAGGAAGGGAAGGTAACCAAACCGAAAAGCGCTAGAGTTGCTGTCAGAGGTGATGAGACAGCTCAACGGTATTCCCCGCTGCGTCCTGCCCGCATCGAGCCTAGGGAAGTTATGTGACACAGATTGACCTTCGATATCTGTTGTTGTTTTCTCCTCCAAATTATCGCGTCATCAGCAGACACAGTGGTTTTGTTTCCATCACTTCCGTCACTTTAATATTTGTATATCTGTTTTTACTTAGCGAACGGCAAGGTTGCGTATTTATGGCTTAGTCGCAGCGAAGGCCTGAAATAATCGAAGCTGATATCAAGCTGTTATAAGCGAATCTGTATTCACACTTTGGATAAGTGGTCTTCTATAATTTGCATATCTTTACTGGAGATCAGATTGTCTCACTTGACAAAGTAGTTTGGTATTGCATCATTGAAGTAATTTGCTTTCGTATTCCTCTTAAGTAACTCTCCCTACTCGCTTTCGAGGTTACAGTAACAACAGGTAGCTATGAAGTCTAGCAGCCTATTTACGTTGGTTAGGATTTTTTTTACAAAACTCTGTAGATAGTTGGTGTGTCCGTAAATTTGCTAAAGCGATTCAGCAAAGAGATATTGTCTCTTTAAAAGTTTTCAATTACATGGTACCATCGGTACGAAAATATAGAGTTCATATCTTCGTTGTTAGTGAGTTTGGAAAATTTTGGTTGATAATAATTTTGTCTGATTGTGTGAATAGAAAAATTTGTAGGTGACTCCCGTTTATAAGAAAGGTAAAAGTACTGAACCACATAATTACAGGCCAAAATCGTTGATATCAGTTTCCAGTAAAAGTTTGGAGCATATCATCGGCTCGAATATAGTAAATTTGCTTCAGACCGTTAAGCTCATTTCTATGAATCAGCACGGGTTTAGGGAACATCGTTAGTGTGAAACTCAGCTTGCCCTTTTCTTACATGAAATCTTGCTAGCCATGGATGAAGACCAACATGCAGATTGTGCTTTCTCGATTTCAAAAATGCATTTAACGCGGTGCCGTAATGGATGGAAGACTTCCTAAGTAATAGGATGCAGTACGTTGTTCTCGACAGCGAGTGTTCATCAGAGACGAGTACATCGTGGGACGTGCCCCAGGGGAGTGTGATAGCACCGCTATTATTTTCTATCTATATAAATGATCTGATGGACAGAGTAATTTGTAATTTGCGACTGTTTGCTGATGATGCTGTGGTGTATGGGAGGGTGACGTCATTAATTGACTGCAACAGGATGGCTTACACAAAATTTCTAGTTAGTGTGAACAATGGCAGCTAGCTCTAAATGTAGAAAAATTTTAGGTGATGCAGATAAGTAGGAAAAACAATCCCATAATGTTCGCATACAGCATGATACAGTCGCGCTGTTCAAATATCTAGGCGTAACATTGCAGAGCGATACGAAATGGAACGACATGTAAGAACAGTTGTGAGTAAGGCGGAGAGCCGACTTCGGTTTATTGGGAGAATTTTGGGAAGATGTTAAAGTTGCTAATGCATAGCCGTGAATGATAGTAATAATGATAATAATTATGCTTCTGCTGAGTCAAACTTGATGATAAAAAGCATAGATGGTGGTAATAATAGTAATTGTATTGCATTTGCTAAATGAGAGGCAGCTGTTAAATAATCTTAAAAGCTTTGCCGTTGTTGTAGGAAATTGTTAAATAATAATGAAAGTCTTTAACAACATTAAATATCAAATAATTAGTATTGCAATTGCAGCTGATTAATAATATGTTGTCTGACTCAGCTTTGGTAACTTCACAAACAAATTTCCACGTGCGCTGTGTAATATGATTGTTTGTTGTGTATGTGTATAGCTCTGAGACTAATTCTGCACTTAAACTAAAACTCGTTAACCACATTTTTACGAAGTTGGTTAAAGTATACTTTGAAAAGCAAACAAAACACATTAAGTAAGCAATAAAGTAAGTTCAGATCCAGTAACTGTGTTCATGAAATATCCATCTTGACCTCTGGTAATAAATGTTAAACATAACTTGAACGACATGATAAAAGACAGGTTCAGAAACAACTGGTTGAGAAGAATATGGAGGTACTACAATAATTCCTGAAATATTTCTCTCAGCTGTTAACACTGTCCTTTTTTATGGCCTACCTTTGCGCAAGGATAAACTGCCTATGCACCTGCTCTACAAATTACTGTAAGATAACACTAACCTCGGAACTCGCGAAGGTGCCATGCGAATTCACTTACTACCGCACAAATATAGTCCAAATAAAAAATAAATTAGTATGTTTCTTTACGTGAATGACCAAGTGGACACAAAAATGAAGTAAATTTGTAATATAATCCTTTATCTAACTGAAATTCATTCTCACATTAGGCAAAACAAAAGTGAGACAATATCTTACAATTTTGTCAATTAATTTCATACAAGTCTGTTCATTACATCTTTTCATAAAAACATAATTGTAAAACAAATCCATCCTTACTCTTTGGGCTTTTAAGGGGGATATTCAAATTCCTGCATTACACTCTTCTGAACTTTACCACAAATATGGATCACAACTACACAACACGTACAATAATGAAATTATAATCCTTCTTACCTCTAACATTCCTCATGTTTCAAACACAGATCAGTTCAATTATTTTCTTTACATCGTTAAATAAAAAGAAAACATCATCTGAGTCCAGGCCATACCTAATCGTTCTCAAACGTGGGACAACATGAACTAAAGACTGCCCTCGCGGAGCCAAAGGTATGAGTCACAGATATTCTATCTAACATGTCTACATTTCAGACGTGCTTCATCTGTAAAGGAGATTGGTTGGTTTTTGGAAGGGACTGAACAGCGACGGTTATCAGTCTGTAAAGGAGACCGAGTATAAAACGTTTGTACGACCACGTCTTGAGTATTGCTCAAGTGTTTGGGACCCGCAGCGATCAGTTTAAAAGAAGACAGCCGCGGTGGAGTAGCCGAGCGGTCTAAGGCGCATCGCAGCGGAGTGCGCGGTTGCTCGCCGTCGGAGATTCGAGTCCTCCCTAGAGCATGGGCGTGTGTGTTGTCCTTAGGTTAGTTTACCTTAGTTTAAGTAGTTTGTAAGCTACGGACTGATGATCAAGGAGTTTGGTTCGATAGATTTACAAACATTTGAACATTTGAAAGGAAGACACAGAAGCAGTTCGGAGGTGAGCAGCTTGGTACCTTAGTGCTGTACTCGACCAATGCGCCAGTGCCACGGAAATGCTCCGAGAACTCAAATGGGGATCGCTGGAGGAAAGACGACGTTCTTTTCGAAAAATTCTGTTGAGGAAATTTAGAGGGCCGGAATTTGAAGTTGAATGTAAATACCATTTTTCTGTCTCCTATTTACATTTCGCGTAATGACCACAAGAGAAATTAAGGCTCGTACGATATAGACATTGCCGCTGTGGAGTAGCCGAGCGGTCTAAGTCGCCTCGCTATGGAGCGCTCGGTTGCTAGCCGTCGGAGGTGCGAGTCCTCCCTGGGGCATGTGTGTGTGTGTGTGTGTGTGTGTGTGTGTGTGTGTGTGTGTGTGTGTGTGTTGTCCTTAGGTTAGTTTACCTTAGCTTAAGTAGTTTGTAAGCAGTTTGGTCCCATAGATTTACAAACATTTGAACATATAGACATTTTTTTCCTCGTTCTGTTTGGGAGTGGAATAGGAAAGGAAATGCTTAGTAGTGGAAGAGTATACCCTCAGCCACGCATTTTACGGCTGATTGCGGAGTATATATGTAAATGTACTGCTTAAACACGCATTCAAAATGCCACCGGAATTAAATGTTAAATATGGAGCTGAAATTCAGGACCTAGTTATTACACAAGGATTTGACAGACAGAAGTCTTGTTTGTGCAGTAATTCCTCGTGCCTTGGCCTAATTCCAGCCAATAACAGTCTTGTTCGAAGAGGGGCTTATGCGTCGTTATTGGACTGTCAGTCGCCGACTGGAAATAAATGAAAGTCTGTCAAACTGTAGGAACTTCCGATTTGAATCTGTCAGGGAACGTCTCTTACAAAAAGAAAAAGAAAGGAGAACGTCTGTCGGAAATAGGGGATTTCAGAGCCAAAGGATGAATGTTTCATCTCGTAACAAACAGCAGGAATGTAAATTACAGTCGGATGAAATGGGAATAAATTCTCTCATATAGTTTGTAAGCCATTTAACGACATATATGTGTATGTAAATGAAACTGTACTGGAAACATTGACAATTTCTAAGATGTGTAGGTTTAGTTGGTCATCAGTTTTGATTACATTAACCTCCTACACGTGAACTATTATCCTTAGAGCGGTATTTGTAAATAAACAATTATTAATTATTCTACAGTAAAATCAAAATGTTTTGTCTTCTATAATAATTACCCACTCGAGATAAATTTTTATGAAGGTTTCAGTTTTTAAAGCTAATCAAGAAATGTAATATGATGTCGAGGTTTTCAATAAAACCTTTGTTGTATACTTAATGATGTTTTGCAACATCTTCCGTCGCAAAACTTCCATTTGTATGCGCTAGTGAATCTCATGAGGCATGACGGACTCTGTTTCAATAAAACCAACTCAATGCGTTTACTTTTATACACAAACTATGTGTACCTGAGTAGAAAATCCGGGATCTCTGGAGCAGTGTGCTCTTAGCCTCGATGTTCTTATCATCTGAAGGGAAAAATAAAATTTATTTTAAAGATAAAAAGAACAGCTTCAGCTCTTCATCAGTATTGAAATAAATTAATTTGACACTCATTACTTCGATACCTACACTCCTGGCAATTAAAATTACTACACCACGAAAATGATATGCTACAGACGTGAAATTTAACCGACAGGAAGAAGATGCTATGATATACAAATGAGTAGCTTTTCAGAGCATTCACACAAGGTTGGCGCCGGTGGCGACATCCACAACGTGCTGACATGAGGAAAGTTTGCAACGGATTACTCACACACGAACAGCAGTTTACAGGCGTTGTCTAGTAAAACGTTGTTGTAATGCCTCGTTTAAGGCGGAGAAATACGTACCATCACGTTTCCGACTTCGGTAAAGGTCCGATTGTAGCCTGTCGCGATTGCTATTGGTCGCGATCCAATGACTGTTAGCAGAATATGGAATCGGTGGGTTCAGGGCAATACGGATCGCCGTGCTGGATACCAACGGCCTCGTATCACTAGCAGTCGAGATGACGGGCATCTTATCCGTATGGCTGTAACGGATCGTGTAGCCACGTCTCGATCCCTGGGTCAACAGATGGGGACATTTGCAACAACCATCTGCACGTACAGTTCGACGACGTTTGCAGCTGCATGGACTATCAGCTCGGAGACCATGGCTGCAGTTACTCTTGACCCTGCATCACAGACAGGAGCGCCTGCTATGGTCTATGCAACGATGAACCTGGATGCACGAATGGCAAAACGTCATTTTTTCGGATGAATCCAGGTTCTGTTTACAGCATCATGATGGTCGCATCCGTGTTTGGAGACATCGCGGTAAACGCACATTGGAAGCGTCTATTCTTCATCGCCATACTGGCGTATCATTCGGCGTGATGGTATGGGGTGCCATTGGTTAAACGTCTCGATAACCTCTTGTTTGCATCGACGGAACTTTGAACAGTAGCCGTTACATTTGATATTTGTTACGACCCGTGGCTCTACCCTTCATTAGATCTCCGCGAAACTCTATATTTCAGCACGATAATTCACGACCGCATGTTGCAGGTCCTGTACGGGCCTTTCTGGACACGGAAAATGTTTGACTGCTGCCTTGGACAGCACGTTCTCCAGATCTCTCACCAACCGAAAACGTCTGGTCAATAGTGGGCGAGCAGCTGGCTTGATGAACTGTGGTATCATGTATGGGCATCTGTACTTGTACACGCCATCCAAGCTCTGTTTGACTCTATGCCCAGGCGTATGAAGGCCGTTATAACGGCCAGAGGTGGTTGTTCTGGATACTGACTTTTCAGGATCTATGCACCCAAATTGCGTGAAAATGTAATCACATAATATATTTTCCCAATGAATACCCGTTTATCATCAGCATTTCTTCAAGGCGTATCTATTTTAATGGCCAGTAGTGTAAATGTGTATTTCAGTTTATTTCTTTGCGAAGTGGCCGTCTTAGGAGCACGCAGATCTCACTGTTTTATTCTCACTCCCACAACATGTTCTCCTCCATAATCTTGTGGAGAGCGTGTTGGGGTGCTATTCAGGGGCATGGGGTTCGATTCCCGGTCGGATCGGAGATTTTATCAGCTCGCAGACTGAGTGTTCTGTAGTTATCAGCGTCTTTGACACGCACTTTGGCGAAGTGGCGTCAGATAGAAAAGACTTGCACCAGGCATTTCGAAAACCAACACAGTTGTGGTATAACGCCCATAAATGCCAGGCGATCATCATCACATTTTTCCTTCTCCAAATACCTTTATTCTTTCTGATTGTTGCCTTTGTCCTTCCTCCGTCTGCAACTGAGCACGCACGCGCGCGCGCGCGCTTGTGTGTGTGTGTGTGTGTGTGTGTGTGTGTGTGTGTGTGGTGTTTTTAGGATAAGTCAGTTTAAGTAGTTTGTTGGTTTAGGGACCGATTACCACAACCATTAGGTCCCATAATTTTACAAAAATTAGAATTTCTTCCGTCTAATTGCTATTCCAATGTTTCACTTTAGCTTCAAATAGAACTTTGATGCTACTTAGTCGTTCTCTGTATCTAATAGAAAGAGCAGATAAGCATTTTTTTTGCGTCGCACCTAAGAAATGAATGAACATCGTTTAGTTTTGGTACGTTGGATATAGAGGAATTTTGGGCAAAAAATACTAAACAAAAAGTACTGGAGAAATGTGTGCGAACAAAGTGGATTAAGAATGGCTGATCTTTTCTACCTATGTAAGTGGGAGTCAACAATATATTTTCGCATTCGGGGGAGAATGTTGGCGATTGGAGTTTCGTACGTAGCCCACGCCGCAGCGATAAGCGCCGTTGTTGTAATGATTCCCATCCCAGATCCTGTATCATTTCCTTAACGCTGTCTCCCCTATATCGTGACAATACGAAACGAGCTGCCCTTCTTTGGACTCTTTCGTTGTCATCCGTCAAACCCACCTGATACGGATCCCACATGGGCGGCAATACTCCAAAAATAGACGGACAAGCGTAGTGTATGCAGTTTCTTTTGTAGTTCTGTTGGATGTTTTAAGGGTTCTGCCAATAAAACGCAGCCTCTGGTCCGCGTTTCCCATGACATTATCTACGTGTTCTTTCCAGTTTAAGTCTGAAGTAATAGTGATTCCTAGGTATTTTGTGGAGTTTGCGGCCTTCACGTTTGTTTGATTTATCTTGTAAACAAAATTTAACGGATTTCTTTGCGTACTCATGTGTACGACTTCACACTTCTTATTAGAATTAATTGCCAATTTTTACACCACAGTTATATCTTATTCAGATCGTTCTGCAGTTGGTTTTGATCTTCAGATGATTTTACTAGACGGTAAATGACGGCGTCATCTGCAAACAACCTAAGAGAGCTACTTAGATTTCCCCTAAATCGTTTATGTAAATAAGGAACAGCTCAGGACCAATAACACTACCCTGTGGAACGCCCGATATCACCTCTGTTTTCGTCGATGCGTTACCATCGATTACTACGAACTGTGTCCTCTCTGACAGGAAATCCCCTATCCAATCGCAAATTTGGGGCGATATACCATAACCACGCAATTTGATTAAAAGCCGTTTGTGAGGTACGGTGTCAAAAACCCTTCTGGAAATCAAAAAATACGGAATCGATTTGCGAGCCCTTGTCGATAGCACTCATCACTTCGTGTGAATAAAGAGCTAGTTGTGTTTCGCAGGAACGATATTTTCTAAATCCGTGTTGACCTTGGGTCGATAGATCGTTCTGTTCGAGATAATTCATAATATTTGAATACAGGATATGTTCGAAAACTCTGCTGCAGATTGACGTCAATGAAGTAGGCCTGTAGTTTACTGGGTTACTCCTACTGCCTTTCTTGAATATAGGTGTGACCTGTGCAACTTTCCAATCTTTTGGTACAGATCCTTCTACGAGAGAGCGGTTGTATATTGCTGTTAAGTAAGGAACTATCGCTTCAGCATAATCAGATAGAAATTTAATGGGTACACAATCCTAGTAGCGTTTAATGTGCAATCTGAAACACAGTCCTTTTATCATCAGTTTGACATCACGTGTGGTTAAGGAACATACAGGGTGTTTCACTAAGTGTGTTCGCCTTTTGTAACTTATAAAATAATAGGTGACGGGAAATTTTAATGCGGTAGGTCAACACAAGAAATGTTACACTTCTTGCGGAGCTATGAACATAGATTATTGTATCATTTTCGAAAGAGTTACAGCACAAATATATAATTTTTTTAAATGGAACAATAGTTTTTTTCTATCGTGCATTGGATTCGTTGAAACCAGTTGCGTCCAAATCCATTTTAACTACATTCCTATCACTGTTAGTTTGGGAGCTACGACCCTTCAAAGTTTAGGGGGGGGGGGGGTGGGAGGCTACGACAGCGTAGCTCACTGGCTGGTGGTCATGAGACAGTGGGCCGTGCCCCAGGGGATAGCCACTCGGCCAGTCATCTACGCTATCGCAGCCTCTGCCCCCGGAACTTTGAAGGGTTGTAGCTGCCAAACTAACAGTGATAGGAATGTAGTTTAAATTGATTTGGACGCAGCTGGTTTAAACGAATCCAATACACAATATAAAAAAAAAACTATTATCCCATTTAAAAAATTATATTTTTGTGCTGTAACTCTTTGGAAATTGATACAATAAACTATGTTCATAGCTCCGCAGAAAGTGTAACATTTCTTGTGTTGACCTACCGCATTAAAATTTCCCGTCACCTATTATCTTATAAGTTACAGAGGCAAACACACTTAGTGAAACACCCTGTATATGGGGAGGAACCACGAATTTCCTTCACATGTCCGAGGTTTA
Organism: Locusta migratoria; assembly: GCA_026315105.1. Classification (NCBI taxonomy): domain Eukaryota; kingdom Metazoa; phylum Arthropoda; class Insecta; order Orthoptera; family Acrididae; genus Locusta; species Locusta migratoria. The sequence goes on along the minus strand of CM048744.1, from coordinate 939,823,556 downwards.
GCGTCACTTGCCGTGAAGTAGTGTACAATGGAACGTCCTCTCTCTCCTACTGTTGCTGGATGAGTAAGCAATACTGGACGACATCATATTTTTTTCTAATTCAGCTCCAGTCTCGTCAGTTCAAGGAAGCTACGCGTGTGGATCAGGGTTCTGACTAAGCCGAAGCTCTGATGACCTCAGGCTGTTAAATCATCAATGTCCTTCCCTCTTTTAGTCGTGTCCGCTGGACAACTCAACAGCTTTGGCGGCAGTGCTCTTGATATGGAAGTCCAGGATATGACGGGGTCTCCCACACACAGTGCTCTACTGGTATCGATGACGCACCCTAGCGTCACCTGTCGATCTGAAAGACCGCCAACACATCACACCAGACTGTACACCGCACACGCAGAACCCCGCGTCAGTGCCTGATTGTTCACATCCTCCTTTGGAATGTCCTACTTGTTATAATACTGTTGCTTCAGTCACTGTGAGTATGTGGAAGATATATTAAGACAGTACTCTACAGGAGTAGAGTATGCTGATACAATATGAGAGTATGCTGATGCAATAGCTCCGTATTTAGCTATAATTTACAACCGATCACTCAGCGAAAGATCCGTACCCAAAGACTGGAAAGTTGCCCAAATTATTCCAATATTCAAGAAAGGCAAGGAGTGATCCCCAAAATTACAGGCCTATCTCATTGACGTCGATTTGCAGTAGGATTTTGGAACATATACTTTGTTCGAATATTATGAACTACCTCGAAGAGAACGACCTATTAACCAATAGTCAACAATGATGCTGTCGTTTATCGGTTAGTGAAGTCAACAGAGGATCAAAAGCAACTGCAAAGCGATTTAGACAAAAATTTTGCATGGTGAGAAAATTGGCAATTGACACTAAATAAAGAAAAGTGTGAAGTAATACCCATGACCACTAAAAGAAATCCGCTGAACTTCAATTACGCGATAAATCAGTCAAACCTTAAGGTCGTAGATTCTACCAAATACCTAGGAGTTACAATTACGAACAACTTTGACTGGAGAGAACACATAGAAAATATTGTGGGGAAGGTGAACCACAGGTTACGTTTCATTGGCAGAACGCTTCGAATATGCACCAGTTTCACCAAAGAGACTGCCTACATCACAATTGTTCGTCCTCTCCTGGAGTACTGTTGCCCCTTGTGGGACCCTCACCAGGTGGGACTGACGGAAGACATTGAGAATGTTCAGAGAAGGGCAGCTCGTTTTGTTTTATCACGTTACGGGGGGGGGGGGGGGGGACGTCACGGAAATGTTGCACGAATTGGGGTGGAAATCATTAAAAGACAGACGTTATTCATTGCGGCGTGATCTGTTTGCGAAGTTTCATTCACTCGACTTTTAGTTCTGAATGTGAACATATGTTGCTAGCACCCACCTACTTAGGAAGACATGACCATCCCAACAAAATAACAGAAATCAGATCTAAAACGGAACGATTTAGGTGTTCTTTCTTCCCGCGCGCTATTAGAGAATGGAACGGTAGAGAAAAGTTATGAAAGTGGTTAATGAACCCTCTTCCAGGCACTTAAATGTGATTTGCAGAGTATCGATGTAGATGTAAGTAATGAGGAGGTTTTGAATAGAAAGGGAAGTAAACTTGATGGTGGTATTAGAGAGATGGATGAGAAGGTAGATGAAAATGAGATAGGAGGCACGATACTGCGAGAAAAATTTAAAAGATCACTGGAAGATTTGAGTCGAAACAAGGCCCCTGGAGTAGATGTTATTCCCTCTGAGCTGCTGATATGAGAGGCAGGTATGACGATACTGTTCCACCACAGTCGCGAAACTCTCTAGGAAAAACTTGCATTTGAAGCGATACTAGCGCTCCAAGCAGTCAGTAGGGAGTGGCAGAAGTTGCTGTTCTAGTTTCATATTTCCTAGTCACTAATCGTTGCTGTGAATTTTCTAAGGCAAATGTGGAAATATAATTAAAGTAATATCACTGCTCCTCTTAATGGCAGTCTTTAATGACGAATGGTCATTGCAGTGTAATTCCTACAGTTCACTATACCTGAGTCGTAGTCACATCACGCAAAAACTTTTTGAAAGCAGAATTAAATCGCAATTTGATGTGCTCAAGTGTAAAAGTAACTGATTATGTTCGCTTGCTCGGTGCGTACTGACAGTGCGGACGATTTTTACATTGTAGGAGACAGACTCTATATCGCCTTTAAACCCTTTTTTCACCTTGTCCTCGCTTCTGTGCCTTTCGTGTACTTGTCATAATTATTTTAGTTACTTGGTAGGTATCAAGAATGTCACGTGCTAATATTAACAGTTTATACATGGGCACTTTATTTATATGTAAGTACGCATTCACTTTATCAAACTAGTAGGTAACCGTCAAGATATGTTGATATTTTTGTGAAACTGAGATGCGAAACTAAGCTGGCTCTACAGAAATAGTTAACTGTATTGGAAGCATTCAGGCATTACTTTTATACAGCAGTAATATTATGAAATAGTGGTCAAGTATTTGTCATTCTCATTAAGAGGACGTGAATTAATTCTTAAAGATTTACTTCTATGCCTAAAAGTATAACTAGGCACTGAAAATGACCACTTGTTATTTGTAACACAATTCTCTTATTTCTGAGCATCCTTGGCAAATAAGAGATTTCCGAATTACATTTTTGATAGTTACTACAATTTGTATCGTCTCAAAAGCTCCTAAATACGGAGTATTTTGAGTGTGCTGCTTCACTCCAAATAAACATTCAATACTCCATCGTTTGTGTTTACGATCCAGCCGCTTGTCAGCGATGCATTCGCGAATTTGCAAAAATTCACTGGGTCTTTCGTGACTCTTATGTTAGATTCTGGTTACAACTAGCGTGGAAGTTGTATGAGACGAAATACTCTCACACTTCAAGAAAATATAATAATTCCAATTCCAAGGAAAACAAGTGAAGACAAGTGTGAAAATTAGAGAACTATACTACAATAAGTCATGGTTGCAAAATGCTAAGGCGAATTATTTGCAGAAGAATGAAACAACTGGCACAATCGGACCTCGAGGATGATCAGTTTGGATTTAGGAGTAACCAGTGAGGCAATACTCCTTAAGAATAAGTTTAAAATACAGATTACGATAAGACAAACCTACGTTTTCAGCTTTTGTAGATTTGATAAAACTTGTGGCAATATTGACTGGAATACATTCTTTAAATTTCTGAATGTAGAATGAGTAAAGTACAGAGAATGAAAAGTGATATTCATTGTGTCAGAAAACCAGACAGCGGTTATAAGAGCCGAAGGTCATGAAAGAAACATAACGATTTGGATGGTATTTGTAGTGTCACATGTGCATCCTCAAAAGATAAGTGCTAAAATGAACAATTAAATACGGCCATGATTTGCATTTTCTGTATAAAATAAAGTAGGACGCTATGGATTTTAAATATGAGCAGAACTAAAAAAAAAATGTTTGTATAGCTTATGGGACTTAACTACTGGGTCATCAGTCCCTAAACTTACAAACTACTTATGAACTAACTAACACTAAGGACGGCAAAAATATCCATGCCCGAGGGGAGATTCGAACCCCCGACCGTAGTGGCCGTGCAGACCGTGACTGGCGCGCCGCAGTCCCCTCGGCCACCGCGGCCGGCTGAGCAGAACTGTGAATATATCAATATAAAACACGTACTCTCTGATAAACAATCTAATGAGGAAGTTTTCATATGTGTTTTTACGAAGCGGTTGATGATGTCGGTAGATCCACTCTCTCCCTGATAGGTAGTCGTAACGTACGGAAGCATTGTCCTTTTGCTCTGATTTTGTATGATGATTCTAGATGTATCATATTGTAAACTGTAAGTGTAGATGGTGAAAGATGTTTCCTAATAATAAGGATGATTTCATTTTCATTTCGTTATTGGATTTATTTAATCAATTTTTTTTCCTTTCCCACAACTGTTTTATTTTACAGCAAACAACAATTATGGTTCCGTCACCATCTTAGAAAAGAAACTAATTGTTGGAGACGTGCTGATTGAATAACTTCTCTTAACGTGGAAATTACTTTTCTCATTTACAGCTCCGCTAATACGTCCCTGAGATATATGCCGATTTATTAAATTCATTTCATATTCTATGCTAACCGTGGTCAACTTAGATTAAATCAGTGAAACATGTCTGTAACAGTTATGTTCAGTTGCGGGTACCATCAGCGGGATCAGTACAGTCAAAACTATTTAGTAGATTAATTGAATGGTGCGTTGCTTGCTTTGATTTTGCTGTGCCGATTAAATTTCTATTCACTCATAAATGCAGGCACGTAAATTTAAATGTAAATGCAGCGACGCCAATAACTTGGAATATATCTCCCGGTTATTATTTTGCGCCAATTACAGTTCTTAACTTCTTGCAGATTTTTTTTTTTTATTTTTTTTTATTTCAATTAATTGGAGGAGCAATTTATTTTCTGGGGCACTTAAATTTTGAACACAGATTACGATTTCCTGTAGAAATATTTTTTTCTTTCAGTTACTTTTTTTTAAATTAACAACCATTGCTGTTATCATTGTTACAAGAAATATGTTTCAGATTGAGAAATGGTTCTAGCCTTACTAGAATGTTTTTTAATTTGTTCATGGATGGTAAAGAGATCTCGCTTCAGCTAAAATGAAATATTATTTTCCTACACTTATTGTCTCGTTATTGTGGTGTCGCACAAGTCTGAAGTGCGCGCCACGTACTTTCGCCGCGCGCCGCCATGCAAGCACGGCGCGGCGTTCTTACGAGCGCCCTCTGCTGCAACCCCGTTCGTGGCCACCACTGAACTCGATCGGTCATTTGGGATTAAGACAGGCACTAGGAAAGTCTCTCATCAGTAGGCAGGCAGGCCTCTATCTAGTTAAACTATGTATCTGTATTCCACTAGACTTCAGTTAACAAAGGTAAGTATTATACTCTCTCTATTCGAAATATATTTTGTACTAATCTAGCTGTTTCTAGTTTCTGCTGCCCCACTGGCTGGTCACCTCAGACTCTGTACCCGCACACGCGTGCATCCTATTTCCCTGTGTCGGTCTCTCCCTACTCGGCCACCGACATCTAGGACAACCGGCGGCAACGAGACAGAAAAGTTTGGTGATGCTACAGATGAAAGTAGATGGGTAGATCACGTAACTAATGAGGAGATACCCTACAGAATTGGGGAGAAAAGGAATACTGGCGTATTCTGACTAAGAGAAGGGATAGGTTAGTGGGGCACAGCCTGAGACGGAGTGCGGAGTACTACTTGTTGACAGCTCCGATGCTTGGCGAGGGACGGACGCTAGGGGTGTCGCACGGCCTCTAAGAACGCGACCACACAGCCGGGAGACGAAGTAAACAGCCCGCACCGAGATGCTGTTATAACTTTACAGTAAGGCCTCTCGCGATCAACCTCTTCAGCTCATGGCTCCCCACGGACAGAGTGCCCCCCAGAACAACTTCGATGCACATGCCGGGCCTGGCCACAAACGGCCCCTTAATCAAAATAACTCGACCCTGTGATGCCATGCATCGTATCAAGCTCCCAAGTCTCCTGCTTTCTAAGAGGTTGCGCTGATCCCTACACCACTGGGGACACAGTGATCACCGCACCTACAAGGATTACTTAATTACTCCTCCCGTCTGATAAAATTCCTAGCTTCACCCTGCCCACAGTACTCAAACTCGTAGTTATGAAACTAATTACCGCAAGGGCCACAAACTTGCTCACCCCTCCCCACTAACGAAGCTGGGAATTTGTATCTGACGGGAGGCGTACTTAAGTAGTCCTTGCATGTGCGGTGATCACTGTGTCCCCAGTGGTGTAGGGGTCAACGCAACTGCCTACAAAGCAGGAGACCCGGGTTCGAATCCCGGCTGGATACACGTTTTCAGCTATGCCCAATCGCAGTTGATGTCTTATATTGTCTGAATATGAAACAATGACAACTGCAGGCTCAGAAGTGACGTCTGTTCTTTCGGAACAGACGCCACATGTATATATTTTCCGTTATATTCATTATTTCTTAGGGACCCTGCTCCCTTTATTTACACCCCTGGTATTGTCTTACGCATTCCTACACTTCTCCTAAATGGAAACTGATCCATCACGTGGTCAGATTGCAACATTTTTTTTTCCTTTCGCCCGTAAATATTTTGCAACCATTACATATTAAACTCATAGATCTGTTACTCGTATATTTACACCTGTCTGCACTTGCTTTCTTTGGAAATGCAATTATTTTGTTCTTCTCGCACGGAAGACGGAATAGATTCTTTGATTGGATCCCCCTGATATCAGCAGTTGCGAGGGAATATTATCTAATCCAGGGGTTTCGCCTCAAAGTTTTCAGTGCTGTCATATCCTTCTCCGCCGGCCGCGGTGGCCGAGGGGACTGAGGCGCTCCAGTCACGGTCTGCAAGCCAACTACGGTCGGGGTTCGAATCCCCCCTCGGGCATGGATATTTGTGCCGTCCTTAGAATAAGCTAGTTGATAAGTAGTTTGTAAGTTTAGGGACTGATGACCCCGTAGTTAAGTCCCATAAGCTTTACAAACATTTGAACACTTTTTATCCTTCTCCCAGTATCGTATTTCTTATCTGATTCCCCCTAAAGTCATGTATCCTGTATAAATTTCCAGAAACAGCAGAAAATTTGCAGCTTTGTCCTCTCGAATATAGGATACTAGCTTAAACCCGCGGCTCCGCTCGCATGTTGGTTGATTATGATAGATAAGCTATCTTTCAGTAGTGTGCTATGACATCATATCACACGTAAAAATGCACTCGTTACCAAGAATCCAATCACGAAATTCAACAAATAATGATTGTAATAATATCACAGATCGATCACTTGATGTAATGCGTGAAACGTCAAATATTTGCAGAGATGTATTAAATTTCAAATTACTACTTTTTAATTTATTTATTCTTTCTTATATTTCCTTATTCGTATGCTTATCCTTACAGAGAAACAGCTAAAGACATTGTAGCACGCATAGACCAAAGATATGGTCTGTGGCATCACGTTTCGCTGTATGTAACCTCCTTGCTATAGAATCGCAAACGTCATCGCTGGCCTTCAGTCCGATTTTAAAAAAATAATTTGACGACTTTCAACCATAGCTTCCACCCCCTTATAGCTATCGGCATCGAACTGCTGTGGTGTACAACGGCAGACTTCGGACAACAATTACAGACCATTCGTTTGCGTTCTGTAGTTTTCGCCGCAGAGCGAAATATTAACACACACACACACACACACACACACACACACACACGTAGAATTTTATACACACCGATAACTTTCCATTCCAATATACTCCCCCCTTTTATCATTATCAACCCTCAAGCAACAATTCAACCAACAAAACCATTTTCAAAGAGTAAATATGATTTTCAAAGAGTAAATTATTGTTCCGCATTTCGCGTTATATTCTTCAAATTACTAAATATCTATCATTTCGCTATAAAACCGTGCCTAAAACCTTCCTCAGGAATAAATTAGTAACTGTACAAATATTTAAGTCTTTGCGTCTTGTCGTTCGGACGTGATAAGCGTACACCGAACAAACATTCCGCTTTCCCGGGTATTTAGCTCTTTAATGTCTTGTGGTCCAGACGTGATAAGTGTACACCGAACAGACATTCACATTTATAGATATAGATGGAGGGGAAGGGGGAGGATAAGGAGGAGGAGGAGAAGGAACAGAAGGAATAGGCATAGGGAAGATAAACAGTATGTGTGGGGGGTGGGGTTGGTTGGTTGGTTGGTGGTTTCTGAAAGGGACTAAACATCAAGGGTTATCAGTCCCTTGTTTCAGTATCAGAGATAAAACATTATGTTAAGCGTTCCGAAGCCTATGCTTTAACACGTGAACGTTTAAAAGGAACATGTACAAACGAAGAAGGTTTCACATAAATGGGAAGGATGGCTAGTCTGTCTTAGCCGTACGCTACGAGACTCCTCATAAGCACAAGTTCTCTTTCTCTGTGTGTACATGCGTCCTCATTTTAGGTATAGTTCTGCCTGTTGATAAGTGTAAAATACTCTAAACTATTCCAGAAGTCGCACGTGACACTTTGGTTTTTAAAACGCACCTGTTGTTCTACGTGCAACCAGAGTCATCGAGCTTGTGTCAGCTGCTGGTGTCCTGGTTAACGGTGCACAAAGCAGCCGTCAGAGATGCGGGGTCGGCCTGGGTGCCGGTGTCACGTGATACTGTTGCAGCTGCAAGTACACCGGCTGTGCAGGCACGTGTTCTCCTGTAACGGCTTCTCCTGGCCGCCGGGTCCACACATTGGAACCAACGTTGGCACCAACAGTCATCGTCCAATCTATGGATCGGTGAAATGGCGTTGGCTATCGGTATTTTGACCAAACATCAAAGGATGTTGGGCCAATATGGGTACGTCGTCCACACATTGGTGCCAACGTTTTATTGTCGTCTGCTCGTCACTAAACTGTTTTTCTTCGTTCGTTGGTCGTCGCCGTTTAAAGTGTTAACCTCTTTGCAAATATTAGAACTTACCAGAAAGTGATTCATTTGTGAAAGCATCCACAAGAATCGAAATGCCACGTCAAAACTTACGTGCGACTAGTGAAATTCAAAACTTTTCTAACTTTGATACGCTCAATTACTAATTACAGTTTTTACAATTAACATAACCTAAGAAACCTCCTGGCAGATTAAAATTGTGTGCCGGAACCGGGGCTCGAACCTGGGACCTTTGCCTTTTGCGGGTAAGCGCACTACCGACTGTGCTATCCCGACACGACTCACGATGCCGCCTCACAACTTTACTTCCGCCAAAGTTGTGAGGCGGCATCGTGAGTCGTGTCGGGATAGCACAGTCGGTAGTGCGCTTACCAGCGAAAGGCAAAGGTCCCAGGTTCGAGCCCCGGTCCCGGCACACAATTTTAATCTGCCAGGAAGTTTCATATCAGCGCACACTCCGCTGCAGAGTGAAAGTTTCATTCTGGAAACATAACCTAACATTTCCTGTCAAGTTTCACAAATTGCTTTGCAAACTTCAACCAGTACCAGTGATACCAATTACATGGTTATTTTGAAAGTAAAGTGTAGGCTTCTAAAACTGTCTCCTGTAGCAAGAAATCGAAGCCTCAATATCAAATAACTTTAGCAGCTATACCATCCCTCCAAAACGTATCTTTCTTTTTTAAGTTCACTCATTTAAAGTAGCAGGTCTATGTTTTAATAACGTGTATTTATTAGTAACATATAATAAAACTTTCTGATTGCGTAATTAATGTTCGGCAGGAAGTGATACAACACACCCAACCATCTTTTACGTATGTTTTCTATTTTGGTTTACAATGACAAAATGTAATTAATCACACTCAAAAGCGTTAACGCATTGGCCGCGATTTGTGCGTCAGATATGTTTACGTTGGCTCTCGAGGAATTCAACTGAATGTTGTCTGCAATGTGTGGGCGCTGTCGCAAAAATATTGGCCAATGTTGGCGCCAGCGTTGGTACCAATGTGTGGACGCGGAGTAAGTGAATGAAGCACTTCACGTGAGCAACAAAAGAAACTCGTTAAACTACTATTAAACGATGAATATCACAAACTGAAGGCTGTCGAGTCAGCCAATATTAAGGTAAATCTATAAGTATTTTTACTATCCAAACTGAGGTACATAAACGTCATTACAAACATACATTCCATTCTCCAAAGCGTACACTAATTTTTCACATAATACCCACACCGCACAGCCGCGGTGGAGTAGCCGAGCGGTCTAAAGCGAATAGCTGCGAGGTTGCTCGCCGTGGAGGTTCGAGTCCTCCCTGGGGCATGGGTGTGTGTGTTTGTCCTTAAGTTAGTTTACCTACGTTTAAGTAGTTTGTAGCTACGATCTGATGACCACGCAGTTTGGTCCGACAGATTTACAAAACATTTCAGTGGCCGAGCGTTCTAAGGCGCCTTGTTACAGAGCGCGCGTTTGCTCGCCGTAGGAGGTTCCTGTTCTCCCTCGGACATGGGTGTGTGTGTTTGTGTTTTCCTAGTTGTCGTTGTTATGTTGTTATGGTTTTCAGTCCGGAGACTGGTTTGATGCAGCTCTCCACCCTACTCTATCCTGAGCAAGCCTTTTCATCTCCTCATAAGAACGGCAACCCACTTCCACTTGAATTCCTCCATGTCTAATAATGTGTCCTACTAAGCGACCCCTTGTTTTGTCAAAGTATGCCAAAAATTCCTTTTCTCATCAATTCTGTTAAGTACCTCTTCATTAGTTACGCGATCTATCCACCTAATCTTCAGCATTCTTCTGTAGCACCACATTTCAAAAGCCTCTATTCTCTTCCTGTCCACACTGTTTATCGTCCATGTTTCACTCCCATACAAGGCAACACTCCACACAAATGCCTTCAGAAAAGACTTCCTTACACTTAAATTAATATTCGATGTTAGCAAATTTCTGTTTTTCAAAAACGCTTTTTTTCCATTGTCAATCTGCATTTTATACCCTCTGTACTGCGACCGTCATATGTGACTTTACAACCCGAGTAGCAAAACTCATCTACCATCATTGTTTCGTTACCTAAACTAATTCCTTCAGCATTGCCTGATTTTCTAAGACTGCATTCCATTATCTTTGTTTTTGGTCTTGTTAATGTTCATTAATGTTCATTTTATACACTCTCGTCAACACACTGTCCATTCCATTCAACTGCTCTTCCAGGTCCTTTGCTGTCTCTGGCAGAATTACAATGTTATCAGCAAAACGCTTCTTCACCCTGAACTTAAATCCCTGTGTTTTACTTATCATAAGTTATTTTAAGTAGTTTGTAAGCCTAGGGATATGACCAACCTCTATAAGACCCTTAAATTTACTAAGATTTCAACGTTTGAAACCCACATATTTGTCCCTTCGCAGCACTAAATTCGAGATCCCTTGCTGTAGTCTATGGAACCACCGTCAGACTAGTTTCTCGGTTTCTACGTTATTTGTCAATCGTTGTCATGCCAGATATTTCTTCAGCTGTCGGAAAACTTGGAAATCACTAGAGGCGCGGCCTGGCCTGTATGGTGGGTGCCTAGAAACTCCCAGCGAAATGCCCGGAGTTTACCGCACTTTTGATGACCACATCGGGTTGTCGTAGAGCAGAATTATGTTGTCCACGTCGAGAATCCCTCGGCTATGTCACCTGATGGCTGCTGGATGGTTATCCGAGCGGTCTGGAGCGCCACGTTACGGATCGGGCGGTCTCCCGCGTCGGAGGTGCGAATTCTCCTCAAGCATGGATGTGTGTGTTGATGTTAGGCTAGCGTAACTTAGTTTATGTAGTTTGTAAGCCTAGGTACTGACGACCAACGTAGTTTGGCCCCATCGAACATTTGATTTGATTTGCTAGATGGTGGTGTAGTGTAGCTGCTTTGACCAATGCTCTTGTTGCGCTAGCGGTAGAGATGGAGTATGTAATTGTCTCTCCGAGTTACGCTGAAGATCTTGGCACCGCAAATAACAAAATATTCTTCTCCCATAAAGTGATGTGTCCTGTATTAATTCATTTCAGAAACAGCAGAAATGTTGCAATGCGACCATGGAATCGATCAATTTCCATTTAGGAGAATTGTAGAAACACGTAAGGCAATACCAGCGTCATATACAGGGTGTAAATTTTACGTTGACAAACCAGAATAACTCGAAAAATAAGCTTCACACGAAAAATTGTGTAGAATCCAAAGTTGATTATTTTAGAGGGGCCTATCTGCTGGTGCTAAAATTAGCCCGCCACCCCAGCCCCTGGGGGTGGAGCGGGAGGCAACTTCAAAATTTCAGACTGGAACCCCAAGTTTTTATTGCAGAATCAGATTTTACACAAAAATTACATACATTTTGACTTAAACATTTGTTTGATTCTTGGTAGTTTGCGCTGTAATTCGAGAAATTCACGTTCTCGTTTATAAACTCTAGATCAGAAGGATTATTGATTTTGTAAAACTACAGGGTGAACACTCTGTGATTTATACTTAATTGGCTGCACCTACGCATAAGCCAATGTTGGAATATGCTTGGCGAAACTCAGGGTATGACATTGACATACCAATATCATCATTTGAAAGTTTAATTAATTTGACTGTTGATACTGGCCTGCGTGATTGCGAAAGTGATTTGGAATGTGATAAGGTGGCTTTAATGAGGTGTGCACATTGGTCTCTCCCACTTTGTTTTAACCACTTCATCGAAATTCCACATCTGCACTTTGAGGACTAATATAACCACCTTCAGGTGTGTGGTACTGCTGTATATGTGTTTTGCGCTGTTATAAATACTTTAAGCAGAGAGAGTTTTTGGCGCCGCAGATCTAATATGTAATGATACACTGATGACATTCAATTATATAAAATTTTCTTCCTATGGTACTGATATCTTGGTACTTTGTTTTTCTCTGTTAAAATGTTAGTTGAGCTATAATGCAACGATTTGCATGGAAATGACGCACACCGCTGACCTGTTTATGATTGTTATTCCAAGCATAGTTTCGAGCGTTCGATGTCAGATGTGTCACTTGCGAGCGGAACTGCAGTGTAGCGTAACGACGCGGCTCTATTCTTTCTAAGAACAACACACACTCATGCCAGAGGGAGGACACGAACCTCCGACGACGAACGGCCCTGCGCAACGAAGCAAGGAGCCAAACTGCACACGGTTATCACGGTTATTCCGACGCGGCCTCTGTTTGGTGTACTGCATCTGAACTGCAGCGACGAGACAGTACCCGGCAAATTTTATGTGGGCAGCCTTCGGGTACAATGGACGACAGTGAAAGGATATAGTAATAATTTCTTTGGTATGTGAAGAAGAAGAAGAAGCAAAAGTAAGCAATAAAAATGAGAAGAATGTGGCCATAAAACATTTCGAATTCGCCATATGAAAAACGAATATCACACACTTTCGCCAAGGCTTAAAAAGGCACCAAAGAGATTTCATACTTACTTTAGAATTTCTCAGAATAAATTTAGTGTGTCGGAACAAATTATGGAGTCTCATATTGCAAAGGCAGATACATTCTTTCGAAAAGGCCGCGGCGCAGCGGCCGAGCGTATTGAGGCGCTATGCTACGATGCGCGAGACCGTTTCCCGTCGGGGGTTCTAAATGTTCAAATGTTTGTATAGCTTATGGGACTTAACTACGGGGTGTTCAGTGCCTAAACTTACAAACTACTTATGAACTAGCTAACACTAAGGACGGCACAAATATCCATGCCCGAGGGGGGATTCGAACCCCCGAACGTAGTGGCCGTGTAGACCGTGACTGACGCGCCGCTGTCCCCTCGGCCACCGCGGCCAGCTCGGGGGTCCTAAGCCCTCCTCGAGCATGGATGTTTGAGCCGTCTTTAATATAAACTAGTTCATAAGTAGTTTGTAAGTTTATGGACTGATCACCCCGCATTTAAGTCCCATAAGCTTTTCAAACATTAGAACGTTCGCCGCTATCGTAGGAGAAATTCAGCAAACCCGGAGTTACCACACAACACAATATACAATAAAAATGCGAAGATGGCTCTGGTCTGTCGTGCCTGATTTGAAATAGTGCGTGAGTACAGAAAAGTTAAGTTGCATTTAGATTAGACCGCAACAAACACGCTATCAGCGACACATGGCTACGTTACATGATCGCACTCCACTGAAGGTGAAGTGGTTAAAAATCGAATTCATTACACAAAATACTCTGAGAGTAAACTATCTAGGTACAGGTTTTATGAGAAGTGGCGTGAATTCAGGTGACTAGCTGCAAACCCCTTAAGTCGGAGTTCGGACCCATGTGGTTCCGAAAACCGATAAAAATGTATAAATTAAATTTCCCAAAATGAAAGAAAATTAACTACGGCATGCAACCCCTAGAACCACGTAGAATGTCATAAGGTGGCTACTGAAATGCAGCAACATGCGATTGGGATCGTTCACAGAGACGGAGGAAGTCCAGTCTCAAAACCCGGAAAAGTGAAATAATTACAATTGCGGAAACGTGAGAATAAAAGCTACGGCATGCAACCTTTAGAAATACGTAGAATATCATAAACAAGACATGGACAAAGACAGAGTGCATACTACATGTTCGGAGAAGAAACAGCAAAATTAAAAGAGGTGGGGAGAGAAGAACGCGAAATTTTAGTGGAAATCAGAAGGATACACGCATAGTTACTTGCCCGATGGACATGTAACAAACAATAGTGGAAGCTGAAGGCTTTGTTCTAAGAACCAACCACGTGGAACACATATCACTCACGGAACGAAAACGATAAGGAAAATTTTACATGCACAGTACAAAAATGAACATTTCCTCTGTAAAAAATCGAGCCCCAGAAAACTAGAAAGAATTTACACAGAGTTCGTAAACCGCCACATAATCACAAAAGGTTTGAAAACATCAGGCCGTTATGAAATTGCAACTAGTAACACATAAACGGCGTTTATCTGTTGGAAATCACTGGATTGAAAAACTAGAACACATTTCCGCGAACGATCTGAAAAAATATTCCTAAAAATGAATCTATGTTCAAGAGTCTAAGTTAAACATTCTAGACAACGAATCGCTACTATTTCTGCGGACACAAGAGCAGAACCAAGCTTACCTCACCATGATCCCAGCACAAAGTGAAGACCGAGCAGCCAGGAGGTGGGAAAGCTACCGGAAACTGGGAAACTCAAGAAATCAGCAGTGGTGGGGAGAGAAGATCGCGAGACTCGCCTTGGGGAGGGCTCGTCGACTGGCTTGTTACCAAAAGGTGTAGAAACCTCTTTGGTCGCATCAGCAGCAGGGGTTCGTAACGACTAACTATCGACTTTGATTCGACTTTGAGAAGCGAGCCACTTCTACCTTCATTCAGACGGCCATTAGATTCTCGCACATCCACTTCAAAGTAAAACAAGTACACATTCTCACAGGGACAGTGGCGTAGCGGAGAAGCCGTATTTATTGCCACATTCATAATCACAATAATAAATTATTAAAATAACAAACCCTAGCAATATTAACTAACATTTCAGAAACTAATATTGTAAAACATGACATAAAAATGCTATTCCTCATGCCTCGAAAAGAGTGGATTTCTAGTTTTAACTAAATGCTAATCTAAGGATCTCAAATAAATTAAAATTTTATAAAAAATATATGGAAGACGACAGACGGTCGTCTTTCAGGCTTTTATGATATTTCTTCGCCGTTTCTCTTTCTACTAATGCGCGGGAGAAAGGAACACCTAATTCTTTCTGTTTTACATCTGCTTTCTCTGTTTTATTCTTATATCTTCCTCTGTACATGGGTGCTTTCGGAAGAGAAAGTTGGTGAAAGAAATTCTGCTAATTAATTTCGCCGCAACGAATAACGACCTTGGGCAGCGCAGTAGTGGCTGTGCGTCCTAAGGCGCCTTGCTGAGGAGTGCGCGGTTACTCCCCTTCGGAGGTTCTAACCTCCCTCCGGCATTGGTGTGTGTTTTGTTCTTAGCATAAGTTAGTTTGAATACTTCTGGGCATCGGATCCCTTCGACAAGATATTAAATTTCATTGACGTTTCGGCTATTTTTACAAGCGGCATTTTTATGGATGCGTTATTTTTAAATAACATGTTGCACTATATCTTTTGACTCGCCTTGTATTGGCTGACTTCATCTACATATATACTCCGCAATGCACATAAGGTGCGTGGCGGAGGGTACTCAGTACCACTACTAGTTAGTTACTTTCCTCCCATACAGAACGAGGGCAGAACGAATACTCATATGCAACTGACCGTATTTTTATGGTTTTTGCGGCGCGAAATATACGTCGGCGTCTATAGACTTAAAATTGTTGCCCTCTGAATTTACCAGTGTTTCTCGGAAAAAAAAGTCGCCTTCCCTCCAGCGAATCCCATATGAGATCCAGTAGCATCTCAGTAACCCTCGTGCGTTGATCGAACCTAGCAGTGACGAACCTAGCGGCCTGGCTCTGAATTTCTTCTATATCTATTCCTTTAAACCGATCTGGTGGGGATCCCAAACTCTTGAGCACACTTCAGCAATACTCAAGATGGGGTCGCACAAACGCTTTATATGCGGTCAATATTGCAGACGAATAGCATCTACCCAAAATTCTTCCAATAAACCGACGTCCCTTGCCCCGTGACTCCTTACATGCTCATTGTGTGGTGTCGCACAAGTATGAAGTGCGCGCCACGTACTTTCGCCGCGCGCCGCCATGCACGCACGGCGCGGCGTTCATAGGACGTCAGCCACGAGCGCCCTCTGCTACAACTCCGCTCGTGGCCACGACTGCTGCATCGTTCACTTGGGCATCAGATAGGCACCAGGTAAGACTTGGCTATCGGACAGGCACTAGGAATCATTAGTAGGCAGGCCTCTATCTAAACTATGTATCAGCATTCTGCAGTCAAGAACTATGTAAAAGTTAAGTATTACTAAGTCTCTATGAAATATATATCTCGTTCTAATGTAGTGTTTCTAGTTTCTGCTGTCCCACTGGCTGGTCACCTCCGTACCTGCATCCTTTATTCCTGTGTCGGTCTCTTTCTACTCGGCCACCGACACCAAAGACAATCGGCGAAAACGAGACACAAAAGTAGCGACGAGGATGGGATACAAAACATTATATTTAATATAGTTGTATAGCGTTACGTCTAGATATTATAAAGAAGAATGCTGTTTTCGAAAACCTTACTTTTTCTACATTTAGAGCTAGACTGCCTGAGCCGCGTTGGC
Source organism: Locusta migratoria (assembly GCA_026315105.1). NCBI lineage: Eukaryota > Metazoa > Arthropoda > Insecta > Orthoptera > Acrididae > Locusta > Locusta migratoria. The sequence continues at coordinate 939,806,813 of CM048744.1, read as the reverse complement.
TCGATTTCCGTTTCGTCCCTTGCAATGCACTGGCACCAGTTGCCGGTCACCCGTACCAACACCGTCTAGGTACAAGGCCTCACAACAAGTCCGTGTTACGTCAGACTGATAGGCTGCCGTCGCTAGCTGAGTGGCTGACCGCTGGGGCACAGCCCACTGCCTCGTAGCGCCATCCAGTGAGCTAGCGTTGGCTGCCTATCAGTGTGACGTGATACGAACTTGTTATGAGGCCTTGTATCTAGACGGTGTTGCCCGTACTCGCCTCCTTCCTTATTTCTTCCGGCATTGGCATTGTAAGCGAGGCCTTCCCTAGCTGATCTTCGGTCGTCCGCTTGGCCTCCTGAGAGACAGGAAAGCGCGTGGGCCGTGTGTGGATGCAGCATCGGCCCGCTGGGGCGTGTTGTGCCAACACCGTCTGAAGAGGAGGCCTGCGCGTTGCCGTGCCACGTCACGCACTGTAGGTCGCGATCGCGAAGCTCACTGGCTGGCCGAAGGGGCACAACCAACACCACCTAGAGAGAAGGCCGCGGCGCTCTAGTGTGACGTCATGCAGTCTACGCAGCGCGCGCATAGCTGACTGGCTGGCTGCTTCGGCACAGTGGGCCGTGCTCCAGCGGATACCCACTCAGCTACGCGTACGCGCAGCCTGCGCTGCATAACGTCACACGAGAGCGCCGCGGCCTTCTCTCTAGGTGGTGTTGGCATAGCCCAGCGCCTCGCGGCTGCCAGCCAGTGAGCTACGCGATAGCAACCCACAGTGCGTGACGTGGTACGATAGTGCGCAGGCCTTCTCTTCAGAAGGTGTTGATTGTGCCCGCTACGCCTGTCCATCTGGATGTCGATGGGTTTTGCAACAATGGGACATTTCTCTGCGGAATTCTCACGACAAGTAGCAGAACCCACACATCGTTCTTGTGTCAGAACTTTGAAGTTACATTCGGTGCGATATATGATAGATCTGTTCACCTTGTGCGTCGTTGTGGATTTGTTTTTCTGTTGCGGTATGTTCACCTGTATTCGCTTGCTTGGTTTCTAGGTGTCACTATAATATTTAATGTTTTCAAAGCAGAAACTTATACAACCTGTTCAATGTGTAACTGGCGATTCTTTCGCTTTGTAGCTACTCCAGCGTCAGTTGCCTGCCCTAGCAGCGGGTGTACATGTAGGTATTGCATTTTTCCTTCCCTCGATCGATACTGCCCGGCGAGTAATTTAGTAGTGTGCTTCGTTCCATGTTTTGTTCCTGAACCTTCTGTGTGCCATCTTTCTGTGTGAGTGGTACCTTTGCCTTTCTTTATCAGATCAGTATCCGCCTGTTGGTTCGTTGTCCGTCCGTTCCGCAGACGAAAGAGTTGGTAGGGCCCTGTTCTTCCATGTCCTCCTTCCTTGTGCTTTGGACGTGGTCGTAATTTGGAGTTAATGTTATTACTCAGCACCGAATGAAGTGAGTATGAATCTAACGACTTTAGTGTGCCCTAAAAGGTTGCTGTTTCTACCTTATTCCCTATATTCCGACTAGTTCCTCGGCGGCTGTCGTTATTTTCACTCTAAGCGAGGCGTCTCCACCAATTGAATCTCAGACATAACCTTGTCCTCTGATTTATTTACCAAGGGCATCGCCGTGCATCCATAATGTCCACCAGCAGATTTCAGGTTTACGTGTATCTTCTACCCGCTCCTTGTTTTGTTGTAGCGTATTAGTGAGCAAGAAAGAAAGTTTTAACCTAAGTTATCGTGCCCAATTGATTCACAAGTATTGTCATTTACCTCATTTTAAGACCCTTATTTTCATTGGGCTTACCTGCATTTCTAACTTTTCATTTGTAAACTTCTAAAGCCAGTTCAGAAAACTGCCATATGTTAGGTGCTCAGCACTGTCGTTTCCTAACTGTGATTTAAAAAAATGGAGGGGAGACCTGACATATTTAACCTTATTAACACTACTCTGCTAAATCATTGTTTTAACGACTGTCATTTGTAAACTGCCATGTAAGTGACTAATTAAAATTTTTTGTTGTTGTTTGAAGTACTATTTTCGATTTAAAATAATATACGGATCATTGCCGTATAATATCTTGAATTAGACGGTTGCCCCTGTTCTTAATTGTTGTCTATTTAAAGGGTTCTTTAATGAATGTCATTGAGGGGCTTTTGGTGATTACTTGATGTCATCAAGATATACATTTAAGCAATATTTGCAAGTTTTTTGCACTCTTAACTCCCATGTAACCATTCTTTTCAAAAGTTTCCTTTAATTTATTAAGAAATACAGTATCTTGAGTGCGTTCATTGCCCCTTTTTCTTAATAATTGTTTGTTTAAAAGTTTCTTTATGGATGTTATTAATAAATTCGTTTGATTATTTAAATTTGACTAACGTTAATAATTAAGTGTTATAATAAATAGTAGTTGGTTCCCATTAACTCTGCTTGGCCTTCCAATGATAATTGTTGTTCTCCCCTGTTTCAGTGTTCCACTGCCTTTCTGCAGACCACCTAGAAATTGAGTCCAAGTCATCCTGCATCCAAGTACAGTAAGACAACGACGACATCTTCCAGTAGAGTGCACGCAGGATAAATTGGCCGGTAGATGCGCAGATGGCCAGGCAACTGCGAGGAGAGCGTTACTGTTGGGGGTACTGGTCGGAGCAGTGAGGGGAAGTGACTAGCGCTGGAGGGAAAGTGAAGTGCCGCTCTAAACTGAAGCCTAAGCCCCATTAGCTGCTGGAGTTTTGTAAATTCACCATAGAATAAAAAATACCTTTTTCTAAATATGTAACTCAAAATTATTAATATTTCATTAATTTTATCCTCTTATCAACATTACCTATCTTACTTCGAAATACATGTTACTTAAAGTGTAAGTTAGGTAAAATTTGTGATACAGGATATGGACTGATTTGTTAGTATTACTGGTGTGCATGCAGAAGTAAGGGTTTCTGATCAACTTGCAAACAGAACAATTTTTCATTAGTCTTCAATTTACTGCAGTCATCCGGATAGAGCTAAAACAATCAGTTAGAATCAATACTAAAGCAAACAAACACAATTCGTAACGCGTTAATAGAACTCATGGTATTTCTGTTAGTGCATTATAGAATGCGTATAAACGTAAAAGGAATGCTCATTTTCTCCTGTTCTGCAGTATTGTTGACCATAAACGTAAATGTTTTCTTTAACCTTTCAACACATTATACCTCATAGTTTGAAGAACTACTTGTCCTTATCAGATATCTGCATGTACTAAAATCAGACGTCGTCATTTTGAAAGTGGCGCCTTTACTCCATTACTTGATACATCTGTGCACTCATTGGGAGTAGTATGCGAACTGCGAACGTATGTGTCATTGACATATATGAGAGGTCAACCCTCTTCAAGGTACTATTTTATTTTATTTAAATAATTGATACATTAACTGCGTATTCCTAAACTTTCCAAAGAACCTTCCTGTAACCTGTATTTTGTTGTCGCCTGGTAAATAATATGCGCTTTAATTGCATGAAAAATAAAGGATGTAAGTTTTACATTGAAATAAAAAATTACCTTAATCAGGTTACTTTCCATGGTCTGCGCTCCACGACTGTGACATGTTTCCAATACTCTGAGAATTTTCAGCTATCAGCCGTCATACTTGATGTAGTGTGAGTTTTTCCACATTCATAACATCTACAGTTAAACACATGCATTGATAATATCCAGTTAATGGCCGAAATAATGATTGCCAATAAAGAATTTTTTTATGTTTGTTTGTTTGTATGTATATCTTATGGGACTTAACTACAGGGTCATCAGTCCCTAAACTTACAAACTACTTATGAACTAACTAATACTAAGGACGGCACAAATATCCATGCCCGAGGGGGATTCGAACCCCCGATCGTGACTGGAGCGCCTCAGTCCCCTCGGCCATCGCGGCCGGCAAAGAATTTTTAAAAAAGACGACTGATAGCTGAAAATTCTCAGAGTATTGGAAATCTACCTGAAGCCTAACTTATGAAGTAGGTAACGCAATGAAGAAATACTTCCCCTGAAAGACGCATTTTGCCTTATCACGGGAAAAAGTTACTTTACTGTGAGACGCTGTTGGTTTGTCACGTGGAAATTTTATATCAGTCTCCGCACAAATTGTTCATGAAAATCATCTAAATGTAAGCCTTTTATCTATGCCGCTTTTACCTGGAGAAGAGAAATCTCCAGAAGTACTGGCACGTTTTATTTTATTTATTTATTTATTTATTTTTCCGAAGTGAATCACAGGAGCAGCTTCCACTCTTTCGACACTTTTAACGGGATTTTTATCTCCTCTTTTGCCTCTTCCTACATAAATCTAATTATACTGAAAACAATTTCTCGTGTCTGGCTATGCAGAACTCTTCCTGCACGTACAGCGCTTGGAGAATGTGCTGTCACGCAGTTTATAGCGATGCGCTCACTCGATATGCAGTGGCCGGCAGGCGGAAGTGAACAGACGCGCTCTACACTTCCGAACAAAGGAATGAACTCGCCCGACGCATCGAACGAAAACTCGTCTCTGCGCATCGTAAACCGTATCCTGCGCGGGCTCTATACTAGAGCATCATCACCAAAACAGCTGTAGATAGCAACTTACTCTTTCCGTCAGTAACGCTCCTATCAAAAGTTCAAATGTTTGTTAAACTTAAGGGACTTAACTGCGTGGACATCTGTCCCTAAACTTACAAACTACTTATATACTAGCTTATACTAAAGACGGCACAAACATTCATGCCTGAGGGGGAATTCGAACCCCCGACCGGAGCGGCCGTGCAGACCGTGACTGGCGCGCTGCAGACCGCTCGGCCACAGCGTCCGGAGCGTTCATAATCCCTTGATGCACATTCAAGTCACTCGGCAATATTTGCAAGTTTGTTGCACTTTGAACTGTCGTGTAACCATTTATTTCAAAAGTTTCGTCTAATTGATTAAGAAGTACAGTATCTTGGTGGATTCATTGCCCTTTTCTTACTTGTTGTTCATTTAAAAGTTACTTTATGGATTATATTACGAAGCGTTTAATTATTTAAATTTGACCAACGTTGATACCCTAAACCAGTGCGTCCCAAACTTTCCCTCGTGGCGACATCCTTTTATAGCTTACAGTTTTGCGCGACACCCTTTCAGTAATATAAATACATATGGCTGAATTTAGATGGTTCTAGCGGGGGGGAGGGGGGGCGGAAATAAAGTACCGCTTAAATGTAGTTTGTAAACGAAACTGAAATCCTTGGACACATTGACATGTTTAATGTTGGTCCTGACTGCATCAATTACGTACACTCATCGCAAGAAAAGTAAACATTAGGACCTACGGAGATGTACAACAGAGTAACACCGCAGACAACCACTAACTCACACAGTAATATTTGCTTCTTCTCGATACTACCCAACTTCCGAAACGCGAAAACTGAATTTCGGAAACCGCTTTCGCTGTCGTGTGTACATGTCAGGGCCAGATACGGTTTTGCTGTATCGAATGAAAATGGCATCTGGTAATTAGCTGCTTGGATTTCTGGTTTAGACAGCACAGTGGCTTTTCCCTTTCAGTTCAATACTATCAAATTATTCTCAGAATTAAAGAGGATGTATTTATCACAAGTGATGACTTGTTATTTAAGTTCTATTGTTAGGTTCTTGCTTCACCACGACCTCGGAACGCATATCAGGGTTCGAACCAACGATCACTGCATTTTAAAATACTACTCTCCGTTAATCACCCGCCCATAATCCATACTAAACATCGCTACTGAAGAGCTTTAGTCAGTGGACAACTGTGACTGCTTGCCACTGTGTTATTGATTGACATTTAATTGTAAGAAACGCTACCGAGGGTGACGTCGCTTTGATAAATTCATTGAGAAACGCTCAGGTGCAGCTTTTGGAGAAGGAAAGCAGACTACAGTTAATTTTCGTTCAAGCAGCTGCCAGTTACAGCAAACTGCGCATGTTATCAAGTATCAGCAACAGCTCTGCGCATGCGCAGTTTGCTGGAATCTGGCAACTGGCAGCTGCTTGAACTAACTCTGTCTACTGCTGCTGAAGCAGAGCTGCCGCCTGGCGGCTGAGCATGCAATTAATGTGCACGTTCTCTTTCAAATCATTGGCAACGGACTAACTCAATAACCGATAGAACATTCGCTGTCTAAGCCTAATAATAAATAAATGCTCGCTGTCTAACTGAAACAGTAATGAAACGCATGGAACACAGATGGTATGGGATGCGGTGGGTAGTTCCATCGGGTAATGTTGTACATGCTCGGACCAGACAACAAAGATATTTCCAATCCGGATAATCGGGAATCCCTATAACTGAGGTCCGGATAATCGAGTGACAGATCATTCCTTTAATATGTGATCTGTTGTGCACTGAATGAAGAGAAAGATGATTAACTGCAGGCGAGTCTTCAGGGTAGTATGAAGAGGATGTTTTGTGTTATTTTACGACAATTTTTTTAGACACCCCAGGGTGTCGCGTAGTAGTAGAAAGCTCTGCCCTAGCCTATGATGAACACTCGCTATCGAGGACAACGTACTGGGTTCCATCACTTGTCTTCGAGCCACTCACATGTTTGGGTACCTATTCCATACGCTCGCACCTTCGTTGGAAGTCTGCGGTGCGGCGCCGTGTCAAACGCGTTTCGAAAAGAAAGAAATGTACAGTCTGCCTGTTGACTTTCATTTGCAGCACATTTCGAGAACCGTGAGCTCTCGAATGGAAAAACTTGTGGAATCTGAACTCGATTTGGATTTTTGGAGAAATGTAGGAACACGGGAGGCAATACTCACAATACGACTTGTCACAGAAGATAGGCTACAGAAGGATAAACCTACATTTTTGACGTTCGTAGATTTGGAGAAAGCTTTTGACAATGTCAACTGGAATACACTCTTCCAAATTCTGAAGGTAGCAGGTATAAAATATGGGGAGCGAAGAGTTATATTCAACCTATACAGAAACCAGACTGCGGTTATTAGAGTGGAAGGGCAAGAAAGGGACGCAGAGGTTAGGAAGGGAGTAAGATAGGGTTGTAGCCTTTCCCCAATGTTGTTCAATCTGTACATTGAGCAAGCAGTGAAGCAATGGAAGGAGAAATTTGGAGAGGAAATTAAACTTCAGGGAGAAGAAATAAAAAGTTTGCGGTTTGACGATCACATAGTAATTTTGTCAGAGTCTACAAAGGATCTTGAAGAGCAATTGAATGGAATGGACAGTGTCTTGAAAGGAAGATATAAGATGAACATTAACAAGAGTAAAACGAAGGTAATGTAATGGAATGTCAGAAAATCAGGCGATGCTCAAGGAATTAGATTAGGTATTGAGACAATAAAACAAGTAGATTGGTTTTGTTTTTTGGGTAGCAAGATAACTTCTGATGGCCGAAGTAAAGAAGATATAAAATACAGAATGGCTATGGTGAGAAAAGCGTTTGTAAAGAAGCGAAACTTGTTAACATCCAATATTAATTTAAATGTTAGGAAGTCCTTTCTGAAAGCATCTGTCTGGAGTGTAGCGTTATATGGCAATGAAACGTGGACGATAAGGAGTTCAGACAAAAAGATTATAGAAGCTTTTGAAATGTGGTGCTACAGACGAATGATGAAGATTACATGGATAGATCGCGTGACTAGTAAGGAGGTGCTTAACCGAATTAGGGAGAAAAGGATTTTCTGGCATATCCTGACTAAGAGAAGGGATAGATTGGTAGGACACATTCTGAGACATCAAGGAATTGTCCACTTAGCATTAGAGGGAAGTATGTGGGGGCAAAAATCGTAGAGGAAGACCGAGGGACGAATACAGTAAGCAGATTCAAAAGGATGTATGTTGCCGAACGTATTGTCAGATGAAGACGTGCACAGGACAGGGTAGCGTGGAGAGCTGCATCAAACCAGTCTGGCGACTGAAGACAACAATAACAGAAAAATAGTAGCAACGGAGGAACGTGGATGGCGAAGCTGCGGTAACGTTTGCGGTGTGCTGTTATTTACAGTAGGCAGAAAACGCATATTTCCGCGTTTGGTAGGCACTCATGACCACGCACCTGTTGCAGAAGGCTTGTTAAACAGGAGAATGATATATAATTCTCTAGAAACAAAAGCTAACGCTTTGGTTGAAAGATATAAAAGGAATGGTGAAATTTGCAAATTAGACTTTGTAAAGTGCGTTTCATACCAAGCAGCCGTGAGCAGAATATGAGAAAAACTAAATCCATTGGGGATCTTTGTTGTCTGGTCCGAGCATGTACAACATTACCCGATGGAACTACCCACCGCATCCCACACCATCTGGGAATTTGTATCTGACGGGAGGCGTGCATGGGTAGTCCTTGCAGGTGCGGTGATCACTGTGTCCCCAGTGGTGTAGGGGTCAGCGCAACTGCCTAGAAAGCAGGAGACCCGGGTTCGAATCCCGGCTGGGTACACATTTTCAGCTTTGCCCAATCGCAGTTGAAGTCATATATTCTATGAATATTAAATAATAACAGCTGCAGGATCAGAAGTGGCGTCTGTTCTTTCGGAAGAGACGCCACATGTATATATATAATATGCCGGAGACGGGCAATGATCCTATCGTTAGTGGGGAGGGGTGGGCAAGTTTGAAGCCCTTACTCTTACGGGAATTAGTTAAACTACGAGTTTGAGTACTATGGGCAGGGCGAAGCTGGGAATTTGAATCTGACGGGAGGCGTGCATGGGTAGTCCTTGCAGGTGCGGTGATCACTGTGCCCCCAGTGGTGTAGGGGTCAGCGCAACTGCCTAGAAAGCAGGAGACCCGGGTTCGAATCCCGGCTGGGTACACATTTTCAGCTTTGCCCAATCGCAGTTGAAGTCATATATTCTATGAATATTTTATAAATCCATTGGTTTTCGGCCAATATTTTTTATATGTGAAATCTTAGTATTTGTATATAATTTGTTTTTTATATCTTGTTACTTGGCACAGTATTGATATTATTCCGCAAGAACTGTACAAACAGGGGCAGAGGATGAGCACTTGGTAAGTTCAGATTTGGAAGCATTTTGCGAGACTGTGCAGTCGGTGTGGCAGGAGCAGGTAGGAGTTGTCGAGCTGCCCAGTTCGTGCCTGCCACTCAGGGGCACTTTGGGGACAGTTACCCAGATGGATTCTTCCGTTCATCACCAACAGGTAGAAGGTGCCCAGTTCGGACGGAGTTTGTGACACTTGCGGGGAAAGGAAATGTGTAGACACTTGCGGGGAGACCCGGACGCTGCAGGTAGTGAAAAGGGTGTTCTAGAAGTAGGGATACACCACCCCTAATCCACGCCCTCCAGCCGCTACCTGTGCCGTATTCAGGGAAAGGCCCACCGGACCGGCCGCGCAATTTGTGACACAAATTACATGTTTTATAATATTAATGCATAGAAGTATGAAATCACATCAAGACTACTTCCTGCAAAAATTTTGACAAAAAAAAGTTGGTAATGAGTTTAGAAAAACAAAATTCTCGTATGTTGGATTTCAACATTTTATCAAAAACTGAATGTTACTACAAGAGATACAGCCATTGAATTTTACGGGCACCATAACGTTTTCCCTTCCTGAGTAAATGAGCTGCTTCTTGTAGTTTCAACATCACAGTAGCCTTTTTCTTGAATGTCCTGAATATAAATCTTCACACAGACTTCTTGAGGAGGAGAGTGATACGGATATCTGATTGTAAACCACTGCCTATTACCTTAAACCTTTTGACTGTACTGAACAGGAGTTCCGCGTATTCCGTAATTTATATTTATACAGTAAACAGGCAATGCAATTTATAACCAATTGGCTGCCAATTTCGCTTCATTTTTCCTGGAAGTTTGCAACTTGTTTCTCCCTGTTGGTTTATGCCAAGTTCGGAGTAAATAGGGTTCTATATGACGGTGATAGAAAATAGAATATATCTTTAGCGTTTTTCGTTGTGTGACATTCCCTTACACATTCCGTATTTCATGCAATTATTAGATGTATTTGCAATTCGAATACAGCGAAATCGTTTTGGAGTCTAGAATAAACGCATCAAGTATGTAAAAGACTCATTAACTTATATTTAACGTTTTCTAATTGAAGGTTTAAGGTTGCGTCTCCTATTAGAAAGCATTGTAGCTATTTTTAAAGAGATGGAAGAAGCGTGATAGTGGGGTTAACTACATAGAGGTCAATTACATCAACGTATCTGTGCTGGATGCCTTATATATTTATTGCTTGCGCAGGTGTCTTGATATACTTAGTGTTCTGAATAATATACTTTTAGGAGGTATGACTGTTGAAAGTCATCGTCTTGTAGTAGCAGAGAATGTCTTAATAACTCTCCAAACATTATCACTGTTAAAATACCGTTTTGTTTTCAGGAGGAGCACTCAACGAATTAATATGTAGTTAGAACAAGTTTCGTGTTATGTTGACAGTGCTAGACTTGTTGGTGTGCCTGTACCCAGGAAAAGCTATTAGCCGCCCCAAGGGCCCCGGGTTCTCCGCAAGTGTCACTCCGCGCAAGTGTCACTCCCCGCAAGTGTTCCAACCCCGTTCGGACGAGCCGGCTGGTCACCTCTCAGATCCTCTGCCGCCTCCGTATTGGCTATCTCCTTCGCCGTGAGTCCCCGCCCGTGAGTCATCTTTTGATGTACTGTCCGATTTTAGCCAACTTGCGGCACTCTTTTACCCTCCCAGATGCGCTACCCTTAGTTTTAGGCGACGACGCCTCTATGGCTCACGCAGTTTTAAGTTTTATTCGTGCGGCTGGTTTTTACAACTCTATCTAGTGATGGGTGCTGTGGCCTGCTGTCTTCGGCCACCACGAGTCCAGCGCTTTTAACAGATTTATACAGGCCCTTATGTGAGGGACCTAGGGGATCTTAGTGTGTGCAGTATGGCTGGTTCATCCTGTTTTTATTTTGTGATCAGCCAGCCAAGGTATTCTGCTGTTTAGTTTTAGTTATATTCCTTCCTTTGTTTTAACAATTGTGTGTGTCTTCGTTCTGTATTGTTTCCGACAGGTCCACTGTTAGCCTGTCCCTTTTCTGCGATCTCATTTTCTGAGCTCTGTTTTTACTTTTTACTTTCTTGACAGTGTTCTCTCAGCTAGGAACAGGGGACTGATGACCTAGCTGTTTAGTCCCCTAAAAACAACCAACAACAACAACACCTCTCAGACGCTTCCGCTCTTAAGTACAACAAATCTCTTGTCTCCAGTAGTGTGCTCTTCAGGCGCCAACAGCTCCTGCCAGTTGGCCATCCACCTGCGGAGCAAGCTCGCTCGGCGTGTGTGACGGCGGTCGCCCACGTCGCGCCAGACGGCAGAGGTTAGGCGCTACCCTTGAACCCGGGCGGCGGTGTGTTGGCGTCCCGGGAAGGCCATCCGCGGGCAGCGAGTGGGCCGCGGCGCTATTATTATGCCGCCGCGGCGGGACAAAGCGCTGGAGGGACGCCAAGGGGGGCGGCCGGCCGAGGGGGCGTGGGCGCGGCAGGTGCCGCCGGGAGAGCACCGACAGGGCGCGCTGCGGGCACAACACAGGGGGCAGCCAACACCTGCTGGAAGCTAAAGCACTGTATAGCAGTGGCGGCTGGTGACCAGAAAAGATGGTAGTGCACTTTTTTCACCAGCTGCCACCTCTCCAGTATGGCAGCTCAACGCATTCCGAAGAAAACGCTATTGAGCCAAGATATCATAGATGTAGATGAATAAAAGCTACAAAGCTGCAATGTCTCTAAATTTTGACGAAAAATAATCGCATATCTTTATTAATAGAAGTGGCTTTAAGCATAATGAGATTTAATTGTTGGACATAGCAATGAATGTATGAAGCTCTGGAAAACTTTTGCTTCACAAGAGCCTGCACCTCACGTGACGAATTACTCATGACTAATGCACCATCATATGTTTGGGCTATTAATTTGTGTGGACAATTCTCTAAATGGCTACTTAACTGTTCTATGATATGCGTTGCCAAAGTCTGGGCATCATGTGTTTCTTGTGCTATAAAATACCAAAACCTTTCAACCGGTCTTCCATTAATAATGCACCTATATACTATAACCATCTGGAAAACACAGACTTCATCGCTGGTTCCGTCAGCTATTACAAACAGAAACTTGGCACCCTTCATTTCGTTCCTGATTTCCTCTTGGCAGGCGTGAAGCATGCATCGGAGGAGTTCATTCTGGATCGTTTTGAGGTGCCTTTAAAAAATGTTGCCTTTTCCAGATGTGCTTTAATAATGAATCTAATTCAGCACACAAAATTAATCAAGGTGAGAAACACCAGGATTGGAAGATGATTCAGTCTCAACGTGTCCTCTGATGGCAAGTTTCAAAGAAACACAGGAACGAATACAGTTAATTATTAGATTTAGTATGTACCTATTATCTGTAACCTTTTGATTGTTTAATGGCACGGACTTTCTGTATCCCTGACTAATAGAGTGGCTATATTTACATTGCCTAGACTAATCAGATTAAAACATTATTGACATTGACCGAAGAAAGTACGTATTTCCTTATTTTATCGTGAAGGTGTTGAATGTCAATGACTCCTTGTTTAGTCCAGGAAACTCTCCTCGTCTGCACGGCCACTACGGTCGGGGGTTAGAATCGACCCTCGGGCATGGATATTTGTGACGTCCTAGTTCGTAAGTAGTTCATAAGTAGTTTGTAAGTTTAGGGACTGATGACCCCGTAGTTAAGTCCCTTAAGCTTAACAAACATTTGAAACTCTCTTCCAAATAATAAAGAAGAAAAACAAAATAAGGCGTTTTTCACATCGCAGCCACACATTCATACTTGCTCTGCAGTTCCGAGTTAAATTTTATGTTGAATTGACGACTTTTCGTTTTTACTGTCTGTGAAATTGTCCAACTGGGAATAGGTCTACCTAGCCTCTTGATTTCTAATTTCTATTCAAACTTGCGTAAATTGATGCGTTCAGAAAGCAAGGAAATTACCGGATTCATTATTTCACCTGTTCACTTGAGCCTCAAAACTAAGATACGCTAATCAACGGACTCAACGCACAGTTACTTCGCTTGCAGCTACACGTGAACTCGTTAAGAAGGCGCGAAAAGCCCGCTTCGTTCGGGAGAGTTCGGCCTCTGTTTCTTCGGCTGACAGGGTGGCTCGGCCGCGATGTGTATACACTCATGGCGACTATACGGGACCACTGTTGCCAAGCGTTGCCCCCGCACCCCGCACACCCCCTGAGACACCCTGATCGGCGTTTGCAGGCCGTCTGCAAACCCAGCCGCTGTCGGCGAAGTTCGGTCCACTCGGGAGTGGTCGGTGCGTAGCAGCCCGGGCGTTTCAAAAGAGATAAATGGAGCGTTACTTCTCCGCCTGCATAGAATTTCTAAACAGCAAACGGTTTAACAATATTATTATTCCTGGAGGTAGCGCAAACCTGCAAATCTATACAGGAGCCGCCCCTGCTGTATAGGGAAAGTATGTCCAGCCTGCCAGCGGCAGCCATGCTGGGGCCTATTCCGCTGCTGCTTGCACATCGACCGCTACAACGTTCCCGGCGCTTAGCAATACTTATCAACCGATTTTGAGAAAACTATTCAATTAAAACATTTAATTTCTTCACATGTTATAGTGTTATATATTCGCTAGACAATGATCTCAATTTCTATTTATTATTACTTATATTTTCCGTACTACATCAAATTAAGTAAACTAATGCGCAAACTTTTGAAGAGTTTGCAGAGGAAAAATCGTATTGCGTAGACTTTGCATATGCTTGATTTTAGCACACACAATGTTGCGGACGAAATGTAGGTAAGATATCGAAGTTTTATTAAAGGTTGAGAGCAGAACGATAACTCTTTTCGTGTTACAGGGTGTTATATCCGACGGACAGATGCGGGATCTTCGCGTAGTTCCGTCCATGCGGACCTGGCTGCTCTACTGAATATTTATCGTCCGATTTTAAGAAAACTGTTTTGTTTGTGGCTCCAGTTCTAAAGAATTCACCTATAAATTCAGACTGACCTGTACCGTAGCCAACTATTCCAATAGACGGCGAACATGTCGTCATGGGAGCAGAGTGTATATTAAGAAAACAATTGAGATCATGGATAAGTCTTTGATGAGTATTTTCTTGCGTATTATGTACTTATATCTTACATGTACTACGAAAAATGGAAGGAGATACCCACTACGTGACTTTTACCAGCAACAGAAATTAAAGTTGCCTTTAAAACGCCAATTACATTTGAATGTCTAATATTTGTCTTGTTTCATTTCTTTGTTTCTTGTAATGATATACTGTAACACATGAAAACGAATGAGAAAAGCTTGTTTGAGGAACTGCATATTAATTTCATATGTAAATGGGAATCTAGTCCACTCACTAATATGTCAAAAATTGTGTATTTTCGGCAACTACCTGCAAATAAAATCAACGACGCGTGAACAAATTAACCTCATGACATTATGCACAATTTTCTTCACAAATTTATTCAAGTTAAAATATATTGGTATCTGCTGCGTGATCCATTCATCAGTGAATTTTTTATCTATTAATTTGCATTATGAATTAAAATCATCATAGCACAAGAACTGATGTTCGCTTCTGGGCTCCTAGTTTTCTTTGACGACTTTCATCAGCCAGACTGCTCATTTTCCTATATTTCAGATATCTACTGGAAGTACTATAATGTTTATCTCCCTTCTTCGTTTCTTAATAACACCCAAAAGTACAACACTGTGGCGTTATTCAAACCAAAACAAACGAATATTCTCTTCTCATGGCAGCCCAGCAACGTATAGGACCAAGATGGCGGTAAGAGCCATGTGACTCGATTTCAGCCAATCACGAGCTGCAGAAGGCGGCAAGCGGCACGGAAAAGGATGACCACACTTTGCTATACAGAGCTTTAGCTGGAAGCCGCGGCAAGGTGGCCTTCATTGGTGAGGACTGCTAGAAGCTCGTCCAAGGAAATCATACATGTAGGTAATCACAACTTTGAACGTTCCATGTACCAACTCTCATTGTCCTTTTCCTTGCCAATAATTGTCGTAAAGAGTTTCCATCCGATTTCCGAGGCTGCACTTCAGATTCTCGAGCTCGTAGAAGTTTTTTGTGGACAATGGGGTGCTGGCCCAATGATCCAACCCCCAACTTAGAGGACCAGAATTTGATATCAGGGTTTACTCCCCTAGGAGGGTTGGCTTCACCTCGCCTATAGAGACCCCCTTCCATAGGTGGGACACATATCGTCTGGCTCCTCCGTTGAGGCCTGTCCGGCTTGGTTGGCACTGCCAGTAGCTACGCTACCGCCGGCATAGCCCTCAACTTCACTGGAACACGAAAAACCTCCCGCCCGGTACTGAAGGTACCTTCGATAAGGCAGCGTCCCTTGGGAGGGAAGTAAGAGCTAGAATGAAGGCAAATGATACAGTGATAGACAGAATTGAAAGAAAATCACTGAAATGGTACGGACATATGATGAGAATGCCAGATCATCGGTGGCCTAAGAAAGTTTACGGATGGAAACCACCCGGCAAGCGTAAGCGCGGAAGACCACGACGCTCTTGGACAGACCAGATAAATGGAGTGATGGAACATCGCGGCATCGACAAGAAAGAAGCGCTGGATTAAGAGCCTTGGCGGAGGATAACAGGAATACGACAAGATGTTATTATTAATCATTCTTTGTATTAATTAATCCTGTAATAATAATAATAATAATAATAATAATAATAGGCGATCACAACTCGGTCCAAGGATCTGTGGTTTCATGCAAAGTATTCACACAAAAGTCAGTCTGTTGTTTTTGTTGTTGTGGTCCTCAGTTCGCAGAATGGTGTGGTGCAACTCTCCACGCTACCCTGCCCTGTGCAAGTCT
This sequence comes from Locusta migratoria, assembly GCA_026315105.1. Classification (NCBI taxonomy): domain Eukaryota; kingdom Metazoa; phylum Arthropoda; class Insecta; order Orthoptera; family Acrididae; genus Locusta; species Locusta migratoria. Next base: position 939,790,956 of record CM048744.1, on the reverse strand, counting down.
CTTCATCTATACTAATAATAAATCTGTAAATGTAGGCCTCTCGCTGTTCCCTTCGATATTCAAAACTACTGGACGAATCTTCATGCCGTTTTCACAGGAAACATGAGAAAAGTTTGGGTCAACATATAGGCATAATTTTATCAAAATCGGATCACGAAAAAAAAGATATCGTAATTTAAAGTGTTTTCAGTAACCGCCCTGTTTGTTTTTCAACTATTAAAAAACCTCTTATCTCCAAAACTACTTCACGATTTTGCATGGGGTTTTCACGGGTAACTTGAGCGTAACTGGAAAATATATAGATTTCGTTTCATAAAAGACGGATATCGGAAAAAAAGAATACCGTAATTTAATTTTTTCATCTACAACCGTTATGTCTGTCTGTCTCTTTGACCACGTATATCTCCAAAACTATTTGACTAATTTGCGTGGGGTTTCACATGTAACATTACAACATAATGCGGTTACATTAAGGCTTCAGTAATTGAAATCAGATCACAGAAAATAAAGATATCCTAATTTAACCATTTGCTTTAAAGTCATCGTGTTGAGGGTAATCTCCAAAAGTACTATACGATCTTTCATGGGTTTCCACAGGTAAATTGAGAATTGTTTGGAGAGTTTCATCAAAATTGGACCAGAGGAAGGAAAGATATCGTAATTTGAATTTTTGTGTATCCTATGCTTATAAGTATGGTGTAGTACAGCAAATCTCCAAGAGTACTATACGAATTTTCAGGGGGTTTCATAAGTCAACAGAGAGTACCTTGGCGCAACATATAAGCTTCATTTAATCAAAATCGGATCAGTGGAAGAAAAGATATCGTAATTTGTAGTTTCTGGTGTACATCTACGTCTACATGGGATACTCTGCAAATCACATTTAAGTGCCTGGCAGAGGGTTCATCGAACCACAATTATACTATTTATCTCCCATTCCATTCTGGAATAGCGCGCGGGAAGAAAGAACACCTGATCTCTCTGTTAGGGCTCTGATTTCACGTATTTTATTCTGATGATCATTTCTGTCTATGTAAGTGGGAGTCAGCAATATATTTTCGCATTCGCTGGAGAATGTTGGCGATTGGAGTTTCGCAAGTAGCCCACGCCGCAGCGATAAGCGCCGTTGTTGTAATGATTCCCATTCCAGATGCTGTGTCATTTCCGTAATGGATCGACAAGCGTAGTGTTTCTTTTGTAGTTATGTTGCGCCGGCCGCGGTGGCCGAGGAGACTGAGGCGCTCCAGTCACGGTCTGCACGGCCACTACGGTCGGGGGTTCGAATCCCCCCTCGGGCATGGATATTTGTGCCGTCCTAGTTCGTAAGTAGTTCATAAGTAGTTTGTAAGTTTAGGGACTGATGACCCCGTAGTTAAGTCCCATAAACTATACAAACATTTGAACATTTTTTGTAGTTATGTTGCATGTTTTAAGGGTTTCCCACGACATTATCTACGTGTTCTTTCCAGTTTAAGTCTGAAGTAGTAGTAATTCCTGGGTCGATTTCTTTTCGTAATCATGAGGACGACTTCACACTTCTCATTATTTAGAGCGTAATCATGAGGACGACTTCACACTTCTCATTATTTAGAGGCAATCGCCAAATTTTACTGCATCTGATATCTTATTCAGATCGTTCTGCAGTTGGTTTTGATCTTCATATGATTTTACTAGACGGTAAATGACGGCGTCATCTGCAAACAACCTAAGAGAGCTACTTAGATTTCCCCCTAAATCGTTTATGTAAATAAGGAACAGCAGAGAGCCAATAACACTACCCTGTGGAACGCCCGATATCACCTCTGTTTTCGTCGATGCCTTACCATCGATTACTGGAAACTGTGTCCTCTCTGACAGGAAATCCCCTATCCGGTCGTAAATTTGGGGCAATATACCATAATCACGCAATTTCATTAAAAGCACTTTGTGAGGTACAGTGTCAAAAGCCTTCTGGAAATCAATAAATACGGAATCGATTTGCGAACCCTTGTCGATAGCACCCATCACTTCGTGTGAATAAAGAGCTAGTTGTGTTTCGCCTGATCACAACTCGTCCGAACGATATGTGGTTGCATGCAAAGTATTCACACAAAAGTCAGTCTGTTGTTGTTGTTGTTTTGGACTTTAGTTCGCAGACTGGTTTGATGCAGTTCTCCACGCTACCCTGTCCTGTGCAAGTATAGTCATATGAGAATAGGTTCCTTAACCTACATCCTTTTGAATCTGCCTACTGTATCCGTTCCTCGGTCACGTCTACGATTTTTACTCCACACGCTTCCCTCTAATGCTAAGTTGACGATTTCTTGATGTCTCAAAATATGCCCCACCAATCTATCCCTTATCTTAGGATATGCCAGAAAATCCTTTTTTCCCCAATTCGCTTAAGCACCTTCTCATTAGTTACGTGATCTACCCACCTAATTTTCATAATTCGTCTGTAGTACAGTACCATATTTCAAAAGCTTCTATCTTATTTCAGTCTAGACTGCAATTTATTTTATTTTACGTTGACCAGTTTCGGCCGTTTGAATAGCTTTCGTCAGCCCATTACAATCATAGTGTTGGCCGGGGTCGTGCTGACTTCCTGAATGATGAATGAAGAGTAATCGACATCTATCATTCAGGTCAACACGATGGTTGTAGTGGTCTGAATATGCCATTTAAATGGCCGAAACTGATTAACGTGAAATGAAATAAATTGCGATCTAGACTGACTTTCGTGCCTATCCAATCACTCAGATCGCTGACACTCCATAATGTTTTCAAATGTATCAAAAGTGAAGCAACGAATTAAAATTTTGTGATGCGGCCGGAAATCGAACCCGGACCTCCAGGCTTACTAGGCAGACGGATGGTATTATATGACTTGAAGGTGGTATGAAGGTAATACCGAAACTGGTTACATTTACGAGAATGACATTTTCACTTTGCAGCGGAGTGTGCGATGATATGAAACTTCCTGGCAGATTAAAAATTGTGTGTCGGAACCGGAACTCGAACCTGGAATCTTTGCCTTTCGCGGGCAAGCGCTCTTCCACTGAGCTATCCCAACACGACTCACGATTCGTCCTGACAACTTTACTTCTGCCAGTACCTCGCCTCCTACTTTCCAAACTACACAGAATTTCTCCTGCGAACCTTGCAAGAAAGTATATGGTGGAGACATGGCTTAGCCACAGCCTAAGGGATGTTTCCAAAATGAAACTTTCACTCTGCAGCGGAGTGTGCGGTGATATGAAATTTCCGGCACACAATTTTAATCTGCCAGGAAGTTTCAACATACATTTACGTCTGTTAGTGTACAAATAATTACTTTGAATTAAAAGAAATTCTGGTCAAATGTAGTCCTAGCGGCAAAACACAATACCGTCACTACGCGTAGCAATGGTGACGCAGCCGGCCGCGGTGGCCGAGGGGACTGAGGCGCTTCAGTCACGGTCTGCACGGTCACTACGGTCGGGGGTTCGAATCCCCCCTCGGGCATGGATATTTGTGCCGTCCTTAGTTGTAGGTACTTCATAAGTAGTTTGTAAGTTTAGGGACTGATGACCCCGTAGTTAAGTCCCTTAAGCTTTACAAACATTTGAACATTTGAATGGTGACGTAACTGATGTTAGCTCTGCTAGAGCAGAATTGCTAAACACAGCTTTCCGAAATTCCTTTACCAAAGAAGACGAAGCAAATACTTCTGAATTTGAATCAAGAACATCCGAACATCTGCCATTGTTAAGAATTAGTTGACAACAGCTCCTGTTGGCATTTATTCGCCTACAGATCCTCTTATCTGTGCTGTGGTGGTATACGATCTGCCACCGTTGCCCAAAGAATACGAAGATCGAGGTGGACGTCTGTGCTGCGTGGGCGAGCAGAACCTCGTCTACGGGAGTTAGAATTAGAGGCGGGTTATTCACGAACGTACGGTTCGAAAAGAACGGTTCACAAAAGTGAAGGATTAACTAACTAAATACTAGGAACGGTAGTTCACCGTTTATGACTTACGTGACCCTAGTCGGTCCCGGTTCGGAACGTCAGAACACTAGGTGCGACTAATATATCCAGGAACTGGCGGTACCGGTCCGAAACGGTTGCACCAACTTCCAGTTCCCACTGCCTCGAGGTTTACCACTGCGCTCGTCCATTATCATTCTTTCATAGTTTTTTTTTTTTTTTTTTTTTTTTTTACTATGGACTACAAGTTCTTCGCTCTTTCTGTATGCGTCCACACCAGTAACTCACATTTTACAGGTATTTTACAATTTTGTAACGTAAGGTAAAAAAGGTAAAGCAGTCAACGATCTGAAGATTGGTTGGAGCAGCACAGTGCTTTGCTAGGCATGGTCCTGTTTGGAGGTGGTATGCCGTTGCCTACCTCCGACCTTCGAACTGACTTACCCAGCCAGTTATAGGGGGACCTACAGTTTAACGTGGGTTCCGAACCACGGTGCTACTCGGTATTTTTCACATGAGCAATACTGCCAGAGGTGAAAGAAGTAGAAAGTGACAGATAAAAATTCTAGGACCTGGTGGGGATCTAACCCGCGACCTTTGGATTTGCAGTCTGGCACTCTACCACTGAGCAACCCCGTAACAGCATTAAAAATTGCATTCTACGTAATAAATACGTTTTACAGGCATTATAAATGCAGATTTACTTATTTCTTCAAATTTTTATCAACGGCAGCAGACATCATTTCCCACATGGTTCATTTGAAATTTCGTTTTTAACATAAATTTTAATCATTTCCCTAAAATGTAGAGTAGGATAGTTCCAATAAATACAATAAATAGATTTTTTCCCTTTCCTCCCTTCCCATATGTGACAGGTGGCTTGTGTTTGTCGCCTCTTGTCAGATTTTTTTGCACACAAAAAATAGAAAAAAAATTGCCTGATATCATCTGAGTAGAGGAAGGGATTTAGATTCCGATAGTGATACCGTATTTATTTTTTATAAGAGACATTTGTTCAAATTTTATAAACTGACTACTTAGTTATTTTATTCGTTATTGGACACTAATTGGATGAAAAGGGTACGTTCCCAAAAGGGAGGTTCATCAGTTAACTAGTTCCCAAAATTAGTTTCCCATCTCTGAGAATGAAATGTGGCCATTGTAACCAACAGCGTTGCACAAATAGAGCTACTCAAGCTCTCTGACCAGACTCTAGCACGACAATCATCTAGGGGCAGAGAGGATGAAACTGAAAGTTCGACCATGTTGCCAGAAGTCTCAGTAGAAATTACTTGGCCGAATACTAGTCATTATATTGTGACATGAAAAAAGAACATAATTCGTCGATTCAGCCGAGGAAAATTTCATGGATACATTCTTGAGGTTTTATACAACACACGACAACACAGACAGATCCATACGCGCTTGAGTACAGCCAGCAGACCGTGTCCATTGTCGCTTCTAGTACAGTCTTTACCCTCCTTTGGCAGCAATGCAAGCTCCATGCAAGTCACAATGAAGTGCATAGCAGAGGGTTCATCGAACCGCTTGCATGATATTTCTCTGCAGTTCCATTCTTTAATGGCTCGCGGGAAAAGGAACACACAAATCTTTCTGTTTTCGATCTGATTTCTGTTATTTTATTATGGTGATCATGTTTCCCTATGTAGGCGGATGCTAACAAAATATGTTTGCATTCTCAAGAGAAAATTGGTGAAAGAAATTTCGCAAGTAGATCTCGCAGCAACAAATAACGCCTTCTTTTAATGATTTCCACCACAACTCGTACACCATTTAATATCATTTAATATCACATAAACATAGACTGAGATATTATACTAACATTTTAAATATAATTGGCCCACATTAGACATATTTACAAAACTTTCGAACAGAGAACGAGTACAGGATATTTTTATTTGTTTACCAAGCAGTTCATTAATGATGTATAATGTGGGTACTGTCTATTTTGTTTTTATTAATTCTAAAATGTTTTTCAGTGGCTCAATATACTATCTGAATACAGAAACAGAAACAAAGGGTCTATATAATATTGTTGCCAGAAATATAAATTAGTACACACTCTTAGAGCATTCTAATTCACTCAAGATATATTTTTGAAACAGAGCATATTGACTGCATGATAGGTTTACTTTTACGGATCAATAGTTCAAAGCGATACTGAGTTACTAGCTGTCGATCAATAATGAAACATCCATATTATGTGCGACAATGTATCTGCGTAGCTCACAACAACGTACAATTGTATAAAGTCCTAAAATCGTATCTCCAATGCTAACACAATTCGGACTAAATATTAATGAAATCTCCTGTACAGCCTTTTCGCATTTATTTCCTGATCACAGCTGCCGTGAAGTAGTTGGCGTAAGGCTAGGACGTGACATATGCGTTCGTGTGCGTGTGCGTGCGTTCGTGTGTGTGTGTGTGTGTGTGTGTGTGTGTGTGTGTGTGTGTGTGTGTCACGGGCATTCACCTCGGCCATATTAATAACAGCGTTTCGCCTTGAAGTCTGCAGCATCCGCGTGACAGTGGCAACAGAGGTAGATTATTTTTGGTTCTCTCTGACACACACGCTTCACCGCACTGAATTCACTCTTTCCCTGCACTGCCATGTTTGCGTGGGTGCATCAAAGGCCGTGTTCATTCGAGAACACCGAGCAAGTCATTTGCCTGAACAGTCAACCAAAACTACAATGAGGTACTGATTCGTTTCCACGTTCTACCTAAGAATATATACGACCAGTCAGTATTGTAATAGGAATTTTATTAATTAATACATGAACACACTACATACGCAGTCACCTTAATCACATTTATTGCAAGAGATTAAGAAATTTTCATTATTTTTTCCATTTAGCAATTTTCTTGTAACTAACAAGGAAAGTACTTAGGCTCGAAGAAACAGAAATACACCGAAATCTTACGATAGATAATGTAAAGGTCTCTCACAGCACTAGTGATACTCCCGCATCTGCAAAACTCTGCAGTCGCCCATTAGAGTCCTCTGTGTGTACCATGCCGCATTGCACTTTGACCTGCCGGTATGGCAGTAGTGACGGTGCAGTGTGCCTCTGAAGTTGCGTTTTGTGACGTTATTTGTATGGTGAAGTGTCGGATGGGTCGGCGATTGGTAATCAATCCTGCTAATATAGTGTGACTGGTTGAGGTGAAGCTACGAAGAAACCTTCTTCGTGTAGATGGTATTGGTGTAGAAGATGAATCATTCCCATGTTACCTATATCTATGCTAGTGTTTCTAATCTATGCTCATATTTCTGCACTATAATAGATACCAGAAAGCATGTGAATGATTTTTCTTCTACACCAAGACCGTATTCACGAAGAAGGGCTCTTCGGAATTTCATCTCAGCAATACATTAGCAGGATTGATTACCAATCGCCGACCCATCTGACGCTTCACTACACAAATAACGTCACAAAGCGCAACTTCAGAGGCACACTGCTACGTCACTACTGGCGTACCGGCAGGTCAAAGTGCAATGCGGCATGGCACACGCAGAGGCCTCTAACGGACGACTGCAGAGTTTTGCAGATGCGGGAGTATCACTAGTGCAATAAGGCACCTTTACATTATTTGTCATACGATTTTGGTGTATTTCTGTTTGTTCGAGCCTAGGTACTTTCCTTGTTAGTGACTGTTGATCTGTCCGTTGAGCATTAACTTCTGTTATCAGCGCAACTTGTACAATGTTTTATATGCAGTGGATTTTAATTTTTACGTCTGATTCAGAGGTACAATGCCATATTCAATTATGTAAAGATATCGGACCTGTGATAGTTTACAACTCTGCTATCGCAACCTGTCACTGAAATAAAGGTTTGAACGATCTAGGGCCAGCTGTAATATTACAATTCGTATTTAGCACTCTTCAGAACCTCTATATTCAAAAGTTTCGGCTGACTTCTTTCTTGGACTGCGTTTCACTTACAATACACAGATACCTTCAGAAAAAGTCTTCCTAAACCTTCAATTTAGTTTCCGTATTAATAAATTTATATTGATCGGAAACGATTTCCTTGCTACTCCCAGTCTGCATTTTGTATTCTCTTTACTTCATCTATAATCGGTTACTCCTCTACTCAAATATGAAAAATTGCTACTTTTAGAGTTTCATTTCCTAATATTATATTTCATTCAGCACTACTAGTAGTTTCAACTACATTCAATTCTTATTCTTTTGTTTTAGTTGGTGTATATCTTATAATCCTTTATCAGAATGCTGTAAATTGTGTTAAGCTGTTCTTCCAACTCCTCTGCCGACTCTGACACAATTGCTACGATATCAACGACGAACCTCTATTTTTTTCCCATTTCTTCTCCAGTCTTACCTTTCAGTCCGTCATCAACTGCTTCGACTGCGTATTACAAGTAGCTACTAGTTTGTGAGACAGGGGGTGTAATTAGTCGATATTTCATACTAACCTTGTGTCACTGTATCTTTCTCTTTACGCTAATTATTGAAATATGTAACATCTTTCTCTGTAGATCTTTCTTTATTTTGATTTCTGTGCCTTTGGGGACACATCAGGGGTGATGATCTCCTGGGATTGTAGTACATTCTACGTTTATAAGAAAATTTCGGGATTTTAATGTTTATTGGCCTAGCTTGGCTGCTAAAAAGTGGTTTTTCGTGTTGGGTACGGTCAGGCCGCGCAGAGCAGAGACGCTCTTGGAGGTCTCCCCCTCCCACCAACTTTCGCTCGCCTTCGGGGAAGGACGAGAGGGGCTGGCTTGACCTGTTCGGCACCACGCTAAGTCCGGGGTAGCGGAGTATACCTGGCAGAATTTTTTAGAGTGTGTAGGACGCTTTACATAATGCTGGACCGCGGTTTAAGGTGGGCGATAGCGGGGACTGTCTTTTTAGTCATTCGGCCGTTTTGCAAGAGAGGAATTTGCCAGCAGACTGCTCTGGGCCCCAGAGTCGGATAAAAATTTCAGCTCATCAGCTCCCACCGCCTGCTGCCTGCGAGCCTGAGACGCTGCCGTCAATGATCATCTGTGTGGGTAAGGTGACGCACTTGCTGGGGGGTTATATGAATCAGACTTGTTGGATTCTGTTCCTTATTTTATTCTTTTGAGATCTGCCTATTTACTCTGGGGAGCTTAGGGCTAACGATAATTTCAACCCCCTGTGTAGCCAATCTAATAGCATTCTATTTTGCAAAACCTTCGAACTTTGACTCAGCCAGCCATTTTTGTGTCTCAATATTTTAACATTTGTAAAAGATTGTTTGAATACCATTATCTGTGTTTCATGATAGGAAATGTCATCTAGTTTTGTATCAAGATAGGATTTTTCATGTTTAATTGTAATAAATTGATTTTGAGCAGATCGTCTTTCTTTTAAGAACATTCCTTTTTTTACTATTTTGGAGGGGAAACAGAATATTTAAATTCCACAGTTTATCAATAATATTTTCAAGTACATTTTTTTGTTTTGCTTGCTACAACTGGTACATTGCAATAGAGTAGGAATATTTATTATATGTTTCAAAATAACTATGATCACATCATAGCTGATCAGTAACATTAATTTTCCATATATATTAATTCATAACTAACGACATAGTTCACGGATGGCGACTCTTGCCATAGGATTAACAACATAGTTTACAAGTTATCGAACACAATGCACAAAACATTCCAGTTAATTACAGAAATTTTCAAATGTTTGTAAATCAATTGGACTCAACTGCGCGGTTATCAGTCCGTAGCTTAAAAACTACTTAAACTAAGGTAAACTAACCTAATGACAACACACACAACCATGCCCGAAGGGAGACTCAACCCCCTGATTGCGAACGGCTGTGCGCTCCAGTGCGCATGGCTAATCCGCCTTGCCAATTAATAACATCTATGTACACACTACATCTATATTTCGCAAGCAACCTCTTCCACTAGCTTTGAGTTCGCAGAAAAAACGTATGGGTTCTCATCTTTCGAATTTTAACCTGAAGTGAACGCAGACATGATAAAGGCAGCAGGCATCCAAGGCATATACTGGCTGCACCGAGTGTTCAATGCCATATGGTCAGATAACAGAATACCAGCGAATTGAAGCAAGGTAGCAGGCGGAAACTCACCAACTGTAGAGTAATAACCCTGTTGTTTCATGAGCTGAAAATACTTGAGATCATAAAAAAGAGACAGAACTATCCAAACCACAGCTGGAGGAGAAACAATATGGCTTCAGAAGTAACAGATCAACAACAGATCTAATTGTTAGCACCTACTTGTTAATGGAAAAGTATTGGGAGTAAGGCAAGTACCTGGTCATTGTATTTCTGGATATAGAAAAAGCATATGATAGTGTTAGAGGAGAGAAGATCTTGGAATGTCAGAGGAAAACGAATATGCCTGAAAGACTAATAAAGAAACTTCAGGTGTTGTACAAAGATTCTACGAGGTGTGTACAAATTGCGGATGGATTCTCATTGTTTGAGACCAAGAGTGTAGTTCAGTAAGAAAGTGCAATATCCCCACTACTATTCATCACATAATGAGGATGTCTAGGAAAAGTCAGGTGAACTGAATGTATTTGCCTTTGTTGATGACATCATGATTGGGGGTGAAACTGAAGAGGAAGTACAGACCAGACTCGATGAATGAAAATCTCAGTTCCAGAAATATAACCTCAACATCAGCAAGACCAAGACAGTGGTGATGGCAGTCAACAGAAGTGGGCAATCAGCAAGTGTAAAACTAGGAGACCACCAACTAGAGTGTGTGGAAAGATTTCCTCCCCTTGGAAGTGTAATGTCCAGTGATAATTGGTCAGAAATTAAATCACAAACAGAGTGCAAAAAGGATCTGAATTTTACCAACAAGTAAGATCACTTTTATGGGATGACATGATCCCATAACCAGCCAAACTGGTGATGTTTAATAACTATTTCGTACTGATATTGACCTATTGTATTGAAACGCGCACCATTACAAAAAGAGAATCATCAAGGCTGCAAGTAGCTGAGATGAAATTTCTTAGATCCAGAAGACCAAGATGAACAAGGAATAAGGAGGTGAGGAAGGAAGCTGGAGTAAAGACATCCATATTTGATAGAATTGGCGCATCTAGACTTGGTTTTCGAGGGCATGTGATGAGAGTGGAACCAACTAGAACAGCCATAAGACATTTGGAAAGACAGGTGGATGGGAAAAGACCTCAAGGAAGACCTCTAACCCGATGAATGGACTTGAGTGAGGCTGATTTAGTGACCAGAGGATGAACAGTCGATGATGTTATCCTTGAGCAAGTGTATTTCGACAGGACGAAATGGAAGAGGCTCATTACCCTTACCCGGGAAACAGGAACTGTTAAATGATGATAAGGATTATGAACCTCATGATGGAGGAGGCAATATATTGGTTGATATTTTTAGAAACATACACTCTGACAATTTTGGCAGTAGCCTCTAACGAGACGCCGAATTTCTCTGTAGCGGTGTCTGACCGATCATAGGCATAATCATGTAACGAAGTATGTTGCTCATATTTGGATCTTCTCTATTAATCCCACCTGGTACGGATGCCAAAATGAAATTTAATATTCAGTTATTGATGGAATGGATACGTTCTACGATACTTTCGTTGTTGACGGGCATTTCCTGAGGCGGCTTCCAATGACACATTTTGGCGTCTGCCTTTTGCATAATTAATGGTCGATCCACTTGAAATCGCTTCTTATGCATGTTGCCAGTTATTTGATGGAGGTTGCTGCTTCCAGTGGACGCTAAACTCTAACCTTCCTTTGTTCTTGTTTCCAATGATTGTTCGGAAAATGCATAGTCATATAACAAAAGAGCTTTCTTTCTACGTATTCGCATTACCTAACATTTGTTTATTTTGCGAGTCACATGCAATTCCATGCACCAAGTGTCGACACGCCACAAGTGCTCCTGCATTTCGCTACAAGTTCCCAGAGATGCGACTACTGTGTGTTTCATCATCATGCGCGAAGAACCTCACGGTACACATATGTTGTGAAAACTAAGGGCCCTGAACACCCTCTTGGAGTAGTAGGTCCGAAATACTTCCACGCAGAACACTTCTGTCTGTGTAGATTGACAGAATGTGTTCTGTTGCTAGAAACTCTTCAGTCCAGTGACAAAGGTGGACTGACGTTTCGAACACGCATATGGTGACATTGCGAAACCGTATCCAACGCTTTCCGGAAGCGCTAGCGTGTGAGGGTACGATAGCTGGCAACACGATTGAGGTAGAGTATCGACGCATCCACTGGAAGTGTATCTACCAATGATTGCACGGCACTAGGGCACGCCTCTGCATAGTTCTGTGCGCTACCACATCGCCAGGTTTTACAAGCCTAAACACTGCAAGAACCGCCCTCATTTCTGTGCTGAACTAGGTAAGATATTAGCTAGGGTAATCAGGCACCGCGCACATAGTACTTAGCAGCATGCTTGGCTTTAAGCCATGATAATTTAAGGCGTGGCAGAAAGTGGCAGAAAGATATATTCTATCAAGTAGTAAAGTCGTTCTGTATTCAGTTTAGATATCGGATTCCTGTCTACTGTTCAATTATCTGAAGTTAGGTATTCTATACAAGGTTGCTAGGGGACAATCTATGACAAAAAGCGGAAGGACGACAGAGACCCAAAATTTTCTTCTTTGTCCTACTGATCTTTTTTCTAGTAACGCTGCACAAATCGCTGCACCGTTGTACCTTTTCCTTTTGTATGTTCTTCTACATGCGCAAAAGCATTTCAGCAGTTGACAGATGCTCTGCTCAGTCATCGTCGTCTGATACCATATGATATTAACAAACCAGTTGTACTATCTGTTGACGCTTCCTCGTATGGTGTCGGAGCTGTTCTTTCCCACCGTTTTATACCTCAGACCCATTGCATTTACCACTTAGAGGTTACCAAGTCGCAAAAAGAGGCATTAGCGATAGCATAAGAAGTCACAAAGTTTAATCAGTATTACTATGGCAGAAAACTCTATTTGATCACGAATCACCGACTTCTGACAGCTTTATTTGTTCCTACCAAGCCTGTATCGCTGCGTACAGCGCAAAAATTGTAACTCTGCTTTTGATTCTTCCGAGGAAGCGTGTTTTCAGTTTGGCTATGAGGAGCTTGAATGTCCTCCATATCTTCCTTTAAACTATCAAAGCTTTGTGCAGGCAACTGCTTCGGATCCTGCTCATCGTGTTCCCTTTTCATCCTCAATCGAATGGAGAAGTTGAACAGTTTGTCCGTACTTGAGAAAGCCATATGGATTTTTCTGTATTATTATCGATCTTTGTCAAGAGATGGTCTCTGGCCGGCAGAATATTTACTTGGCCGTCGACATCTTTTAATGGTCTACGGACGTAAATGTCGTTGGGATTCAGGTATCATTGTTGAAGTTTTCGGTCGCTCTACGTATTTGGTTCAGGATTCCACTGGATTGCATAGGCGACATCAAAATCAGCTGCAAAGTTCGAATTTCGGTATGGTGATCTACCGCAGATCTTTCATCGGCATAACCAGTATGCGGTAAAGGTTAAACGTGGGCCACTGTACGAAATAAAAGCTTAATTCTGGTAGGAGGTACCCAGATAAGCTTAATTTTAGCAGTAAAATTAGCAAAACTTCCGTGTGAGCTACAGGCTACTCCATACTGCAAAACCTTGTTCCCTGGCCTAAATTGAGAACTGAATTGGATCAAATTACTCTAATAACAGGAAGTTAACGATACAGTGGCCAACATACGTAGCAGCTCACACGAAATTACACACAAGCCACCACAATTAAAGTTATTTCATAAGGGTAGCTAAGAAAAACATTTATGGCGCAACGGAACTTTAACATAAAAAAAATTGCATCTGAGCTTGTTCTCAGCACTGGTGAAAAACGATATTAAATAAAAGGGGGAAGGTGCTCGAAAACTAAAATTTATAGGCAAGTCAAAATTATACTGAACTTAACTTGTTTATTCAGGTCGAACGCAAACAAAATGGGGAACCAATTTTGTTAATACAATAAAAATGCATCCCATTTACATTATCTAATACTGACGATGCCCAGCATCGACTTTAACATAAATTACACAGAACTTAACGCTACTGGGGGGGGGGGGGGGGAGGATTTACAAACAACTCTCACTCACTCATACACACGCAATGCAACAGCAAAATCAGCGTGCTGAAACGAGGCAGAAGCAGGAGCTGCTATCGTAGGCGAAGTTCAGTAAATCCTGAGGTACCACACAACACAATATACAATAAAACTGAGAAGATGGCTCTGGTCTGTCGAGCTTTATTTGAGATGGTGTGCGAGTATAGCAAAGTTAAGTTGCATTTAGATTAGACCGCGAGCAAACACGCTAACGGCGACACACGGCTACCTTACATGATCGCACTCCACTGAAGGTGAAGTGGTTACAAATCGGATTCATTACACAAAAACACGGCGGACTCTTAAGTTGCAATCTGAGAGTAAACTATCTAGGCACTGAAACGTCCTGACAGGTATCAGCGCACACTCTGCTGCAGGGTGAAAGTTTCATTCTATCTAGGCACTGGTTTTATGAGAAGTGGCGTGAATTCAGGTGACTATCTGCAAACCCCGAAAACCGATAAAAATGTATAAATTCAGTTTCCGAAAAAAAAAGAAAATTAACTACGGTATGCAACCCCTAGAATTGCGTAGAATTTCATAAGGAAGCTACTGAAATGCAGCAACATGCGACTGGGAGCGTTCACAGAGACGGAAGAAGTCCAGTCTCAAAACCCGGAAAAGTGAAATAATTACAAGGTCGACAAAACAAAAATAAAAACTACGGCATGAAACCCATAGAAATGTTTAGAATTACATAAGGAAGCTAATAAAATGCAGCTACACGCGATAGGAAGCGATTACAGAGACGGATGAAGTCCAGCCTCAAAAAACCAGAAAAGTGAAATAATTACAAAGACGGAAAGGTGAGAATAAAAACTACGGCATGCAACCCTTAGAAATACATAGAATTTCATAAGCAAGCTATTGAAGGATGTTGTACGAGGCTCGGAGAGAATTACTGACAAAGACTGTGTGCATACTACACGTTCAGCGAAGAAACAGCAAAATTAAAATAGGCGGAGAGAGAAGATCGCGAAATGTTAGTGGAAATCAGAAGGATACACTCATAATTACTTGCCTGATGGGCATGGAACAAACAATAGTGGAAGCTGAAGGCTTTGTTCTAAGAACCGACCACATGGAACACATATCACTCAAGGAAGGAAACGATAAAGATTTTACATGAACTGTACAAAAATGAACATATCATCTGTTCGAAATCGGGCCCCGCAAAGCTAGAAAGAATTTACACAGAGCTTAAACACCGACACATAATCACAAAAGATTTGAATATACCAGGCCGTTATCAAACTGTTGGCAATCACTGGACTGAAAAACTAGAACACATTTCCACGAACGATCGGAAAAAAAATATTCCGATAAATGAATCTAAGTACAAAAGTCTAACTTAAACATGCTAGACAACGAATCGCTACCATCACCGCGGACACAAGAGCAGAACTAACCTTACCTCACCATGATCCGAGCACAAAGTGAAGACCGAGCGGCCAGGGGGCGCGAAGGAAGCTACCGGAAACTGGCAATACCCACTAAAAACGAGGTGGTGGGGGAGAGACTCGCCCTGGAGAGGGCTCGTCGACTGGCTTGTAACCAAAATGTGTAGAAAGCATTTTGTAGCACCAGAAGCAGAGGCTGGTAACGACTAACTATCCACTCTGAGCCAGAGAGAACCATGCAAAGCGAGCTATTACTACCCACATTCAGATAGCCATTAGATTCTCGCACATCCACTTAAAAGTAAAACAAGTACACATTCTTATGGGGACAGTGGCGTAGCGGAGAAGCCGTACTTATCGCCACATTCATAAATACAATAATAAATTATTAAAATAACAAAATCCTAGCAATATTAACTAACAATTCAGAAACTGATATTTTAAAACATGAAATAAAAATGCTATTTCTCATGCCTCGAAAAGAGTGGGGTTCTAGTTTTAAGAAAATGCTAATCTAGCGACATCATATAATTTATAGTTTTATAAAAAAATATGGAAGACGACAGACGGTCGTCTTTCAAAGTGTTATTTTTCTATTATGTGTGTATTATGGTTTATAGTTTAAATTAAATCTTGTCCAAGTGAACGACCAATACTATAAACAAACAAATATAGAGAAAACATTTTGTCATAAGACGAGCACTGCTGTGTATACCGCTACTGTTTGCATATGAAAGTGTGCGGTAATTTTCTAAATGTTTGTGAATGGTGAAGTTAGCGACGCCTGAAACCACGCGGATGACCTGGTTTGAGGTTAATAATATTTTCATAATAATCAATATGTAATTTGCAACATAATTAAAAAGACTCTTGTTTAAAAATTATCTTATATCTGAACGTTCTTACACTAGCCTTAATACAGAAGAATAAAAAAGGAATGGATTGCGTTATACAAGAGGTCTGTTCAAAAATCCATAAATATTCGTAATTTCGGAACTATGGAAGGCTAGAACGAAGTATGTTGAGATAGCTGTACATATCTGTGTTGTACGTATAACTGTCGGAAGAATCCTTACTTTAAGTCGATACCGCCGCAGCAGTCGACGCTGCCTTCGATTGGACCAATGGTTGTCGACAAACTGCTTCCGGTCTTCTGCAGCGTCGTCCCGCAAGTGCCTCCAATCATCACTTCTCCTACGCCGTCGTCTCCTGCCTCTTTCGGTCTCGGACGTACAGACTGCGTGCTGTTTTCCAGCCGACGTTTCCGTACGCCCGTAAGATGAATACCAGGCTACGGGTGAACAGCCACCGTTGGCCCATGTTCCACCTCCTTCCCGTCATCGTAGCAAATGCAGACACTATTTCACGACGGAGTGTCGTTTTGGAGAAGAGGGGGGGGGGTTGTAATATCTCTGGTTAAAAATTATTTCCAGTAAACTATTTGTAATTTATTTGATTTCTCCTTGCTTAGAATTAGAAGGACGTTTAATAATATTACGCTCTTCAAAGCAAAGTAGCGACTTCATAATAGGTACTCTTTGATGTTATAAGTACTCCATGGAATATAAATGCCAAAGACGTTATATTGTCATTATATCACAGACTTACATTACTAGACTGGCAAACGTGCGTCTGCGACTAAAGCCTGAAGCCGCCATCTTGCCTCACCTCACGTTAAAAAGTTTCAGTACGGTACTGCTATGTTCTTCTGCCACGATATGACGTTGTAGGTTAAAGTGCAGTTTATGCGGCTGCGGCTAGCCGTCGCGCTAGCTAGGTTAGGAACGGCAAAGCAGCCAATTAGGAGTCGAGTTATGCCGGCCAATAAGATTGCGTGTTTCATGACGAGTAAATTTTGCGTCAATTTCGAAGTTTATTCGAGGATTTCGGTGCGGCGTTTGTGTTATTGTAATTAATTTTCCATTTATAATAGAATTTAGATAATTGTCGTATTACGGTCATAAGTGACCTATTATTAATACACCACAGCAGTCAACCATAGAGAAGGTATAGCATGTTTTATTAATTTTATGATCTGTACGCAACACTGATTATCTTAAGTTAAAGTTAAGTTAGGTATAGGTTAAACGAGAAGTCTTTTTTTAGTATGTGAGAGCGCGTATCGCACGAATCTCCGGTTCAGAAAGTCAATCGATTTACAGTCGTAGGCTCGAGATATCAGTCAGAGCTAACTCGATTGCAAGCATTCTTGCAAATTACCGCAATTACTTTTACTGACCGAACAAGGGTACATACAAGAACTTGCCAACCATAGAGCAGGTATAGCATGTTTTATTTACTTTATGATATATTCGAAACAGTGATCAAGTGACATCCATACTGATAGCAACTGTAACTTGTTGGTCGTCAAAAACTATTGAGTTTACATAGCACAATTGTAACGCTCTTTCTTATTGGCCGCAGCATCGCGATTTCTGATTGGCTGCTGTGCCGTTCCTAACCTAGCGAGCGCGACGACTAGCCGCTGCCGCATAAACTGCACTTTTACCGACGTTGTAAGCTTTACGAGTTCATTTGAACATGATTTGCATTCAAGCTAATATTCCGCAATAGTTGAATTAAACATACAGGCCTACATTGTCGAATCGTGTTACGAGAAGAAAGTGTTACATACGGTTAAATTTTACTTTCCGTCCTGGCAGCTTCGCGTGATTATGTTGTCAATCGTGTGCCGTTGGCATTAGTCAATCGCGTGACAACGCATATTTTTATTCACGAAATCTTCGTTTTACAAGAGCAATTACTTTTACAGAGTGAACGAGGTTACATACAAGAACCTGTCAACCACAGAATAGGACTAGCGTTATTTATTTACTTCTTCATCTGTACAAAAATGCTAATCAAGTCACACTGTGGTACTTTCTAAGAATATCAACATCTTGGTGAGGGCTTTCTACCGTTTTGTTGACGTTGACATTCATACGAGGCTGTCGGTAGGTAAGTAAAATTTACCGTTACGTATCGATACATTTATAGCAGACAGTAGTTATTGAAAAAATACTAAGAAGAATAACGATTGTGTTATCCACGACAAATAACACATTTATAACGCTCATACTATTAAAAGAAAGCCGATATTGATAGAATCTGATAACATATCAGGCCTAATAAAAACAGAAAAGTCGACGCGATATATTAGTCTATGTGTCAAATATTTCGTAAGGACTCTCAAAATAACGATACGGGTTATCCACGATAAACAACACTTGACCACACTACTGAAATAAAATTCGGAGTTGAATTAAATTGGTAACAGCAAATCAATGCAATTCGTTACTGTACGTGCCGGAGCTTAGTGCAGCTGTAAAATTTACAGCCCTATACAACACACGAATTTCCCATATGTCAAAACTCTACAGACAGCGTAGTTGCGTCGGTTCATTCATAATTTACGGTTGTTTTCAGTAACAACACACACGACTGCTTACACGTTTATAGTATAGAAATATGACTGCGAGACTTCACTGAAACCAATGATACTGTATAAGACATTGCCAGTCTTTTAATGTATGTCTGTGCATTGTATGGATGGTTTTGGATGCTCTAGTTTTCGTTTTGAAAAGAATTACGAATGTTTAGATAGTTACTAGGTTTAGAAATCCATAATTGTAATTACTAGAAGAAATAATAATAATACTGAAAACGAAAAATAAGTCCATATTCTTCTTTCAAAATTTATTTTGATGTTTAAATAAATTGGAATTGAATGTCGTATAACGGAGGAATCTATCAGACTGGAGCGGTACGAACCTGCAATCACGGTCAATGCTTTTGAGAAACTTTAATTCAAAATCAATATTTCGACTACAAACACAGTTCTCAATGCTGTTTCTAGATTTGATAGTGTTCACCTACGATTCTCTGAACGAGGTAGACATCCCGACGTATTGCCAATGACAAAAGAAAAGTTTGAGATGTTAATTACAGATTCAACAGTCAGCAGCACTGACTTACTGCCGTCGTTTGCTCCGTGCATCAACCCACACATCGAGGAAGCGAGTAGCTGTAAGAAACTATAAACTCGCTCTCTTTCAGCCTGTCAATGAAATTGCAATAACAAAATTAATTATTACTTTCACAATAATAGCAATTTTAGTCAACATTGGTAAAAGGAATGCTGTTTGTTATGTTTTTACTTAGAGGGAGAGGAGTATCAGTTGTATCAGTATGTCAGTTTGCAACACGATCGAGACAGAGTGGAAATGTACCTACCATAGATTACAACGCACTAGGCCACGCATCTGCATAGTTCCGTGCGCTACCGCATCGCTAGGTTTTATAAGGCAAAACTCTGCTAGAATCGCTCCCATTTCTGTGCTGCTTTCGGTTGAGACATTAGCTAGGATAAGCAGGCTCCGTGCACATGTACTTACCAGTATGCTTGGCTTCCAGTCATTATAGTCTGAGGCGTGGCAGAAATATATTCAATCAAGTAGTCGTCTTATATTCAGGATATTAGACTCTTTTGACGTAAAATAGGTGTTGACTTGTGGCACATTAATTGGCCACCTTCGTCATATTACTTCCTGATTCTGATACCTGTAACAGGCAACAAGGAAGCCAGAATTTCGCCGGCCGCGGTGGCCGAGGGGACTGAGGCGCTTCAGTCACGGTCTGCACGGCCACTACGGTCGGGGGTTCGAATCCCCCCTCGGGCATGGATATTTGTGCCGTCCTTAGTTGTAGGTAGTTCATAAGTAGTTTGTAAGTTTAGGGACTGATGACCCCGTAGTCAAGTCCCTTAAGCGTAACAAACATTTGAACATTTGAAGCCTGAATTTCAGTTTAAACGAATAGAAAATCCTCGATATTGAAGATCACACACGGAAGCTCGAAATTTAGTGTGGGTTTCAATGGGAAAAGCTTATCGCAAAAGAAGCTATGTCTCGAAATTTGATAGAAAACCCAAAACGACACTGGTCATATGTAGAGGCAATACAAGAACAATTCCTTCGCCGCTCGATAGAAGTGACTGTGCTGCCTTAGCAAAATAACTAAACACAGATTCGTGAAAGTCCTAAACCAAAAAAGTCGAAGTCAGTGTCCCAGATTTTGAACTAAGAACAGGTGCCATCATAGTTTGGTTGTGTTCAAAATATTCAAATGATGTGAGACTTTAACTTTTCCCGGCGTAATTAGTGTTCAAACAACTTACGGGTATGCTGCCGGGTGACGTCGTCGACAATCGCCGATATTTCGGCAGGAGAACACCCTGCCATTCTCAAGGCACAACTGCACTTAAGGAAGCAATGTGCAAAAGTATTTAATACCTCGGTTTGCAAAGTGTAAACAAGGAAGATAACACACACAGTACAAGTCACAGCAGAGTCAACACAACCAAAGGTGACCAGACATCAAAAATATCGATAGTGACTTAATCAACAGGTGAGGCAGCATTAATTTTATCCCTCTGTTTTTTGACGAGAGACAGTGCCGGATTCCAAGCAGACTTTAAACAAAAACCACCATCTCTGTTTATAAGGTCGCTTGCTAGTTTAATTTCAACAGCTGCCAGGATCTCCGTGTTGTTGTATTCCATAGGATGACCGGTGTCAAGACAGTGTTCTGCAACAGCGGATTTGTTGGGCTGTTGTAAGCGCGTGTAACGTTTATGTTCAATACACCGGTCTTCCACAGTCCTGATTGTCTGACCAATATCACCTGTTGATTAAGTCACTATCGATATTTTTGATGTTTGGTCACCTTTGGTTGTGTTGACTCTGCTGTGACTTGTACTTTGTGTGTTATCTTCCTTGTTTACACTTTGCAAACCGAGGTATTAAATACGCTTGCACATTGCTTCCTTAAGTGCAGTTGTGCCTTGAGAATGGCAGGGTGTTCTCCTGCCGAAATATCGGCGGTTGTCGACGACGTCACCCGCAGCATACCCGTAAGTTGTTTGAATGTTCAAATGATTGTTAAGCTTATGGGACTTAACTGCGGGGTCATCAGTCCCTAAACTTACAAAATACTTATGAAATACACTAAAGACATCAAAAACATCCATGCCCGAGGGGGATTCGAACCCCCGACGTGGAACGGCCTCGCGCATCGGAGCATGCGCCTCAATGCGCTCGGCCTCTCCGCTGCAGAGTTTTGTCATGGCTGGCTCTCGCAGAGACTTCAGCAGCTCTGAGGAAATGTAGTCTACTCCTTAGGCCTTGTTTCGACTTAAGTCTTCGAGTGCTCTGTCAATTTTTTCTCTCAGTATAGTATCACCTGTTTCATCGCCATCTTTCCTTACTACAGTATTGTCTCGAAGTTAATTTCCTTCCCTCTATACAATCTTCCAACCTTCAGCCACTCCCTTCCTTACTCAGAACGGGAATCATATAAGAGATAACCATCAATAAATCAGTTTAAAATTGATGTAGCAGACATGTTGTCTTAATCGTGACGTTGCAAGTGAGAAATTCTAAATTTTATAGCTTAGTTTCCTCCCAAACAAAGCTACAAACTTAGCGGTGGCACGTTAAAATGAATAGCGTAGGAACTAGATAGAATTGTCATGGTGAGACGTTTCAACACAAATACGCCTATTTTTTGACGATCGGAGGAAAATTTGAAACACTCCGAGTAAATCGTATATGTAACAAACAGCATCTAAAAGTTTGGGAAAAAACATACAACTAAAAAGTTATTTATCATCAGAAAACTTGCAGTTGTACAGGTGGCTTCAGTGAAGACGAAATAGGTTCTAAGTTACTTCATTAAGTGAAAAAATATAAAATTCGTGCCTAATATCTGTAGTGCTACATCTAACTCGAACGATGAAAATTGAAGAAAGGAGCTAAGGCAGATGTTCTTACTAGTCCCCTCTAGATCAATGTTTTTTCAATATGTGGATAGCGACACTCAGGGCGGTCGCAAAGTATTGGTCCGAGGTCGCGGTCTCAGCAACATAGCCGATAACATCTTATTTTCGTGATTATCATCTGTTAAGATAAAAATATCACACGGAGGCGACAGTGTTTCGTGAAAGAACATTTGATAGTCGCTCATGTTCCGATGACGTAGTCATTTGTTGTAATTAATAATAATTTAATTTTAAACTGTTACACACTTGAAATACGCAAAGATTTGCAGCGGTCATAAGTGAAATTTATTGGATTCTCCCGACATCTGCGAAATGGAACTGTGTGTACAGGGTCTGTATGCCCAATACAGACTGTAATCACGAGTTCACCTCTGTGAGATTTGCGGAGAGGAGGGAAAAAAAAAACACACAAACGGCAGCGCGGGAACGGCGTCTAGTGCAATACTGACAGCTTATGGTTTGTTTCCGATCATCTGTTCTTGTAATAAAAATTTCACACGCTACTAGATCAGTTCGTGAAAACGCACATAAAAGATGCGTTTACGGAAATGTGATACAGAATATTTGCAACAACAGACACACAACTAGACTACACTTCAGCAACAGAACAAAACAACAGATCACTAGATTTGGCAGCAATGAAACTAGAGGCGTAATGTAGCAATTTCTACCAAGCGGTTCTTAGACGGTTGACCTAACTTCTGAAAGGAAAACTTCCAAATATAGACGCAGAGAAATATGGATCGAAACAAAGACGACAATAGACTCGAAAAAGAGCAATGAGAATTGCAACATGTTGGTTATAATTTCTTAGCTCTGTGGTTTGATTGGGATTCCCAAAAAATCGTTTACGTGTGGACTCGTTTATTTCTTATACTGTACCCCACAAGCGGCTTCTAATGAAATTGCATGCTTATGGAATATCTCCCCAATTGTGCGGTTGGATTCACGATTTCCTCTCAGAAAGAACACAGTTCGTTGTAATTGACGGTAAGTCATCGAGTAAAACAGAAGTGATATCTGGCGTTCCACAGGGAAGCGTTATAGGTCCCCTACTCTTCCTCGTGTTTATAAACGATTTAGGAGACAATCTGAATAGCTCCCTTAGACTATTCACGGATGATGCTATCGTTTATCGGTTAGTGAAGTCAACAGAGGATCAAAAGCAACTGCAAAGCGATTTAGACAAAATTTCTGCATGGTGCGAAAATTGGCAATTGACACTAAATAAAGAAAACTGTGAAGTAATACACATGACCACTAAAAGAAATCCGCTGAACTTCAATTACGCGATAAATCATTCAAACCTTAAGGTCGTAGATTCTACCAAATACCTAGGAGTTACAATTACGAACAACTTTGACTGGAGAGAACACACAGAAAATGGGGAAGGCGAACCAAAGGTTACGTTTCATCGGCAAAACGCTTCGAAGATGCACCAGTTACACCAAAGAGACTGCCTACATCACAATTGTGCGTCCTCTTCTGGAGTACTGTTGCCCTTTGTGGGACCCTCACCAGGTGGGACTGACGGAAGACATTGAGAAGGTTCAGAGAAGGGCAGCTCGTTTTGTTTTATCACGTTACAGGGGGGAAAGCGTCACGGAAATGTTGCACGAATTGGCGTGGAAATCATTAAAAGAAATACGTTATTCATGCGGCGAGATCTGTTTGCAAAGTTTCAATCACCGACTTTTACTTTTGAATGTTAAAATATTTTGCTAGCACCCACCTACTTAGGGAGACATGACCATCCCAATAAAATGAGAGAAATCAGATCGAAAACGGAACGATATAGGTGTTCTTTCTTCCCGCACGCTATTAGAGAATGGAACGGTAGAGAAAAGTTATGAAAGTGGTTAATGAACCCTCTGCCAAGCACTTAAGTGTGATTTGCAGTGCATCTACTTAGATGTAGATTTCTTTTGAGACTGCCGTGAAGTGAGTATTTGTTATTCCGATAGTGCTTGATTAAAAAAGCACAGATATATTACGGCTTCGTAGTTAGGAGGTGTGGTGGGAGGAGGCATCATCAGCAATTTTTTTCTGAAGGAGTCGCGAAATCAAAAATCCAGATGGCCCCTATTATTTTGCTGCGGCATATGTCTCAAAATTTTCGGCTCCTCCTTCTCCAACTACATACAAGCTCTCTTGCCGATTGTGATGATTTCTGATGCATACAATAGGCGTCTGTATTCCAGTGGGGCGGCATGATTACATCCTGGGCTAATCATCTCAGTTGTAACTAAGCTACTGCAAATGCGGTAGCCAAAGTTGAAACTTAGGCTTGTGGAGCAGTCATAAAGCATGTGATAATTACAAATATACCTCAGGGGGGCTAATCACTCGTTGATGTCTATCAGTGCAAGCAGGCTATCGGATTCTGGGGAGCTTACATCATGTGTGATACTAAATGGCGAACATTAGCGATTTATACATTGAAAAAATTTGACCTTCTTACTTAGTCTCATATATACCAGAAGAAATTCCTTGTATACTCCATGTTGCAGTTCTCATTGTTCTTTTTTGTGTCTGTTTCGTTTCGTTTTTAACCATACTTTTCCGAGGATAAATTAGGAAGTTTTTTCATGTCTTGTCATAACTGTATGTAAAGCAGAATATCTTAAATGAAACTTCCTGGCAGATTAAAATTGTGTGCCGGAACCGGGACTCGAACCTGGGACCTTTGCCTTTCGCGGGCAAGCGCACTACCGACTGTGCTATCCCGACACGACTCACGATGCCGCCTCACAACTTTACTTCTGCCAGTACCTCGCCTCCTACTTTCCAAACTTCACAGAAGCTCTCTTGCAAACACGCAAGACTAGCACTCCTGGAAGAAAGGATATGGTGGAGACATGGCTTAGCCACAGCCTAAGGGATGTTTCCAGAATGAAACTTCACTCTGCAGTCTTGCGTGTTTGCAAGAGAGCTTCTGTGAAGTTTGGAAAGTAGGAGGCGAGGTACTGGCAGAAGTAAAGTTGTGAGGCGGCATCGTGAGTCGTGTCGGGATAGCACAGTCGGTAGTGCGCTTGCCCGCGAAAGGCAAAGGTCCCAGGTTCGCGTCCCGGTTCCGGCACACAATTTTAATCTGACAGGAAGTTTCATATCAGCGCACACTCCGCTGCAGAGTGAAGTTTCATTCCAGAATATCTTAGTTACAACTGAGATGGTTAGCCCAGAGGGTATAATCATGCCGCCCCACGGAATACAGACGCCTATTGTATGCATCAGAAATCATCACAATCGGTAAGAAAGCTTGTATGTAGTTGGAGAAGGAGGAGCGGAAAATTTTGAGAGACATATGAGGCAGCAAAATAATTGGGGCCATCTGGATGCATACACTATAGGAAGCATATGAAAATTTTGAACCTATATCGAGCGAGATACGGAAAAGGAGGTTACGTTTTGTTTGGGCATATCATACGGATGGACGATGAGAGGTTGACTAAGGAGATATAGAATCAACATGTCATACGGAAAACAACTGAGTGAAGGAAGTCAAAAATGATTGGAAGGCTGTAGGAATAAAAGAAAGGAATCTGCAGGCAATATTACAAGCAGGGAGAAGTATAAAGGGTTGTTGGATGGTTACAAGTGGCCGGACACAAAAATCAAAGTCGTCTTAACAGAAGAAGAAAGAAACAGAAGAAGCGAAGAAAGAAGACGTCCAAAACAAGCCACACGTGCTCCTGAAGGGTTCTAACGAAGCAGAAATCGCTAATGTTGTTTCCTCAGTTTAGAAGGGTGTGGGGTAAAAAATCTTAGAGGGAGACAGAGGGACGAATACACTAAGCAGATTCAAAAGGATTTAGGTTGCCGAACCTATTCTTAGATTAAGAGACTTTGAGCGATGGCAGCCCATCTATTATCTTTATTGTGGATATCGTTCGTGTAATGATGTAAAGTGACCAGTACATGCATTTTTTTCATGCTGTCGGGAATGAAGTGCGGGGATGATTTTTGCTGAGCTGAGAAACAGAGCTGACTTTGTCTTGACGGGGAGACTGGAATTCCGGTGGAGGCAGCCGTTAGAGCACTTCCCGTCCTACATCACCAGTTAGTATACGATAATTAGAAAAATGACCCGTGTGCCTAATTATCTAATTTGGTGGAAAAGCTATTGGTAATGAAGCCGATGATGTAGTGGAGGCTATAACCGGAACGTTGCTGCACCTCTTTGGTAGACAACAACGATCGATAGGAATAAAGAAAGTGGAAGGTAAAATTTGGGATGAAATTATTAATGTTTAAACTAAAAAAAATGCAGAACAAACGGGACACCGGGATTAATTTGGAAAAGTGAATAACTTATTGATTTACGGTCGCCAGCTCATTGTACGAACAAATAATTTGGTGGGTTCTCAAGAATGGCAAAGTTAATAAACAACGTTAAAAATTACGTAAAATTTGGGTGGTCAGTGAATCACAGTATCTGCAGTAAATCCGGTACAAAAGATACTGACAATATAGTAATTACTGAGAAATAGTTCATTAACACAGGGGTTGAATATAAGAGTGAAATGTAAGCAATAGCCAAGCAAATGCAGCATACAGCATATTATGCAATACTCTCACCTTAATACTTACTATTCACAGCTTCAAATAAATATATAACGGTTTGGTAAAGTTTTTAATTGCAAGTACTGATTAGTGAAAATAGTGATTATTTGCAAGTGTTTGAAATGCTAATAATTCCTGGTTAAAAATATTGTGACCGAAGACCTGACTGGGTCGGGAGCGACTAGCGACGACCGAGCGATCAAGCGGCGCTGCTTACGAGAAACACTCCACGAAACCACAGAGACGACAATAACAACAACTAATCGAAAAAACAAAGCTCCAAACGAAAGCCAAATCGGAACCGTGTCAGAACTGAGTACGAAGGCAGATTACCAATGAATAGCGAAAATAAACGGAGCGCAGTCAACACCAGACTGAGGAGCGAGCTGTTTTTTTTTCCCCTTTATTGTTATTTCTATTCCGACGTTCGTCGGCGGGCTGGCAGCAGCATAAGGCGCTGCTCTTCAGCCGAGAGTACAGACATATGCTAATGTGTGAAAAATGAACAATGACATGAAGTTAAAAACAATGAGTATTAAAACATGGTACGATGAAACATGGAAGATTTACATACTGGACATCGGAGACACTATTGCAGACTTAAAACACAGGAATACGAGAGACTGATACATAAACAGTTAAAAACAGTCTGTGCCACGGTGGCGATAAAATAACATTGAGGAACAACACTGGACACACGAAGAGTTTACACGACGATACACGTGTTGTGACGCACTGGAGATACACATATGGAGACGATGAAGCACTGGACACTGGAAGACATCGGCGTTAAAATGTGTCATTGTAGCCCCCGCAGGGCAAGGAGAGGGGGAAGCGAGGAAGCGCGGGGGAAGGTTAAAAAGAGAGAGAGAGAGAGGGGGGGGAGAAGGGAAGGAGGAGGAAAGATAGGCGCGTTTGAGACTCCAGGTGGGGAAAGGAGGGGGGAAATCCAAGCGGGGAGGGGGAGAAGGAGGGGATGGGGAGAGGGGGCCGCTACGTCTACGGGGAGGGGATCAAAGCTGATAGGAGGTATAGGGGTATATTTCGGAACGAAGGGCGTCATCCGGTAGGGGAAGGGAGCGGAAGTTGCCTTGGGAGAGGATATGTAAGGTGTGCAGGTGGAGAGAGGGAGGAATGCAGTGGTGGAGGCGTGGCAGAGGCCCAGGGGCGGTGAGGATGGGGTAAACTAGCGGGTTGCGGGAATCGAGTTTTCGGGTGACATACAGGAGGCGGAGGCGTTCAAGGTGTTGAAGGAGGTGAGGGAAGGGGATGAGGTCGTAGAGGATCCGCGTGGGGGAAGGAAGGCGTATACGGTAGGCGAGGCGGAGGGTGTGGCGTTCAAGGACTTGGAGAGTGTGATAAAAGGTGGGAGGAGCAGATACCCAGGCAGGGTGGAAGGAACAGAGGATGGGGCGCATGACGGACTTGTATGTGTGGAGGACGGTGGAAGGGCGTAATCCCCACGTCCGGCCAGTGAGCAGTTTGAGGAGGTTGAGGCGGGACATGGCTTTTTCACGGATGGATTTCAGATGGGGGGGTCCAGGTAAGGTGTCGGTCGAGGTTGAGGCCCAGATACGTAATGGTGTTAGTGTGGCGGATGGGACGGTCGTGGAGGGTGATGTAGATATCGGGGATGCGGAAGGAGCGGGTGGTACGACCTATAATGATCGCCTGGGATTTGTCAGGGTTGACGGAGAGGAGCCACCGGTTGCACCATGCAGCGAACGCGGTGAGGTGAGACTGGAGCAAAACCTGGGATCGGGCAAGGGAGGGGGCAAGGGCTAGGAAGGCGGTGTCATCAGCATACTGTAGGAGATGGACAGGAGGCTGAGGATGGGGCATGTCGGCGGAGTATATAAGGTACAGGAGAGGGGAGAGGACAGATCCTTGGGGCACCCCGGCAGAGGGGTAAAACAAACGGGAGTTGGAATTGCAGACAGTGACATAGGACGGGCGATTGGTGAGAAAGGATGCGATGAGGCGGACATAGTTAATAGGAAGGGCATAGAGTTGGAGTTTGAAAAGGAGGCCGGAATGCCAGACACGGGTGTAGGCTTTTTCAATATCTAGGGACACAAATATGGCGGAGCGACGGGAATTGAGCTGGACGGATAAGAGGTGGATGAGGCGAAGGAGCTGGTCGTCGGCAGAGAAGGATGGTCGGAAGCCACATTGAGAAGAAGGAAGGAGCTGGTGCTGTCGGAGGTGTTGGTGGATACGACGGGAAATGATGGATTCAAGGACCTTGCTAAACACGGAGGTGAGACTGATGGGACGGTAGGAAGAGGCTTGGGATGGGGGCTTGTTGGGTTTGGGGAACATGAGGATGCGGGAGATTTTCCACAGGCGAGGATAGAAACCGGTATAGAGGATAGTGTTGTAGAGGGCGGCAAGGACAGTGTGGAAGGAGAGGGGACAGGCACGGAGGTGCCTGTAGGTGAGCCGGTCGTGACCGGGAGCGGTGTTGCGTTTGGTGCGAAGTGTAGCTAAGATGTCGTGTGCTGTGATGGGTGTGTTTAAGTCGGAGGGAGGAATGTGCCCCAAGTACTGGAAGCCGGGGGCGAGCGGGGGAGAAGAGGTGTCGGTACGCTCATGGACATCGGGAAAGAGGGAGTAATCAAAATGAGGATTATCAGAAAGGGAGAAAACGTCGGAAAGGTAGGAGGCAAAGTGTTCCGCCTTACTGGCATTGTCGGGAAAGGGATGGTTATCATGGAGAAGCGGGTAGTAGGGAGAGGGGTGACGGCCAGTAAGGCGATTGAAGGCCTTCCAGTACTTTGAGGAGTTGATGGGGAGAGTGGCGTTAAGGCGGGTGCATGTCTGCCGCCAGTCCCGGCGGTTTTTCGCGGACAAAAGGTTTCTAATATGACGTTGGATTTGCCGGTGGCGTATGAGTGTGTCCCGGTCCCGGGTACGGAGGTACGAGCGGTAGAGGCGTCGGGATTCTCGGAGGAGGAGGACGGCCAGTGGAGGCAGGGTAGGACTGTGCGGGTATATTGCTTTGGTAGGGATGTGGGCTTCAACAGCGTTAGCAAGGGTTTGCTGGAGAAAGGTGGAGGCGTGTTCAATATCTTCGGGTGTGCGGAGGGGAAGGGGGTGGCTTTCGACCGAGGTATCTATGGAGCGACCGTAGGCATTCCAGTCAGCACGGGAGTAGTCATGAATGAGTTTGGGAGGAGGTCTAGGACGGGGAGCTCGGGCAGGGCGGGGGCGGTGGTCAAGGGTGAGTAGGACAGGGGCGTGGTCACTGCCTATAAGGTCAAGGACGTCTGCCGTGAGACGCCCAAGGAGGTTGGGAGACGCCAAGACGACGTCAGGGGTGGTATTGCTTTCGGGGCGAGTCGGGCGAGGGAGGGGCAGGATTCCGCCCCGGAGCGAGGTGGTGACAAACTGATGCCACCGCCGGAGTTCAGCAGGCGGACGGGAAGACAGGTTTAGGTCTGCGGAGACCACATAGGTCGTGTAGGTGCGGTGAACGTGAGAGAGGAAGTCATACGGGAGAGGAGAGGTGCTGCGGACGTAGATGGTGGCGAGGGTGACGGTGAGGGATGGGAGGAAGAGACTGAGGATTAAATGTTCTGTAGGATCATTGAGGAGCGGGTGTAGCCGGACGGGGTGGTGGCGGAGATGGCCGATCGCCACTCCGCCTCTGGCCAAGGGAGGGGGACCATCAGTGCGATGAAGGAGGTAAGGAGCGGTACTGACGGGACGACGGGGTTGGAGGAAGGTTTCATTCAGGAGGAAGGCGTCCACGCGGTGATGGAAAAGGGTATGCATGAAGAGATGCTTGTTGGCTGGGAGAGACCGGACATTATGGTATAGAAAGGTGTAGGATGAGCCTGCCATGGTGGTGGTGGGGGGTACGGGAGGAGGAACGGAAGAAGGGGGAGCGGGTGGACTTAGACTTGTGTTTCGAGGCGGGAAAAAGCGAAGTGGGAGTGGGCGCGGGAGAAGGTGGCAAAGGTTTCTAGGTGGAACACTGACCGTGCAGCCAGTGCAATCTGCTGGAGGGTGTGCGGGCGTTGAAAAGGATGGATGTTTGCGAGGACCGTGGTTACAAACCGGATGACGTCCTCGGCAGTGGGGGGAGGGAGCAAGGAGTTGTTGGGGTGCATGGGTGGGTCGACGGGGCGAATGGGGACGGTGAGTTCGTGGACGGTGAGGGCCGAGACGGACTTGCATTTGTAGGAGTAGACGGGATGGGGTCCGCCACAGGTGTTGCAGGTAGGAGGGCTGAGTTTCGTGATCACGGCGGTGAGGGTGGGTGGGCGGCGGGAAGGAGGCGGTTGGCGAGCTGTGGTGGCGGTGTAGTAAGGGGTGAGAGTGGCATGGGGACCAAAGTGGATGCGGGGGAGGCGTTGGAGTATGTCAGTGTGTAGGGTGGGGCTGGGGGATTTGAGGAGGACGGAGTCTCGGCGGGGGATGATCTGAGTCAGGGGGACGTCGGGGTAGTATTTACGGAGTTCAATGGAGAGGGTCTTGTAGTCAAGGAAACGGGCGTCGGGACGGGAGAGGACATAGGAGTATAGGACGGGCTGCACGGGAGCAGGAATGGGGGCAGTGTCCATGTGGTTGGACGGAGGCAGAGAAGGAGGGGGAGGAGCCTTTTTGGGCAAAGTCGGAGTGGGGTCCGCGCTCCCACGTTTGGATGAATTTTTGGGCTTGGCGCCCGTGGAGGAGGATGCAGAGGCGGTGGAGGGAGGGGCAGGAGAAATGGAGACTGGGTTGAGGGGGATAACCGTAGGTTGGTGTGGGGGCAGGAAGGACGGCGGGGGCGACTGGCGAGTCAGCCACCGTGGCACGGCGATGTTCAATTCGGGCAGGTGGTAAAGGAGGAAACTCATGAGGCGAAGTCAGCGGCGTGTAGACAGGCGGAGGAGGGACGTGGGAAGCGGAGGAAAAAGACATTAAGACCGACAAGGGAATTGCTGGTTGGGGGAGGGAAGTGGAACTCCAGGTGGTGGTGGTGGAGGCCTGGGACGGGGAGGTGTAGTGGATGGATGTGGTAGTAGCAGGTGAGTGAGACATATTACCGGGATGACTGAGCGGCGACGAGGATGATGACGACGATGGCGAAGACACTGAAGACGAAGAGGCGGCGGCGGTGGTGGTGGTGGTGGTGGAGGTGAAAGGAGGCAGGCTCGGAGTGGAGGCGGCGGCGGCGGCGGCGGCAGGCTAGATGAGGTGTCAGCGACGTTGCAGACACCTGGCGGCGACGGCTGGCTGGCGACGGCTGCTGGGCGGCGGCACAGGCTCGAGGAGGCGACAGCGGCTCTGCAGACGCCTGGCGGCGACTGCGGGCTGGCGACGACTGCTCGGCGGCGGCGGCTGCTCGGCGGCGGCGAAAGTGGCGACGTCTCTATGACAGGCCCTAAAATCGAGAAAAGAACGATATAATGTATCGCCTTTTGTCGATCGCCTAGAGACTTGCGACTCTAGGCCGGTGGATCAAAGCGAGCTGTGGCTCTGGCCCTATATAGTGCGGCGCGGTAGGCGCGCCACGGCGATTGCAGCGCTAGTAGGTTGTGCGCGCCGCCTAATGGCTGCTGTCATAGTCCATGTGGTCTGGCGGGCTCTCAAACATGTCGTTCAGGGGTACCAGAATAAAGAGAATAAAAGTTAATCAGAAGGTTAAATACTTCTTTTCTAAATATTCAGTGTTATCTTGACGAGTCATTAATTAATTTTTGAGCTAGCTATTAGTACAGTTAATAGTTCAGTTACAACTTGATTATTGCTAAAGCACATGGCATACTCGCTGTCGAATAATTTCTGGTACTTATATAAATGGTTTGGACCGTTCGTGAAGAATCGCACCAATAGTGTGTATGTGTGTGGAAGGGGTCGGCAACTCTGTTGACTGATGTTCAAAGGCCAGCTTATTGAAATCGGCGGTCGTTTAGTGAAATTTTACTGGCCGGAGATGAGAACTCGTTGCTAATTGGTTTTTCCGAAAAAACGGGTTCTTGCGGTGTCGCAGACTTCGTGCTTTGCTCTGTTGCAGTACGGGCGCGTCAGATCGCGCCCTGTTCTCGTAGTGGACGGAATCGGAGATATTTGCTTATTGAGCCGATACTTGCACGGGTGGACTTGAATAAGTTTCAGGGTACACACTGAGATTTTTACTTCAGCTGACAGCCCTTGTTTTCGGTTTGGATAAGGTCAGTCACCAATACTAGTGCAACGAGGTACTAGTTACGATATACTCAACTTCTGGAGTCATCTAGGCCTTCAGTACTTGTGCGCACTTGTCTACGCTAACTGAAGTCACCCTGAACTTGGCAGAACTGCTTGAGATCGTAGGCACTATGTACTGCAGAGCGCACAGAGGCTGATTGGAGGAAGTACAGCTTCCGAGTAACGGAGCGTTTTTTTTTTTATTTATTTTTTATTCTTTTTATTTTTTTTTTTTTTATTTTTTTTTTTATTTTTTTTTTTTTTTTTTTTTTTTCGTGGTCCACGCCACTGCATCGCAGCGGCTCCTCACGAAAGTCGTCACTTTGGTAAGGTATGGCAAAGTGCTCGCCAGCAACAGATAGTCGTTGTATTAGGTTCTGCATAACAGTGGGATTGTGTAGTTAGGAAAATCAACCCTGCACTGATATTCCGGTTCAATTATTCCGTTACGAAAATTGTATCAATTCATGATAGGTTCTTTTTTTTTTTTTTTTGACTCGTCAGTCGCTGTTAAACTCAAGTTTCATAATGACCAGTGTAACGTCATAATCATTTAGATTATTCTTTCATATTTGTTGGTAATTGTAAACTTGGACGTACAATCTAGTCTGTGTTTTGTATTGGATTTTTCAATGTGAATCTTTTTTCTGTTTAAAGGTAATAATAAACATATTGTTAAAAAGGGAAGGATTTTTATAAAATTAATAGTTATGAGATCCTGGCTAGCTTAATAGATTTTTGGAGGGGAGATATTATTAATTTATATTTTATGCCGCTTGCAGAAAGGAATTCCAACGTGCACTTGGTGTGTCTGCCGGGGGGGCCTCATCCGAGATGTGGAGGCAGCCTTGCCGGCGGCTATCGAGGGTGCGGGGTGCAGTCGACTGCAAGTCGTGGCTCACGTCGGCACCAATGACGCTTGTCGCTTGGGTTCTGAGGACATCCTCAGGTCCTACGAGCGGCTGGCGGAATTGGTGAAGGCTGCTGCCTTCGCACGCGGGGTGCAAGCAAAGCAGTCGATTTGTAGCAATGTTCCCAGGGTTGATCGAGGTCCTTTGGTTTGGAGCCGAGTGGAGAGTCTGAACCAGAGGCTTTGCCGACTCTGTGACAGTCATGGCTGCAGATTTCTGGATCTGTGTTATCGGGTGGGGAATTGTAGGGGCCCCTAGATAGATCAGGGGAAGCGGCTACTCGGGTAGCAGAGTACTTGTGGAGTGCACATGGGGGTTTTTTAGGCTAGGCGCTAACTCTGATGAGCACTCGCCTGTCAGCATTCAAACAGCGAATTCAGGCCACGTTCGGAACAAAAATTCGAACATAAAAATATTAGCCGCGAACTTACAGAGTATTAGAAACAAAGTTCCCGAATTTGCAGCGCTGCAAGGAAATTATTGCGCTCAGATAGTTTTAGGCACCGAAAGCTGGCTAAATGATGATGTGGCAAGTTCAGAAATATTTAGCGAAGCGTGGAATGTATATCGGAAAGACAGATCTGATACAACTGGAGGAGGAGTGTTCATCGCTGTGGACAAAGATATTGTTTCTACTGAGATCGAGGTTTAATGTAACTGTGAAGTTATCTGGGCACGTATAACAGGTTTAAAAGAAGTAAAGTTAATAGTTAGGTGTTTTTAACGGTCCCCCAGTGCTGCTGTAGCAGTTTTAGAATCATTCAAGGAAAGTCTACACCAGGTAGTGCATAGGTATCCGGGCGATGTAATATTAGTCGGAGGTGACTTCAAACTTAAGAGTATAGATTGGGACCTCGCTAGTTACATTTCAGGCGGTACAGACAAGCAGTCTTGCGAGCTACTTTTGGACACAATCTCCTAAAACTGTCTTGAGCAGTTAAACCGGCAACCCACGCGCAATGGAAATATTCTAGACGTTATAGCCACAAACAGGCCTGACCTTATTTACGATGTCTTTGTAGAGACAGGAATTAGTGATCATGATATCGTCATAGCGTCGATGGTGACCAAAGTTCATAAACCAATCAAGAAGGCTAGGAGCGTGTTTTTGTTGGGAAGAGCCGACAAGCAAATGTTACGATCGCACTTAGAAAATGAATGGGCATCGTTTAATTCCGGGACTATGGATGTAGACGAATTGTGGACTAAATTTAAGTGCATTGTTAATAAAGGGTTAGAGAAATATGTGCCAGTAAAGACGATTAAGGATGGAAAAGATCCACAGTGGTATAATAATAATGTTAGAAAGCTGCTGAGAAAGCAAAGGCTGTTGCACTCTCGAATACAAAAAGAACACGCAAATGATGACAGGGAAACGTTAGTAGAGATTCGTGCGTCTATAAAAAGATCGATGCGTGAAGCATACAATAATTATCACAGCCATACCTTAGCAAAAGATCTTTCCGAGAACCCGAAAAAATTCTGATCCTATGTAAAATCGGTAAGGGGGTCAAAGCCCACTGTCCAGTCACTCGTTGATCATTCCGGGGCAGTAATAGAAGAAAACAAACGGAAATCTGAAGTTCTAAATTTAACCTTTAAGAAATCTTTCACGCAGGAGGACCGCACAAATATACCATCATTTGATCAACGTACTAATTCCGAAATGGGGGACATAGCAATAGGTATTTCCGGTGCAGAGAAGCGGCTGAGAGAGCTAAATACGAAAAAGTCTGCTGGTCCGGATGGAATACCAGTTCGGTTTTACAAAGACTATTCTGCGGCATTGGCCTCCTACTTAGCTTGCATTTATCGCGAATCTTTAATTCAGCGAAAAGTTCCTAGTGATTGGAAAAAAGCGCAGGTGACTCCCGTGTATAAGAAAGGAAAGAGAACTGACCCATACAATTACAGGCCAATATCGTTGACGTCAGTTTCATGTAGAATTTTGGAGCAAATTCTCACTTCGAATATAGTAAATTTCCTTGAAACGGAAAAGCTTCTTTTCATGAATCAGCACGGGTTTAGGAAACATCGTTCATGTGAAACTCAGCTTGCCCTTTTCTCACATGACATCTTGCGAGCCATGGACGAAGGGCAACAGGCGGATTGTGTTTTTCTCGACTTCAAAATGGCGTTCGACGCGGTGCCACACTGCAGACTGCTAATGAAGATAGGAGCTTATGGAATAGGTTCACAGCTTTGTGACTGGCTGGAAGACTTCCTAAGTAATAGAACGCAGTACGTTGTTCTCGACGGCGAGTGTTCATCAGAGACGAGTGTATCGTCAGGCGTGCCCCAGGAGAATGTGATAGGACCGCTATTATTTTCTATCTACATAAATGATCTGATGGACAGAGTAAGTTGTAATTTGCGGCTGTTTGCTGATGATGCTGTGGTGTATGGGAGAGTGTCGTCTGTAACTGACTGTAATAGCATACAGGTTGACTTAGACAAAATTTCTAGTTGGTGCGAAGAATGGCAGCTAGCTCTCAATGTAGAAAAAAGTAAGGCGATGCGCATGAGTAGAAAATACAATCCTATAATGTTGGAATACAGCATTAGTAGTGAGCTTCTTGATGCTGTCGCGTCGTTCAAATATCTAGGCGTAACATTGCAGAGCGATATGAAATGGAACGAGCATGTAAGGGCAGTTGTGAGTAAGGCAGACAGCCGACATCGGTTTATTGGGAGAATTTTGGGAAGACGTACTTCACTTGTAAAGGAGACCGCGTATAAAACGCTTGTACGACCACGTCTTGAGTATTGCTCAAGTATTTGGGACCCGCAGCAGATCGGTTTGAAGGAAGACATAGAGGCGATTCAGAGGCGAGCAGCTAGATTTGTTACCGGTAGGTTCGACCAATGCGCGAGTGTCACGGAAATGCTCCGGCAACTCAATTGGGGATCGTTGGAAGAAAGACGACGTTCTTTTCCTGAATTTCTGTTAAGTAAATTTAGAGGGCCGGAATTTGAAGATGAGTGTAGTACGATCTTGCTGCCGCCTACTTACATTTCGTGTAAAGATCATAAAGACAAGAGAAATTAGGGCTCGTACGGAGGCATATAGGCATTCTTTTTTTCCTCGTTCAATTTGAGAGTGGAATAGGAAAGTAAATGCCTAGTAGTGGTACAGTGTACCCTCCGCCACGCACCTTACGGTGAATTGCGGAGTATGTATGTAGATGTAGAAAGTGGAAGAGAGATTGTCAGTTAGTATTGAATCAGTGTCATATTCTATCAATCAAATAATTTAGTATCATTCATTTAATTCAGGGTCAGCCACTCCTGTCTCTCATTCCAATTTAATTCACAACCCCAATTTCCATTTCCCTTATTTTTTTATTTATTAATTTATTTATTTTCCAAAACCCCACACACCCGTCACACTTTACAACTTGCATATGACATGGTAGCGTGGAGAACTGCATCAGACCAGTGTGTCGACTGAAGACCACAACAGAAACATTGCTGTAGCACCTTATGTTGTAAAGACTCTCCATCACCACCACCAACATCACTGTCATTTATTCGTATATGCACTTACCCGCCATCGAATGACATACCAGGAATGGTAACTAACGGAACCAGTTCAGAGCCTTCCACCCGCGCACCGTCCGCTCTTTTACAGTCCCCGAGTAGTAGCTCACGCAAATGTAAATATAGAACGGTATCTTATGTCCTTACAGTGCACGACACTGCGCAGAGGTTTGGAACCAGTCCAAGACCTTGACACGGAGGCCCCATCTGGAATCTGCACGACGCGATCTGCTCTCTCTCAGACAGCAAAGCTCTAGTCACGGAAATTCTTAGGCATCATCAAGGAAACTGTAATCACGCCGACTATTTTGAAGGATTCTTCCTTCCACTAAATTATACAGGGCGTTTATAAATGCATGTCGGGTTTTTAATGCTTTATAGTACTTATTATATTAAACTTACAGTTCTAAAGGATATGTCAAATGAAAAAGCAACTCAAAGAGTTTTTTTTCGCGCCATTACGCATGCGCAGCGCGTAACGATTTTGCCGCAATCCCGGCGGAAAATTTGTGGGTTTTTCTTTTTTAGTGAAGCTACTGTAACTGGCACTTCTTACTTTGATACACTAGAGCATTTTCAACGTTATCGAATATGCGACCTCCTTCCAAGTAAAAATATTCTTGTGATCCCCTTCCAAATAAAAATAATCTGCTTAACCCCCTCCCTTCCTCACGAGCCGTAACAAAACTACGTTGTAAGGAATCTTCTTTTTTTTAACTATCTTTTAAATTGTTGGACTAAGTTTTTCATGTAATTTTGGGAATGGAACACATCCTATTTATACGTTATTTCCGACAAAAAAAATATATATATTTTTCTGAACGAGTGTTCCGCATGTCAGGCAAGACTCAGAAGCTAATTAAGCTCTTTAAGAAAGACAAGTTTTTGAGGTTTTCACAATTACTTATTGTATCAAGTTCTTTTACCTATCGTTTGTTTCCTGGAAACAGTTTTCAGACTTCGCCATTATTCATCATCAACACACTGTCTTATAAAGGAATCTAGATCTATTCAATACACAATGACTGTTACACAAGGAACTGCGTAATTTTAACGTTAAGTATATTTCACCTAGGCTTATGAACCCCTTGTTATTGAATGGTGCAAGTACTTCCTCCTGTGGTGGCGACCCCCGAGCAAAACTTTGCAATTCCTTGGGGGTGGCGACCCACAGGTTGAGACACACTGCACTAGGGCAATGGCTCTTCCCTCAGTTGGAAGAAGATGAGCCAGAGAACTTCATTTTCCAGAAAGATGGTGCTCCACCTCACTAGCATAGCGAAGTACGCGATTGGTTGAACGTGACTGTACCCAAGCGCTAGATAGGCCGCAAGGGGCCCAATGACAGGGCTTGCTTTGCATGGCCTCCACGTTCACACGACCTAACGCCATGCGATTTTTCCTCTGGGGCTTCACTTATATAAGACACACTTATAAACGTTTGGGAAGAACTCGGCTATAGACGTCATGTGTGTCGTGTAACAAATGGTGTTCCCATTGAACATTTATAAGGTTCTTGGTAAAACTGTTTGAGTTGCTCTTTCATTAGACATATCTTTTGTAATTGTAAGTTTAATATAATAAACGTCATAAAGCGTTAAAACCGCGATATTCATTTATAAACACCCTGTTTTATTGTTATTACACTCATGTTCAGAAGAAACAGAATACCTTGAAAGACTAGAGAAAGGAAAGTAACATTCACAGGATATGTTTTAGTAACTTCTGAAAGAAAAAAAATGCATTCCAATCATTTCGTTCCGGCATGTGTCCTGTTGCCTAATACTCACAAGGTCGGCCAAGTGTCCAGATAACTTGATACGACGCGTGTTTTTTTAAGTAAGTGCCGTTCTGAAATTAAAAAAAAAAGACATGCTAAGATATCTCAATAATTTTATGCGCATGATAATTTCTTAGAAAATGCTTTCCACTGTCGAAAATTTTTTTTATCGAGAGGTTGAATCGCACTAGTAGTTCCAGGCGGAATCCATATTACATCCACAGATTTTTCGCCGTCCTTTACAAAAACAGATGCGTCGTTATGTCCTGACCATGAATCCAACAAAAGTAATAAATTAGTTCCTGCAACTGGTAGGAATACGTGTTGAATGAAATGTTGAAAATTATTTTTTTCCATTTTTCAAGGTTTTGATACGTCGATTACAAGTTTTTTGCAATTAAACAATCCATTTCTTATTTTTGGTCCTAATTCGCCTTGAGGTTCTTGAGGACAGATATACAGCTGCGGAAACCACTCATCACTTGTATTATCGTATATGAATGTGTCATTGCATTTCTTTGATTGGGCAATTGACTCCGTCCTTTTTTAACCCAGAAATGATAAAGTGCGGTGAGCACGCAGTTCTTTCACGAAACCTGAGTGATCAGCGTTATAAACAGCTGTTGCAGGGATAACAGCAAGTTTCGTCTTTATGTCACTTATGAACTTGTTTATGGGATTGTCTATCACTGATGGCTGCTCTACAAGTTTACGTGACGTAAACTTGGTAAATCTGCTACTTCATATTCTGTACAATTTCTTGAACCTTTGTAGCCAGGTCTACGAAGCCTCGAAATTAGCAGTGTTCGTGTAAGATGCAATTCGGAGGGCCCAGTCTCGTAGATCTCCATCGGTAACGGTGCATTGCCTCTCACGAGCAATTCTAAATCTTTCGAACAGTTTTTCTTTCACATGTTTTCGAGTTTACGTTTGCTGCATATTTCTTACTTCATGTAATTCTTTCTTCCATTTATAAAGTTCACGCTCAGATTTTACGAAACGAAAACGCCTTTGCCCACTGCTTAAATTCAAGCATTTTTTTCCCTACTTCGTTTAACCAATATTTCACTGCCTTTTCTTTATCGCTGAAAGCTGATGTAGTACATGCTTTTTTTTAATGCTTGGAAGGTATTCTTCTTCAGAACTGTTACTGGCACAATCGTCACAGTTATTTCCTATTTCTTCCAACGTTTCCACAATTTCAAACGAAATATCGATATTCGAATGAATGTCAAAGAAATCAATCAAAAAATTATACATACGTACGTCCTCAGGAGAAGTAGGTGATTTCGGCTTGAAACCACGTTCTTCGTATTTCATCTTTGCTAAATTGAGAACGTTAATTGGATTCCACATTACTGTGAAACTGGAAGAAGAAAAAAAAAGATACTATAAGCAGGCATGCCTGACGGAAGCACAATAAATATTAATTCAGCTTTATCTTTATTGTCAATACTTACCAAAACTGCAAAATTCAACTGATAATAGTTAATAGACGGACGATAACCTGAAACGTCCTTTACAAATTACGATCGAGTTGTGTCGTGCTTCCTGTTTACAATATACAGCCGACCTCGAAGCGCCAGTAGGAGTGTACATTTCTACCGCCATCTGGCGTGCTACAAACTTGGCAATTTTCAGCTATTTAAAAAAAATACTTGCAGTGTCTCTTAGCAGCTAAAATTTTGACAGTGCATTTCTTTCGTTGTCTTCTGCCTGTGTAAAAAATTTCAGGGTAGGTTTCGACATGTCTTATTGGACCGTTCCCTTGTTAGTTAAGAAATTCAGTTTTCGCTGGGAAATATGTAAAATACACGGTCGGAAATGTAAAATCGGTATAGCCTCTTACAGTTATCCATTTCACTCAACATTTGTTCTTGAAATAGTGCAAATGGAGTACATAGAATCATCATATTTACACATCAGTTACTGAAGCGGTACTGAGCTGTGAACTGCCACTATTCTCTATTTGTTAAAGTTAATGATTATGAAAAGTTTATTTTGAATGAATATTTGATAACTT
Organism: Locusta migratoria; assembly: GCA_026315105.1. Lineage (NCBI taxonomy): Eukaryota > Metazoa > Arthropoda > Insecta > Orthoptera > Acrididae > Locusta > Locusta migratoria. Next base: position 939,749,613 of record CM048744.1, on the reverse strand, counting down.
TTATTTTTAGTTTCAAGATTTTCGCTGAGCAAAGGGATTAAAACAATTGTAAACTGTAAAATTCCGCATAACTAATGGATTCATAAGGCACTGGACTAAATTATGAAATCTGAGAACAAAACAAAACAAAAAACGAAAGATAAATTGTACTGTAATTCTTCAGACGGTGAAGCCGTTTGAATTAACTCTGCGACACACCAATCCTGACTATTGTTATCACAGGCGAAATAGTATCTGTAATAGATACATTTAGGTAATTATCTGACAATTTCTGGAAATGGATGCCAATAATTTCATTAACACGTTTAAGTTTAAACTTATGATTATTAAAACGAAAATAACTTCGTACATAGAAACCTACATTCGGACTTCGAAAAGGCAAAGAAGTGAGTGGGTAATATGGCGTATTATTCTTTTACGATGGTTGGGACTAAAATACTGGCAACTATTTAATCACAATCGACACAAAGGCGTTACATGTTTGCATCTGTTTGTGGCCTTCAAATCAGTCACCAGCGTTGTGTAGAACCCATTATCAATGACGTGGAATGCGTAGTACACCGTTAGCAGAGCCTGTTCTGTTGATGGTGCGAATGGAGAGGTCTACTGCTTGTCGAATCTCTGGAACAGTGCTGAAGCGAATACCACAAAATGCTTCCTTCATCTTCGGAATCAAATCAGTCGCAAGAACTTACGTCTGAGGAGTATGGTGGGTGGTACAGTATTTCCCAGTCCCATCGACCGAACAGAGCAGCCACAGCTTGCGCTGTACGCGCCCGCGCATTGTCGTGGAAAATGATGGGGTAGGATGCACAGAGAGTATTGGAGCTTCGTTATCAAAGCTGGTCGCAGTTGATGCTCAAATACGAACAGAAATACTGTGCATTGACGATCTTCCGTGGAGAAACGTAATGCGTTACGTTACACGCTCGCTCACAAGTAACTGTGTTTCTCTCGATTGTGCGCATGCCGGTGACGTGGGACGGGCGAGTCCATTCCATTGCATAGTGTCTGCACAGCAGTGCTGCCACTACTTAATTTACAACAAAAAATGTTCAGATATTAGTAAATCTATCGGACTCAACTATGCGGTCATTAGTCCCTAGCTTGCAAACTACTTAACTTAACCTAAACTAACCTAAGAACAACACACCCGTGCCCGAGGGGGAGACTCGAACCAGGTAAACTAACCTAAGAACAACACAAACACCCTTTGCCCAAGGGGGAGACTCGAACCAGGAAAACTAACCTAAGAACAACACAAACACCCGTGCCTGACGGGAAGACACAAACCAGGTAAACTAACGTAAGAAGAACACAAACACCCGTGCCTGACGGGGAGACTCGAAGCAGGTAAACTAACCTAAGAACAACACAAACACCCGTGCCCGAGGGGGAAACTCGAACCAGGTAAACTAACCTAAGAACAACACAAACACTCGTGCAAGACGGGGAGACTCGAACCAGGTAAACTAACCTAAGAACAACACAAACACCCGTGCAAGACGGGGAGACTCGAACCAGGTAAACTAACCTAAGAACAACACAAACACCCGTGCCCGAGGGGAGACTCGAACCAGGTAAACTAACCTAAGAACAACACAAACACCCGTGCCGGACGGGGAGACTCGAACCAGGTAAACTAACCTAAGAACAACACAAACACCCGTGCCCGAGGGGGAGACTCGAACCAGGTAAACTAACCTAAGAACAACACAAACACCCGTGCCCGAGGGGGAGACTCGAACCACGTAAACTAACTTAAGAACAACACAAACACCCATGCCTGAGGGGGAGACTCGAACCAGGTAAACTAACCTAAGAACAACACAAACACCCGTGCCCGAGGGGGAGACTCGAACCAGGTAAACTAACCTAAGAAAAACACAAACACCCGTGCCGGACGGGGAGACTCGAACCAGGTAAACTAACCTAAGAACAACACAAACACCCGTGCCCGAGGGGGAGACTCGAACCAGGTAAACTAACGTAAGAACAACACAAACAGCCGTGCCTGACAGGGAGACTCGGGACCAGGTAAACTAACCTAAGAACAACACAAACACCCGTGCAAGACGGGGAGACTCGAACCAGGTAAACTAACCTAAGAACAACACAAACACCCGTGCCCGAGGAGGAGACTCGAACCAGGTAAACTAACCTAAGAACAACACAAACACTCGTGCCCGAGTGGAAGACTTGAACCAGGTAAACTAACCTAAGAATAACACAAACACCCGTGCCCGAAGGGGAGACTCGAACCAGGTAAACTAACCTAAGAACAACACAAACACCCTTTGCCCAAGGGGGACACTTGAACCAGGAAAACTAACCTAAGAACAACACAAACACCCGTGCCTGACGGGGAGACTCGAACCAGGTAAACTAACCTAAGAACAACACAAACACCCATGCCCGAGGGGGAGACTCGAACCAGGTAAACTAACCTAAGAACAACACAAACACCCGTGCAAGACGGGGAGACTCGAACCAGGTAAACTAATCTAAGAACAACACAAACACCCGTGCCCGAGGGGGAGACTCGAACCAGGTAAACTAACCTAAGAACAACACAAACACCCGTGCCGGACAGAGAGACTCTAACCAGGTAAACTAACCTAAGAACAAGACAAACACCTGTGCCCGAGGGGGAGACTCGAACCAGGTAAACTAACCTAAGAACAACACAAACAGCCGTGCCTGACGGGGAGACTCGGGACCAGGTACACTAACCTAAGAACAACACAAACACCCGTGCAAGACGGGGAGACTCGAACCAGGTAAACTAACCTAAGAACAACACAAACACCCGTGCCCGAGGGGGAGACTCGAACCAGGTAAACTAACCTAAGAACAACACAAACACCCGTGCAAGACGGGGAGACTCGAACCAGGTAAACTAACCTAAGAACAATACAAACACCCGTGCCCGAGGAGGAGACTCGAACCAGGTAAACTAACCTAAGAACAACACAAACACTCGTGCCCGAGTGGAAGACTTGAACCAGGTAAACTAACCTAAGAATAACACAAACACCCGTGCCCGAGGGGGAGACTCGAACCAGGTAAACTAACCTAAGAACAACACAAACACCCGTGCAAGACGGGGAGACTCGAACCAGGTACACTAACCTAAGAACAATACAAACACCCGTGCCCGAGGAGGAGACTCGAACCAGGTAAACTAACCTAAGAACAACACAAACACTCGTGCCCGAGTGGAAGACTTGAACCAGGTAAACTAACCTAAGAATAACACAAACACCCGTGCCCGAGGGGGAGACTCGAACCAGGTAAACTAACCTAAGAACAACACAAACAGCCGTGCCTGACGGGGAGACTCGAACCAGGTACACTAACCTAAGAACAACACAAACACCCGTGCAAGACGGGGAGACTCGAACCAGGTAAACTAACCTAAGAACAACACAAACACCCGTGCCCGAGGGGGAGACTCGAACCAGGTAAACTAACCTAAGAACAACACAAACACCCGTGCAAGACGGGGAGACTCGAACCAGGTAAACTAACCTAAGAACAATACAAACACCCGTGCCCGAGGAGGAGACTCGAACCAGGTAAACTAACCTAAGAACAACACAAACACTCGTGCCCGAGTGGAAGACTTGAACCAGGTAAACTAACCTAAGAATAACACAAACACCCGTGCCCGAGGGGGAGACTCGAACCACGTAAACTAACCTAAGAACAACACAAACACCCGTGCCCGAGGGGGAGACTCGAACCACGTAAACTAACCTAAGAACAACACAAACACTCGTGCCCGAGTGGAAGACTTGAACCAGGTAAACTAACCTAAGAATAACACAAACACCCGTGCCCGAGGGGGAGACTCGAACCAGGTAAACTAAACTAAGAACAACACAAACACCCATGCCCGAGGGGGAGACTCGAACCACGTAAACTAACTTAAGAACAACACAAACACCCATGCCCGAGGGGGAGACTCGAACCAGGTAAACTAACCTAAGAACAACACAAACACCCGTGCAAGACGGGGAGACTCGAACCAGGTAAACTAATCTAAGAACAACACAAACACCCGTGCCCGAGGGGGAGACTCGAACCAGGTAAACTAACCTAAGAACAACACAAACACCCGTGCCAGACAGGGAGACTCTAACCAGGTAAACTAACCTAAGAACAAGACAAACACCTGTGCCCGAGGGGGAGACTCGAACCAGGTAAACTAACGTAAGAACAACACAAACAGCCGTGCCTGACGGGGAGACTCGAACCAGGTACACTAACCTAAGAACAACACAAACACCCGTGCAAGACGGGGAGACTCGAACCAGGTAAACTAACCTAAGAACAACACAAACACCCGTGCCCGAGGGGGAGACTCGAACCAGGTAAACTAACCTAAGAACAACACAAACACCCGTGCAAGACGGGGAGACTCGAACCAGGTAAACTAACCTAAGAACAATACAAACACCCGTGCCCGAGGAGGAGACTCGAACCAGGTAAACTAACCTAAGAACAACACAAACACTTGTGCCCGAGTGGAAGACTTGAACCAGGTAAACTAACCTAAGAATAACACAAACACCCGTGCCCGAGGGGGAGACTCGAACCAGGTAAACTAACCTAAGAACAACACAAACACCCGTGCCCGAGGGGGAGACTCGAACCAGGTAAACTAACCTAAGAACAACACAAACACCCTTTGCCCAAGGGGGACACTCGAACCAGGAAAACTAACCTAAGAACAACACAAACACCCGTGCCTGACGGGGAGACTCGAACCAGGTAAACTAACCTAAGAACAACACAAACACCCATGCCCGAGGGGGAGACTCGAACCAGGTAAACTAACCTAAGAACAACACAAACACCCGTGCAAGACGGGTAGACTCGTACCAGGTAAACTAATCTAAGAACAACACAAACACCCGTGCCCGAGGGGAAGACTCGAACCAGGTAAACTAACCTAAGAACAACACAAACACCCGTGCCGGACAGGGAGACTCTAACCAGGTAAACTAACCTAAGAACAAGACAAACACCTGTGCCCGAGGGGGAGACTCGAACCAGGTAAACTAACCTAAGAACAACACAAACACCCGTGCCCGAGGAGGAGACTCGAACCAGGTAAACTAACCTAAGAACAACACAAACACTCGTGCCCGAGTGGAAGACTTGAACCAGGTAAACTAACCTAAGAATAACACAAACACCCGTGCCCGAGGGGGAGACTCGAACCAGGTAAACTAACCTAAGAACAACACAAACACCCGTGCCCGAGGGGGAGACTCGAACCACGTAAACTAACTTAAGAACAACACAAACACCCATGCCTGAGGGGGAGACTCGAACCAGGTAAACTAACCTAAGAACAACACAAACATCCGTTCCTGACGGGAGACTCGAACCAGGTAAACTAACCTAAGAACAACACAAACACCCGTGCCCGAGGAGGAGACTCGAACCCCCGACGGCGACCGGCCACGCGTCACAGCACGGCGCCCCAGTATGAATGGCTAATCCACCATGGCTAATTTCCAAACTTCGTGTATTAAAACATTTGACAAACGAATCCTGTAATACTGATTTTCTTGCAACTATCATCATTAAATTTTCATGACTGTTATACTGTGTGGATGTCTGTACCCATTTGACAAACATGTTGATATCTTTTGAGTAATCATTTTCATTAGGCGGAAACTCTTGAAGAATGCCAACGAGAAGGTTAGCATTGAAGTAATACAAATTATAAGTAAATTTTGGGAAGAAGAGAAGCTTCCAGAAGGTTAGACGTCAGCACTACTTCATCTCATTCACAAAAAAAAGGAGATAAGACAGAATCTGGGAACTACAGGTGATTATAGTTAATAGGTGTGACCTACGAGGTATTTTCAGAAGTAGTGTTAAACAGAGTGGAAAAACTACTACATCCACAGATTGATGAATAGCAAGGAGGCTTAAGAAAGGGTAGATCATGTGCAGAATAAATTCTGTATCTGAAAATGACAATGGTGTATCATAAACAGAGATGCAAGAAATTCGTGCTTACATTCGTAGACTTTAAAAAAGCGTATGATTCAGTAGACAAGCAAACACTGTTTCAAATTATAGAGGAGATTATATTAGATAGAAAATCCAGTGAACTAGTAAAACAGGCCTTAAAAACACAACATCCAAGGTGAAGTTCAGAGGAAAGCTGTCGGAGTCCTTCAAGATTAATACCGGGAATGAGACAGGGAGACGAAATGTCTCCTATGCTGTTCAACCGTGGTTTCGTCTGTGGCGCGGATTGGTTTCTATCTCCGTGAGGGGGCGCGCGTACGGATGGGGAGTGTTGGAGTAACGACGGGCAGGAGGGGGGAAATTTTTCAGGAAGTAACGGCGGCATTGATATAGTCGGCGCTGGGCAGGACGCCTGTTTTTGGTGTCTTGCTGTAAGCTCAAGAGTGTCGGTCGCGCATATTCTCGTTTCTTGGAGACTGCCGATCATAGTCGCGAAAGTGTGTTTTCCTGAGCCAACTTGTTTTATGGGAGAAACATAGCATACGCCTCCCCATACTACTTGTCACTGTATTCTCAGCCTGTAAAGTGTTTTTAATTTGTTATTATATTTCTTCATTTAGCTGGATCTGTGATATGTTTTAAGATTCTTTGGTGTAAATGGCCAAGCTTATTCTTGTCATGAATCTCCATTTTGTGACTGCGTATTAATACCTGCCTCTTGGTTTGTTTGCATATGTTGTGATATCACCACCTGAGACCATTGGTTGTATGGGACAAGCTCCCGCGTTTGAGCGTTGTATACGCAAATGGGAGAGTCTGTGGCCGATCGGGCTTATTGATGAGGAAAACATTTTGGAAATATAAGACACGTCATTTCTTGTTTTCTATTAGTTACTGTATCTTGTACCTTGAAAACAAGCAGCACGGTTCTTGGAGTCACTTTGGGAAAAATTTTACAGTGTCTGAATCGTACTTACGCAGTGCCGTTAACTACGTACACACGTACATATTTGTCTCAAAGAAACGCCATAACGAGTGGCAGTTGTAAATTGTCTTAATGTTTTTCTCTGCTTGTAAGTTGTATGGCACACTGCAAATTTAATCTAGTACAATATTAAAGAAAATCATTTGGGGTTTGTTTAATCCCAGCCAGGAAAGTCTGTAATTTGACTAATTGGTCGTTGGGAGTGTTTATGTTTATTAACAGCTGTAAAAGGAGGAAGCCTTGTTCTTATTGTAACTGTACTTTGCATACGTGATTCACTAAAATGGAAGAGAGTGCAATTTGATCTTTAATTATGTTAATTGTTTTGTTATCAAATGTTAATTGAGGGCAAATCTTAAATACCATTAAATTGTTATCTCTTCGACTTTTATTCTTTTCAGTGTTTTATCACAAGTTAAAAATTCTCAGGACAAAATTTAAGTTCCATTGAGATATCTTTAACTGTGGCGAGTTGAGCTGTATAACTAATTGATATTATTCCTAGTTCGTAATAACTTGTGTAGAAATAAAAAAGATATTTTCTTACAAGGCTCGAACCAAAAGGTTGTTCCCACATGCTTCCCATCTGGTCCTCACTTACCAATTAAATTAAAAACTGTTCAGATGTAAAGTATGAGAATGAAAGAATATTGAAAAAGGAGGAAGAACAGAAGAAACAAAGTGGATGTGAATTAACGTGGTCCTAAGATGACCGAAACGAAAGAAGGAAAAGGAGGCAGAAAGTCATAAATGAGGTACCACAGTTACCAGATGTCGATCCCTACTGTAACATCCAGATTATTACGTGGTATATCCACCACGGGCACACTGAATTTACACTGTGGCTTTGCATTTCTACATCTGCTAAGTCAAAAGTATCATGCGCTTCTATAAGCTGCAGTACATTGTCTAATGAGGGGTCAGACTGTTTTAGAATTGCTGCCCTAATTCTGGGGTCCTGAATGTTCTGAGTAATTGCATCCCTCAACATAACGTCACTATAAGAAAGTCCACAAGAGCAAGTAAATTTACATTTGCGGGATTAGCCCTTCAACTCAGTGATCCATTCCTGGTGTGACTGCTGCGGTAATTTTTTAAGTCTGAAAAATCGGTACCGTGTAGCAGCTACGAGGACGTTTTTATCATAATGAGAATTCAGTGCTTCTACAATTTCGTCGAATTCTAGATCACGAGGAGATGCGTGGGGGAAAGGTTTCTGCAGTAATACGAAGGTTTGAGTGCCAACTACGGCAAGAAAGAAGTGTTTGATTGTCAGACCTGTTATTTGATGAGCCGCGACGAGTTCTTGAAATTGGGCCAAATAATCACTCCATTCTTCCTCACGTTCGTCGTACTGGCGAAACGTAGGGAGCGGCGCAGCGGCAGGTGTGGGCTGCTGAAGCGATGGCTATTGGTGAGTTGCCGTCAACTGCGCCACTGCTTGAAGTATTTGCGTGATTTGCGCCATCTGTAACTGAATAATTTCCATTAGGTTTGGGTTCGGGGTAGTGGCCATGCTGACTGATTAGGCACCGCGTATACAAGTAAATTATAACAAAACACAAACGCAATATGAAAAAGGACGCTCTGCAACAAAAATGTCCACAAAACACGTAACAGAATATTATCCCCCAAAAATCTTATAACAAGGGTGGGTGGGTGGGAGCAATTTCTATGTGCTCCGACTGCTGCTGTCTGGCTGTTGCAAGCGAGCTGGTCCACGGTTCTTCTATCACTCCTCATCGCCACTTTTGTATCCCATCCTAGTCATCACTTTTGTGTCCTAGCCTTGTCGCCGCTTTTGTGTCTCGTTTCCGTCGTAGGTGTCGGTGGCCGAGTAGAAAGACTGACACAGGAATAAAGGATCCACGCTTGTGCAGGTAGGAGGTGACCAGCCAGTGGGACAGCAGAAACTAGAAACACTAGAGTAAATTAGAACGAGATCTATAATTCTTAGAGACTTAGTAATACTTAAATTTTACATAGCTCAGTACTGCAGAATGCTGATACATAGTTGAGCTACAGGCCTGCCTAGTGCCTATGCGATAGCCAAGTCTTCACTGGTGCCTATCTGATTCCGAAGTGTTAACTGGTTCCTATCTCAGTCCCAAGTGAACGATGTCATTCAGTGGTGGCCACGAGCAGAGTTGTAGCAGAGGGCGCTCGGGGCTGATGTCATAAGAACGCCGTGCCATGCATGCATGGCAGCACACGGCGAAAGTAGGTGCGCGCACTTTAGACTTGTGCGACACCACAATAGACAGTTCACATTTTTGTGATGACTACAGGGAATAAACAAAGAACTATTTCACTGATAGTCAAATGCACAGAATTCAAAAATTGTTTTAAGGAATAGACGACAGGAACTGTTATAAAATGTGGTACTGCTAGACACATTTCATTTCAACAAATTACAAGTCCACATTGACGGAAGTCGTCTAAGACATCAAACACTGTTATGAATTTATTTTCTCTGCCATTTCGCCATTTTGCACACTCCGTCAAAAATAGTGCGCTCGTCATGCACAATAATCCTCACTGAATAGTAAAGTTTCGCGCTGTGGCTCTCTAACAGGGTATAGTTGTATGCTGTATGCCGAATATTACCTCCAAAAACTAAAAACCAATAACACACCGTTCGCAGGCAATGTTTGCTACCTCGTGTTCTCTTCCGTTCCATCTAGTATAAACGATTCAACCCATATACAAGCGAAAGGTAGTGAATTTTCTGCAAATGCTCATTCGTTCGTGTTCGCTTCCATTCACTACAGCGTAAACCAGACTTTAGGTGCTTAATATTGGTGACTGTGAACTCTGCATAATTCCACTACGTGGCGCTGCATGAGTGATTCGCCGAGTTGCGCGCTAAGCGAGCGGGGCTGTACAAACCGCTGTTGTAAGCTTTTCTTCGCGCGGCAAAAATGCGTAACTTCAATTTTTATTTATTTATTTATTTATTTATTTATTTTTTTTTTTTTTTGAAAATATTTTCAGTGCCTCTTAGCAGCTAAAATTTTGGGAGTGCATTTCTTTCGTTGTCTTCTTTCTGTGCAAAAACATTCAGGGTGTGTTTCGACATTTATTGGACCGTTTCCTAGTAAGTGATCCTAGAAGCGTGCCGCTTTTAACTAACCCTAAAGGGCCACAATGTTGCGAAATAAGGCTGAATATTCAGTACATTAGTGCCTAGCTTCTTGGGGAATTCACTATCTCGTACTCGGTCGAGTGCGACACGCTCGATCATGCATAGTTCGAGTATGAATGCTCGAAGCGGGCAGGCTGTGCTCGATCGAGGCAGGGAGGGAAGAGACGGTGTGACTGCTCCCGTATTCCTACCGGCTGACGGAACTACACACACACACACACACACACACACACACACACACACACACTGCAATTTAGTTGTGCCATACAGAATCATCCTGCATGGGTAGTGTCTAATGCTTCTGGCAGCAAAGAAAATTTGAAAAGTCCTACAGGTTACGTTAGTTGTTCTGTAAGACCACCACAACAGTTCTCTGTTGTATGAGATATTAGCCTTGATAAGAATGCCGTAAGGTGACTAGCTAGTGACTCTCCTTCAGAAATTCGATTTTTCATCTTAAATTAACATTTAGAGTTTTGTGAACGTAATGGTAGATAAATGAATCGATTATGACATCAGGAACATGTTTAAAAAGAAATTTGAATATATGTCGGTTTGCGGCAACGACCGTGTTTTCGCTGCTGTCGGATGTCAAATGGCGTCATTATTTGCCATATGGGAGAACTGTAAAAACTGAAAAGTTAGAGTGTGTTGGCCATGTCCAAAAGGGAATGGGCACACTTTTACGAAAGCTAATAAAAGATATGAAGGGGAAAAGCTTAGTGATGGCAAACCAATTATTGGTCGGCGTGATCTTACGAGGAAGAGGTGGACAAAAAGTGTGTTGGCCATGCCCAAAAGGGAATGGGCACAATTTTACGAAAGCTAATAAAAGATATGAAGGGGAAAAGCTTAGTGATGGCAAACCAATTATTGGTCGGGGTCATCTTACTGAGGAAGAGGTGGACAAACTGCAGTTCTATTATGGTTTAGCCATAAGAAGAAAATGAGGCAATACTGAGACCTTGAAGAAAGCAGTATGCTTCCTCCATAAAGCTTCTACGGATGACCATCCACAGCATGCTCTCTGCGACAGTTTGGGTACAAAGTGGCAGTTACAAATGGTGAGACTTATGCACACCATCGCTCCCTGCCAATTCACATATTGGAAACAATTAATCCCCAACACTATTGTCACTGTGGTTGTATGGCAAGAAAAAATTGTATTGAATGTTACAACCATGTGCTATGGGATCCCTGCCTAAAGCAGAGTTTGTTGGTTTCAGTGACATGAGATTAGGTGTATTAGATGCAGTTATTTGTTTCAATCAGCAGGTGTGTTGATTTGTAGTTGTTGGGACTAACTCCTGGTTTCAATATAAAACGAACACTGATGTAAATTCATTCCTTGAGAGTGGCCGAAGGCGAAAAATGGGTACTTGAGGCAACTAAAGAGACCCGAAAAGCAAAGAGTAAAAAGTAGAGGACAGGGTTTTTAAACGCGTTTTGGCATTCCTATCGGTTGTGAGCGAACCTGTACTAAGGTAATGAGAACTATATTTTTTCTTTTGTTTATTTTGGGAAATATATATAGCATTTAAGTTTAAAAGAATTTCTGCGATGAATTTTTTTTTATCTCTTTTGTCGTGTATATTAACAATGAGGAGGGTATTTTCAATTAGTTATCAGTAAAGGAGCAGTTCTATTCATCAGTTTATGCAGCAACACTAGACATCTCTCAACTTTCGATGTTTCGTTTCATGTCTTTTTTCGAGTCTATTAAGGGTCATCGGTGATTAGGTTCAGGATCTTGCTTAACGCTAGCTACGCTAGCTTAACCTCAGATCGTTATATGTTAGATACTTTACTATTTACAGAACTTGAGATTCTGCTCAAAACTGTTTGTAAGTCTGTGGGACTTAACACACAATCCCATGCCCGAGAGAGGACTCGAACCTCCGACGGAGAGCAACCGCGCGCACTGCAGCAAGGCGCCTTAGAACACTCGGCCATTCCACCACGGTTGAGATTCTGCCTTCCGAGCTGATCAAGAGGTATCCAACAAATTTCAACGAATCAAGATCAGCGTTCATTGTTAGACTGTTTCCTTTTCATTCATTTAAAGAAATTAATTTTTTATCAATTTCCTACAAGATCTGCTCACAATAGGAGATTCAGACGCAGTGTAGGACATTTTGTGACAAGTTTGTACCATTAGCAACATTTTGCAATTTTATGACTGAATTAGACGCACATGGCAAATTTACGTAATCACACACCACTGATGATGCAAGTCATTCTTTGGATACACCATTCATCGATTGTCATTGTTTCCACAGAGATCCTATAATCACGTTAAATTACACAATTGTAATAGTAATCGATATTCTATTTTTCATAAGCCATTTGCAAGCCAACATAAATTCAATTTCAATAATCTTGAACTTCTTCACTTATATCGCATACATGCTCTAATACCCCGAGGTAAAAAGGAAGCATTGGATTGCAACAAGTATGATAAGGGTAATTCGACCTGCCAGGCATAAATATATTTAGGTCGCTGACGTATAATATTCAAGATGTAACGATTGACGTTACAGGCGTGTACGAAATATCAAGATTTTCCATGAGGAAAAAATGTCACAGAAAATTTGAAGACCTTAAGTGGATTTCTTTTTACAATCTCATAAGAATTCGTAAAGAATTAATTTTTCCATGGATAATTCAAATGTTCAAATATTTGTACAGTCTATGGGACTTAACTACGCGGTCATCAGTCCCTAAACTTAAAAACTACTTATGAATTAGCTGACACTAAGGACGGCACAAATATCCATGTCCGAGGGGGGATTCGAACCCCCGACCGCAGTGGCCGTGCAGACTGTGACTGGCGCGCCTCAGTCACTTCGGCCACCGCGCCCGGCATGGATGATTAAAATCGCGCAAGTTTCCAGAACCTAGTATTTCAGTAATCGCTGGTAATTCTGTTTACTATCCTTTTGTGTTAACACCATGAAGATAAACTCATGTCAATTCCGTTCGCTTTTGAACGCGCATTGTCGCCATTCAATAACACTATTTGCTGGAGAGAAACGACAGTTATCACTGTCAGTATTTTCAAGACAAATTTCACTTGCTGTAGAGTATTGCCAAAATCGTAGAGATCAGTAAGCTGCTTGCTGTCACACATTTTCAATGCAATGTATTAACTGTGTCAATTATGGAAAGGTAAATGGATTATTCAAAAGCTAATATTTTACAATAACGCCTCTGAAAAAAGATTTTTTTAACACTTAACTTTCTCCAAAACCGACTGCGGAACATTGTTTAGCTAAAATATTCTATTTATTTATTTATTTATTTATTTATTTATTTGTTTTTTCTGTTCCATAGGACCCACTTCAGGAGTAAGACTCCATGGTCATGGAACAAGTCAATACATTAATTGTTACACAATAATGGTAATAGAAAAATTTTAAGTAGTCCTTTGCACACGACAATCTTAAGACAAAGTGAAAAGAATCAATAAAGAAAAAATAAATTAGCTTAATTCTTTAACTTTTCTAGGAGTTCCTCGACAGAATAAAAGGAGTGAGCCACGAGGTAACTCTTCAATTTAGATTTGAAAGCATGTGGATTAGTGCTAAGATTCTTAAGTTCTTGTGGCAGCTTATTGAAAATGGATGCCGCAGAATACTGCACCCCTTTCTGCACAAGTGTTAAGGTGGTGTGGTGCAAATGTAGATTAGACATCTGTCTAGTATTCACCGAGTGAAAGCTACTAACTCGTGGGAATATTATTAACAACAAACGACATTAAAGAAAAAACGTATTGTGACGCCAGAGTCAAAATTCCCAGACTACTGAAAAGGGGTCGACATGACGTTCGCGAACTTACACCAGATATTGCTCGAACCGCCCGTTTTTGAGCCAGAAATATCCTTTTTGCATCAGGCGAGTTACCCCAAAAAACAATGCCGTACGTCATAAGTGAGTGAAAGTAAGCGAAGTAGACTACTTTTCGTGTTGAAAAATCACTTATCTCAGATATTGTTCTAATGGTAAATATAGCAGAATTTAGTTTTGGAACAAGATCCTGAACATGGGCTTTCCATGACAGCTTACTGTCTATATGAACACCTAGAAATTTGAACTGTTCAGTCTCACTTATCACATGCCCATTATGTGTAATCATAATGTCAGATTTCGTCAAATTATGTGTTAGAAATTGTAAAAACTGAGTTTTACTGTGATTTAACATCAACTTGTTTTCTATTAGCCATGAACTTATCTCCTGAACTGCATTATTTGATACTGTGTCAATATTACGAGCAACATCCTTCACTACCAAGCTGGTATCATCAGCAAACAAAAATATTTTACAATCACCTGTTATACTCGAAGGCATATCATTTATATAAATAAGAAACAGCAATGGTCCCAAAACAGACCCCTGGGGCACCCCATACTTAATTGTGCCCCATTGGGATTGCACGTCATAGCCATTTTCTACACTGCGGAGAATTACCTTCTGTTGTCTATTATTAAAGTAAGAGGTGAACCAGTTGTGGGCTACTCCCCGTATTCCATAATGTTCCAACTTCTGCAACAATATTTTGTGATCAACACAATCAAACGCTTTTGTTAAATCAAAGAAGACGCCTAATGTCCGTATCAAATGAAAACTGTTTTTTCAACGAAAGTAAAACTTCCGTAAAAATAAATAACAAAAAAAGAAAAAGTTCAATAAACGATGTGCTGTAGACTCACATACCATGAAGGATTTTTAAAGCATGGAAATTGGGGAATTAGAATGGAACTGCTCGCAGCGTGCTAAGCGACAACACTGTCACCAGCAGAACTGACAAGGAACTACGTGCCCCTTCCAGTTGGAGCAAACATAGACCCCAAATTTAGACATCTACAGAACACGACAGGCACTCAGGGCTAGTGAAGTAGGGCCGTAATTAGCACACTGTTCCTTACAGCTGCAGAACAGAGGGCGATAGGGGTCACTGACCGCAATGCATTGTGCATATGAAACATTAATGTAATTAAAATAAGAGCTGGACACGTGGCCCCACACTACAGTGTTAGTTAAAATTAAAAAAGCTCTTTCCGCACAGGTGTCAGCGACGTTCTGTAAATATTGGTTCAGGTCAGCGACACCTAGCAGTCAAGCCCCTGTGCACTTTATACTGCAGCTGTAAGCGAATCGTGCCAACGGTGGCGCTATGTCATTACCCGCGAGCGTTAATTAAAGTATTATCGCGTGTTTATGTGGCGATGCCAGTTATGGCTATAACTGTTGTCTCTTTTATTAATTTCAGTGAGACAGGTATTATCAAATAATGGAGTACAGATACTACTTGTAATTTTTATATGAAGGCCATCACAGCAAAAACATTTATACATAACTAAAGGAACTTACAAATACTTAAATATGTACATGTTGAAATAATGAAAACTTGAAATGACTGAGAGACGGTAGATCCATATTAGTTTTTATTTTTATTTAATTAATTTATTTATTTGGAGACGTGGAGAGCCATATTGCCGTTTTCGCAACAGTTAAAGCTGCATATTCAGGTGCTTTGGGTTCGAAGCCCGATCGAAACTCGTTTTTTTTTTTTTTTTCAGGCTGCGTTTTAACCCATCCTCCACCTGTCAACGATGTGAGGAGTCGGCACAAACGGCACGTGGTTCGGCTTTCACGCTAAGCTGTAGGTCCCCTTTCGGGTTTGATAACTGGGGTAGGCTAGGGACACACAAATCGGCAAAGTGGCGTCCAATTGAAACACTTGACCAGGCCAATGAGTCACAACTGTTATTATTACTGCACAAAAATAACGATGATTTAATAAACTGCAAATTTTTATGCTTAAAGTTTAGTGAAATTGAAAACAGTTTATGTGTAAGAAAATTAAATGGTGCCAGTAGGCTAGCTATTTCGTATTTCGTATCTACTACTTACATTGTTTATACGTGTAAGGTTTAGGGTGATTAACGGGGATTATTGGTCAGGTCCATGCACTAGTTTCTTCCCTCGGCTCGTCAGACATAAAAATGGTTTGACCGATCGGTTTGTGTCATATTAAATAAAAACTATTAAATAGCCACCCTCTAGGTTTGACATGCGTGACTTGGCTGGTTCCTCATTTAAACCGACATAATCGGTAGCCCTACAATAGAAAGCGTTGACAGATTCATCACTGCAGGACATATCAATGTTTGGCTGAAAGCTGCAGTTCACCCGTGCGAGCTGCATAAATTTCTTCCGTTGGTGGCTTTTCACTGTTTCACTGTACCCCATCCATCGTAAGAAGAGTTCTGATACAAACATTTGTGCCAAGGTGCGCGACGATTGGTCAGCTGTCGTAGAACACGTTCACGGGTATTACTACGACATGGGAAGTAGTCCCTGCTTAGGTATTAGATATTTAGTATTATGCTACCGCCAATGAAAGTTTAAGACGTTGTAAAGCATTAACACATATTACTGGCTTGACTGATCACTAAACTGCATGCTTACGCCATGTATTTCCTGTATCACGTAACAGCGTACAGTCGCTATCTATGCACAACACTGAGCACGACGTTATGACGAGTTTTCTTGGGTACATGTCGGCAGGGTTTGTAAATACGAGATCAGTTTTTCCTTGGAACATGAAATGCCTTCTTCTTGATACACGACATTATGAGGAGTTTTCTTGGGTACATGTCGGCAGGGTTTGTAAATGCGAGATCAGTTTCTCCTTGGAGCATGAAATGCCTTCTTCTTGATACATCTGCGAAATGTAGTGTAGTATTACTCTATTACAATGCCATTGGTAGTATCAACTTGACAGAGTAATGGATGTTGTGAAAGACTATGGTATGCTAATTCGTGAGTTCGATACCAGTGTAAACCAATTTTTTTAATTGAAATTTAGAAGTAAGTGTGTAATCACAGGAAGAGGATGACTTGTCCATGTATAATACGTAAACTGTTTAAACGTTGCGAGTGGGGCGCTATTGATCCTGTCCTGTTTAATTGGTGATTAACCATTTTTTTTAAATTCCTTATTACTTCTTGCAAACTGAAAACCGCTGATTATTTACAGCCGATTCTCATTTATAGGAATGATGCTTAATTTTTGTTTTATGGAATAGTTCCAATCATATTCTCCACATACTTAAATGTCCAAACACAACTGTGGTTTCATCTCATTCTAAACCATAAGATCACCCAGTGACTTCGTCTTAATTTGCTGTTCCTGCCATGTCTCATCACAATCATGAGCAACGCGTCGTGTTGAAATTACTTCCACTGTTTCACAAGCGCCTTTCAGTTAAGATGTTTCACCTGACCACAGTTCCTATAAATGTACTGGATCTAAGAACTCTCTCATGGAGAGTTTTATGTTGCTTGCTGTCAAGTTGGAAAACCGACAGAAATCAAACAAAAAATATCGTGTAGCATAAGGCATTTCAATGAAAATACCATATCACTACTACAACAACAACTACTACTACTAAAGTCTTGCGTTGTACGAAACAGAAAACTAATACTATTGTAAGTAATTGTTCTTTATTAAGGAGACACAAATCTATAGATATAGTGATCACTCTTAAATATGTTTTATTACTGCAAAGGGCCAATAACATTTGACCTAACAAAGTCTGTCGGGGAAGACCTATTAACAAAAAAAAAAAAAAAAATCAATGTATTGTTGTTTTAGAGAAAACAAATAGAGCAAAACAACGTCTGCCGGGACACCTAGTTTATGTATAAAATTGTGTGACGAACGCTTCAAAGTACGTTTAGTGTGTGGAGGAAAATCAATCCTTGTATTAAAGGAAGTATGTGACAATGCACCGTTCACCAATTCTCCGCTTGTAGGTAGTGATCTGCGTATACAGAAACTTTGTTATATTCGTAATTTTGAAGACACTTTCGATATGGGTACTGAAGACAACTACGGGAATTCCCCTCCTCCGCCCCCCAATCTTCCCCTCATCCCCCCCCCCCCCCACCACACACACACAAACCTCTCAACGATTCAACGATCACGCGGTGTAAATGGCTGAAATCCGTCGTGTTCTTTTCTGAAACATACAAGAGGAAAGCCGTTACAAAGCGGTGAAAAACAAATAGTTATCAACGGTTTTGAGAAGTTGTTAGAAAAACACCAGTCGTTAGCGGTCATCGAACTTGTAACAATGACATCCGAATCCACCAGTGTTACTGTATCGCCGGCCGCGGTGGCCGAGCGGTCTGCGACGCGCCAGTCACGTGCTGCACGGCCACGACGGTCGGGGGTTCGAATCCCTCCTCGGGCATGGATATTTGTGCCGTCCTTAGTATTAGCTAGATCATAAGTTAAGATTGATCTAGCTAATCATAAGTTAAGATTAGGTAAAATAGTCCCCCATTCGGATCTCCGGGCGGGGACTACTCAGGAGGATGTGATCATCAGGAGAGACAGTACTGGCATTCTACGGGTCGGAGCGTGGAATGTTAGATCACTTAATCGAGTAGGAAAATTAGAAAATTTAAAAAAGGGAAATGGATAGGTTGAAGTTAGATATAGTGGGGATTAGTGAAGTTCGGTGGCAGGATGAACAGGATTTCTGGTCAGGTGAGTATAGGATTATAAATACAAAATCAATTGGAGGTATCACAGGAGTAGGATTGATAATGAATAAGAAAACAGGAATGCGGGTAAACTACTATGACCAGCACAGTGATCGCATTATCATTGTCAAGATAGATACGAAGCCAACACCGACAACAGTAGTACAGGTTTATATGCCAACTAGCTCTGCCGATGATGAGGAAATCGAAGAAATATATGAGGAGCTAAAGGGAATTATTCAGACAATTAAGGGAGAGGAAAACTTAATTGTTATGGGCGACTGGAATTCGGTAGTAGGACAAGAAAGGGAAGGGAAGATAGTAGGTGAATATGGTCTGGGCAAAAGGAATGAAAGAGGAAGCCGCCTGGTAGAATTTTGCACAGAACATAATTTAGTTATTACAAACACCTGGTTTAAGAATCACAAAAGAAGGTTGTACACGAGGAAGAGACCAGGAGACACCGGGAGATACCAGATAGATTTTATAATGGTAAGACATAGATTTCGGAACCAGGTTTTAAATTGTACGACATACCCAGGGGCAGATATAGACTCTGACCATAACTTGTTGGTTATGAACTGTAGGCTGAAACTGAAGAAACTACAAAAAGGTAGGAAAATAAGGAGATGGGACTTGGATAAATTGAAGGAACCTGAAGTTCTTAAAAATTTCAGAGGGAGCTTTAGGCAACAATTGACAGAAACAGGGGAAAATAAAACAGTGGAGGAGGAATGGGTAAAATTGAGAGAAGAAATAGTGAAGGCAGCAGAGGACAAAATAGGTAGGAAGGCAAGACCTGCAAAAAATCCTTGGATATCACAGGAGATATTAAATTTAATCGATGAAAGGAGAAAATATAAAAATGCAGTAAATGAAACAGGCAAAATGGAGTACGGACGACTAAGAAATGAGATTGACAGGAAGTGCAAAATGGCTAAGCAGGAGTGGCTAGAAGGCAAATGCAAGGATTTAGAAGAATGTATAAATAGGGGAAAATAGATACAGCCTACAGGAAAATAAAAGAAACATTTGGAGATAAGAAAAACAGCTCTATGAATATCAAGGACACTGATGGAAAACCAGTTCTCAGCAAAGAAGGGAAAGCTGAAAGGTGGAAAGAGTATATAGAGGGGCTCTATGAAGGAAATGAACTTCGAGACAATATTGTAGGAAGGGAAGAGGATGTAGATGAAGATGAAATAGGAGACACTGTACTGAGAGAAGAATTTGACAGAGCCCTGAAAGACCTAACTCGAAACAAGGCCCCTGGAGTAGATGATATTCCCTCAGAGCTACTGAAGTCTCTGGGAGAACCAGCCATGTCAAAATTGTTTCACCTGGTGTGTAAGATGTATGAGACAGGTGAAGTACCCTCAGACTTTAAGAAAAATGTTATAATCCCCATTCCAAAGAAAGCAGGTGCAAACAGGTGTGAAAACTACAGAACCATCAGTTTAATAAGTCATGGTTGCAAAATATTAACACGAATTATATACAGAAGGATGGAAAAGCTGGTAGAAGCCGACCTCGGGGAAGATCAGTTTGGGTTCAGGAGAAATGTAGGAACGCGGGAGGCAATACTCACGTTACGGCTTATCCTAGAAGATAGATTAAGAAAAGGCAAACCTACATTTCTAGCTTTTGTAGATTTGGAGAAGGCTTTTGACAATGTTGATTGGAATAAACTCTTTCAAGTTCTGAAGCAAGCAGGAGTAAAATATAGGGAACGTAAGGTTATTTATAACTTGTACAAAAACCAGACAGCGGTTGTCAGAGTTGAAGGGCATGAAAGGGATGCAGTGGTTGGGAAGGGAGTAAGACAGGGTTGTAGCCTTTCTCCAATGTTATTCAATTTGTACATTGAGCAAGCTATAAAGGAAAGCAAGGAGAAATTTGGAGAAGGAATTAAAGTTCAGGGTGAAGAATTAAAAACATTGCGTTTTGCCGACGACATAGTAATTCTGTCAGAGACAGCAAAGGACCTGGAAGAGCAGTTAAACGGAATGGACAGTGTGTTGAAAGGTGCATATAAGATGAAGATTAACAAGAGTAAAACTAGGGTAATGGAGTGCAGTGTAAGAAAATCAGGTGATGCTGAAGGAATTAGATTGGATAACGAAGCAATAAAGGATGTAGATGAATTTTGTTACTTGGGCAGTAAAATAACATGCGATGGTCGCAGTACAGAGGATGTAAAATGCAGAATGGCAATGGGTAGAAAAGCGTTCTTGAAAAAGAGAAATTTGTTAACATCGAATATTGATTTAAGCCTAAGGAAGTCCTTTCTGAAGGCATTTGTATGGAGTGTGGCCTTGTATGGGAGTGAGACATGGACGATAAACAGTGCGGACAGGAAGAGGATTGAGGCTTTTGAAATATGGTGCTACAGAAGAATGCTGAAGATTAGGTGGGTGGATCGCGTAACTAATGAGGAGGTAATGAACAGAATTGGGGAGAAATGAAATTTCTGGCATACCTTGACTAAAAGAAGGGATCGATTGGTAGGACACATTCTTAGACATCAAGGAATTGTGAATTTAGCGTTGGAGGGAAGTGTGTGGGGTAAAAACCGCAGAGGAAGACCAAGAGATGGATACATTAAGCAGATTCAGACAGATGTAGGTTGCCGTTCTTATGTGGAGATGAAGAGGCTTGCTCAGGATAGGTTATCGTGGAGAGCTGCATCAAACCAGTCTCCGGACTGAAGACCACAACAACAACAACAAGTTAAGATTACCTGACATAGTCGTGTTTGGAGGCGATCTGATCGTTTTATAATTTTCAAAATGAAATGCCAAGATCGCACATTAATAATTTATTCACTGGCGACCGGTTTAGGTGAACTGTGTCACCATCATCTGGTCAGATACATATTACAAGCTGGTCATCTTGTTAAAAATTTGGTATAAAATAACAAGTGCAACATTGCACTTGTTATTTTATACCAAATATTTGTAAGCTGTCATATTTTTAACTTGTGTATTTTTTTATATAGTGACTACGTGCAATGTTGCACTTGTTTTTTATACCAAATTTTTAACAAGATGACCAGCTTGTAATATGTATCTGACCAGATGATGGTGACACAGTTCACCTAAACCGGTCGTCAGTGAATAAATTATTAATGTGCGATCTGGGCATTTCATTTTGAAAATTATAATAGATCATCAGGAAAGACAATACTGGCATTCTACGGGTCGGAGCGTGGAATGTTCGATCCCTTAATCGAGTAGGAAAATTAGAAAATTTAAAAAGGGAAATGGATAGGTTGAAGTTAGATATAGTGGGGATTAGTGAAGTTCGGTGGCAGGATGAACAGGATTTCTGGTCAGGTGAGTACAGGATTATAAATACAAAATCAATTGGGGGTATCACAGTAGAAGGGTTGATAATGAATAAGAAAACAGGAATGCGGGTAAACTACTATGACCAGCACAGTGATCGCATTATCATTGTCAAGATAGATACGAAGCCAACACCGACAACAGTAGTACAGGTTTATATGCCAACTAGCTCTGCCGATGAAATTCGCACAAGTGATGACCTCATAAACCGTGACTGTGGCTATAATCTTAGCAAAGCTCGGGAACCAGCGATTGGGTTAATTAAGAGTAAATCTATCAAACGTAACGAAGTGATGACCACGGCGGACAGAGCCCTCACACCGACGTCATCTCAGACGCCGTCGCATTCGGTTCCACTGCGCGGCCGCGGCGCGGGGCGCGGACCGCGGAGGGGTCGCTCCGCGGGCCGAGGGTATTTAAATGGCCCGCTAATGGGCTAGACCCAGTTCCCTTCGAGCAACCGTAGCGTGCGGATCTCCGTGCCGGCGCGTTTCCAGGAGCTCAGTCCGTCAGTTCACCTGATGATGGCGACATGTATGATCGCCGAAATATTGTGCCCGTTGGACACTATAGACCGGCAGTACACCCGTGGATATTTTGATTAATAAAATAAAAAGTTTATTTACCGCACAAAGGTTCGCAATTAATTAGTAAAAACTACTCAGTTTTTAGGACGAAAGCTTTAAATCGATTTTTTCAAAATACTGTTTAGGCCTATGTAGTTAACATCTCTTTGGTCCTAAAGAGGTGAATCGTAAAACGGC
Source organism: Locusta migratoria (assembly GCA_026315105.1). Classification (NCBI taxonomy): domain Eukaryota; kingdom Metazoa; phylum Arthropoda; class Insecta; order Orthoptera; family Acrididae; genus Locusta; species Locusta migratoria. The sequence continues at coordinate 939,726,821 of CM048744.1, read as the reverse complement.
AATGGTGGCTGCGGCATCTGACCTTATTTGTATGAAGTTTTGAACAAGGTTTTAACTGATGTATAACGAACGTTGCACTAGCTTTTGATCTTAAAGTCATGAGTGTGGTTGACAGACAACACACAGAGCTGCTGAGTCCCAGCACGACAGACTGAACGTCTAATGTTTGGGTGTCACACAACACTCCGACCAGAGAAAGGAGGGGAGCGTTTCATATTATACTACGTGTATTGCTCTGTCTAGCATTGTGGCAGACGTATGTTTGTAATTGGCCGCCTCGAAGCTCGTATTTCGCGACGATTGCCACGCCAATTATTTCATTTGTTACGAAGTAGCTTGACCTCGGAGCAGCAGGGCACAGAAACAAAGGGAAAAAAAATCACATAAAAAAAAAAAAAAAAAAAAAAACTAAAGGTGAATTCTCTAGAGTTAGTTATTGTGATAGTTCAGAGAGTTATTTTTACGCACTTTCAAGTTGAAGCATTGCACGATGCAAAAAAGAGGACATTTCCCCATTTTGTTAAAAACCCGGCCGGACCATTTTTAGGGTCCAAAAAAGAGGACATGTCCAGGTAAAAGAGGACGTCTGGTAACCCTAATTTAATGGGCGGTTTCATTTAGCGCTCAAACTTTCGTAATATGCAGGCTAAGTAGAAATATGAAATTCGTCAAATACGGCACATTATGTTAGATTTGTATGTATTTATATCTTTTAAAAATATCTTTTCTCTTACATGTTGGTCCGTCCAACATTGCTCGCAAGAAACTTGTATGAACAGATAAACCTAGAAGTTTACTCGATATTTAAATACAAATTTACTTACTTCGCAAAATTTTGCATTCTCGTATGGAAATGCATTTTTTTCCAATACCCACAATTCGCGTCTTTTCACATCTCTTTCGCCCTGTGCAATGCTTAAAACTTGCTACTGTACCTCGGACTGTTTTAGTATAACAATTCACTGCCAACAATGCGGCATTCTTCACCATATAAAATGGAATATGCAATGTTAAGCTCTTAATTTAATACATAATGAGTCTACACATTTCCAACACCTCTAAAATGGTAAAATAACAGCTAGTTAAGTGAAATATGCCATTTACGCTGATGGATTGCTTAGGCCTAAAATGGCGGACGTGCCCCACCCGCGCTCAACTGACCAATAGCAGCCGGCGGTTGTCGGCAAGCCACACATCAAAGCTTGGCGCTATTCTCCCAATACAGGGCTCTAAGCAGCAGTAGACACTCAGGGTTAGTTAAGCAGTTGCCAGATTCCAGCAAATTGCGCATGCGCAGAGCTGCTGCTGATACTCGATAAGAGCTCTTTCCATGCGCAGTTTGCTGGAACTGGCAGCTGCATGAACAAACCTTCACTGTAGTCTGCTTTCCTTCTCAAAAAGCTTAAACTGTCCGTTTTTTTAATGCATTTATCAAAGCCACGTCACAGTCGGTAGCGTTTCTTACAATCAAATGTCAATCAGTGACACAGTGGCTGTAAAAGCTGTCACAGAGTGTAAAAGCAGTCACTACTGTCCACTGCCTAAAGCTATTCAGTAGCGATGTTTAGTATAGAGTATGGCCGGGTGATTAACGGAGAGTAGTATTTTCAATGCAATGATCGTTGGTTCGAACCCTGCGTTAATATTTCTTCCCTCAGTTTCCTCTATGTAACAGATTCTTGTCACAAATATTTATCAATTTTTTCCGAATATGTCGGGATTTTCGAGGTCGTGGTGCAGCAAGAACCTAGGAGTAGAACTTAAATAATAATTCATCACTTGCCATAAATACATCCTCTTTATTTCTGAAAATAATGTGATAATACTGAAAGGGAACAGCCACTGTACTGTCTAGATCAGAAATCCGAGCAGCTAATTTCCAGATACCGTTTTCAATCTATCCAGCAAAAAGGGTATTTGGCCCTGACATTACACACGACAGCGAAAAACGGTTTCCGAAATTCAGTTTTCGTGTTTCGGAAGTTGGGTCGCATGTAGAAGAAGCTAGTACAATATTAATGTGTGAGTTAGGCATTGTTGTCTACGGTGTTGCTCTGTTGTACATCTCCCTAGTTCCTAATGTTTCCTTTTCTCAGGGCCGGATCTAGGACATTTGACAAGGGGGGCAAGCTTAAATTTGCCGCCCCTTCTTTCACCCCCCCTGTAATAATCGACTTTTTGACGCTAATTGGGTTACATATTTCTAAATAAAATTCACAATCTCACAACATGAACTTATTTTATTGACTGAATTAAGATCAAAGGAAAACAACAATTTTAATACATACAGAATATTACAAGATTACTCATCGTACAAAAATCAATTCAAAATTTCGCTTTTCGAGCTTTTATTTATTTATTTATTTTTTGCTGCAAAACTGTTTTTGATATCATCATAGTGCTCTATGGATATTATACTCAGATTTGTTAATCAGTCGTGCTCCTCAAGTGTATTTAATTAGTTTCAGCTTGCTGAAACTTCTTTCTCCAGACGAAACAGAAACTAGAATGGTAAGATATATTTTAACGCTGTAGTAAGGTTGGGATACCCCTCTACCAATTTATTTCCATAAATTAAACTTGATGTTGATGATGCAATGGAATCTTGCAGGGCTCTGTCTACTGCCAGCGCATGTTGTATGAAACTTTCAACTTCAAGTTCTTCCTCACTAAGATCTTCAGCCAGTTCCGCTGCTTTGGCCTTCAAGTCCTTCACTTCCATTTCTCGAATTGCACACCACACAGAAAACTAATTTTTGCATCAATTTTCTCAAGTGCGGTACACCTGGTACTAAGCTCTATCAATTATTCCTTATTTTTTCTTTGAATGTTGGATACTTCATCCTCACAAAGCTCATCGGCCATTTTCTTCTTTCTTCGAATCCTTTTTTAGAAGAATACCGTTGATACCTCATTATCTTCTGTTAGCACTTTGGCGTCAGATATAGCTTCAGAGGTACAAGAATCCCGGGAAGTTTTGAGAAAGCCCAAAAATCCTTGAATGTTTCGAACAGCTTTATCAATTGTAAAGTATTAACTTCGCAGAAACTGATTAACGTGAGCAATCTATTTTAATATCCCCTACCAGAAACAAGTTAAAGTAATGAATTTGAGTTTTCTCATATTTTTTTCTTTTCTCTGATTTTGTTTCTGGTGTTGACAATTTATAAGTTTCAGTTTCTTCCAGCGCCTTCAAAGCTTTATGAAAATGCTTGTAAACAGCTTCAGCCGCATCCACTCTTGCAGATCACCTAGTCTTGCTGAATGTCTGCTGAATTTGCTCCTACTAAATTGAAAGAGTGAGCAGCACATGGTACGAAATAGGCCAGTTCATTCTTCTGAAGTATTCTTGACTGGACCCCTTTGTACTTTCCAGCCCTGTTTGACGCGTTGTCATGAGACTGCCCCCTGCAGTACTTAATGTTCAACCCATCTTGTTCCAATTTTTGCAGTATCTCTTGACTAAGGCCTTCTCCTGTTTTGTCTGTAACTGTAAAAAAAGTCAGTAAAACTTTCCACAACCTCTGAGTCATTCGACTTGACATATCGAATTACTTGTGTCATCTGCGCATTGTGGCTGATATCTGATGTGCAGTCAAACATAAGTGAAAAGTATTTAGCAGCTAAAATATCTTTAATTATATCTTGTTTTATTTTGTCAGCATTCAAGTCACGGAACTCATCTTGTATATTTTTGTAAAAATAGCTAATCTGGCCTTTCTTGTGGCATTCAATACGCAGACAAAGGGGCACACAATAGTATGATATGAGATCAATTGTATTTAGAAATTTGCCGCTATGTGGATCACCAAAATCGCCATCTTCTTTTGTTCCTCTAAAAGGACTTCCTTACTTAGCTAGAAAAAGGACTGCATCAATAATACAGTGAGATTGCTCCTGTTTTATCTGGTCTTGCTGCCCAGTGTGCGATACTTATCAGGTGGGTTTGTCGGAGGATATCGAAACAGTCGAAAGAAGGGCAGCTTGTTTTGTATTGTCGTGATACATGGGAGACAGCGTCACGGAAATGATACAGGATCTGGGATGGGAATCATTACAACAACGGCGCTTATCGCTGCGGCGTGGGCTACTTACGAAACAACAATCGTCAACATGCCCCTCCGAACGCGAAAATATATGAATAAATACGTGAAATCAGAACTCGAACAGAGAGATTCAGATGGTATTTCTTCCCGAGCGCTATTCGAGAATGGAATGGGAGATAAATAGTATAAGAGGTCCGATGAACCCTCTGTCAGGCAGTTAAATGTGATTTACAGAGTATCCTGTGTAGATGTCTATCAACTCCACCGCTACCGAGAGAGGACTCTAGATCCTTAATGCTTTTGACTTTAAATGAGAAGTGTGCGCACCTGATTATATATATATATATATATATATATATATATATATATATATATATATGATGACTGTAACGTTATTCAAATTCACCTGTTCTACAAATATTACCTTGATATGAAATATAACTCCGTGGTTCGGAACCCACGTTAAACTGTAGGTCCCCCTATAACTGGCTGGGTAAGTCAGTTCGAAGGTCGGAGGAAGGCAACGGCATACCACCTCCAAACAGGACCATGCCTAGTAAAGCACTGTGGTGTTCAAACCAATCTTCGGATTGTTGACTGCTTTACCTTTACCTTATGAAATATAAATATTTATTTATCTGAAAAAGGGAATATATGCAAATTAATAAACATTGTGCATTTACTTATGCAATAACGCAAACATCTCCCTCATTCTGGCTAATATCTAGTAGATTTTTAAAGTTTGATTAGCTGAAGTACCTGTGACAGGGCAACACTGAAGTCGGCAACCAGGAATTTTAGTTTTATTAAATGATTTCGGTATTTCTTGCTGTCATATTACTTTTAATAATTCTGTGTCAGTTAATTTTATTAAATTATACCAGAAAGATACATTCTGTAAAAAAAATAAAAATAAAGAGATTCGGTCAAAATTTGCCGCCCTCTAAATTCTGCCGCTTGGGGTAAGTGCCCCCTTGCCCCCCCCCCTTCCCCTAGATCTGGCCCTGCTTTTCTTGCGACGAATGAACGTAATTGCTGCAGTCAGGATCAACATTTATGGCTCCGTCAAACAAAGAGCGGACAGCCTGTGCGGGCAGAACGCGCTGTTGTCCGCCGCGTTCCGCAGCAGTCAGGCACAGCGCGGGCATCGCTCGGCGTTTCCGTTGTTGAATGGCGCTTGTATGTAGTGTGTGTGTCAGCTGCGGAGCGTATAAACATGAACGGTAGTTCACACGAGGATGAATATCTACGTCTCATTTTTATTGCTTCAAAGAAGCGAAGAAAATAAGTTCATGAAATTAATATGAAACGGGAAGAATATGGTGACTTTCATCATCTTTGCAAAAAGGTTTGTTTGTGTGAAGACATCTTTTTCAATTATTTTCGAAAGTCTCGCTAACTGCATTGGCAGCTACATAGAAAGCATGTACGGATAAAATGTCCAAGAAAAGTGGCTCGAGTTATATTGTTATAAACAAAGTCAGTTGTCTCGTTTGGAGTTGTTGATCATGATGACATCTTTGTGGTTTTGCTGTGGGCAGCTAGAGCAGACAATGTTATTTTCTTAAAACACTACATTTCTCCACGAATTTACACAAGGAGAAAATATTCTGCCTCAAAAGCCATTGCAGGATACAAGCACTCGTGTGCCTCGCGTGTTAGTAGGTGATGGTTTAAATTGCAGAATTATTTAATATGTCCCTTTCCTAAAGCTGCAGCCTTGGAAGATCCTCAAAAGGCCATTTACAATAAATGCCTCTGAAAGAGACGGCATGTAGTGGAAATTCTTGTTGAAAAATGGCGTGTCTTTTTAGGTCAATAGACCTACAAACTGATGCCGTAAATAAAGATTTGGAAGCAGCGTGCTGTCTACATAATTTCCTCCGCAGCAATGCAATGCAATGCAAGCTACGCGCGTACTGAAAAAGAGAAGAAGACTGATAACCTACAGGCTAATACATTTTCGAATATGCTGAGACTAAAACAGAAACCAATTTCTTGCGTATTTTGTCAATAACCAGTAACAAAGTATTGGCATCAACTTGTATGTAAAGTTGGCAGCCAACAATTACCTTCTGTACCATCTGCGTTGATGTTTGTCCAACCACATCGTTTTCCTTACGTTTTTTAACTGTATTTTGCACAACACAACCAGAAATGTACTGTAATTTTCAATATTTCGCTTAATTCATTTTCATGTAATAATTTGGATTATATTTACATTGGCTTGTAATTATGAAAAATAAATTAATACCTGTTTGATTCAGACTTCTGTATAGGGTAAGGTGGTACAAATTCGATATAGGTACACTTCCAATGAACATAAGTTTTCAGTCTCGTAGTGTTGGTAGCACTTGCCTCAAAAAATTCAAATGTTTGTAAAGCTTATGGGACTTAACTACGGGGTCATCAGTCCCTAAACTTACAAACTACTTATGAACTACTTACGAACTAGGACGGCATAAATATCCATGCCCGAGGGGGGATTCGAACTCCCGACCGTAGTGGCCGTGCGGACCGTGACTGAAGCGCCTCAGTCCCCTCGGCCACCGCGGCCGGTAGCACTTGCCTTTGTGTGGCGTTGCAGTGTAGAAAGTTTCTACAACTCCTCCTGTCTTTTCCAAGAATACAACACTCTGTCCTAAGATGACATAAATTTATTCCTGTAAAGATGTACTTGGAGCTAATTCGTCGAAAGCGGTCTTATAAATGCTCTAGTTTCCACGCGCTTGTAAATTCATTATTGTGCAACGTTTGGTACCGCGAAGTTTGCGCTGGTGCCCGATGGAAAAAGTGCTTTTTATGTGGGAAAAGTTATTGATCAAAATTGTACGAGGAAGTGATCATAATTGTACCTAGTGTGGTACATTTTCGATCGATTTTTTTCAATTCTGTAACCTTTTTTTGTGTGTTCATACCAATATTTGTAATTTTCTAATATTTGTGTTACATATTCTTTAAACATTCAAGAAGAAGTGCCATAGTTAAAATTATTTCTTTTCTCAATATATTTGCAGTTACAATTACATTTATCTGAAATGATCGAAATTGTACCACCTTACCCTAACTCCTTCCAACTTTCTGTCTTCTTAGACACATTTTTGTATGCTGGGTCACGTATGACACAGAGGAATGGCTTTGGACGCACCAAATAGATCTGTTTCCTTGTTTGTTCCGCCACACTGCTCCCGCTTGTCCGCCCCGGTCTCTGCAGAAAACCACAGCCTGCCCGCTGCCCGCTGCACGCTTCTGTTTGACTGACGCGGTAGGGCAGAGTGCAACGCAGTGCCCGCGCGAACTGCCCGCTCTTTGTTTGACAGAGCCTTAAACATGTCAATGCGTACGAGGATTTCAGTTTCGTTTATAAACTACATTTCAGCGATGCTTTATTTCCGTCCGTCCCCCTCCCCTCCCCCCCCCCCCCGCTATAACCATTTAAATTCCACACATATGTATGTACGTTGGTGAAAGGGTGTCGCGCAAAACTGTAAGTTATAAAAGGGTGTCGCTATGTGGAAAAGTTTGGAAAGCACTGGCGTAGACCTTTGCTAGGTCTCAGTCGCTCGCTGCTGAAGCCTGCAGCTAGGCGGCAGAGTTTATCGCCGCGGGCTGTTGGGTGTTCGCAGACTTGCAGGCAGAAGAGGCGTCGCTGTTCTCGCTGAGTGCTCCGCACAAAGAGCACAGCCCGACGCCCGGGGACACTGCGAGCCCAAGTCTCCAGGCGACAGTGAGACACAGCGCTGGTGAACTTCGCTCCGCTGCAGTGGGGTCCCATAAGGGCAGAGCTAGAGTAAAACTGCCAAGAAAGATAAAAATAATTCAATAATTTATCTGAGTCATCCTTTAAAAATAACATCTAATTCTAATTCAGGCCAGAGAAATCTTTAAAAGTTTGTTGCGATGTCTGCACCTTCCACGCATTCTCTATGCTACAAACAAATGAACAGCAGATGAATCTACACTCATCATCATCAATTGTATTCTGCCTTGCGGCAGGTCTTGTCATTCCTCTTTTTCCTTTCACCATTCCTTCTATTCCTTCCTTCAGTAAAAAGTCCCTCCTCAAACAATGTCCAATCCAGTTTCATTTCCTTTTCCTAATGACTTCCAGTATGTTTCTTTCTTCTCCAACTCTTCTTAATACTTCCTCATTCCTTATTCGGTCTTCCCATTACACTTGTTCCATTCTTCTCCAATCTTCTCCAATCTTCTTTCCTCAACGTCCAGGCCTCCGCACCATACAGCACAACACTCCAGATGTAACACTAAGCAATTCTTTTCCTCAGATATTTCTTTAACGGTCCGCAAAGTAATCTTTTGCCATGACAATTCTTTTCTTAATTTCTGCAGTGCAGTACACATCATCCACACTACTGACCATTAAAATTAGTACACCAAGAAGAAATGCAGACGATAAACGGGTATACATTGGACAAATATATTATACTAGAACTAACATCTGATTCCATTTTCACGCAATTTTGGTACATACATCCTGAAAAATCAGTACCCAGAACAACCACCTCTGGCCGTAATAATGGCCTTGATACGCCTGGGCATTGAGTCAAGCAGAGATTGGATGGCGTGGACAGGTACAGATGACCATGCAGCTTCAACACGATACCCACAGTTCATCAAGAATAGTGACTGGTGTATTGTGACGAGCCAGTTGCTCGGCCACCATTGACCAGACGTTTTCAGTTGGTGAGAGACCTGGAGAATGTGCTGGCTAGAGCAACAGTCGAACATTTTCCGTATCCAGAAAGGCCCACACAGAACCTGAAACATACAGTAGTGCATTATCTTGCTGAAATGTAGGGTTTTGCAGGGATCGAATAAAGGGTAGCGCCACGGGTCGTAACTCATCTGAAATGTAACGGGCACTGTTCAAAGTGTCGTCGATGCGAACAAGATGTGACCGAGACGTGTAACCAATGGCACCCCATACCATCACGCCGGGTGATACGTCAGTATGGCGAGGACGAATGTACGCTTCCTATGAGAGTTCACCGCGATGTCGCCAAACACGGTCGCGACCATCATGACGCTTTCAACAGAACCTGGATTCATCCGAAAACATAACATTTTTACATTCGTGCACCCAGGTTTGTCGTTGCGTACACCATCGCAGTCGCTCCTGTCTGTGATGCAGCGTCAAGGATAACCGCTGCCATGGTCTCCGAGCTGATAGTCCATGCTACTGCAAACAATGTCGAACTATTCATGCAGATGGTTGTTGTTTGCAAACGTCTCCATCTGTTGACTCAGAGATCGAGACGTGGCTGCACGATCCGTTACAGCCATGCGGATAAGATGCCTGTCATGTCGACAGGTAGTCATACGAGGCCGTTGGGATCTAGCAAGGCGTTCCCTCCTGAACCCACCGATTCCATATTCTGCTAACAGTCATTGGATCGAGACCAACGCGAGCAGCAATGTCGCGATACGATAAACCGCAGACGCAATAGGCTACAATCCGAACTTTATCAAAGTCGGAAACGTGACGGAACGCATGTCTCCTCCTTACATGAGGCATCACAACGTTTCACCATGCAACGCCGGTCAACTGCTGTTTAAGAGAAGTCGGTTGGAAACTTTCGTGATGTCAGCACGTTGTAGGTGTCGCCACCAGCGCCAACCTTGTGTGAATGCTCTGAAAAGCTAATAAATTGCATATCCCAGCATCTTCTTCCTGTCGGTTAAATTTCGCGTCTGTAGCACGTCATCTTCGTGGTGTAGCAATTTTAATGGCCAGGAGTGTATTATCATTGCTTTTTACTCGTTCTGGCGTTGAATACGACTCAAAATGATGGAACAGTTTACGTCAGTTTGAGAACTTTCGCGATTCGATCCCTCTTTCCATCGGCCTGTGGTCCAGTGAATTTTGTTGGTAGTATCGCAACGATGATATCGATTTTAATGCACTTTGGATTCTGATATAAAAATATCAGCGAGAAGTATATGTTATAAGCAAGCTCAGTAGCCCATAATAAACAGAATTGGAAGATGAGTTTGGAAGGCCGCGAACTGAGAAAATGTTTATAATATAAAAATATAGTTAACAGAAAATTGTTCACTTAATAACAGGTGACTGTTTTCAATCTTATACTAAGATCATCCTCAGACTGATTTGTTGCGTTGTGTAGGAGTAAGCACACGCTCATCGTCTCAGTATCAACCTGAGGAATACCGTTTCATTTTATCTTGTTGTTCATTTGTGTGAAATGTTGTAGCTAGTATTTGTTTTTCCTGTTTCAAATGTTCAAATGTCTGTTAAGCTTAAGGGACTTGACTATGGGGTCATCAGTCCCTAAACTTACAAATTATTTATGAACTAACCTACAACTAAGGACGGCACAAATATCCATGCCCGAGGGGGAATTGGAACCCCCGACCGTAGTGGCCGTGCAGACCGTGACTGAAGCGCCTCAGTCCCCTCGGCCACCGCGGCCGGCTTTCCTGTTTCCCTATTCAGAATATTGTCTTATATGTTACAGACAAATCGGTCTGAGAATGATAGAAGATCGAAACCGGTCACCTTCATATAAAATAAAATGTACAATTTTCTGCTATTTCGACAGTTTTTATATTAAAAACAATTTGCAAGGTTTTAAAAAGTCATTAAGTGGGCCAAAAGTATGTGGTATACAGAAAGAATAGATAATTCTCAGGATACAATTAAAACTATATGGACAGACATGATGCAAATATCTGATCAGTAACACAGAGTGGAGGACATAAAGTCAGTGCGCAATGGAAAGTTTTTTGTTTCTGATATATGCAATGTATTTAATAATCACTTTCTGAATATAGCATGTGAAGTGAACGGAACCTACAAGTAATCATAACTATTAGAAAATACGTGATTTAGTACTCTGTGGTACTGGCAAAGGGGATACTGAGTCAATAATTAAATCTCTTATGGATACGATGAGGCATCTAGCAGAATATTTAGACAATGTTTAGCATCTTGCTCTTTAGTTAGCTGTATTTGTAATTTTTCCTTTCGGAATGGTCAGTTTCCTGACAAAATTAAGTAATGAAATACTTTTATATAAATGGAGAAAGTGATAACATAGACAACATTACAACTATTTCCATGCCATCAGTTTTGGTTAAAATTGTTGAATGGGCTGTGTATTCTAGGTAAATTTATCGTTTCAGTTCCCATAATTTGCTGTCAGATGTAGTTTGGTTTCAGAAGTGATTTAACAACCACTGCGCGGGAGTATACGTGTGGTCTAAGGCATCATACGACGGACTGGCCGCCGCTCCTGGTGGAGGCTCGAGTCCTCCCTCGGCCATGAATTTGTGTTGTCCTTCCTAAAATGTTTGTAAGTCTAGGGACTTATGGTCATACCAGTTTGGTCCAAAAGGTTTACAAACATTATAACGTCTTTTGTTTAACAATCGAAAATGCTTTGTGATGCACATGATGGATTCTACATCTACATACATACTCCGCGCCGCGGTGGAGTAGCCGAGCGGTCTAAAGCGTATCGCCGTGGAGGTTCGAGTCCTCCCTGGGGCATGGGTGTGTGTGTATGTCTTTAGATTAGTTTACCTAGGTTTAAGTAGTTTGTAAGCTACGGACTGATGACCACGCAGATTGGTCCGATAGAATTACAAACATTTGAACATACTCCGCAATCGACTGTAAGGTGCGTGGCGGAGGGTACACTGTACCACTAATAGGCATTTCCTTTCCTATTCTACTCCCAAATTGAACGAGGAAAAAAAGAATGCCTATATGCTTCTGTACGAGCTCTAATTTTTCTTGTCTTTGTGATCACTATACGAAATGTAAGTAGGCGGCAGCAAGATCGTACTACTCAGCTTCAAATTGCGGACCTTTAAATTTCCTCAACAGAAATTCACGAAAAGAACGTCGCCTTTCCTCCAGCGATCCCCAAATGCGTTGCCGGAGCATTTCCGTGACACTCGCGCATTGGTCGAACCTACCAGTAACAAACCGAGCTGCTCACCTCTGAGCTGCCTCTATGTCTTCCTTTAAACTGATCTGCTGCGGGTCACAAACACTTGAGCAATACTCAAGACGTGGTCGTACAAATACGCGGTCTCCTTTACAGATGAAGTACATCTCCCCAAAGTCGGCTGTCCGCCTTACTCACAACTGTCCTTACACGTTCGTAGCATTTCATATCGCTCTGCAATGTTACGCCTAGATACTGGAACGATGCGATAGCATTAAGAAGCTTACAACTAATGCAGTATTCTAACATTATGGGATTGTTTTTCCTACTCAGGCGCATCACCTTACATTTTTCTACATTGAGAGCTAGCTGCCATTCTTCGCACCAACTAGAAATTTTGTCAAAGTCATGCTGTATGCTATTACAGTCATACACCACAGCATCATTAGCAAACAGCCGCAAATTACAAGTTAGTCTGTCCATCAGATCATTTATACAGATAGAAAATAATACGGGTTATATCACACTCCCCTGGGGCACGCCTGACGATACTCTCGTCTCTGATGAACACTCGCCGTCGAGGACAATGTACTGCGTTGTATTACTTACGAAGTCTTCCAGTCAGTCACAAATCTGTGAACCTATTCCATAAACTCATATTTTCGTTAGCAGTCTGCAGTGTGGCAGACGCCTTTTTGAAGTCGAGAAAAACATAATCTGCCTGTTGCGCTTCACCCATCGCTCGCAAGATGTCATGTGAGAAAAGGGTAAGCTGAGTTTCACATGAGCGATGTTTCCTAAACCCGTGCTGATTCATAGAAAGAAACCTTTCCGTTTCAAGGAAATTTACTGTATTCGAACTGAGAATATGCTCCAAAATTCTACATGAAAGTGATGTCAACGATATTGGCCTGTAATTGTGTGGGTCAGTTCTCTTTCCTTTCTTATTAACGGGAGTCACCTGCGCTTTTTACCAATCACTAGTAACTTATCGCGAAGCTTTATTTCAGCGCAAAATGCAAGCAATGAAAGATTTCTTAAAAGTTAGATTTATAACTTCAGATTTCCGTTTGTTTTCTTCTATTACAGCCCCGGAATGATCAACGAGTGATTGGACAGTGGGCTTTGACCCGCTTATCGATTTTACATAGGACCAGACGTTTGAAAGAAAAAACTGCGAATGCTAAGCGTGTTATTTGATTTAACAAAAGCGTTTGATTGTGTCGATCACAAAATATTGCTGGAGACGCTCGGACGTTATGGAGTAAGGTGAGTAGCTTACAATTTACTTCTGTCTTTAATATCAGATAGCAGGTGTCCTTTGCATTGCGGAAAATGGTTATGATATGCACTAATAATATGGCACAGTAATGTAGGGGGTGGCCCAGGGTTTGTTCTGGGGCCAATGTTGTTTCTCATTTATGTAAACAATATGCCTTCAAATATAACAAATAAATAGAAGAGATTTCTGTTTTCCGATGTCACTAGCTCCGTAGTGAATGATTTTGTTAGCAATATCGGCGGAGTATCTTGTAAGACAGTTAAAGAAACTTCATGGATTTTAGAAAATAAATTGATGCTAAATCACAGTAAGACCCAGCTTTTACAGTTTCTAACACACTATTCAGAAGAAAACTGAAATATCAATTTCACAGATTTGGCACGTTATAAGCGACACTGAACGGTTCAAATTCCTAGGCGTTCGGGTAGGTAGTAAGCTGTATGTGGAAAGCCCATGTACATGATCTTGTTCAAAATCCAAATGATTCGAACGGTTTCTAAAATAAGTGGTAGTACCTCTTGTCGACCCACGTTTAGTGGCCTGGGAATTCTGACATTGTATTTTAAAAAACACAGTCTCGATCGCAAGAGAATTTTTATTGTTCTTTGGCAACCGGTTTCAGTCTGCTTGTAAGACCATCTTCAGGTCGACTGCGATACAGTAATATTACAAATATTAAGAAGGATGTGATGTTTAAAGCTTTCCCGGCGTAAAGATATTTCCATAAAATCTCGGGCGAACTGCCGGATGTCAGTAACTTCTTGCCACGATATTTCGGCGCAGAGTCTTCTGGCCATCTTCTGCGCCGAAATATCGTGGCATGAAGTTACTAACATCCGGCAGTTCGCCCGAGATTTTATGGAAGAATTAAGAAGGATGTATAGAATACGATATTATGGCAATAAACAGTAAAATAATAACAATGTGAAAAGTTATACCCATGACAGCCGATTGTGAGAGGGTCGGGAACCATTGGCTGTGGAAAACAACTGCGGAATACTGCAGTAACGGTGGAGTTTATATATGGCCAGCTCAGACCCCCCCCCCTCCCCTCCCACATGCTACATTACATTACAAAGAGTCAATCACGTACTTATTAATGTTGTTGTCTTAGAGGGTACAGTTATGATATTAAAAACTGGAAATGAATATACAAGAACGTACACATTATTACACCCGTTGTGACTGGTCACAATTTAGAGAAAATCGTTTTGAGTAAACATTATAAACATTTGGTTTTATGGGTTTTGTTAGCTAGCTGTCCTCTATGGGCATTTGAGGATGCTCGCTGGGCCTGTTGGTGCCGGAGACGGTAATACTTCATTACTACTGCAATGACTTGTGCGTATTGATGGTCGCATGCCAGCAATGCTCGTCGCAGCACTTGTAGCAACGGACGAAGATTGATGCTCTGGAGGGATTCGGCATATTCTAGCTGTGATTTATAATTATGCTCACAATTGCCACAGTTTGGTTCTCGGACCTAGACATTGACACCGTCACTCATAATAACTGTGCACAGGGATGAAAATCTTTGAATGATTATGAAATTGCCTTCCTACTTGACAGGCGTGTCTCAAAGGATTACATTTGTATCACTATAATGTGTGTTTGATATTTAATACAACAAAGTAGCTAAATGTTGTTGAGAATAGCTTGTCAAAATTATAAATCAAACTTGAACATTAAATTGCTGATTAAAAGAATGTTATAACACAATACAAAATGTTCCTTATGCTGAGCCATGGGTATAACTTTGTTATAGAAGTATGTACAGGAATGTTATTCTTTACATTAATTTCTTGGAATCATTAGAAGATGAAGGAGGCATTCAAGGAACAGTCACAATAGGTCGTCAAAAAGTTCGAAAAAGTATTTTTCTCTAAAATCGAGTGGTTTGTTTATAAAATGTGCATAAATTTCTATCTTTTCGAGGGTATTCAGCAGTGATCCGTTAGGTGCATTATGCAGAATCATTAAGCTGTTGTCAATGGAACCTTCTGCATGGTTATTCTGTATCAAATGTTGACCAAACAGATTTGCTGCTTGAAGCGCCTGTTGTATGTTCCTTTAAAAAAAAAAAAAAGTCGCACAGCAAAATTTCTTCCTGCCACTACAGCGCTCTTGAACTGTTCGAGTAGTCTGGCTTATGTAAGCAGAACCACACTCGCAGGGAAATCTGTAAAAGCCCTTTTTTTTCAGTTGGACGTCGTCTTTAACAGATCCAAATAAGGCCAAATTTTTCTCTGGTTGACGGAATGTGTACTGGATTTTGTGTTTCCTTAGCAGTCTGCCTATTTTAGAGGATACATTTCTAGCCTAAGGAAGGAATCCATCTGATTTGTAATCTTCTTCATTGTACAGATAAGCTATTTTTAAATACTAGTTTTACCAATGTTTAAAAAAATTACCATCTTCTTAAAATAACTGATAAATTCATTTATGAAAACTTCTCCATTGTCCTCGGTGCGTTGCTCATGGTCTTCCTTTTTTGGCGTGGAGTATAGCCATTCTCTTTAAACACCTGCTCCAAGTGTTCTAGTTCTGCATGAAGATTCTCTTCTTCCGATGTTATATGCGCCCGGTGTAATAATGCACTAAGAACACCAGCGGTTTCTGCGGGATGATGGCAGCTGGACGCCTTGAGGTACAGATATGTATGCATAGGTTTCCTGTACTTGATAATCTCGTGTAATGACTTTAAATGACAGTGGAATTTCTCCAGTTCCTCTCTTCCGTGAGGTCATACAACGAAAGTGTCATCTAGGTAGCGGCAGACAACCGTCGGCTTCAAAGCAGCAGACTCGAAGTCCTCCAGAAAAAGATTAGCCACCACATGGCTCCCCATGGCCGCCTTTATTGAATAAAAATTAGGTTAAGGAGAGAGTGTGTTCAAACAAGGCTGTCAGGTCTGCACTGAAAAGGTTATTAATAAGATGCAATGGGTTTGTTAATGGCACTGGTGGGAGGGGGGGTGAGGAAAAGAATTGAAAAGGAATTTTTTTTTTTTTTTTTTTTTTTTTAATTTCAGCAACTGAAATAATTTTAGCAACACTCGTCACTCTAACCTCTACCGCACGAACACATGTGCGTCACAACAGCCTAACTATACCAACAGTGGGAAATGGAAAATACAGGAAGTGGAATGGTGGGCGCGGTTACCTTAATAGTCAATGCTTGTTTTACAACTGGCTAGTGCACATTTATTAAATTTACGTATATATTTGAAATACATACACGGACTGATTTAAACACAGGCCTTCCTGAATATGAGCATGAATGCGTCGACAAATCGACTTTTAAACAACAGTGGTTAAGCAAGGCAATTTAGAAATTGTGGCAAACAAATTTAAACCTTGACTAGAATTACAGTATGCACAAAGCGTTGAATACACATGTTCAGAAGAAACCGTAGCAAGTAAGAAACCTTAAACTTTAACTGAAGTTTAAGACTAAGTTAAACTGCACAGTCCATAGTTATTTCAGTAAACAGATTCATAACGAACGAACTTCAGCCTTGACAGTAGTACAGGCCCATAGAACAAACTGCAAATTGATCTAACATGTATAGCTCAGAATAGCAAAAATCCGATCTAACCTTGACTGAGCTTGATCAGGCTTTACACACCATCTAATGATAAACAAGACAAGAGTCAAAGAACGAACTGTAAATGACCAAGAAATCAGGTCTAACTATGGTTGAAATGACCAGGTTTTACACAGCAGCCAACGTGATTAAATGGCGAGGGAGGCAGCCACTAACAAAGGATGATAAGGAAAAGGACTAGGAAGGCTCACTTAATTAATAAGATCAACCACACGGGACTAGCCGGTGTCCTGCTCTACCTAGCAAAAGACAGAATAGACCTTAACTGTAGCACTGTAGATCTCGATGAGAAGAGCCGGACTAGAAATCCCACCAGGCAGAGTATGGCGCCGCGAAGTTTCACGCCATCGAAGGACGGTGGAGTACGGCCTCGGAACGACTGACAACAAGGCCTTCCTCCTTACGGCGCAACGGGCGAAGCGACCACGCCCCTCCCTCAGCTAGGCGAACAGCGAATCACCTCTTCCGAGCGGCGACAGCGTCAGGCTTCCTCCTAGCAACACGACGGGCAAGCCGCCATGTACCTCCCTCTGGTAGACGAGGACGAAATTCTGCTGACCGGCCGCAGTGGCTGACGTCAGATGACAGGCGTCACACTACCCCAGAGACAAGCCGGAACTGACCACTCTCCCGCCCTGCGCACTCCTATTTATCGCGCCAAGACGGCAACGACTTTAGACGGAAGAGACAGCAGACAAACGCACAGAGGATCGTTGCCCGTACCAACCTAAACACGACGGACTCGAACTGGCGCCAGTCCAGAAGATAGGAAGCAAGGGGTGAAAGATGACAAAACACTAGGCGAGTCGAAATGACACGGCTCAGGCACTTTTGAAAAAAGTGAAACCACATCAAAGCTGACTAGTAAATCCGTGCTGCTCAGCTTAACAGTCTTCAAACGATTCACAAAATCTACAGAACTACGTATGTGGTGACAACACTTGCCCACGTAGGAATTGAGTAAAGAGGTTAGATGATTGTCGTGAAACTTGAATAATCACCGTACGTAGTCACCAGATCTCAATTCTCGGGACTTCATCCTACTGCTTCGACTGAAACTCACTTTGAAAGAAAGAGATTTGACGATTTTCCTGACGTCCATCGAAACGTAACGAGGTTTCTGCACACCATCCCAAAGGAATACTTCGTGCAGAGTTTCCAAGACATGCATCGCAGAGCTCAGATGTGCATAGTTATGGGAGGTAACTATTTCTAAGTACAGTAACGAAGCATTAGTTCATCTACGTTAGTGTTACAGGAATATTCACCTAACTTTGTCATATGTTGTATAAAAGTCGTGGTGACTGAAGAGTATTTTCGAATATTTTACATTTACTATCGAATTCCACTAAGCTATTGATCAAATGTTCAAATGTTTGTAAATCTATCGGACCAAACTGCGTGGTCGTCAGTCCGTAGCTTACAAACTACTTAAACCCAGGGAAACTAACCTAAGGACAAACACACACACCCATGCCCAAGGGAGGACTCGAACCTCCACGGCGAGCAACCGCTTTAGACCGCTCGGCTACTCCACCGCGGCTAAGATATTGAGCCCACGCATATTTCGTCTTCACCATTTCCCAACAATTGTACTGTGCGTCGAATTTCAATGAAATGCTTGTGTGGTATTATTGACTGAGAGACCCCATATGGGATATTTCAATTATTGATAGTTAAGTGTTCTTTCAGTTCCTTAAAAGATGGAACGTAGTTGATACAACAGTTTTGATACTGACACATGACTATGAAGTAGTATTGCCGATTTCTTGCGTTGTAACGGCACTGTAAATTTTGGAAACATGAAAAGAAATAAGCATTGCGTTAGCAGAACTGCATAATAGAAAAAAGCCACCAACGCGTGTGTTTGCTGAGATATACACCATATTTCTATGCTACTCGAGGATGTGAGAATTTATTCCCCGAAAAGAATTCGTACAGTTCGACAGAAAATTCATTTCGCTGTTAGTTTTTCTGTCTGTGAAAACGAAAAACAGACTGGCAGAGCAATGAATGAGAGGAAGGACGGTAATTCGAAATTCGAATAACTGGACGCAGCTTACCAGGAAGGATCTGGTTGCGGTTGTGTGTATTTACTGTTGACTGCATACGAACTGCAAATAACGTCGCCCAAATATTCATTTGACAATATGTGGCTTCCACTAAATGGCATAATCCGCCAATATTTGTATACGAAAATATTGCGTGATTCTTGGTAAAGTGTTTATTAAATACTAGCCAAATCTGGCTCAGTCTGATATGAAAAGAGCGTGAAAGTAAATAAGTGTTATTGTGAACATAGATTCACCGAGAAAATACACCAAGCAAACAAGTATGTACCATTGAAAATAATATGTCTTGGCCACACTTAACACTTGATTTATACCATACACATACAGATCAGACGATTTACCTACTCTGGATCATGTGACGAATAATTTACCTTTAGGAAAGCAATCATTTTCTGTATCTTGACAATATAGTCCCCACCCTTTTCCATGTCTTCCTGCCTCAATGCCATTCTCCTCCCAACTTCTTCCTCTACCCGTCTCTCTCCATCTCCTCCTCCTTTCTTTCCTCGATCTCTTCCTTCCTCCTCTATCTTTGCATATTCCCAAACAAACACCTCTGGATTAAATTCTTTTGCTGGTTTCAGTGGCGACTTTGGTGATGTGCCTTCATATCACAAAGTCATAATGTCATAATTGTCTAAGGTGACCCGACTGATAACAATCTAAATGAAGAAGTGCGAGGAAATGTGTTGAGAATGGAAAAGTTCATTCGCTACCTATATCATGCCAAATATCAGTTAATGTGGAATGAAACTTTCACTCTGCAGCGGAGAGTATGCGCTGATATGAAGCTTCCTGGCAGATTAAAATTGTGTGCCGATACCTGGACTCGAACCTGGGACCTTTGCTTTTCGCGGGCATGCGCACTACCGACTGTGCTATCCCGACACGACTCACGATGCCGCCTCACAACTTCACTTCCGCTAGTACCTCGCCTCCTACTTTCCAAACTTCACAGAAGCTCTCCTGCGAACCATGCAAGACTAGCACTCCTGGAAGAAAGGATATGGTGGAGACATGGCTTAGCCACAGCCTAAGGGATGTTTCCAGAATGAAACTTTCACTCTGCAGCGGAGTGTGTGCTGATATGAAACTTCCTGGCAGATTAAAATTGTGTGCCGGAACCGGTACTCGAACCTGGGACCTTTGCCTTTCGCGGGCAAGCGCACTACCGACTGTGCTATCCCGACACGACTCACGATTGGAAAGTATGTATCGATAATTACTACTTGCTGTTTTGCCTATAAGAATTATTACAAACAAATTATCTGGGCTAGAGACCCACGAGCACGTTACCTAGAGCTGTCCATATCAAAAAATGTTCAAATGTTTGTAAAGTCTATGGGACTTAACTACGAGGCTATCAGTCCCTAAACTTACAAACTACTTATGAACTACTTACGAACTAGGACGGCACAAATATCCATGCCCGAGGGGGGATTCGAACCCCCGACCGTAGTGGCCGTGCGGACCGTGACTGGAGCGCCTTAGTCCCCTCGGCCACCGCGGCCGGCTGTCCATATCAAAGACACGTAGTAAGGACGACCCTGGTGCCTGTTGTGCTGATGGGAAACAGCACCCCTATAAATTCAAATTGATTGGAATGAGCAGTGTGTACGACATGAAGAGTATTTCACAAACTCCTTAGCCCTTGAAGCATTAATAGACGACATTAGTACTAAATCACAACGCTTGCATCACCTCTTATTTATCGATAAACTGCGATGAAAATCTCTGAAGTAATGTACGAAAGTGAATTTCAATACCAACTAGACAGTTTTAACAACGACAATATTGTTTTAACTTCACTTAAACAACTTAACTAACGACGTTAGGTTACACCGATTCAATCATATAATGTTAGTCTTGATTAATTCAAGAATAAAAATTTCTTTTTGAAGTAATTAGCGATCTATGGCATACAGTCCTTCATAGTAAACGTTATATAATATTTCCTACATTATATATTTATAGCAGTCTTCCAATAGATTTTGTTTGACACTTACCTAGTGTGTTGGTAGTTAAAAACCTGCAGCTAGTTTTTACTTCTTACATTTTTATGTTAGGGAGAATATGTGACTTTTGAGGCGTACCTGTAAGACACTAATGAATTATTATGATTGTGTAGAATTTATTGCCCGTGTATATGGTAAGCCCTACTTATAGCGTCATGTAATCAAGGTCATCAGTGATAAAGGTGTTATTTGTTGGTTTTGTACAAACACTTATGTAGGCGTTCACGTCACCGCTTTTATAGGAGTGTGTCATGTTTACCAAAGACGTATTACTTCAAGATATAACTTATGGAACCGTTTTGTATCTCGTACATAACTTGCGCACTTTGCAACTCATGTTAATAGTTTGAACTAATGATCTTGTATGGCAGTTATATCAGTACTCATTTGTTCTTTGTAATGTATTAAGCACTTATAAGTTATTTTTATAACACAGTATTTTTGAGCTTACAATAACATATACTGATAAGGTCAAGAGATCTTGGCCTCGAATCTCGATAGCATCATAACAGGTAAACTTTTTCTGTGTCGAACACAGAAATTCAGTTTTTTATATTTTTTTCGATTAGCAGGTAACTGCCATCTTCATTTATAACGTCAGATGAATTAGTAATTTATCTGTCAAGAATATTTGTAAAATATTTCATAACAGTTGTTATAATTAAAGTAGATCTCACTGCAATGGCATGTTAGCTAGCGACATATAACACGAACTACTAACACAGGAATGAACACAAATTTTTGAAGTATGTGTGAGCTCCCTTAGTCTTAGATTGTCAGCAGTTATTGCTCTGCTGTGCCTGCTGTTGACCTAGTCTCCCACTTGCATTGTGTATATATCTGATATTAACATGTGCCATGTTGCGGATCGCGCGGCCTCCCTCGTCGGAAGTTCGAATCCTCCCTAGAGCATGGACGTTAGTGTTGTCTTTAGTATAAGTTAGTTCATTAGTAGTTTGTAAGATTAGGGATTGATGACCCCGCAGTTAAGTTCCATAAGCTGTACAAACATTTGAAAATTTGATTTGATAAACAAGTGCCGAGGTGCACGACATAAACATCCATGGTGCACTGTGCAAACCGGAAATTCGTGCTGGATGACAAATCACTACCCTGTCGACTGAAAGCGTATATGGCTCAATATGGAGTCTATGGTTTTGTTGGAGCTTGTGTATCTCAGCTGGACATGCTGCAACTCAGTGACCACATAGCTGAAAACTTCGTCATATATAATACGTAAGTATATTTTTTGCATTAATTATCACACAATTTGGTGATCATGTGCAAAATAATCACAGCTTTATGCTGAAAATTATTTATTTCATTTCATATAATTTCCATAATTTTGTTCTGTATAAATTTTATAAAAGAAATAAACTAATTTCACATCCAGTAATTAATTACAATTATATTACGGTGGCCACACTTACTAATATGAAAATATTATTATGTTTTTTTCCTGGCAAAAACTAGACTGATTCATAAAAGCAATTACATATCGAGTTGTTAATTACCATTGCATCCCAGTGGGTACACTTACAAACAAGGAAATATCATTGTAATGTGTTTGCCGTTATGTTAAAGGCAATATTAATTTATCAAAGTAATTTTAGTGGGCACACTTACTGATACAGAAATATCAATATGATGCTTTTGTTATCAGGCGGCCGCGGTGGCCGATGGGACTGAGGCGCATCACTCGTGGTATGCACGGCCACTAGGGTCGTGGGTTCGAATCCCCCCTCGGGCATGGATATTTCTGCCGTCCTTAGTCGTAGTTAGTTCATAAGTAGTTTGTAAGTTTAGGGACTGATAACCCCGTAGTTAAGTCCCGTAGACTATACAAACATTTGAACATTTTGTTATCAAATTCAAATGTTTGTCAATCTATCGGGCCAAACTGCGTGGTCATCAGTCCGTAGCTTACAAACTACTTAAACTGAGGTAAACTAACCTAAGGACCCCCCCCCACACACACACACACACATTCCCCAGGGAGGACTCGAACCTCCGACGGTGAGCAACCGCACGCTCAGCAGCGAAAGGCCTTAGACCACTCGGCTACTCCACCGCTACAGCTTTTGTTATGTTAAAGACTATATTAATTTATGAAAGTAATTTAATATCCAGCTGTTGATGATTATTATGTGCTGGTGGGCACACGTACCTTTATGACAATAGTATTATTATACTTTTGTCCTAATGGCAAATGGTAGCAATTTTGTATCACTTTCTTAATTCATCCTCTATCAGTGGGCACGTTTACCAATATTGTTTGTTAAGCGTAAGGGACTTAACTACGGGGTTATCAGTCCCTAAACTTACAAACTACTTATGAACTATCTTACATTAAAGACGACACAAACATCCATGCCCGAGGGGGGGATTCGAACCCCCGACGGTGGACGACCGCGCGCACCGCAACACGGTGCTCCAGTACGCGCGGCTAATCCGCCGTGGCTTACCAATATTACTATATTGTTTTGATAATTGATTGTCTGTCTCACAATTTGGTGCGCATATGCACTCCAACGCTAGTTTTGTAATGCAATTCATTTCTTTCATTTTATAAATTTTCTCTATTTTTGCTAAACTGAGTAAACGTATTTTATCGACTAAACTTAGTCAATTACTACATTGACGCTGAAAAATACTGGCCAGATGGGCCAGGGGGATTTTTTTTATGGTTAGAACTCCTAAGATAACTGCATAGGTCACTTTGTGAAGAGCATGTCTTTGGAAAGAGTGAGCAGTAATCGTTGGTTGGAAGGGTGGTCGTGCATGCGAAGAAGTACGTGTGTATATGTATGAGTATGTGTGTATGTATGTGTGTGTGTTTGTGTGTGTGTGTGTGTGTGTGTGTGTGTGTGTGTGTGTGTGTGGAGTCATTGGAGTTCAGTGTTAGGTGCCTAAGTGAGCAATCTGGTGTGGAACATGATTGCATTAGCATTATAATTTGCAAATATCTCGCAATGTCGCAAACAAAGATTCAAGATTTGAAAAATAATTCTGGGTTCTGGATTTGATAAGATTGTAAGACCCAATATGATGTAGAGAAACTGTGGAATGGATGATACAGTGAACAAAATGTTTAGACAAGCAGCAGAAATGCCGCGGCGGAGTGGCCGAGCGCATAGAGGGATTCGAATCCCCCCTCGGGCATAGACGTTAGTGCTGTCCTTAGTATAAGGTAGTTCAGAAGTATTTTGTAAGTTTAGGGACTAATGATCCCGCAGTCCGCGGTTAAATCCCATAAGCTTCACAAACATTTGAACATTTTATTTTATTTTATTTTATTTTATATTTTTTTTTTTTTTTAAATTGCAGCAGAAATGAGTATAGCGAGAAAGGTTAAGGAGTATTGGTACTCTCGATGCAAAACAACACATTATGGACGAAGGAAACACGACCAAACATTCTAGCACAGACCAAGAGGGCATTAACGGACTGGCATTGTTATTGTCTTTCGTTTAAATTTCTGAGAATATACTTTTACGTACGGCGTTGATTTGATTAGATTAATACTTGTTCCATGGATCATATATATGACATTTCGTAATGATTTAGAACGTAACAGTTTATTAAATGTTGTCTATACATGACAATGAAAGTTTTAAGGATTTTTATTTTCATTTTTTATTGTTTTTTTAATTACAATATCTATTTTTTAATTTTTTTAAATTTTAGTTTTTTTTTATTTTAAGTTTTATATAAAAATTTATCTTAAGTGTAGAAGGAGTTGACATTCAGAAATTCTGTTAATTTCTTTTTAAATAGTAGTTGGCTATCTGTCAGGCTTTCGATGCTACTTGGTAAGTGACCCAAGACTTTTGTGGCAGCATAATTCACCCCTATCTCTGCCAAAGTTAGATTTAACCTTGAATAGTAAATATCACACTGCTATTAATTTTTAATTGGGTCGGATTGTTAATAACAAATGTCATGAGTGAATATATATACTGTGAAGCTGCAGTGAAGCTCCCTAGAACCCTAAATAAATGTCTGCAGGATGATCTTGGGTGGCCTTCAACAATTATTTTGATTATACGCTATTGTACATTGAATACTTTTTTACTCAATGTTGAATTGCTCCAGAATATGATCCCATGTGAAAGCAGTGAATGAAAATAGGCATAGCAACCTAATTTACTGAGATGTATATCACCAAATTTTGCAATGACCCTGATAGTATAAGCAGCTGAACTCAAACGTTTCAGCAGATCTTCAATGTGTTTCTTCCAATTAAATGTCTGGTCAATGCAAACACCTAAAATTTTTGCATATTCTACCGTAGCTACAAAGTCTAAATTTATTAATGGTGTCATCCCATTTACTGTGTGAAGCTGCATATACTGTTTTTTTTTTTTTTTTTTTTTTTTTTTCCAAAGTTTAATGAGAGTCAATTTTTAGAGAAACACTTAATAATTTTCTGAAAGATATCATTTACAAATTCATTAGTTAATTCCTGTTTGTCAGAATTGATAGCTGTACTTGTATCATCAGCAAAAAGAACTAGCTTAGTATCTTCGTGAATGTAGAATGGCAAGTCATTAATATATATTAAGAACAGCAAAGGACCCAAGACCGAACCTTGTAGGACCCCGTTTTTTTATA
Organism: Locusta migratoria; assembly: GCA_026315105.1. Taxonomy (NCBI): domain Eukaryota; kingdom Metazoa; phylum Arthropoda; class Insecta; order Orthoptera; family Acrididae; genus Locusta; species Locusta migratoria. Next base: position 939,701,251 of record CM048744.1, on the reverse strand, counting down.
ACTCCCCAGTTAGAGGAATTAATTGTTTCATCTATATCATATGAACTGCTCATTTCAACTTTCTGCGCGTTAAGTATGATTTAAGCCATTTGTGCTTGACTTAGAAGGCAGGGTTGTCAACACAGCACTTATACTGAAAGCAGGTTTATTGCTAACTGAAACATACACGTAGCACTGACTGCCTCTCGAGCAGAGTGCTCTGCTATTTATACACAGACAGAATGTACCAGAAATTGGAACAGTTAACATATGAAACATGTAGAAATTACAAGTGAACATAAGAAACATGTAGAACATTATGAAATGATAATTACAAATAATTTCTTGCCGGTGGACGGGATTGAACCGGCGACCTTCAGCACCGCAATGGGTGACGATATCCGTTGCGCCACGCCGGTAGTCGGATAACTTGGAGTCTTGCGGTAATATAGCATTTTCTGACGAAAAGCTTTTTGAAAACCAAACTAGACTAGCTACTCGGCCGTGGCGGAGTGGCCGAGCAGATTGAGTCGTTGTGCTCCGATACGGAAAGCCACTCCCCGTCGCGGGTTGGAATCCCCCCTCGGGCATGGATGTTTGTGCAGTCTTTAGTATAAGTTAGCTCATAATTAGTTTGTAAGTTTATGGAGTGATGACCCCGCAGTTAAGTCCCATAAGCTTAACAAACACGTGAACATATATATGAAGCTACTCGAGAAAACATAACTTTTTCAAAAAATTTGGCTAAAGCTGTCAGAAGTGAGATGGGACAGTAGTTGTTCACATTAGACTTATCCCCTTTTTTATGCAAAGGTTTAACGATAGCATATTTCAGGCTATCTGAGAAAGTACCCTGCTTTAAAAAGCTGTTACAGACATGACTGAGAATCCTATTTATCTCTTGGTAGTAAATCACAAACATTGGGGATACCGAAAGAGAAGAGAATCACAGCCTTTGAAATGTGGTGGTACAGAAGTATGTTGACAATTAGGTGGACTAAAAGAGTAAGAAACAAAAAAAATTCTTTGGAGAATTTCCAAAGTTAGGAACATATATATAAAAAAAAAAATCAAGAAGAAGGGACCAGATGATATAACAAGTTGGAAATAGAACATCTATATCACAGGGCTCTAAAGGAGGTAAGACGGAATGCTTTCAGCGAATAACAGAGGCCACAATAAATCTTAGATGAAGAGGTTCGAGCAGCATCAAACCAGTCTCATGATTCATAAAGCAAGACAGAAGTACGTTTCATTGCTGTCGTGAGTGAACGATATATAATCCTCATAAACACATGCGATTATTAGATGTTGTGCTGATACTGATGTGTGTGCTGTTATGTTCAGTGTTACGTAACAGAAAGGATATTTCCACCATCCAGTTGATGCATCATACACTCAGTCTGTCACGCAATATATCAGGAGGTAACGCAATAATATGTACTTATAGTGAGACATATTTGATCCTTAGTTCAGCTGATTCCGAAATTAAAACTGTGACTTATCTCGTTATCTCCTACAAGGAACAAGGAAAATGTAGGCATTTTGTAATTCCGATATCAAATTCGTAGTGATAAATGAGCCTGGTGACTTTTACTTAGATGCAGTTCTTCTGTTTATTCAAATATGGCGTAAAACATTTCTGCGTAAACAAAAGACCGGAGGTACAAGTGAAAAATTCAATGTCAGCACGTTGCTTGTAAATTGCTTTACTTACAGACAACATTCTGAAACGGTCCTGCAACTACGCTATCCGTCTAAACAGCCAGAAATTATGAGCGCGAACTCCAGAAACCTTAGATAATTCATACGGAATGTTTCTCATTCGCATCATTGTTTTCGAATGAGAAAAAGAAATTGTGGTGCATTACTTTCTGGTCAACCCCCGTAGTTCAATAACTTAAATGCTAATTTGTGTGGCTCGTTCATCATAATGTAATGAAATTTGACGTGCTTGAAATTGTCTCTTTAGCTGCGTTAGCCATAAACAATTCAATGAAATCTGATAAACGACTTGTTCATGCATGTTCAACTTACCATCTGAAATTTACACGATTTCTGAGAATAATATTGTCAATATGTTATCTTCCTGTTACGTTAATATGTTTTTGATTTGTTGCTTTCCTATTCTGTGTCTGATCCAATATGTACATGTAATGTAATATCTTCTTAAGAATATTTAATAATGGAAGTTTTTAAGAAGATTACGTGTAAAAAATAGAAATACCAGGTGTCAGTGCACACGATTTATTCTACATTTTTGGAACATCGGTCACAAGGAATCAGCATTCTCATTTTTATACGTTATTTCAATAAGGCAGTCACGTTAAATTAAGTTTTACTTTAAGATGGAAATAACTTTTAGAAAATGTGAGGAAGGCAAACCACACACATACGATATCACGTCATAAACTATGAAAAAAAAAAAAATGCCCCATGTTGCGGCGCGTGATATTATTCGTCAACTATTTGACAATGAGAGCACTTAACGACTTCCAATAAACTTTGAACACAATTTCAAATCTTATGAAACTTTTCTCTCTGACAACGCCAGCAAAATGATAAAAGGAAAAAATTTTATCGTTTACTACTTTTCCGATGTTCATGATGTATATCTACGGCATTTGGCATGACGTTACATGTTACTACTTCTACACAAAGTACACTGGAAATTTCATACGCCAGACAATTCACAGACAGTACACATACATACCACTGAATGTTCCTTCGATACTATGTCGCCGGCCACGGTGGCCGAGGTGACTGAGGCGCTCCAGTCACGGTCAGCACGGCCACTACGGTCGGGGGTTCGAATCCCCCCTCGGGCATGGATATTTGTGCCGTCCTAGTTCGTAAGTAGTTCATAAGTAGTTTGTAAGTTTAGGGACTGATGACCGCGTAGTTAAGTCCCATACGCTTAACAAACATTTGAACATTTTTTGATACTATGTCACAGTTCAACGTATAGTTCATCAGATATGAAGCCATAAACAATTTGGGTCGAGAGAAGCGGCATCATCACACATGAGGTTTCGATTTATTACGCATTTACTACTAACACCATTCACGACAAATTTTGCAGACATTAGGCACATACGCCACTGAATGTACCTTCAAATTTACTTCATAGTACCAGGTATGCCGTCATAAAGAATGAAATTTCCAAATACATCTTCGCAATTTTTTAACATCTCCTCCTAAAATAATGTACCCATTTCAACTAAACTTGGTACCTATATTGCTCACTATCAGACAACAATCGTTGTGGGGTTAAAAACTACCTACGATACATAATTCAGGAGATACGACGTCGAAAACAATGTGTCACAAAACTTTCCCATCACGTGACGCGTAATTTACTTCATTCATCCACTATTTATTCGCCGCACACAGTTTCCTAATGTTAAACTCTACAAAACGGGAAATTATATTATTGTAGGATACAAAGTCGATGGTATATGATGTCATAAGTATTGAGCTGCATGAAAATGAAAATTAAATGGAGAGATAGTAAGGAAGAAGCCGATGGACAGAAAGGGAAGAACGAGGTGGACTAAATATCGTTTACAGTCAAGTTTTTTAAATTAAATTAATGTTAGGCCTATACACTATCTATATTTAATATTATTTTTCTTTCTTTCCCTACTGCACTGATAATTTTGTACATTATATATATTTCTTTGTTGTACTGTTAGGTAAGTCTAAGCTGTTTTCATGAATACATGAAGTTGAAATTTTTTCCGTTTTTTTATTTTCGTTTCTAATATAAGACTGGAAAAATGCGAATATACCCGGCCAATAACGGGATTATCAGCTTTTTGTCAATAAAATTCTTCTTCTGGGCATTGGACCGGATAGTCAATATATGAAATCCCACCGACGTTTCGGCCACTGTTGCGAGCAGCCTTCTACAGGCGTGTCATGTTTATTGCTGAATGAGAGGAAACTGGAACAGCACACGAAGTCGGCAGTGGTGGAAAACCAGAAAGAGTGGGGTAAACAGTTTTCAGGAAGTCCACCTACTGTCAAAACAACCTCTCGCTTTGAAGAGAAAAATCAGAGGCTACAGAAACAGCTAAGCGACCCGTAAATATAAACAGAGAGGACGAGAACATTTCCGGCGTATTGGCTGCCGCAGTAGCAGCGCTGTACGACGTCACTTCGCGCTCTGGTGCCTACGGGTCAACCTAGCACGTACAAATTACTGATAAAGGAGGGGGAAGGTGAAGGATTAGGAAGGAAAGGAATGACAGTGGCTGTATTAGGGCACTGAAATAGGAAGACGGGTTCGATTCCCGTTCCAGCTCACATTGCCGGCCGCGGTGGCCGAGGAGACTGAGGCGCTCCAGTCCCGGTCTGCACGGCCACTATGGTCGAGGGTTCGAATCCCCCCTCGGGCATGGATATTTGTGCCGTCCTTAGTGTCTTAGTTCATAAGTAGTTTGTAAGTTTAGGGACTGATGATCCCGTAGTTAAGTCCCCTAGACTATACAAATAAACAGCTCACATTTTCACTTGTCGCCATTGTTTAATTTCCATGCCCTAATGCAGCCACTATCCTTTCCATCTTAATCTTTCTTCCTTCCCCTCCTTGATCAATAATTTGCAAATGCAATATGGCTGCGAAGCAGGTGTGGTGTCCAGAATGAAACTTTCACTCTGCAGCGGAGTGTGCGCTGATATGAAACTTCCTGGCAGATTAAAATTGTGTGCCGGAACCGGGACTCGAACCTGGGATCTTTGCCTTCCGACTGTGCTATCTCGACACGACTCACGATGCCGCCTCACAACTTTACTTCCGCCAGTACCTTGCCTCCTACTTTCCAAACTTCACAGAAGCTCTCTTGCAAACACGCAAGACTAGCACTCCTGGAAGAAAGGATATGGTGGAGACATGGCTTAGCCACAGCCTAAGGGATGTTTCCAGAATGAAACTTTCACTCTGCAGCACGAGGCAAAGGTCCCAGGTTCGAGTCCCGGTTCCGGCACACAATTTTAATCTGCCAGGAAGTTTCAGGTGTGGTGTCTATTCTTTCGGACGCGTCCGAAGACACCACACGAATATTACAACATAGCACAGTCGGGCCGCCGAAAGAACGACCCTGACAGTTCACGCACGTGGGCCGCAGAGGGTGGGGGCGACACTCAAGCACCAACCTGAGCTCTGGAATTCGTAAACGTTGCCGGGGTAACGGTGCCGCGTTGCCACCCTGCCACTCAAGGTCGTGCGGTGGCATGCTTCAGTCGCTGCAAAGCATCTGTCGTGGGTTCATCGTTACCGGTTTTGTTCGTGCCGTGTTACTTGTCGTTAATTTGAGACGTGTGTGAGATAGCTTCTTCCTCTAACCGTAAAAAAGTCACGTCTGTGACCAATAGACTGGCTGTCGAAACATCTGATGATATTACTCGGTCACTATACTATGACAGTCGACAGCGACCGTAAACAAACGAGGCAAAAAAAGCTCTTCTTTCTACGTCAGAAGACAAATAATTTCACTGGAAGAGGCGATTTTACTACTTGTAAAGTGGTTGTCCTTAGTTGTTTACCCTCTCGGCAGACTGCCACAATGCAGTGTCCGACTAATAACACAGAGGTTGTGGAAAATGGCTATAGAAGATGAAATATATAAACAAAATTCTTCAACTAGCGCCCTTTGGCTGAAGAATAAATTATACATTATATTTAATGGAATACTGGAACATATGAAGCTTTACTTTAACTCGACATATATTTTTAAACCTTTCTTTTTAACTGCAAAAAGAGTGTTTTTCATCAGTTCGTGGTTTTTATCGGACGTTGACACTTCAGTAGTACATAGCAACGGTTCCAAAATTTTCGGACGTGATATTCGTATGCCGGCGACTGACACGGCGTAACAACAAACAGCCACTTAGCAGTATTGGCAACATAGCCGCTAGCTGTCAGATTCGTTCTTTCGGCGGCTAGACTATAGGCAACTTTGCTACGTCACATCTATCACGCGCCACTTGTTCGCCATTTTCAGCCAATAGCAAACGATTAATGCATACACCAATCCAGGACTCCCTTTCCCACCAATAGCAAGAAATAAGGCAAACACCAATAATTCCTTTCAGGGAATACACTGTTTGTAGTAATCGATGGTACGGCATCGACTAAAACAGAGGCGATATCAGGCGTTCCACAGGGTAGTGTCATTGGTCCTCTGCTGTTCCTTATTTACATAAACGATTTGGAAAAAATCCAAGCAGCTCTCTTAGGTGGTTTGCAGATGACGCCGTAATTTACCGAGTAGTAAAATCATCTGAAGATCAAAACCAACTGCAGAACGATCTAAATAAGATATCACTGTGGTGTAAAAATTTGCAATTGTCTCTAAATAATGAGAAGTGTGAAGTCGTCCACATTAGCACGAAAGAAATCCGTATAACTTTTTTTACAAGATAAATCAATCAGAAGGCCGTAAACTCCACAAAACAGCTAGGAATTACTATTACATCAGACTTAAGCTGGAAAGCCTACTTATTTCTCCCGTTGCATTGAATCACCAGTATTTTAAGTTCCCAGCGTCCCTTTATTCAGCAGTAAATACGACATCGAGAAGAAGACCGCTTGCAAAAGTTGCCAAAAGTCAGTATAATTTGTTATAATGACGATGCGGTTCAGCGCCCAGAAAAATATACGTAGACAACGGCCTTGGAAGCCTTTGTTTACATCACAATTTACATCGCAGTGCAGTTTTAGGAAAGTGGCATTAAAGCAAATCAGTGCATTCTTTTAAATATGAAATATTTGTTTGGCAAGCCTGAGGCGTCATTTTGGAAGTAATGGGCAAGAAGTTGTCGGAGAAGTAACAACTGCTTTAAAAAACCGTGCATCAAATGGCTCCGGTTGATAGTATCATTAAGTACTATCCACAAGGGACGTCAAATAGATTCCGTATTTCTAGATTTCCGGAAGGCTTTCGACACTGCCTCACAAGCGTCTTCTAATCAAATTGCGTGCTTCACAGTCGTGCGGTTCGATTCGTTATTTCCTGTCAAAAAGGGCACAGTACGCAGTAACTGAGTCATCGAGTGAAACAGAAGTGATAACCGATGGTCCCCAGTGTAATGTAACAGGGCCCCTACTGTTCCTTATTTTTATAACGGATTTAGGAGAAAATATGAATAGCTCCCTTAGACTATTCGCGGATTATGTTGTCACGTATCGGATAGTAAAATCACCGCCGCGGCAGACGACCGAGCGCATTGAGGCGCTATGCTACGATGCACGTCGGGGTTTCGAATCCCCCCTCGGGCATGGATGTTTCTGTCGTGTTTAGTATAAGAGCTGCGGTGGAGTAGCCGATCGGTCTAAAGCGTCTCGCTGCGGAGCGCGCGGTTGCTCGCCGTGGAGGTTCGCCGATCGGTCTAAAGCGTCTCGCTGCGGAGCGCGCGGTTGCTCGCCGTGGAGGTTCGAGTCCTCCCTGGGGCGTGTGTGTGTGTGTTGTCCTTAGGTTAGTTTACCTAGGTTTAAGTAGTTTGTAAGCTAGGGGCTGATGACCCCTTAGTTAACTCCCATAATCTCTACAAAATTAACAGCAACTGCAAAATGATTTAGATATCTGCATGTGCAAAAAATGGCACTTAACCCATAATAAGTGTGTAGTCATCCTTATGACCTCCAAAAGAAGTCCGTTAAACTACATTTACACAATATATCAGTCAAAACTACAGGCCGTAAATTCAACTAAATACCTAGAAGTAAAATTACAAACAAATTAAAAACATACAGAAAATATTGTAGGGAAAGCGAACCAAAGAGTACTTTTCATTGGCAGAACACTTAGAGGATGTATCACTTCTACTAAAGAAACAGCCTATACCACACTTGTGCATCCTATTTTGGAGTATTGTTCCGCATTGTGGGATTCCCACCAAGTGGGACTGACAAATGACTTAGAGAAAGTACAGAGACGGGCAGCTCGTTTTGTATTATGGCAATATAAAGTGGAGAGTGTCTTGGAAATGATGCACGATTTGGTGTGGAAATCATTAACAGAAATGCGTTATTCGTTGTGACGAGATCTATTTGCGAAATTTCTTTCACCATCTTTGTTCCGAATGCGAACATATTTTGTTAGCATGCATCTACCTAGGAAGACACGATCATCTAAATAAAATAAGAGAAATCAAATCAAAAACAGAAAGACTTAGGTGTTCCTTTTTTCCGCTAGGTATTAGAGAATGGTACTGCAGAGAAACGCCATAAAACAGTTCGATGAACCCTCTGCTATGCACTTGAAAGTGATTTGCAAAGTATTTATGTAAATGGACCCTTTGACAGGTTAACGGTGAAGACCTTAACTGTAGAGGCAGCGGAGGATTTTTTGGGAACGGTGAAGCTGCATAAAGAGGCACACTTTCATTTTAGTAAAACAACTGCAGCAGTCTAGATCGCAATATGATATTAATTTTATTTATGATGACCTGTTTCTTTCAACAAAGATCATCCTCAGACCATCTTGCAGTGTTGCTCCTCAAGAGACCGGCCAGCTACTCACCAAGGAATTGATATGATGATGATCTTTATTGATCGAAACCGGTCATCATAAAAAATAAAATATATATCACACTGCGATCTAGACTGCTGCAATTATTATTCCGAAATTTTTTTATCGTTGTTTATTTTCCATGGGAACAATGTTCCTTAAAATATTAAACACATTCGTTTTGTTGCATAAAGAGTAGCGACTGTAACGCAGAAGGATGAATACTGACAGCATATGCCTCTTATTGAGCAACTGATTATAGGTTGGGCAACCAACTGCTTATGTGGATAGCAACGGGAAACTACCACACAGTATATAATTTGTCTCTCCATGTGGAAAAGTCCATACTTAAATCGGCGTGAGTGAGGTCCCGTATGTCATACCCGAGGTGTGTTTAAACGCTGATTATTGAATGTCATTGTTCCCACACAGATCTTGCTGTCACAATAGCTGGAGGTAAGGGAGAGGGGGGCAAGATGTAGTGTTGAGTTTATTGTTGCGCCAATGTCAGAGGGAGATACACTTGTGCAAACGTGGCTAGGGTACGTCATACCCGACCTCATTGTCGGTGTCATATTTTTGAGCTGTCAGCAATTTTACGAGTTATATACTGTAGTATTCTTTGATTTACTTTTTAATTTTATATTTCTCAAGATGTCTTACGAACAACATGAACGTCGACTGCAAGAACCAATAGAAGTAGTTTTAGAGAACTGTTCAAATGGTAGTTCCTGCGACTCCGAGCGTGAAGAAGAAATTGACAACGTTTCTCAAAGAAATGAAGAAAGTGATTCGGAGCAGGAGGGTATTTTGGATCAATCTGAAGATCCAAATTCCGCGTTAGTGGCTCTTAGTCAGTCACCTGAGGTATGGGGGACTTTTTATACTTCCAAAGATGGTACAAAATGGATGAAGGATTGTCCTAGACAAAGTGTTCGTATCCGTTCAGGGAATATAATTAATTCTTCAGGCGTAAAAGGTGCTCTGTCCTAGACAAAGTGTTCGTATCCGTTCAGGGAATATAATTAATTCTCCAGGCGTAAAAGGTGCTGCAAAAAATCCCAAAACAGAGACTGAATGTTGGAGTCTATTTATAATAAACAGTATGTTGAATACTGTAATTGCACATACAAATAATGAACTAAGGAATATCAGGGAGAAATATCCAGAAAATAAAGAGCAGTGCCACATGAAGGCTGTAAATTTGGAGGATTTGAAGACATTTATGGGACTTTTATATATAGCGGGCCTAAACCGCTAAAATAGACAAGAACGATTTGTGGAGTACAAATGGTACTGGCGTTGCAATCTTTCGGACTACAATGTCACTGCAGAGGTTTTACTTTCTCCAAAATTGTTTGGGATTCGATGATAAGAACACTCGGAACGAAAGGAAAAAGACTATCTGGCTGCTATAAGATAAATTTTTGATAATTTTGTTCAAAATATTCAAAAACACTATATGCCTTCTGAAAACCTTACCATTGATGAGATGCTGTTACCTTTCCAAAGGAGATGTCCTTTCCATATATACATGCCAAACAAACCAGCCAAATACGGCACAAAAATATATGCTCTTGTAGATGTGAAGACATTCTATATCCTCAAACTGTTAAGTATAGTCGGGAAAACAACCACCAGGACCTTACCAGCTTAGTAATAAAGAATATATTGTAAACCGTTTAGTGGAGCCAATAACGAAACCAAATAGGAATTTGACGTTCGATAATTGGTTAACAGTTACCCCGTCATGATTTATCTCTTGAAAGAACATTCATTGACTTCTATCGGCACAGACCGTAAAAACAACTATATCTGAGATTTTCAAAAAAGGAACAGAGGTATATAGTTCTCGACTTGGGTTTTAGAATGACAATACATTTGTGACCTGTGTAAAAAAAATAAATAAATAAATAAATAAATAAAAAAAAAAATAAAATAAAATAAAATAAAAAATAAATAAAAATAAAAATAAAAAAATAAAATAAAATAAAAATAAAAAAAAAAGTTGTGCTGCTTAAGTCAACTTTACACCACGATAATCGACAGGTGATAAAAGAAAAGCGGAAATTATTACTTATTACAACGCAACTAAAGCCGGTGTCGATGTTGCAGATGAACTGAGTGCCACCAACGATGTTTCCCGCAACAGCAAACGTTGGCCTATAATATTTTTTTATGGTACACTCAATATAGATGTCATGGAGTCTACAGAGAGAATAAAGGTGACAAAACACGCACGAAGCGCAGATATTTAATTCTTAATTTAGGTTTGAATCTGATAAATGAGTCTTCGCATTAGACACGAAAACGTACATCTTCCAAGGGATGTTCGAAAGAGGATTGCTGATCAGCTAGGAGAAACGTCATCGCCAGTTCCAAGAAAAATGACTGGTAGATATGTCAGGTGTGGGACTGTACTGAAAAAAAAGAGAGGAAAACAAAACATTGTAAGAAGCCAATATGTATGGAGCACTCGATTTTTGTGTACGGAGAATGTGCTGACTTGTAGATGCAATGGTGGTGCGAGCTAATTGATCTCATAATAACTGTTATTTTCTTTTTCTGTTTCATAATTAGAAGATAATATCATTATGTTAATTAATCTAAGAAACGGTAAATTTGTTCGAATTTTGTATGAAAAAATGTTAAACTTCTGAAATTTTTACTTTTTTCTGAGAAAATGTAGACATTTCATTATTTTAAAAAATATATATCGCAAACACAGTATTTTACTTACTCACCTTGTTTAATAGACTCCATTATTAATATTCCAATACTGAACACACGATTATAGTATCAAAATTCGTCATCAGAGTTTCGGGTATCTCATACCCACCTCATAGTTGGTGTAACAATTTCTCACCTCATTCACGCCGTGTTAAACTACCCCACTCTCGGATCTCTGGCAGCGGAACACGTTGAAGGGAACATATTAAATAAAAGGAAGAAGTGGGCAATGACGGAAAAAAAACTAAGGATTCGAACATGGAACGTTTGCACAATGCTTCTAGCAGAGAAACTACTAAATGCAAAACAGGAGATCAAAAGGAACTAATTAGAAGCGCTTGGTATGTATGATATGAGGTGAAGAGGGAACGGGGTAGTAGAAAGTGGAGATCATGAGCACTTGTACTCAGAAGAAATCAAGAATGTTGTATAGGTCGTAAGAATACTTACAGGGAAAAAATTGAAAAATAAGGTAAAGATGGGGAATAAGTTGACAGAAGTTTGACAAGGATACGTATTCAAATTAGAAAGAAAGATGTGAATACCACCAAGAAGTCAAAGATTAGGAGGATGGAGAATATTATGAGAAGGTTGAAGAACTTATCGCTGTGGGGGAATAAAAAACAAATGTAGCTGACGAAAGAGCGCTCGCCGTCCTCTATAATAAAAAAAGTGAGGGAAGAACGTATTGATCAAGATATAACTCCATCTCACTTCCTCAAAGAACCAATCTACCCGAATTGGTAAGGTTGCCGTTGGCTCAAAGAAAGGAATGTGGATTCGACTCCCGCTCCGGCTACTGAATTTTATTCAACAGCACGATTCTGAAATAAATCTCATTCATAAATTTACGACTCAAAAATTCAAATGTTCAAATGTTTGTAAGTCTTATGGGACTTAACTACGGGGTCATCAGTCCCTAAACTTACAAACTACTTATGAACTACTTACGAACTAGGACGGCACAAATATCCATGCCCGAGGGGGGATTCGAACCCCCGACCGTAGTGACCGTGCAGACCGTGACTGAAGCGCCTCAGTCACCTCGGCCACCGCGGCCGGCATTTACGACTCCTAATGTCAACAAATGGTGTCTGTCCTTTTGGAAATGTTATGTCCGAAAGAACAGAAGCCATAATTGTTTAACTTGTATTTTAAAGAAATGTTTGGAAAATTCGTAGGCGTAGGCCTATGTATAAGTGAGAAGAGAATAGAATGCGAGAAATTTGCCGATAACATTGTATTAGTAGCAGAAAGTAGGCAAACTGCAAATAACCTACACAAAGGTTTGAATAAAGCTTGCAGAATGAAATTTTCACTCTGCAACGGAGTGTATACAGATTTGAAACTTCCTGGTAAATGTGTCACGATCGGGATTCGAGCACAGTATCTTTGCCTTTCGCGGGCAAGTGCTCTACCGACTGAGTTTCCTTGCCACACAGCTTTACCTCTTGCAGTACCTCACCTACAACCTTCTAAACTTCATAGCTATCCTGCCAAACTTGCAGCACTAGCACTACTGGAAGAAAGGATATTTGTGAGACAAGGCCCAGGTTCGCATGATAATTTCTTTGAATGGGGAAATAAAACCACAGTCTAACATACACAGTCGCGACACTCGCTGCTCTGAAAGTTGTTACCAACTGACAGTTGCAACGGCACTAGCGCTCCTAGTGGTGGGCAAGGAGCCGTAAGAGAAATGTTTGTTTGTAATTACTTTTCTACGTAATTAACCAAATGGTTTCTGTAATTTTTGCGTTCCAAACATCAGTAAAATATCGAGAGACATAATTAATGGTGAATAAGTGTAAAAAAAAAAAAAAAAAAAAAAAAAAAAAAAAAAAAAAAAAAAAAGCAAGCATAATTTCCCTGATTCAGTAATAAAAACAACTGATTCTTGAGGTAATACCCGGGAATATGTATGTGTATATGTGTATATTTGTAGCCTACTCCGCTGAGAGAATATAAGCAAACGAGAAACATTAATTCCTGTTGTGACCTGTTCCTAAATGACGTGAACTTTCTTTGACGAATAAAACTTCGATGTGAATTTTTCGAATATTTTTATACTTCACTCGTCTTTCTTATCAACCCATATACATTTGAGTATAATTACTTTTGATTATAAAACGAATGTCGTGAAGATTCTTGCCATTTGTGGTTCAAATGTAGTGACAGTTGCGGAACTGTTTTCTGCTTTGTTGGGAAACTGTGTCTTCTCTTTCGGAGTTTTATCCGCGCGTTAGTTAGGTTTTCCCTTCAGCTACAGTTGTAGTGGCTGATCTGGAACATTTAATGATGTAGGGATTGCATTCCATATATGTTTCTTATGTTCAACAGTAACTGATTTAGATAAGATTGTATTCAAGAAATCCTGACGTTTCTGAGTAGAAAACAGACGTCTTTCAGTAGAATGTCTTGTCTTCTGTTGTTTATTAGCAACAGAAACTGAAATTCTTGATTAAGAAGTCGTAGATTTCAAGATAGTCTAAATTAACTGTCCTGCAAAGTACCGTTTCATACCCTCCAATGGTTCTTAGAAAACCTCATAAAGACAAATGTAGTAATTTTCTGGTTATTACCTATTTATGCGGCACTACATACCTTTCCTATTGTAAAAAGTATGTTGAAATCAATTTAAATGACACTATTCACACACATCCGATATCGTATTCAGAAATGTACTTCGACAGCCACTTGGAGCGCTACTGTCGTGGCGTGTAACAAAAAGCAGTGGAAGTGTCGTGACTGTATGTGTTAGATTGTTTAATCAAACTTTCTGGCTGGACCTTTCCCTTTCACGAGCAAGCGCTCTACCATCTGTGCTATCAGGACATGCGTTTGGGCGCACCCTCAGAGTTTTGAAAATGTTCAAATGTTTGTAAAGCCTATGGGACTTAACTGCGGGGTCATCACTTCCTAAACTTTCAAACTACTTATTGAGGCGCTACGCTGCGTTGCGCGAGGCCGTTCCCCGTCGGGGGTTCGAATTCCCCCCTTGAGCATGGATGTTTGTGCTCTCTTTAGTATAAGTTAGTTCATAAGTAGTTTGAAAGTTTAAGGACTGATGACCACGCAGTTAAGTCCCATAGGCTTTACAAACATTTGAACATTTTCAAAACTCTGAGGATGCGCCCAAACGCATGTCATGGTAGCGCAGATGGTAGAGCGCTTGCTCGTGAAAGGGAAAGGTCAGTTTTAATGAGCCAACACAGATTTAATGAGCCAGAAAGTTTCATTATACGATGTGTTGAATATAGGATGAGTACGGTGACCGGCACGAAAGGAGGTGGCTAATATTGAGTTCGGACTAATTGATATAAGTCAAGTAAGAGAATTTAAATATCCTGGAAGTACGATCACTGAAGGCTTGAGGTATCATCAGGAAGTAACAGCAATGGTTTTGCAATACGGTCTTCAAGCTAGCTAACCGTATTACTAGGCGCGTCCAGAAAGTAAGTTCCGTTTGGTAATAAAATGAAATTGTACATAGATACAGAAGAAATTTTTATTGCAGAAAATTCTACAACTCTTAAACTACTTTTCCAAATAACTGCCGAAATTTTGCAGGCATTTGTCATAGCGTGGCACCAGCTTTTGTATACCTTCTTCATAGAAATCTGCCGCCTGTGTCTTCAACCAGTGGCAAACAGTTTCCTTCAGCTCGTCGTCATTGGTGAACTGATGACCGCCAAGGAAAGACTTGAGATGTAAGAACAGATGAAAGTCGCGTGAACCAATTATTCTGTAACCAAAGGTGGACGCCAACCTCGTTCTTCATCGTCCACATCACTACGCCCGCCATTGAACTTTCGGACCCATCGTCTCACCATCGAATCACTCATCGCATTTGGTCCGTAAACGTCGCAAAATTTGCCGATAAATTTCACTTGGTTTCACTTTCTTCGCATTCAGAAACCGAATCACCGACATGATTTCACAGGCGGCGGGATTTTCAGTCAACGCCGACATTTCAAACAAGCACAACAAAGCGTACGTAACTGACAGCGATCTCAAAATGGCGCACATTCTTCTCCTTGATACACATCGTGTACAGCGTATGTGCTGAACTGCAATCGCAGCGCTGCAGCGGAGATAAATTGAAACGGAACTTACTTTCTGGACGCGCCTCGTATTATTAGCGGACTCATATGTGATTTATTTATTTGAATATGGAGTAATTTATTCGTAACTTCCGATAGAACTTTCGTACAGCACGAATCAGCATTTCAACGCATTTGAGCTATTAAAAATTAATGCCTAATTAAATTCAGACATTTTGTGCCGCTTCTGTGAACACACTTCTTTAACCTCATCAGTGTTAAGGAAGTTCTTACATTATTTAAGCCCAGGAACGTAATTAATTATTTACGAGGTTTCCGAGCCGCCTCACGTCCCAACTTCACTGAATCCACCGTCGGACTCATGTTCCACCATCGTTTAGCGTTTTCTCTCAGCAGCTGGCAATAACAGCAGCTTAATTCAAATAGCAGAATGTACAAAATATGGGAAACCGAAAGTACCAGACTGGTGACATCATCGGTTCATAGACATACAAACTATTTAAAATAACTTACGCTAAAGAGGACACACACACACACACACACACACACACACACACACACACACACCAGTTCACGAGAGAGGACACGAACCTCCGAATGGAGCTACCGCGGAATCCTCGACATGGCACCTCAGACCGCGTGGTCAGTCTCGCACCGCAACTAAACTAACATTTTCTGATTTTCTAGAGTGAATCACAGTTGTAACAGATTATTTCGCGATTCAGTGCATGTAGAATTCAAACTTTTGCAACAACCCTAGGATACCATGTTGGCTCGATTCGATGCTTATCCGAGAGACGTCACCAAAGGAGGGGGGAGGCGGCAAATTAGTAATAAACTTTTGCAATATTAAGAAAATCCGAGGAGTAAATTAATTGTTGTTGCGATCTTCAGTCCTCAGGCTGGTTTGGTGTAGCTCTCCACGCTACCTTGTCCTCCGCAACCATCTTCATCTAAGAATACATACGGAAACCAACATCCTTTCGAATCTACTTACTGTATTTGTCCCTCGGTCTCCCTCTACGATTTTTACCCCTGGTTTCTATTCCTAAGTTGACGATTCCTTGATGTCTCAGAATGTGTCGAATCAACCTATCTCCTCTCTTTCACAGGATATGCCAGAAACTCCTTTTTCCCCATATTTTTTTTAGTACTTCTTCATTAGTTACGTGATCTACCAATCTAATTTTCATCATCCATCTGTAGCACCACAATTCAAAAGCTTCTATCATCTTTTTATCTGAACTCCTTATCGTTCACGTTTCACTCCCATACAAAGCTACGCTCCAGACAAATGCTTTCAGAAAGGATATCCTAACATTTAAACTAATATTGGATGTCAACAAATTTCGATTCTTCCGATCGCTTTTCTTCCCATACCTATTTTGCATTTTATATCTTCTTTACTTCCGCCATCAGAAGTTATCTTGCTACCCAAATAACAAAATTCATCTACTACTTTTATTGTTTCATTACCTAATCTAATTCCTTCAGCATCGCTTGAATTTCTGACACTACTTTCCATTACCGTTGTTTTACTCTTGTTAATGTTCATCTTATAGCTTCCTTTCAAGACACTGTCCATTCCGTTTAATTGCTCTTCCAGGTCTTTTGCTGTCTCTGACAGAATTATTATGTCGTCAGCAAACCGCCATGTTTTTATTTCCTTTCCCTGGACTTTAATTTCCTCTCCAAATTTCTCCCTTGCTCAATGTACAGATTGAACAACGTTGGAAAAAAACGTACATCCCTTTCTTACCCCCTTCCCAACCACTGCGACCATTTGATGACTTTCATATTTGCTGTCTGGTTTTTGTACAAATTGAATATAACACTTCGCTCCCTATATTTTACCGCTGCTGCTTCTGAATTTGAAAGAGTGTATTCCAGTCAACATTGTCAAAAGCTTTCTCCAGATCCAAAATAAAAATAAATAATAAATAAATAAATCCAAATTTATCTTCCCCAAGGTCAGATTCCACCAGTTTTTCCATTCGTCTGTAAATGATTCGGGCTAGTATTTTGCAGCCATGACGTACTAAACTGACAGTTCTGTAATTTTCACATTTGTCCGCACTTGCTTTCTTAGGAATTGGAATCAGTATATTCTTCTTGAAGTCTGAGGGTTTTTCCCTGTCTCATAGATCTAGCCTACTAGGTGGAAAATTGTTCATTGGCTCTCCTAACGATAATGTCAGCGGCCTTGTTACTGCCTTCAAGTGTGTTCCCTTTGTACACGCCTTTTATATTTTCCATGCATGTTAAAGATTGTCCTTTTTTGCTTAGTACTGGTTCTTAATATTCATACCGCTTCTTTTCTTATCAACAAATGACTGTTTTATTTTCATGTAGGCATAATCTATGTTTCCCCTAGTTATACATTTCTCCTCAGACCACTCCTGCTTACCCAATCCGTACTTCCTGGAAACCTCAATTTTCAGACGTCTGTACTCCATTTTGCCTGCTTCAGTTGATGTATTTTTATATTTTCTCCTTTCATCAAATAAGTTCAGTATCTCCTGCTTTATCTAAGGATTTGAATTAGGCCTTGTCCTTCTGCCTATATGAACCTCTGCGACCTTCATCTCATTCTTCTTCCATTGTATTACTTTCCCCCGCTTCAGATAATCCTGTCCTAATGCTCCGTATAAACTCTCAGCCACCGCTTGTTCCTTCAGATTGTCCATATTCCATCTTAATTGTCTACCTTTTTATAGACTCTTAAATTTCAATCTACATATTATAAACACTAAGTTAGGGTCAGAGACTAATGTGTCCCTGGATATGATTTACAGTTTAAAACCTGGTTTCTAAACCTTTGATTCCATTATAAATTCAATCTGGTACCTCCCAGTGTCTCATGGTCTCTTCCACGTATATAACTTTGTTTCATGATGATTAAACCAAGTGTTTGTGATTATTAAATTCTAACAGGCGACCTCGTCTTTCATTCCTTTTCTCCAGTCTATATTTACTTACTACATTTACTACTCTTTCCTTTCCTACTACCGAGTTCCAGTTCCCCATCACAATTACGTTTTCTTCTCCTTTAACGGTCTGAATAATTTCTTCGATCTCCTCATACATTTCTTCGATCTCCTCATACATTTCTTCGATCTCCTCATACATTTCTTCGATCTCCTCATACATTTTTCCGATCTCCTCATTATCGGCGGAGCTAGGTGGTATATAAAGCTGTACGTCAGTGGTCGGTGTTGGCTTCGTATCTATCTTTTCTACTATAATACGTTCACTATGCTGTTCATAGTAAATTACCAGCATTCGTATTTACTTTTTCATTATCAGACCTACTCCTGCGTTACCACCTGACCATAAATCCTGTTCATCCTGCCACTGAACTTCACTAATCCCCGCCAAACCTAACTTTAACCTATCCATTACTCTTTTCAAACTTTCTAATTTACCTACCCGATTAAGGGTTAGAACATTCCACGCTCCGATCAGTAGATTGCCTGTTTCGTTTTTCTTGATGACAACAACGTACTGAGTAGTCCCCGCCAGGAGATACGAATGGGGAGACTATTTTACTTCCGGAATATTTTACCCGAGAGGATGCCATCATGCTATATTCATACAATAGAGATGCATGTCTTCGGAGCAATTAAGGACTGTAGTATCCCCTTACTTTCAACCGTTCACAGTAACTGCATGGAAAATCCATGCCAGCTCAACCATCCAGACTGTTGCCCCTGAAACTACTGAAAAGGCTGCTGCCCCTCGTCAGGACCCACACGTTTGTCTGGCCTCTCCACAGATACCAGATATGGCTATCTATATCGGCGAGGCACGTAAGCCACCCCACCTCTTAAATTATGGGATTATGGGCTATTAAAGATTGTCTTCTTGCTGACTAATTTTGTTGTTGTCCAGTTCCTTCAGGGTTGCATAGCCCTTTATACTTTCGAGCTGCAGGAACTGAGTTTTCGCGTGTCAATTTTGGAGCAAATGTAGTTACTAAGTTTTACTGAATCAAAAAATATGGCTTTTATCTTCGCTTAACTCACCGAGGGCCGTAACGGGTTAGTTGTGTACGTATTAAATGTGCAGCAGTTACTTACATGAAATATCTGGGGGTAGACATAATGGGCGATATGAAATGGAAGGAACATATAAAACTGATCGTGGGTAAGACAGATGCCAGACTGTAATTCTTGGGAAGAATTCTCAAAAAGTCTAGTCAACAAACTAATTAAGTTACGAAACTTTAGTTCGGCCAGAGGTTGAGTATTGCTGTACAGGGTGGTAACCGTACCATTTAGGTTTAATGCAAGATATAGAGAAGATGCAGTACCCTTCATTACGGGTCATGTAGTAAGCGTGGATGCATGAGTGGTAGGATTCGCAAAAATACATAAGAGGGGTGTTTGAGACCCTACCCAGTGACCTTTATTTTAGTACAAAATACAATAGCATAAATCACTTAAAATTTATTTTGAGAAAACTGTAAACATGTATATTTACTTGCAGTACAAGATGAATTCAGTTCATTACAAGAGACACTCATTACAAATAATTACACTGTGCTCTTTGCAAATGTTTGAGTTGCATTTACTGCATGTTTGAGTGATTATTTTGTCCAATCGTCAAACTTCTTTTTGGAGATATTGCAGTCTGCAGTTTGCGGCTGTTGTTGGGGAACTCCGCAACGTGCTATGGTTTGTAGAACATTCTTTTGAAGGCGTGCATTGTTGACTATTTTCCATGTCAGGAAAATACTTTAGAAAATAGAGAAAAATACTTCTTTTATCGGATCTGCCTTCCTTAAAGTTGGGTTGTTGTTCTGCAAATAAACACAGGGCGTTTATGGCTGCTACATCCATAATGTTTGTCCATAAGACGAATGGTCATCATCTCTGAGGACAATCAGTCTCTGAAGCACTGTCATCTTCTTCATCAAACAGAACTTCAAGCCATTCGGAAATGGCTGATTCGAAATTTCTATGATGATGATGAAATTTAAGATGATGTCCAACTTCGAACAGATGCTGAAAGTAAAGAATGAAAGTTTTTATTTCACTATTTTATTTTTTGTATAATTATTCTATTTGTGAAGCTAAACTTACGCTCATATGAAACCACTCCAGCGTAAAGACAGAGACGTACATACCTTTCAAAAGAAGATTCAGTTGCAGAGTCCGCAGTGTTTCATACTCCTCAATAATGACCATAATAGCGGCCTAGCTCTAATTGTTGTGAGTAATGTTGCCAATATAACATGCCATTGAAAGGTAAGTAAACCATTCGAAAATACCTTGTTCACTAAGGGGTATGAAAGAATCCTGTCATGCATTAGACGTGTAATATCACAAAATTAATGAAGAAAGGTAAATAATTATATTTCCACCAAATGAAGTTTTGTCCATAGAAAGATAACAGTATTTTGATGGATTACATAGAAACTAATGAAACTTAATCGACTTTATAGGAAATTTATGGATTAAATGAAAGATTGCCGGGTCCAAAAGACCTCTGTTATGCATCCAAGGGTTAATAAGGTGATTAGGAAAATTCCGTTGCAAACACTGCAAGGGATACGTTCTGCATCGCGGTACCACAGACATGTCTGTGCTCAGCACAGTTTTATGTGAAAGTTCCGAGAGCGCACGTTTTATGAAGAGTCAACCAATATGTTGCTTCCTCCTACGTACATCTCAAGAAGCGACCACAAGGATAAGATTAGGGGCCACACGGAGGCATCCTATCCGCGAACCATGTGCAACTGCAATACGAGGATGTGACAAGGGTACGCAAAGTATGGTGGTATCCGGAGAATGGACGTAGATGTAGATTTAGAAGTAGAGAAAAAGCTTTGGTGTATTTGTTTGTGCATTACGTAACGTTTTCGATAGAAACAACACAGTTTCTCTGTCAGATGTAAAGATACATCCTGCAACGCACGGATTTCACTAACAGATGGAGGAAAGAAAACTTTTATTTTTTATTTTTTTTATTTTTATTTTTTTATTTTCGGAATATGGCAAGAGAGATAATGGGAGAATTGAGTACAAATGCAAAGGAATCTATTCGGAACGATTTTCTACAGTTCTATTCCAATTTTGTAGGCTATTTCGTACCATTATATGATTTCTCAGAATAATACATCCTTTCCAAATATACTGTTTTTATGCTTAAAATCACCAATAAATTATAACCATTTCCGAAAAGCTAAAGAACTTTAAAGGACCGATCAACTACACATCGACTCCTTATACGAAGAATTTCCAATAACTAAAAGAAAACTGGACGTGGCACGATGTTTGATGACAAAAATGAAGGTACCATTGAGAAATGTAAGAAAACCTTAAAATGTTTTTCATAAGACTTGTCACATGCTATGCTTCATAGAAGGGATTTTTTTCACAGATGGCATAAAAATGGATCAATATACGAAATAAATTTACCCTTAATTTGATGGAAAGTGATTTGTCTTTTTCAACTATTATTAGAATTGCTTCGTTTTGTTTGTAAACGTGTACAGCAAAAAAGCACTTTCTTAATTAAGGAATAACAAAGACCAAAAAAACAAAAAATAATTTGGTTATTCAGTTGTCCCTGGGAAACACATAAAATCCTCCCTTTTTTATGGAAATTAACATTTCTCCTTACGGGATAAAAAGAAATCTGGCAACTATAGCGTACTTATAGTTTATGTTCTTTGCCAAGCCCTTTGCAACAAAAAGAAAAACCCAAAAGACGAACGCCTGTCACATATCGAGTGAAAGAGCGCGGTGGCAAGTTGGCAGGCATACAATTAAAATAATAATAACACACGCACATGCATACCCAGTGGTAGAAGACGCACCAATTACTGTCAAAAATAAAAGACAGAAGCATCAAGCAACATCAAAACAAAGCAGACGAAATGGTGAGGTACTGACTGCTTTCAGAGCTGAATTATGTAGATATATTTAGTATCCTTGGAGTGCCAAGGTATGTTCGCCAGACAAATTTAAAGAATAATGAAGAACGTAGAAAACAGTGACCATAATAGCTAATACTATATATAATAATACAAAGTCAAAACAGAAATGTTCGAGTTCAAAGAAATAAATAAGGGTAACACAGGTAACACAAACTGACCACTAAAGATGCTTTAAGGTAATACTAAACGCGTCTGGTCCAATGGTTTGCGGAAGACTTAATTACCCTGCGTAATTGCGACTGCCGAAAAAGAGGCTAAAAACTGAGAAACACGTCTATAAATTGTTTTTACATTACTCGTGATTTAATTTTGCATTATATTTTAGGAAAAATAATTTAAAATTGTTACGAATAGATATGTTTTAAAGCAAATCTTAAATTGCGTTTAATTATTTGCAAGCCTCTTATCGTAATGCGCCAAGTAAACCGATAAACAGATGGAGCAACTTCGGTGTGCTGCCCTGCCATCTAGCGCCGCTTCCAGAACTACTACTGTTTGCGGCTTCTGCCAACAGATCGCGCTCACGGTGTTAGCTGTACACACGCGCTGCGCGTTAAAGCTATTTCCCATTTGAACGAAATTACGAGGATAACGAAAAACGTTAAAAGTGTTGTTAATGAACAGTGCTAATAAGCGATGTTCCCACTCCTGTGGAGTTACATTTGCCGCTTATTTTTAAGCAGCAGTGAACAGCCTTACAAAATCGCTGGGAAGTTAATTCATCCTTTAGCATTCAGTTGTGATTAGATTAAGGTTTTATGCATCGCATTGTATTAAGAAGTGCAGGTTAAAAGCTACTGTCGTTTCGTAATGTTATTGCTTGATACTCGAGGAAATAAGAGACCTCATAAAGTCACATACTATCACGTTTCAGTAATTGCAAGCAACACCAAACACGGGATATTCAAAATGAAAATTAAGGCTACTTCTTTTTCATATTGGTAACGATTTTCCTATTCTGCTAATCAAACGATGCTGCCTGAACAAGTCTACAGGAAAAACTGAACGTGACACAGATATGTCTTATTTGTCATCTTTTCTAGGATGGCAGTTAGTACGAAAAATTATCTATTCATGATTTGCAAATTTTACTGATCAAAATAAGAATGAAAATTAATTGAAATAACAATGTAATTTTTATATTTATTAATATTAGGTGCACGCAATTATCTGCGAATAACATATATTGAGTGGGTAGCCAGTATATATTCCCACACTCTACGACATTTGCTCATCGCGCCTAGTTATTATGGTTAGATTAAGTTCTTGGTAGTAGCGCATAAGAAGCATAGTTAGCGATATTCTTCATAGTATCACTATATTAGTAAGTGAACATGTATTTGTTATATTAATTATATTTCTTACATTAGTTATACAAGATGGCGAATGAAACATATATTTCGAACGATGCTTAGCCGTAGGTATGCACAATACAAAAATCGTGTATACATAACCGATAACAGTTGAAAAAGGACTTACAAGTTCGGTATCTATTACTCTTACTTTACTGTTCCTATTATGCATTAATTCTCCAACTAATAAAAAGCGAACATCGAAAACTGCAGTGCTATCAACGCACTAAAGTAACCATGCTTACATTGCGTCCACATATTTTTACCAAAGCTGGCACCAACATTGGCCAATATTTTTGCGACGCCGCCCAACCTTTGGAGCCAACATTCAGTTCAATCCGTCGAGAGCCAACGTAAACATACCTATTGGCCCCACGCCCTTTGATGTTTGGTAAAAATACCGACAAGCAATGGAGCCGTACCGACGTTGCAGCCAACATTTGTACCAATGCTATTTCACCGATCCATATATTTGTCGTATGCTCGTCCAGAAAGCTGTTTATGCAGTCATTTGTTCTTCGACGCCGTCTGCGTGTGTAACTATTAAAGAACAATTTAAACATAAACGTATCTAAACTACGATCCCACTAAGCCTGGGACACACATTGTAAGCAACGTTCCCACCAAAACTAGTGAACTGAAAATGTTAAATGTTCAAATGTTTGTAGAGTTTATGGGACTTCACTGTGGGGTCATCAGCTCTTCAGTCCCTAAACTTACAAACTACATCCATGCCAGAGGAGGGATTAGAAACCCCCGACCGCAGCGGCCGTGCAGACCGTGACTGGCACGCCGCAGACCGCTCGGTCACTGTGGCCGGCTGAAAATGTTATTGGTTTTTAAATATCCATTAACACTAATGAGGACTATGATATTAAGTCAATGATTTCACATTGGTTACAGTACAACCTCATCTGCTTCTGGTGATTACAACAGCACCACACTGTAAAAATATTCAGCCTTAGGAAATGTAACAATCTTCTAATATATAAAGCAGAGTGTCCGTATGTTTGTACGTGTTACATACAAATCTACAGTTTTGTTCCAATCTTTATGAAATTTTGTACACGTAAGCGTCAATCCATTTGGACGGTCGCTGTAAGTGTAAGAATCACATACGATATATAGTTCACGAGATATGACGTCATAAACAATGAGATTTTGGGGCAATGCAGCTCATTTTCTCCTAAACCATTGGACCAATTTCAATCAAATTTGGTACACACATTCCTTACCGTGCGGTAACAATTGCTGCATGGTTAAGAATAACATACGGCACATGGTTCAAAAGATATTACGTCATAACCAATAGAAATCGCAAAAAATGCCATATAATGCGGCGAGACTTTCGAAATACACTGTATGAGAATGACAGTACTTAAAACTACGGCTCTCGGTATGACTTAATAAGAACAAGTCTTCTGGTCCGGATTGTATACCCATTAGATTTCTATCTGATTATGCTGAAGCGATAGCTCATTACTTAACAGTCATATACAACCGCTCACTCATAGAAGGATCTGTACCAAAAGATTGGAAAGTTGCACAGGTCACACCTATATTCAAGAAAGGCAGTAGGAGTAACCCACTAAACTACAGGCCTATTTCATTGACGTCAATTTGCAGCAGCGTTTTGGAACATATCCTGTATTCAAATATTATGAATTATCTCGAACAGAATGATCTATTGACCCAAGGTCAACACGGATTTAGAAAATATCGTTCATGCGAAACACAACTAGCTCTATATTCACACGAAGTGATGGGTGCTATCGACAAAGGTTCGCAAATCGATTCCGTATTTCTTGATTTCCAGAAAGCTTTTGACACCGTACCTCACAAACGGCTTTTAATCAAATTGCGTGGTTATGGTATATCGCCCAAATTTGCAGTTGGATAGGGGATTTCTTGTCAGAGAGGACACAGTTCGTAGTAATCGATGGTAAGGCATCGACTAAAACAGAGGTGATATCGGGCGTTCCACAAGGTAGTGTTATTGGTCCTCTGCTATTCCTTATTTACATAAACGATTTAGGGGAAAATCTAAGTAGCTCTCTTAGGTTGTTTGCAGATGACGCCGTCATTTACCGTCTAGTAAAATCATCTGAAGATCAAAACCAACTGCAGAACGATCTGAATAAGATATCAGTATGGTGTAAAAATTGGCAATTGACTCTAAATAATGAGAAGTGTGAAGTCGTCCACATGAGTACGAAAAGAAATCCTTTAAACTTTGTTTACAACATAAATCAATCAAAACTGAACGCCGTAAACTCCACAAAATACCTAGGAATCACTATTACTTCAGACTTAAACTGGAAAGAACACGTAGATAATATCGTGGGAAAGGCGAACCAGAGACTGCGTTTTATTGGCAGAATCCTTAAAAGATGCAACAGAACTACTAAAGAAACTGCATACACTGCGCTTGTCCGTCCATTTTTGGAGTATTGCAGCCCAGTGTGGGATCCTTATCAGGTGGGTTTGACGGAGGAGATCGAAAGAGTCCAAAGAAGGGCAGCTCGTTTCGTATTGTCACGATACAGGGGAGACAGCGTTACGGAAATGATACAGGATCTGGGATGGGAATCATTACAACAACGGCGCTTATCGCTGAGGCGTGGGTTACTTGCGAAACTCCAATCGCCAACATTCTCCTCCGAATGCGAAAATATATTGTTGACTCCCACTTACATAGGTAGAAATGATCATCAGAATAAAATAAGAGAAATCAGAGCTCGAACAGAGAGATTCAGGTGTTCTTTCTTCCCTCGCGCTATTCGAGAATGGAATGGGAGATAAATAGTATAATTGTGGTTCGATGAACCCTCTGCCAGGCACTTAAATGTGATTTGCAGAGTATCCCATGTAGATGTAGATGTAGATGTAGATGTAGACGTTACAATTTATAATTTCTACACTACAAATTGTAGCCGTAGGAAATTTTACAGACAGTATATACGTATATAGTTAAGTGTGCCTTCTAAATTGTATCAAAGTACGACACGTAGTTCATGAGATATGAACACATAAGCAGTAACGTTCACGGAAACCCGCCCCATCACGAATGAGGTTTTAATCTGTTACTGCCGGCCGCGGTGGCCGAGGGGACTGAGGCGCTCCAGTCATGGTCTGCACGCCCACTACGGTCGGGGGTTCGAATCCCCCCTCGGGCATGGATATTTGTGCCGTCCGTAGTGTTAGCTAGTTCGTAAGTAGTTTGTAAGTTTAGGGACTGATAACCCCGTAGTTAAGTCCCATAAGCTATACAAACATTTGAACATTGAATCTGTTACTTCTTTACAATGAACTCTGTTTGCAATGGATTTTACCGACGTACTGCACTTATACAAATGAATGTCTAACTGCAAAGTTATGCAATTGTACAACATATAATTCAATAAATATGAGATCGTATGTACTGCGATGGGTAAATACCTGTCGCATCATGCAACACGTATTCCAGTCAGCCTCAGGAAATCCCTGGAAAGCCGACAGCAGCAGAGATGCCCGCTGGGGACAATAACTATTGTTTACAGCAAAGTTGCGAATTAAATGAAAATATAAATGTTACATGTCAATTATATTTTGATTACTATCATTCTTTGTTTGGTTGCTGTATTTAAAATTTAGTGTATTATGCAAGACAGCCTTATTTCTGAATTTTCTCCATAAATATAACACGTTTTTATAAAAAAAAAGGGAGATGTATAGAGAGAGAAGGGATAGGAGTACTTTGAGTCAAATGGATTCATACGTGAGTGCAAGAAGGGTTTCCACATGGGAACTGCACGTAGAAGCGAACCTCCGCTTAATGATAGTTTTCAGCTAGTAAGAATATGTTGGTAGAGCAAGGAAACACGGTCACTGATCTGAATCTTGTGAGATGCGTTACAATTTAAAGGTATATGTTTATATGCAACATCCACATCATAAGAAAATCACAGTTCAGGAAAGGGGAAAAAGCCCTCCCTGCCAAGAATCACGAACTTTGACGAGGTTCGGAGGCTTATGTCTCCTTGCCGAAGCCATATGGAGTCAATTGCAGAGTCATAAACCTTTATTATGCAGCTTTTGAATGTTACAAAAGTGTAGGCCTACTTATAAATTCTCGTGTTGACCGTTATAGTTAGCGACAAGTAAGACGGCGCTTCCGGCCATAGAGGCGGTGCGATAGGGGAAGCGTGGAGGGGAGGAGCTGTGACAGACCGCCCAACGAGTAGCACTCAGTCATTATGTTTGGATATATCTAACTTGATAAACTTCTCCGCTCCGCAAACACTGACCTTGCCAATGCACAAAATTGTTACACTCTTTTCTTTTATTAATTGCAGTAGCATTATATCTATGTAGACAGGTGATGTTGATAGGGATGCCTTGTCTGTATAAATCTGTAATTTGGAAAAATCAGGTTAAACAGCTGTGAAGCTCGGCAATTCATAAAACATGGCAGCTAATTCATAAACAACACATAATGCGATTCACCATTGTCAGTATTAAATAAATGGTATTATTTTATTGCAATAAAGAAAAATGAATATAATAAATGATGTTCCTTTAATGTTGTAGACTGAAAGATCTTATTATTGCATTATTCATAACACAAATGTTGAAACGCAAGTCCGAGTTGATGGATGCATTGATGTCAAGTGCCCCTTGGTATTAGCGTGGACACGTCTTAACATTTCTCCACATATAAGCGTATTTGTTCTATTAACGTACCTGAATTTTTACGGTTCAAATTCACTTGGATACATTTCCTTAAGAAAAAAAGACAATGGCGATAAAACAGGCGAGGTCACTAGCTATAGAATGTAATAACCACGATCTAATGAACTTACGGAGTACACACTATTGAGATAATTCCTAACCTCTCTACAATAATGGGATGCTGCACCATTGTGTTGAAACCGGTCCCTCACAGGTAACTGTAGCGGGATGTCTTCTTGGAGATGCCCAAGATTCAGCAAATTCTGTAGAAACAGTAAATTCAGACGACTCGTTAGTCTGAAAGGCAATAACGAGGTTTTCTATAATGCCGCACAACAGTAACGTAATAAGGGGGATGGGCAAGACCCCCAGAAACGATGAATATAAAAGCCACAATAAAGATATATAAAAAAAAGACAAAAGTAAGTACGGTACCATTATTTTTTATTTTATTTCGTAAACCAGATCAACGATTGTATCTCTCTCTGAAAACGCCATAACGAAGCTTGAATCGGAACATCCGGTAACTTCTTCTTAGGCCACAATATTTTTACTCTTGACACCCCCCCCCCTCCGCTCTTCGAAACTGTATGCTATATTGGCCACAGCCGCACAACCAGGTGATTCCTTATGACGTGGTCGTAACCAGTGAGAATTCGTCTATTAACAGCTAAGTCATTGGTAAAGTAGCATTCATCTTCTTATAAAATCTTTCTGACGAGATCAAGATTTACATATTTTTGCCGACCGATACCCGATTTTGTAAATCGTTTCCATACAGCTGTGGGTGCAGATACAGCTTAAAGGGATGCCATTTTTGTTGCTTCAGATTCCTTTGTACCGATCTATACTTCCATGTCTGATACAGCTCATTTTTGATATAATTACGAAGGTAAGTAGGTATTAATGGGTAAGATCCTACTACTTATGTAATAATGTTAACAGTGACACGTAGAAATAACACTACACAAGAAATTAAATAGCACGATAAGACATTTATTACACTATTTTGTACGTGCACATTATTTTCATGCAGGATTTGCTTACGTGGTACCTGGGAAGCTCCCTTGGTTCTGAAAATTATCTCTTTACATCTACAAACATAAGAAGAAGGTAGACGCCGCGCTGGATAACGTTGTGAATACGGCCACACGGCCTAAGCTGCATTATGGTGCGTATCCCCATAGATCATTATCAAATCTGTGTAGTTTTCCCTGAAGTACATTTCAGTGCATGACCTGTCCAATTCCAAGACTCAAACAGATGGTGGCACGGCTCATATGGAAGCCCTTCTTGCACTCACATATGAATCCATTTGAAATCGGACGTAAAATAAGAAAACTTACCTCGTATCTTTTTAAATAATTAATGTCTACATGAGCCCATTAATGTAAAAGGAAACAACTATCATGTAATTATACCTTAAATATTACTATTTTTCGATTTGAAATGCGATGAAGCTAGCGTTAATTTCCGAACGCGACACGTTGTGTCATATGTAACCAGTGATCTCTATATAACCTGGATGTTGAACTACACAGCTGTGCTTGCCAGCCAAAGATGTTCACATTCTATTTCTTGACTAATTACAACATGGCCGCTATGAAGTATTAGAAGAAAACGAAAAGGAAATATGTTTCGATTCCGTACTCACGTGAGTCCGTTAGTTCATATATTGACATAAATTTCAAATCCAGAGGTAATCTAGCAATTATTTGTCATGTATTAACTGATGTAAATTCGTTTGTCTAGTTACAACATGGCGGACAATGCAAATTCGTGTGCAAAACATATGAATGTGCAGGCACGCTACAGTTCTATGCTCAGACACCAGAGTTGTACATCCAGGTTATATAGAGATCACTGTGTGTAAATCAAGAGCCTCACACGAGGTTTCCTTAAATTACTGTTAATACGTTCGAAGCAGAATATCTAAAGTTGACAAAGGTACATAACGAAAATATGACAATTCATTGTTCTAAAACCTTTTCTTCATTTATTAAATAAAAAATCCTTTTTTTCAGAGGAATTAAACTTATGTAGGCCTGAACTTCTTTTTATTACACGTTTGATTACCGTTTCAACCATTATGGAGTCCCTTATCTGCAAGACGGAAAAGAAATTGCAACAAATAAGTAAGCTCCCGCTGTACTTACAAATTACATTGCGAAGACGCCTCGCAACAGCAGCCGTAAGAACTGACTCCTCGCATACAATGCGGTGTAGCGCAGCCCGCAAATTTGGCAGGGTTTCTAGATACGTTTGAGCTTTTTCTACACCTCTCCATTCAAGATACCATAAAACTGTTTACTGATACTACATTTGAATCAAATGCTGAACAATATGGAATACGAAACTTCCTGGCAGATTAAAATTGTGTGCCGGAACCGGGACTAGAACCAGGGACCTTTGCCTTTCGCGGGCAAGCGCACACTCCGCTGCAGAGTGACAGTTTCATTCTGGAAACATCCCTTAGGCTGTGGCTAAGCCATGTCTCCACCATATCCTTTCTTCCAGGAGTGCTACTCTTGCATGTTTGCAGGGGAGCTTCTGTGAAGTTTGGAAAGTAGGAGGCGAGGTACTGACGGAAGTAAAGTTGTGGGGCGGCATCGTGAGTCAGCATAGCACAGTCGGTAGTGCGCTTGCCCGCGGAAGGTAAAGGTCCCAGGTTCGAGTCCCGGTTCCGGCACACAATTTTAATCTGCCAGGAAGTTTCATATCACCGCACACTCCGCTGCAGAGTGAAAGTTTCATTCTGGATTATGGAATACATTTTATTCCATTTTAAAATGCATTTCACAAAGGGTGACAAATGATGAAATGTACATGAAATTTAAATTCTAAAATACCGCATAAATACCACGTGAATCTATACAATAGTGCCTTCATTTTGTAATTTATTCGAAAATTTTACTTTGAATAATTTCCGGGCTATTAGTGTCATAATCGTGTGATTTTATGAAATTACGTTACTTTAGCTCCTCGAAAACAACCGGAAGCGTTTGCGCGTCACAGTTGCGAGTCTGTCAAAGATAATAACTTAACGACCACTTTCTGTGACACAAAAATAAAACCCCATAAAAGTGCAAAGATTTCTGCTGGCCATTTCAAACTGAATGGCCCGAATGCGGAGAACATTAAACATGCCGTGCGTAGGCCACCTGGAATATAATTGTAATTCGAATTATTGTTTGAAAAGAAGTTCTGTGAAGATTCCCTTAGGTTTGTTGACGTATACAGTACAGCGAGCGAGTGGCGACGCAGACACAAGGGACAAAGACGCCGTTAACCAGTGAAGGCGCCACACAGTCAAAGACACTTCTGGCACTGTTGTTTTCAATACGGATATCGAGACATTAAAAGTTGCAGGTACAATTTGAAAATTATTGTTGAACAGTGGTTTCGTCGTTCAGTCGCTCTCGATCAGCCATGGATAACAGAAAAAGGAAAAGTTACACGCTAGATTAGAAATAAAAATTCATACGAGAGGTGGATACTTAAGCTCAAAAAAACAAAATCTTAAATTGCTTCAGATTCAGGAGTTGCCTGAACCGCTCTATGTACCATTATCCGCAAAGAGAATAGTATTTTAACAAATTGTTAAAATCCCAAAAGTCAGCTACAAGGGAGATAACTAAATTTGCAAAAGGGACTTCTTACATAATTATAGCAAGCAACAAAAGCGATCAGTAGCGACATATTGAAAGGAAAGGCGACTGGTTTAGATAAGAGTATGAACACCACTGCTGATTTCAAGTGTTTGTCAGGATGGTTACCAGGAATTAAACATGGAGAACATATTGTAAAATGTAAACTTTCACGGCCGGAATGGTCAAAATAGTAAAAATTCCCGGGCTATTATGCCGTGGTCTAGTGGATTTATTGTAGAAACCCAACGTTTCGTTCCCGACTGCGGAGGACATTCTCAAGGGGGATCGTGGCACTTTGAATGTCCGATACACACCCTGGCTCGCTACTGACTGACGGGTACCATGTTTGCCCTTTTCGCAACGCCATCTGGAAACAGCGGCACCACAACTGCAGGGACTACTCTAGTCCGCCTCCAGTCAGTCAGCGAATTTTAACTTACCCGTACAATGCTGGCGTAGTTCAAAAATGTTCAAATGTTTGTATAACTTATGGGACTTAACTACGACTTCATCAGTGCCTAAACTTACAAACTACTTATGAGATAGCTAACACTAAGGACGGCACAAATATCCATGCCCGAGGGGGGATTAGAACACCCGACCGTAGTGGCCGTGCAGACCGTGACTGGCGCGCCGCAGTCCCCTCTGCCACCGCAGTCGACGCTGGCGTAGTGCCCCTGATACTATTCTCATTACTCCTGGTATTTCGCGTATTAGAGCTATGTTGTTGTTGCGCTCTTCAATCCGCAGACTGGTTTGATGAAGCTCTCCACGGTACCCTGTCCTGTGCAAGTCTCTTCATCTGAGAATACGTTAGGCAACCTACATCCTTTTGAATCTGCTTACTATATTCGTCCCTTGGTCTCCCTCTACGATTTTTACCCCGCACGCTTCCTTCTAATGCTAAGTTGACAATTCCTTGATGTCTCAGTATGTGTCCTACCAATCTATCCCTTCTCTTAGTCAAGATATGCCGGAAACCTCTTTTCTTCCCAATTCGGTTAAGCACCTCATTTGTTACGTGATCTACCCATCCAATTTTCATCATTCGTCTGCAGCACCACATTTCAAAAGCTTCTATTATCTTTTTATCTGAATTCGTTATCGTCCACGTTTCACTCCTATACAGCGCTACACTCCAGACAAATGCTTTCAGAAAGAACTTACTAACATTTTAATTAATATTGGATGTTAACAAGTTTCGCTTCTTTAGAAACGCATTTCTTCCCATAGCTATTCTGCATTTTATATCTTCTTTACTTCGGCCATCAGAAGTTATCTTGCTACCAAAATAACAAAATTCATCTACTACTTTTATTGTCTCATTACCTAATCTAATTCCTTCAGCATCGCCTGATTTTATGACATTGCATTCCATTACCTTCGTTTTACTCTTGTTAATGTTCATCTTATATCTTCCTAACAAGACACTGTCCATCCCATTCAATTGCTCTTCCAGATCTATTGCCGTCTCTGACAGAATTACTATGTCATCAGCAAACCACGATGTTTTAATTTCTTCTCACTGCACTTTAATGACCTCTCCAAAGTTTTTGTATAGGTTGAATATAACTCTTCGCTCCCTATATTTCACCCCTGATACCTTCAGAATTTGGAAGAGAGTATTCCAGTTGACATTTTCAAAAGCTTTCTCAAAATCAACAAACGCTAAAAACGTAGGTTTGCCGTTCCTTAGCCTATCTTCTAAGATAAGTCGTAATGTATTGCCTCCCGTGTTCCTACATTTCTCCTAAATCCAAACTGATCTTCCCCGAGATCAGATTCCCCAAGTTTTTCCATTCGTCTGTAAATAATTCGTGTTAGTATTTTGCACCCATGACTTATTAAACTGATAGTTCTGTAATTTTCACACTTTTCTGTACTTGCTATCTTTGGAATTGGAATTACGATATTCTTCTTGAAGTCGGAGGGTATTTCCCCTTCTCATACATCTTGCATACCAGGTGATACAATTTTTTCACGACTGGCTCTCCTAACTACATCAGAAGTTCAGACGGAATATCATCTACCCCAGGGGCCTTGTTTCGACTCAATTCCTTCAGCGCTCTGTAAAATTCTTCTCGCAGTATCATATCTCCTATCTTCCTCCATTTCGTCTTCCATTTCTAGAATACTGCCTTCAAGTTTACTTCCTTTGTACAGGCTCTCTATATATTCCTTTTACAGTTCAGCTTTCCCCTCTTTGCTTAGTACCGGTTTTCCGTCTGAGATCTTGATATCCATATTCATTTTCGTGTACGTCCCCCTTAATAACAGACACGCCATGCCACAATGGACAAGGGCAATTAATTTATAGCTAATATATTTCTACTTTCGATACTGGTAGTAGCAGAACGGTTCTTATAAAAATACAATTTTTTCTGCTATTAGCAGCAGAGCGGGCAAACTTCAGTGCCTAAAACTAAGTATGCTCGGCTATTATAATAGCTAAACAGTCTCTCTTGTTAAGAAGCAAATGCATTGAAACAACTTCACCTTTAGTAATGAAATTAGACAGATTTCTTGTAACACCAGGGGTGACTTCCGATATGCATAACTGACAAACCGTAATTGTAGGACTGCCCCCGTTCACTGATCTCACTAGTAACAGGTGCGGCCTCTGCTCTCAGAACATCGACAAGGACAAGTGTCTTAAAATATGTACTTTAACAGTCAAGGAAACGCTCAATCCTTTTTCTTTTTATAGCCTAGAGGTACAGCCATGGAACTGAGGAGAAACCATTTGGAGCACCACTTCATTAACACGACAAGCACATATAACAACATGCTCATCCAAACTTCTGTTCAGAATACTCACGAAGAGGCAAACAGGGCTCCGCAATCTCTCGTTAGGGAAATTTCCATAGCTCCAAGTTCCTGATCATTGGTAGAAGACCTGCACTATACGACACTGCCTACAAGCCGACTCTCCTGCATGGCTCTCCGTCTTCAGCCGGCCGGGGTGGCCGAGGGGACTGAGGCGCCCCAGTCACGGTCTGCACGGCCACTACGGTCGGGGGTTCGAATCCCCCCTCGGGCATGGATATTTGTGCCATCATTAGTCTTAGCTAGTTCATAAGTAGTTTGTAAGCTTAGGGACTGATGACCCCGTAGTTAAGTCCCATAAGTTCTACAAACATTTGAACATTTTCTCCGTCTTCAACTACTCACACAAGTGCAGGTTAACCCCTCTGGCTCGAAAGTCGTAATCGAGGTAATGAACTGAGCCAACAGGGCTCAATGTGCCGAAATAAAAGTATATTAATTATATTTCATCACTCTACAGCAACACTGTTCGAATTATATATACATGTGGCGTCTGTTCCGAAAGGACAGACGTCACTTGTGATCCTGCAGCTGTTATTATTAATATTCATAGAATATATGACTTCAACTGCGATTGGGCAAAGCTGAAAATGTGTACCCAGCCGGGATTCGAACCCGGGTCTCCTGCTTTCTAGGCAGTTGCGCTGACCCCTACACCACTGGGGACACAGTGATCACCGCACCTGCAAGGACTACCCATGCTCGCCTCCCGTCAGATACAAATTCCCAGCTTCGCCCTGCCCATAGTACTCAAACTCGTAGTTTAACTAATTCCCGTAAGAGTAAGGGCTTCAAACTTGCCCACCCCTCCCCACTAACGATAGGATCATTGCCCGTCACCGGCATATTATATATATTCTATGAATATTACTGTTCGAATTGTTCAATCGAAAGTTTGCTTAATGCTTTGGCAAAGAACAGAATAGAAATGGATAATTTTTTAACGGATTCTGCTTACTATATATGTATATATATTAATACGAAGTCAGAAGTAGACAAACCTCAACCGGTGTAGCTACAACAGAGCCCCGTCACATACGAGACTTTCCCAAAACAAAAGTCTTCATGTTTCACGTAACATTTAGTTTCCACATTATTCGATGTAAGTGGTTCACTCAACAGCTCAAACATAAAACTTACAATACTTCTTTATTAAATTACTATTAGTCTGGTATAACAAGAAACATTCGTATAATTCATACATAAATATAGCATTTGAGAAGAATAAGAGTTTAAAAAAGTGATAAACATTTTTGTCCTTGATTTAAAACACGACTTACTCTTTACTGGTGAACATTATCGGAATTGAAAATTAAAATTCGGGTTTGAAGGTGTGTTTATTATTTATTTATCTCACTCTTAAGTTAGTTTTTTTTTCTCCACGCCTGTCCATCGCCTCATGTTCTATTCTCTGTCCGTTTCATCTATCACTGTAGCCAATTTGAGCCTGGAGTGTTGTTTTCACGCAGTTAAATTCTTATAACGTCATACCTTCTGAATAACTGGTCCTACAGTATCGTAATTTCAGTCAAGTACAGTGCAGTCACATAAATGTGTTGCGAATAAATTCAGTAATCAATCTAATATATAAATATTATGTTGAAACAATTTATTCTGTTTCAAAATCAGTTAAAGCAGAACTACTGAAACTGATGACGAAGTTTTTTTGTTTCAACATAAGCAATCCATGAAACAAGTCACCCCAGATTGCCCTAACAGAATGTTTCGTGCAAGTTATATGCATTATTATATCAGTGTATGACATTCTTCAGGACATAGGTCATGAGCACTGAGATGCGTGAAAAATTGCCGAATTATGAGTGACATTTAGATTTTTTTTCTACTACGTGTATTCACAACATATTTCCCAATAGTACCCATTTGTACCAAAGAATGTTCCTACAAAATTATTTTATTTCACGACTTATACTTAGGCAGCCGCATTGCATTAATATTTCATCAATTATTTCGGAAGAACAAAGTCTGTCCTGATGTAGAGACCATTGTATGACTAGCTGAGATTACGTATTTGCTCTTTAAAAGAGAAAGGTAAATTTTGAGTACTTATTTTTGTAATTTTGGTATTGTATGATTATTGTTGTGGTAGACGCTAGTCTATTTATCAATGAAGGTAGTTAACAAAAAGTTGTTAATTTGGGTTTAACCTGAAATCACTTACCAATTCCCATTCCTTTCATCATTGTTAAGATTAATTTTATCTTTGTTATTGTCCTTTGACAAGGCAAGTCATTGACTTACAATTTCATAAGAATATTAGTGAAAGCACAGTTACTAATGAGAACAATTTGAATAATTAGTGAGAGTAAAAGTAACACGCAGATAGTCAAAGTGAAATTCACAAATAGAGAGTTTTGTTGTATTGATGACAGATCACATTGTTAATCAATAGGCTTAGTAGTTACAGGAAAACGTAGCTGTCTTGCAAGAAAGTATTTCAATTGATGTTTTTCTAAAGATAATAAGATTTGAAATTACGTAAATGCAATTAAGACAGTGTAGTGATTGTTGTGTGATGCACATCACCAGATTCAGTGACATTGATGACTACTTGAATTTTTTAACATTCTAATTGATTATTTCCTACAAAGCTGGAAAAAACTATTCCAGTAATCAGAAAGACATTTTTTCTTGGTTCTCGCAGCTGTTTGAGTATAGCCTGGTCACTAATATACTGTGTACATTAAAAATTATCTTGAAATAATCTTAGCTGACACTAATTTTCAATTACACGAGATTCAATCAGAATACGATATTAATTACAATTGTTTCATTAACAGTTTGCCTTTATTTACTGCATTATCCGTTCCGCCATAATCAATTACACGTAATTTTGATAGGTTCAATGTCAGATGCGTTTCAATAGTTCTCAAGGACACTGAAATAAATAGACAGGTTTATTTAATAGACAGAGTCCTCACATTGTTTGTTGCTAAATTTGATCTGCAAAAGTCAAGCCACACACAACCTGCGACATATTTTTTGTTTGGAATACAGACCAGGTCACACGTCCTAAATTAAAATCAAACGGGCACACACTTCACGCTGATCTTCAGTTTGTGAAGTCATGCTTTAGTTTACATTGAAGTTTTCATTATGACTGGTTGACAAAGTCTACTGTAGCGTGTAAACATACCCACGTATTTACACATGCTGATTACGCCAATTTGGTATTTATGTATGGGTTGTGAATGGAAACACTATTACTGCTGCTTATAAAGAATAAAGCATACGATTTCCTCGCGTCAGATTACACGAAGTTTACTAGTGTGTTCAGTAGACTGCATTACACTGGTACAGTGTCCAGCAGTCGTGTTAAAACTGAAACTATACATGAACAGATATTAAATGATTTCCATTCCATGGTGTAACAGCAACCAGTTAGAATAAATATTCTTTCAAACCGTCTTGATTGCAAACTTTTTTATTAGTCAATAACGCGTTTCGCCCTTTAGCAGGGCATCTTCAGATTATCTGCGTGACAGAATTTACACAAAATTACAAGGCGGAATTACAATCGGTTATAATGGTACCTGGTCTTATTTTGTGTTAAGAAGACAGTATAAATGGTAAACAAAGCTTACAATGCGCTCTCCGTGGTGTGACACCGTAAGTTGTTATGGCGATGTTTCTATTTTCTTGGAATGTCTTTTGGTTTTCCTTGTGGCCCTACAAATGTTCGGGTAACAACGAATTACAATTGGAACATACTCGGTAAAGATGTGCGAAACATAAAACCGATTTTTAAGAGTACCTTAATCGAAGCGGTGGTCTCTGATGACACAAGATAAGCCCATGCTTACAATTGCGCTCACGGGCGGTGGGCGGGCGTGGTGTGCTGCTCCGCCGACTTGTACAGACTAAGGGAATGTGGGTAGGGAGTGACATAGGAAGCCGATGTATAAGAAAGGATGGGTGAAATCTAGCTATCTGAATACAAATGTAACGAAAGGGAGGTTATTAAGCAGGACAGAAGTTTATAATTTATGTTGGTATTTGTAAATGAGAGGAGTTTTATTTGAACAGATACATCATAATATCTAAGAATGTTTGATCTTTGCATGCCAACTGATCGTTTAGGAGGTGTGGGTGTCCAAAGTAAGCGCGCTTCGCTTTCTCAAACTCTTCTAGTAAATTTAGCTTACGTCCCTTCTGCGCTATATGTAAGATTTGCATATTGTCAATGGTAGGTTGTTGATGATCGGATGCTTTAGTGTGTTCTGCAAAAGGGGAATGTTTTTTGAGTTGGCCTTTTTTTTGTAAGAAGGTGCTCAGTAAAACGTACTTTAAAGGTCCGGCCTGTCTGTCCTATATATAAAGCTGGGCATTCGGGACATTGTAATTTGTAGACTCCTGAGGAAAGGTATCTGTCCTTATTGGTTTCTTCGTTGTGTGGGAGAATTTGCTGTATGCTCAAAGGGCTACTAAATACGACTTGTACATTTGTTCCACGAAAGAGTTTAGCCAGGTCATAAGAAAAATATTCCATGAAAGGAATGGTAAAAACTGTACGCGTGTTTTGGAATGTTGAACCTTTCGTTAAATCAGACAATAAATTGTTCATTAACTCAGCTATTTGGTTTAATTATGGCCCTGATCTTAATGTACAAGAAACAGTGCATTAAATTGATTTTGTGCGCAACGGATCTTTTAAGTAAACAACTGTGACATGTAACCTTTTGAAACAGACACTGACTATACTCAAAAATTTTGACTGCGAGAAAGATATAAGAAAAACCACAAATCACTTTCTTAATGCTTGACTGTGAGAGTTAATGTCGATCAGTTATTATTGAAATCCAAATCAACTATTATCTTACTATGGCACCAATAATGACATATGTTCAATAATATTATTCAAATCAACACTCCACTAAATCAAGTAATTATCAAATGAAGGAAGTGGGTTAATTTTCTAACTACGTAAATGAAATATGAAACAGGGTTAAGTTACTTATTATTGATAAACAGCATTACATTACCTACATAATACAACTTCTGACTTGCTGGCAAAGCAGCCTCTGCTCTACATCGGAGCCATACACACAACCCAACCGCTCTCTAAGCGAGCTGAACCACTAGTGCTACTCTCTCTCTCAGTGCGAGCTACAATGCTATGCAATACATGATCTTTGCCAGAGATGAAACTTTACACATATCGATACATACAGTAGAAGCGATATTATACATTTTCTTGCAAGCAAGTTACTCGATACAAAACAGGAGGCACAATATTAGACATTTTCTTGTAAAAATAATTTTCTATGGACACGTTTCATCACCCCCCTCCTACCTATTAAAATTTTGTAGGGTGGGTGATGCCAATGGCATTGCCTAGCCAGCAAAAT
This sequence comes from Locusta migratoria, assembly GCA_026315105.1. NCBI lineage: Eukaryota > Metazoa > Arthropoda > Insecta > Orthoptera > Acrididae > Locusta > Locusta migratoria. Next base: position 939,661,118 of record CM048744.1, on the reverse strand, counting down.
TACTGAATTTCAAGTCCAAAAATCCATTAATGACATCCAAAATTTAACAAGATCAAAACAACAGATGGAGTACATAGAAAATTTAAAAAAAAATGTGACAGTCATAAATACATGCCATTTTACAGAACAGTACCATCAAAAGTCATGCATGGAGAGGTACAGGGTGTGACAGGCATAAGCAAATGTCAAAATTTACAGAACATCAGCAATAAGTGGAATATATGACAATTATACATAATGGTAAACATAAGTATATATATAGAATTTCAGAAAACATAGTTTGACAAATGATATAGTGGAGAAAATGAGATAGCTAGAAGTAATACACAAATGGAAAAAAATATACAATAATAAACAAGAACATATACAAAGTTTTACAAAAGATATTTTAACTAATGTCATCATTCTTTAAGGAAAATGTGGTAATTACAAGTAATACACACAGTAGTGTAAGTTCCATGGGTTTACATTTTGTACAAGAGATCAGTATTTTGGGAACATAAATGAACATTTGTATCTTGTGCACAATGTAGTCTATGTAAATTTTTAGTGCACTTAGTATAAGATAAAGTGTCAGTTTTGTATTCTGTGATGCATTTAAAATGCTATACTTTCATGGATGCTAGAACATACATGTAAAATTTTTGACTACATAGGCTTCTGATCATGTACAAAATAATGTTACTGCTTCAGCACAATAGGATTTCAATATAACGTTTGTCAATCGAATAGGCACAATGACATTTCAGACTAAGTATATGTATCTATCAAGAGCACAATTTTATTTTGGTCACTGACTGTGAAAGAACCATGAAATATACCTAAACACTGGTAATGAACCTGTGGACAACGTTTGCAATGGGAGGCACTGAATAGTATATGCACACGAATAGCACATTAGCTCCTAACATTCATTTTAGGTCTGCACACGAACACAAAACACTGTAAGATTACACCACACTGTAGGCGGGCTGGCTGGTTGCATTGAAGTGGAAGTCATGGGGAAAAGGTTCTGATGTATTCCTCCATGCAATTCGACAACCAAGTGTGCTCCAACCAACAGAGCTATTAGCAGACTGCATCAGCATAGCCAAAATTAGAGCAAACTGGTGGTGGGTGGCCAAGGCTGCAATGGACAGTACTGTGTGGCCAAACATCATCCAACAAACATCTTCATTAAAAGGCCCAAAATCAGTGGTGCATAGTAACTCGTCCATTGTTCTGTGTGCATTCTGGAATCTCGTGTGCGAAATCGCCACTTCCCATGCGTGTCCAAAGTACATGAAATAAAGCATTTTACACACAAATTAGTAACATAGTCATGATATTTCAGTTTAGACTGAAAGAAAAGTCATTGATTAGAACATATCTACAGAAATATTTTCCCACAAATTCAAGTGGTACAAATGGGGTCATGGTATTAAACCATATTTTTACATTACAAGTAGTGTCTTGAAGACGGATACATTTGAATACTAATGAGTAATTTAATTCTTATTTTAGAGTATCTACAACATTAGTGTCATTTCATATAAGCACAAGGCTTTACATACTATGTACATATTGCTTTACAAACACATAATCGTATGAAATACATTGAGGGTGCTTGTCATCAATTTGGCATGATATAACTTAAATTGACATTCCAATTACCATTAGTTCATATCTCTTTAAATTAATATATATCACTATGATGGTGATTACATTACCACAAATTATAACACTTAAATTACATAAGTTGCCATGGCCAGGCTTTTGTCTCAACTGAGCTACATATTTCATTGCCTTAAGGTATAACACATCAGGGTAGTTTCGTGAGAATATCAAAAGAGGTTCAAGTCAACAGGTCATGTCTGTGTCTCTGGGTCAACAGTAGGGTCAAACAAAACAATTAGTGCAAATTTTGGCACAGTACTAGATGTACATCACAGTAAATCATCCAATAACATAAACACAGACGTAATATTCGTTAGGCATAGCTGCAGATTTTCATCAACAAGATCATCAATAAAATTTGGAAGATAGTAGTAAGCAAAAGCAAAATATTTCTGTGCATTATCTTTCTAGACTTAACTAGGCGCAGTTTATGGCATAGCTGCAAGTTTGCAAGATAGATGGCTGTGTGGAACGTATAAGCATAACCATACATTGTCATTGAGCTTCATTATAAAATTAATTAGCATAGTGGTAGGGCTTAGGTATATAATTAGTGAGCATAGCGGTAAGCTTTGATTACAAGAGCAATACGCATAGCTGCAAGCATAATTAGAAATATTCATTACACATAATTACAAATAATTACAGATCATCAGAAGGATATGAATCTCACCAATCACACATGCCATTGAAAGCACAATGCATCAATATACAAAATGGTGCACATAAGCACAAAGAGAAAACACAAAAGGGCAGTGCGAGTAAGCACATAAGAAAAGAACAGAACATAGCATCATTAGCAACATAGCGATTCTCCTCATAATTGCTTCATAATCATTGTATAATCTCGTCATCATTAGCAACATAGCGATTCTCCTCATAATTGCTTCATAATCATTGTATAATCTCGTCATCATTAGCAACATAGCGATTCTCCTCATAATTGCTTCATAATCATTGTATAATCTCGTCCACATAATTACATTTATCAAACATCTTTGTTACCAATACCTTCCTTACCATCATTTATCCATAAACAATAATGCATTTTAAAGACCACCATGACATATTGTGTATTGCCTTACTCATCATCCTCCATAATGTTCTTGGCTTACCAAATGCTCATGTCAACTCAAAATCTTCTTCACTTGCTCAGAACTTCGTAAGTTATGCAATTAGTAACACAGAAGAAAAATCTGATATTTTCTACATAATACAACTTCTGACTTGCTGGCAAAGCAGCCTCTGCTCTACATCGGAGCCATACACACAACCCAACCGCTCTCTAAGCGAGCTGAACCACTAGTGCTACTCTCTCTCTCAGTGCGAGCTACAATGCTATGCAATACATGATCTTTGCCAGAGATGAAACTTTACACATATCGATACATACGGTAGAAGCGATATTATACATTTTCTTGCAAGCAAGTTACTCGATACAAAACAGGAGGCACAATATTAGACATTTTCTTGTAAAAATAATTTTCTATGGACACGTTTCAATGGGGATACGTATAAATTCATCGTCAGGTGTTACCGAGTGAAGCTGTGGTACATCTTTAGAACGTTTTTTATTGTACATTTTGCGAATCAAGGACGGGTTGTAACCATTAATTTCGGCGATGTATTCCAGATTATTTATTTCATTATTGACGGAAGTTTCAGAAAGGGGAATCTAAAAAATTCTGTTAATCATAGATTTAAAAAAGCTCATTTTGTATTGCCATGGATGGCATGAGGATGCATGTATGACTGAGTCACTTGTGGTCGGTTTCCTGTAGATTTGGAATACCACCTTGTTTTCAGCTAACTGTAACTGTAGGTCCAAAAGATTTAAGACACTGGAGGAGTTCATTATTTCATGTGTAAAGGTTAGTTTCGGGTGTAAGTTGTTGAATTCACAAACTAGTACTGTTACATCAGCTAGGGTTCCATTGAAAATAATCAGGATGTCATCGACATATCTCTTGTAGAAGAGTATTTTTCTGCTTATTGGAGTTTTTTGTTGGAAGTATTGAGAATCAATGTGATTGACAAATATATCGGCAAGGAAATCTGACAGACAACTACCCATGGCTAAACCATCGTTTTGTTTATAAAAGGAGTTGTTAAAAGAAAAGTAGTTGTATCTGGTAAGTAGTCGTAATAGTGACACAATTTCAGCAATTTCGTCTGGAAGAAGGTTTTCTTTTATGGAGAGGTTTTGCTGGATGATATCGATGGTTTGTTCAAGAGGTACATTGGTATATAAATTTTTTATGTCCAATGACAAGAGGTAGCAACCATCCGGAAACATTTGGTTATGCAATAAATCCACTAATTGTTTTCTATTGCCAAAGTAAAACTTTCTTCAGGGAGTAGGTGCTTCTTCAACAAACGTAACAGAAATTTAGAGGCAGGTTCTCCCGGATTTCGGATTCCATTAATGACAGGTCGTATAGGAGGGAGGGAGAACATGTCTCTAAATTTCTGTTACGTTTGTTGAAGAAGCTACTACTTCCTGAAGAAAGTTTTACTTTGCGCAATAGAAAACAATTAGTGGATTTATTGCATAACCAAATGTTTCCGGATGGTTGCTACCTCTTGTCATTGGACATAAAAAATTTATATACCAATGTACCTCTTGAACAAACCATCGATATCATCCAGCAAAACATCTCCATGAAAGAAAACCTTCTTCCAAACGAAATTGCTGAAACTGTGTCACTATTACGACTACTTACCAGATACAACTACTTTTCTTTTAACAACTCCTTTTATAAACAAAACGACGGTTTAGCCCTGGGCAGTTGTCTGTCAGGTTTCCTTGCCGATATATTTGTCAATCACATTGATTCTCAATACTTCCAACAAAAAACTCCAATAAGCAGAAAAATACTCTTCTACAAGAGATATGTCGATGACATCCTGATTATTTTCAATGGAACCCTAGCTGATGTAACAGTACTAGTTTGTGAATTCAACAACTTACACCCGAAACAATCCTTTACACATGAAATAATGAACTCCTCCAGTGTCTTAAATTTTTTGGACCTACAGTTACAGTTAGCTGAAAACAAAGTGGTATTCCAAATCTACAGGAAACCGACCACAAGTGACTCAGTCATACATGCATCCTCATGCCATCCACGACAATACAAAATGAGCTTTTTTAAATCTATGATTAACAGAATTTTTGAGATTCCCCTTTCTGAAACTTTCGTCAATAATGAAATAAATAATCTGGAATACATCGCCGAAATTAATGGTTACAACCCGTCCTTGGTTCGCAAAATGTACAATAAAAAACGTTCTAAAGATGTAGCACAGCTTCACTCGGTAACACCTGACGATGAATTTATACGTATCCCCATTCCATCCATGGGATATTTTTCTTATGACCTGGCTAAACTCTTTCGTGGAACAAATGTACAAGTCGTATTTAGTAGCCCTTTGAGCATACAGCAAATTCTCCCAACAACCTACCATTGACAATATGCAAATCTTACATATAGCGCAGAAGGGACGTAAGCTAAATTTACTAGAAGAGTTTGAGAAAGCGAAGCGCGCTTACTTTGGACACCCACACCACCTAAACGATCAGTTGGCATGCAAAGATCAAACATTCTTAGATATTATGATGTATCTGTTCAAATAAAACTCCTCTCATTTACAAATACCAACATAAATTATAAACTTCTGTCCTGCTTAATAACCTCCCTTTCGTTACATTTGTATTCAGATAGCTAGATTTCACCCATCCTTTCTTATACATCGGCTTCCTATGTCACTCCCTACCCACATTCCCTTAGTCTGTACAAGTCGGCGGAGCAGCACACCACGCCCGCCCACCGCCCGTGAGCGCAATTGTAAGCATGGGCTTATCTTGTGTCATCAGAGACCACCGCTTCGATTAAGGTAATCTTAAAAATCGGTTTTATGTTTCGCACATCTTTACCGAGTATGTTCCAATTGTAATTCGTTGTTACCCGAACATTTGTAGGGCCACAAGGAATACCAAAAGACATTCCAAGAAAATAGAAACACCGCAATAAAAACGTACGCTGTCACACCACGGAGAGCGCATTGTAAGTTTTGTTTACCATTTATACTGTCTTCTTGACACAAAATAAGCCCATGTACCATTATAACCGTTTGTAATTCCGCCTTGTAATTTTGTGTAAATTCTGTCACGCAGATAATCTGAAGATGCCCTGCTAAAGGGCGAAACGCATCATTGACTAATAAAAAAGTTTGCAATCACGACGGTTTGAAAGAATATGAACAGATATTGGATGAAGTAGAAGAGATTATTCAGTTGGTAGATCGTAGACTTTCAGCAAGCACACGTACAATTACTGATGACATTGATGTTGAAATGTTTGTATATATACGGGACTTAGCTACTGTAGTTATCAGTCTCTAGGCTTACAAACCACTTGAACTAACCTAAGGACAAAACACACACACATACAAAAACATGACCTAGGGAGAACTCGAACTTCCGACGGGAGCAACAGCGCGCTCGGAGTGCTCGAGCATTCCACCTCGGCGACATCGGTGTCTCTGATACAAAAGTATGGCGGAAATTACGTATGCACAGGTTCCAACCGTATCTTTTAGAGCTTCTTCAACACTTTCGAACAGGAGATGAAGATAGACGATTGGAATTTTATCGTTGTATACTTGGATATCACATTGCAGACCCATTTTTCACTCTTCACCGAAAAATCTATTATCATTCATGGCGGCATCAATAACACTCGTAATTCATATCAGTGGTCCAAAGGAAACGCAAACTACTTTGTGGAGACACATTTCAGTAACACTTCCCCGTAAATGTGTGGTGTGGTTTGACACACAGCTTATAGACCTGGTGTGTCACCACATTGTGCTGTAGGATCCCGTTCGGTACACTTTTCTGAAAATGAGCTTCCTGCCCATGATTGGTAGAGATTCCTTTCTCTATAAGAATGCGTGTGTAGTTCCAGAATGACTGGGCTCTAGTACATTCTCGTCCGCAGGTGTCGCTGAATCTCAATCTAACATTATCCGAAAGATGGATCGTTAGATATAGGGACATTTCTTAGCCACCTTAGGTCTGCACCTTATCCCCTTGCATTTTGTCCTGGGGGGATGGTTGAAGCCGCGGGGGAGTAGCCGAGCGGTCTAAAGCACCTCGCTGCGGAGCGCGCGGTTGCTCGCCGTGGAGGTTCGAGTCCTCCCTGGGTCATGGTGTGTGTGTTTGTCCGTAGATTATTTACCTAGGTTTAAGTAGTTTGTATGCTACGGACTGATGACCACGCAGTTTGGTCCGATAGATTTACAGACTTTTTTTTATGGTTGAAAGGCTACAAAGAAAAAATAAGCCCAAGATCCTATGTGATCGTTCGGATTATAGTGTAACTGTCGCACAATGAAAAGACGATTTAAAAAGATCTATACGTGTTATTATCAAGAGAAGTTCAAATGTATGTAAATCTATGGGATTTAACTGCTTGGTTATTAGTCCCTAGCTTATAAACACACCCATGCCCGAGGTTGGACTCGAACCTCCAGTGGCGAACTGCCGCGCGCACCGCAGCACGGCGCCTCAGTGTGCACGGCTATTCCGTCGCGTTATCAAGAGGAGTGTAAAGTGCAATGCAGTTGGCGGTGTAATTATTTTTAAATCATCTTTGAATGTCTTCATTTGTTTTTCTTTAAGTGGTGGTGCAGGAGGAGCCAAAAGTGCATTGAAGTTGGTTGTATAATTTTTAAAATCAACTTTGAATGTGAAACTTCCTGGCAGATGAACATTGTGTGCCACAACCGGGACTCGAACCTGAGACCTTTGCCTTTCGCGGGCAAGGGCTCTACTGCAGCGTAAAAGTTTCATTCTGGAAACTTTGAATGTGATAATTTGCTTTTCTTTAACCGCTGTTATCAGGAGCAGTAAAAATGCATTGAAGTTGATGGTATAAATTTTTAATACGAGCTTTGCATGTTCTCATTTGCCTAAGCTTTGCTCCACTGCATCACTTTTATTGCCATTAGTCTGTGCTATCACCCACTAAAATATTCACTACACCTCTTGAAAAATCTTGTATTATATTAGGAGACGTAGCTCACTGAAGAAAGTGCGATTTAATACTGCGGTCGATTCTGATTCTTTGGCGGCCAAGTTCGGTCGAGTCTGCGGCTCCGATACACGGGATCGAGCGGAAAGCGGAAGAGTGCCTATCAAAGCCGGTTCACTGGAGAGTGTAATTAGCTGCCATGCATTATGCACTGAGCGTGGGAGCGTGGGCACCCCGAGTATGGGGGCAGGACTTGCTTTTAGCGGTAAATGGATGTCGCCAGCATCTCATCTCAGGCTGCTGGCTGCCGGCGCGGGTGCAGCAACAGGTGCCGTATCGATCCGCAGCTCCACGAGGGACTGCGTGTTGAAGCAGACGCGTCCAAGAGCGGACTAGGCTCTGTCACTGCTCACGTTCAAATGTTTGTAAATCTTTCGGACCAAAGTGCGTGGTCATCAGTCCGTAGCTTACAAACTACTTAAACTATCTTATCCTCAACGATTATATTACTATCTGAATAGCACAGCAGAAACACACGCTCTCACCTAAATAAAACTCTCTCTCTACCTTCACATAACACTGCAATCTTCTCTAAATCATCTTCTGCATCGGGAACACGTCTGTGGAACAATCTTCCTCAAAAGTTAAGAGAGATAAAATCAATTCAAAACTTTAAAAGACAGCTAAGGGTTCACCTTCTGTCACAATAGCCATCTTTTTCTCCACTTACCAGTCTGTAGCCCACTGTTGTCAATTCCTCCTCCCCCCATAAATGTCTCCCTTTCCTTTCGCCAGCAGAGATCTCCATTCATATATGTCTCCACTTCCTCACATCCATTAGCACTGTCATTTTTCAATCTTCTCCTCTTTCACTAATCATTTTCCCCCTTCTGTTTATATTAATCTTAATTCAAATGTGTTAAACATCTATCTCCATGTAAATATCTCTTGTTATTATTAGTATTACTTTGATTTTTGTGTTATTATTATCATTATTATTATTAGTATTATCATATATTGTTATTATTTAATATTATTAATGCAGTATTTTTTGTAATTAAATCCTTTGTTTATGTTGTTCCTGATCAGATCAGGTCAGGTTAAATAACCAAATAAATAAATAAACTAAGGTAAACTAACCTAAGGACAAACACACACACCCATGCCCCAGGGACCTCAGACCGCTCGGCTCCTCCACCGCGGCACTGCTCACGTCATAGGCAGCTGCCCAATCTCCCTGTCGGATAAACTGAGCTAGCGCTTGACGCGTTTATATACAGCGGGATTTCAGCACACAATGTCACAGTTTCCTTAAATCTTCCTGGTTGTATTTCTTTGCGCCGTGAAACATTTCTGTTCCTAACGTTTCGTCCAGATCTGCGATATCTTCAGAGGTGCTCCTTGCGCTGCTGAGTCATACCGACTGACAAATCGTAGGTCGGAAAGCGGCATGTTCATGATATGTAACACTTACTTTTGGAGATGTAAGCTCTTCCATTATAACTTGTTAATTCAATGATATTTTACAGAATTCACAAATTGGAGCCAGCTCCCTCTTCTTTCCACACAAATAGACATCCGAACCAAATGCATTTGTGGTTTATTTAATGTACCTCTTCCATCCTAAACCTGTCTATATATTAGACGCTGTTCAATACCCTCCCCTCCCCGTTTTCCTGCTCGTGTGAAGTTATTGGTGCTGTTTGGAACATTTTCACAGTGCTGACGTGACTTGTGGCGATGTAGTGCGATGTTTATTTATCATCTAGACAATGTTTTACCTTTTGGAGTGATAAATTCCTCATAACGTACACATATTCCACATTTGTGCGATTGTAGTTTGATGACATGACTTACAACTGTGTAGTCCGTGCCGAACGCGGTGGCCGAGGGGACTGAGGCGCTCCAGTCACGGTCTGCACGGCCACTACGGTCGGGGTTCGAATCCCCCCTCCGGCATGGATATTTGAGCTATCCTTAGTATTAGCTAGTTTGTAAGTAGTTTGTAAGTTTATGGACTGACGACCCCGAGTAAAGTCCCATAAACTATACAAACATTTGAAACATTTTTTTTTTTTAATTTTTTTTTTATAGTCCGCAGGTAGCCTAAACATAGCAATTCATCTGTGCACTGTAAATAATAACACTGTACCCATCCCCCAAAGATAAGCCATCTGTCCATCACTTTACTGCAAAACATACTACTCCAAACGCCCGCGCGGGAGTAGCCGCGCGGTCTGGAGGTTCGAATCTTCCCTTGAGCTTGGATATATGTGTTGTCCTTAGGTTAGTTCACCACAGTTTAAGTAGTTTGCAACACTAGGGACTGATGACCAACGTAGTGTGGTCCCATAGAATTACAAACATTTGATTTGAACCACTCCAAATCCGAATATAGTAGGATATCATTGAAATTATCTCTGTAATAATCTTTGGCATACCTTCTCCATACATCAACCAGTTGCTTTTGTAAAGTTATAACGAACAGACATCTGTATAGCTGTTTTAAACAAACATTCAGGTACAAATGCTGTACCTATTTTATGTTAGTGACATGTCCTAACGTTTTTATTGACATGACAATGCCTTAGAAAAAAAATCCTGTCTGAAGGGTTTTATGTAAACACCAACTCTTGCTACTTGTAATGTAACCTACATCTGTAATTTATATTGCCTTTAAATAATGTTTTTAATAATTTTATGCCCTGCACTTAATAGTGACAGCCGAAATCTGGCTGTGGAAATAGACATTATTTTAGTCAAATGGCGCTGAATTCCTTTAAAAAGTTATACGAAACTAAAATTTTATCAACAACGACGAATTGTTATCCACGGCTCTATACAGTAACAAATGAAATTCATAAATTAACTTTTAATATCAACAGGAAGGAAGAAATCGTGGCAATCGATAAGTAAAAAATTATCTTTGAGAAAGATTATCTCTGTTTATCACTTGAAAACTAGTCCACCGCCATTTTAGACGGTATTTACGCCGTCCTCAGACGTCCGATTCGTCAGTCGGCAAAGCTCAGCACCTAAGATGTTCAGCGCAGCTCTGGACGAAACATCAGGAACAGAAATGTTTTACGGACGAGTGCCGTACAAGTCGAAACGTCTCTCAGCAAATATTAACGCGTCTGCTAACCGGAAATGAAAAGAATAGAAATGAGGTACATAAATGTTACAAATTAAACTGATTTTTTTTCTTTTTTTCTTTTTTTTTTTTACCATGGAAATTGTGAGCGTCGCTGGATGATGTTCCTGTGACTACTATCGTCTACAGCGCGCACGTTCCGGCGCAATATAGCAAACGCTTCGTGCCGAATTCAACGTGAAGTGGAAAATATAAAAAAATAATACAACCGTCTGATTTCGTAAACCAAGGGGCTTGTGTGAGATTGGTGGCTGTGCCACAATATCACTACTAGATGAACATGACCCAGTCATCCAATGTATAGCTTTTATGAATAATTCCGGAGATACAAAGATAGGACCGATTCAGATCTCTGGGACAAATTGGGGTACACTCAGAGAACGCTATGAGAGAACACGATGATTGTTCGGTCATTAATGTCTTCTAAAACACTCCGCCAACTCCTCTGTTCCAGCCGTCCTTTACAGGAAACACACCGAGATACAATAGGTAGTGGTTACTTTCGAAATAAAAGTTTGTTAAACATTGTGCTGTATTTACTAGATTATTGTAATACAAATATTGTCGGTAACACAAGAGTGCTGCGGAATGGCTGTCTAAACTAACCGAGATCGAGGGTGCTTTTCTAACAAGTTCTCTTAAACGTACGACAAACAAAAAATACAGGAAGAGCTAAGTCCAGAGTTAGTGTTGAACTACACAAATATGTATCAATAGGATTTCATTAATAGTGCGTAAACTCAAGGTGAATGCTTAGAAGCACCCCTTGCAAGATGTCAATTTGATTTTGATAGGCAAAAGAAACCAATAACCAGAATTTACTTTTCCCTCCTGCATATTCTCTTATGAATTCATTTGATTATGTACATCTTCATATCCGTTGCAAGAATTTGAAAGATGGCTGTTCGTCGTATTTCACTTGATTTATTATATTCAAACGTCTCAATGGCGAGGACACCCCGGGTTTCAATGCATCACTCCTACCAAGATATTTTCGGTGCTTTAACAATTTTTACATTTTTCTGAAGTGTATTGTCAAATTTCTATTTATGTTTATTTATATTATATTTAATGTAGAGTGTGTTTATGCTCCCCTCCATTTAATATTATGTGATCGGCATGTTACCCACCTCCACCCCTGCATGAGTAATGTGAGTAATGTGTGATGTATATTTGGATTTTCGCTTCCGCGAGGTGGTGTCTGTTAGCGAATGTGTCGTCTGCAGAAAAATTCCACCAAAGTATCTCCTATCTGAAGTACTGGCGACGATAGTCCCAACTGGTCAGTGTTAGGTGAAGGGTGGTTGGGATTAGATCTGAGTGCCCCTCCCTCTGCCATAGTGGGCCTGGTGTCAGGTTGGTTATCTGCACTTTGCCTAAACGCTGTATACGCTCTCAGAGGGACTTTCTTTGTGTGGATATGAACACTGGACGACGGTTGGAAAAAAGCCTTCCGCTGCTTCAAATTGTCTTTGCCTTCCAGGCTTCTAATATTTAAATTTTTCTTCCGTATAGTAATTTTAATGTACGCGATCTTCTCTCTAGGTTGAATTTCTGAGCTTTAGTTGCACCCACACATAACCGTTGTTAACCCACGCGTTCCAGTAGTAGCATAAATTAGGTATTTTTGTTAAAATATACACTTTCTTCTAAAGTAAAATTATGAAAAATAGTTTACTTAAATTTCCCGGAAGCAATAGTTCACGTGTACTGTCAGTGCTCCATTATTTAAATCATTTCATTTTCTCTGCTACTGGAGCATCACAGATTTTTTTCAGTCCTAAGGGCACCCGCACAAATCTCGGACGCGTTTAGTACAACAGAACGCATACCTCCCCCCCCCCCCCCGGCCCTTTGAATCAATGCGCGCGCCTATTGCTGTAGCAGGCAGACACCAGAAACAACATCCTAGCGACATCCATTGTTAGTAATTAAGATTCTTCCAAAATATGAAATATACAGTAACAAGAAAGAGAAAAGAAGTAATTTAATGATGTACGATGTGCCATAAATGTCAACTATTCGCTTAATTTTTTCTGTTGGTCAAAAACGAGATCCTAGCAACATAGATTGTTAGTAATTACGATACTGAATCGGGGGTTCCCTCTGTTCAAAATCGCCGCTCCGCTTTTCTTTGTTTGTTTCTTCTGTTTTGTGGTGGCGCTGGTAGTTGACAGCTCGGTTTTCCGTCTTTCCATAGCCGGCGGACGTCTATAAAGGCTAGTAGGTCTACGGTTACGGCACGCGACGCTGTCCGCTCGGGCGTGGAGGCCGGTTTCTTCAGTTTGAGCGCGTGTTGGCTGTAGGGTTACCAGATCTCCGGGCGCCGCCCGGAGTGCCCGGGTTTGGAATGAATTCTCCGGGTCTACGGGCCAATGACTCTCATCTCCGGGCTTGAATGTAATCTTCATCTTAATTTTTTTTTTTTATACGACGCTTTTTAAGTTCTATGTTTATTTAGCGACGATCTACATCGAACATAACGTAACTTAAACTAAGGACGAACATAAATCCATGCCCTAGGGGGGATTCGAATCTCTGGCGGGAGCAGCCTCGCGCACCGTGGCAAGACGCCTCAGTGCGCTCGGCCATTCCCTGCCGGCTCCTCTCTAGTAATTATGAATAACTTTATATAAGTCAACTTCTTATTGCAACAAAACGCTACTTTTCTATTCTTCCTCTGAAAACTTTTCATTGTTGCGTCGGTAGTAATCGGCTAGCGCATTATTAAGCAAACACTGTTGCGGCAACGTGTCAACTGGCGACGTCCATTATTTGTATTCCTTCAAACCCTCTTGATTGCAAATTATTTTATTAGTTAATGACGCGTTTCGCCCTTTAGCAGGGCCTCTTCAGATTATCTGCGTGACAGAATTTACACAAAATTACAAGGCGGAATTACAAACGGTTATAATGGTACATGGGCTTATTTTGTGTTAAAAAGACAGTATATATGGTAAACAAATCTTACAATGCACTCTCCGTGGTGCGACACCGTAAGTTGTTATTGAGGTGTTTCTATTTTTCTGGATTTTTTTGGATTTCCTTGTCGCCCTATAAATGATCGGGTAACAACGAATTACAGTTGGAAAATACTGGGGTAAAGATGTGAGAAACCGAAGGCCACCCCTAGGAATGTTCCAACGGGGGGAGGGGGGGGGGAGGGGGGATACTTGCTGGGAGGGAGGAGATCATTAGGGCTTTTTTTATTTTTTTTTAGAATTCACATGTAATCCTGGTTGGGGGGGGGGGGCGAGTTGGTCGCAGTTGGGGGGGGGGGGGTGAGTCATTGGCCAAGGGGGAGGGGGGCACGTCTGGTCTCCGGGCCTGCCTCGAGTTCAATCTGGCAACCCTAGTTGGCTGCCTCCAACGTGTTGAAGTTTAACTTCTGTCGGTCGTTATCATTACTTCGAAATTTTCTAATACCTCACCTGTGATGCCAGCGTCCTTCTGAACCACTTTGTTATTAAGTATAAAGAGCGGAATTTATGTGGCGTTTGGCCATTTTGCGACCCGGTTGCCGCACCCGGGCGTAGTCGGATACCAGAATTGCGCCTTTTCACGTATCGCCGTTGTTTCTGCCGGCGACGAGTTCTAATTTGCAGTCTTTGGTTGTCGGTGATCTTCCTTGCTGGGCTGGTCATTGTCAATGGTATATGGTAGATGTGTGGTTCCTTTACCTGCTAGACGTACCACACCTCGTCAGAAAAGAAAAAGGCAAGAGTTTAATTTGAAAACATTTCCGTCCCCCCCCCCCTCTCTCCCACTTCTCAACCGTGGCGGTGCCCCCCCCCCTCCCCACCATTTGAAGAGGATTGCCAAGTAGTGGGGTACAGATTTGAACAAATCTTAAATATTTTCAAAGACCTGTAAGATTTGTGAAGGTTTGACACCCTTAAAACTGTTATTTTTATATGCGGAGTCGTCGGAAGGGTGGGGGAATGCTTGTAAAATGTATTTATATTATTCAATTATGTGGGTTGCTCTATGCTCTATGCTGTTCATCAGCCTGAAATCTAGAGATTTTACTGTGTTTTATGTGGAAACATCGGTGGATTTCTTGTATAATTTGATTATATTATTCAAGTACTTAATTCTGTTGATTGCTCCGTGCCAGACACTTCTCTTGATCAATAAGAAGCAGCCGGCCGTGGTGGCCGAGGGGACTGAGGCGCTCCAGTCACGGTCTGCACGGCCACTACGGTCGGGGGTTCGAATCCCCCCTCGGGCATGGATATTTTTGCCGTCCTTAGTTGTAAGTAGTTCATAAGTAGTTTGTAAGTTTAGGGACTGATGACCCCGTAGTTAAGTCCCATAGAATCTACAAACATTTTTTGAATAAGAAGCATTATATCGATGATATCGTATTTTACCAGTGAAGACATTTATCAGTACCAACCTTGTGTTTTCTTCACCCTTACTAAAATTGTTTGGTGGTATAAGATTAAGCTTGGTTCCGAAATCCGGGTACCCGATACTTCCAAAATATGAATGATATAGTAACAAGAAAGAGCAAAGTAGGAATTTAATAAAGTACTAAGTAGCAGAAATGTCAAAACTAATGGCTTGATTTTTCTGTTGGGCAAAAACCACAAATCCAGGACGTTTAAACTAAGCATAAAGAACGACTAAAAACTGAAGATGTAAAAACATGGAATGTGAAACTTTGTTTTTATTTGACATTTATCTTACGTTTGCTTTCAGTAGTCAGTATGGCTAGAGAAAGATCTCAAGAATTTTACTACTGTAGTCTTATTATCGGAAAACTTTATTTTCCGAGATTACAAGGAAACACTGCCGGTTTCAGCATTTTAAATTGCTATCTTCTGATCAGGTTCTAACATTAGACATTTAAATATAGAAGTGATTGGTCATTTAGTCACAATCAAGTAAAGTATGAAGACTTTCCTGTATAGCGCTTTTAAATAATAAAACAAGTTGTGCTCGCAATTTAGAGATAAGATGTATCTAATACAAAATGGTATTGAATGTCCATGTTGGTTGATATGAAACTTTGAATAATCGAGTTTGTTCTAGGTTTGAAGGAAATGTGGAACTTATAACATTAGTGAATGTGGCACTTATTATAATCAGTGTGACCACCAGGACAGTGAACATCATTGACATTCGAGGCCATGACAGGTTAATAAATCTGCAATAGCAAAACACTGCCATTATATAATATCCAGCCCCACAACCACAGATTTTGTGAAAATTAAATCTACAAAAGTAATGAAATCAAGATAGCCTGATTAATCGGCAAGCTGGAAACCAGGTCAATATAACACAGAATCCGGTAGCACTACAAAAATGAAATAATTCACAGAATATATATGACATTAACTGCAAATGGGCAAAGCTGAAAATGTGTTCCCAGAGAGGCTCGAACCCGGGTCGCCTGCTTTCCTAGGCAGATGCGCTGACCACTACACCACTGGGGACACAGTGATCACCTACAATGACTACCTAAGCACGCCTCCCGCCAGACAGAAAGCTGGGAATTTGTGTCTGGCGGGCTGGCGGGAGGCGTGCTTAGGTAGTCCTTGCAGGTGCGGTCTCCAGTGGTGTAGTGCTCAGCGCAACTGCCTAGAAAGCAGGAGATCCGGGTTTGAGTCTCGTATGGATACACATTTTCAGCTTTGACTAATCGCCGTTGATGTCATATTTTGTGAATATGAAAGAATAACAACTGCAGGATCAGAAGTGACGTCTGTTATTTCGGAACAGACGCCACATGTACATACAGAACGAAATAATGTTTTATGACAAGTAGGGATGTATTGATCAGCATCTGACGCAGTACTAGCCACCTCTATGTGTGTGAACCGGAGGAAACATGGACAGGACAGGGAACAACATCAATTACCTGGACCCCCAGGCATCGCGTATTCTGGGAATAGGTATAATACGGTATACCGACGTTAGCGATTGCTGCCAACGTGCGCGGACATAATATGCAAATCTGACAGCAAGCGGATACGGCATTAACCGCGCGCCAGACAGGCGCATACCGGATTCAGAGTGCCAGGATAACGTGGCCACGGAACATAGCCGCTGTGGGCGACAACAGTGGAAGGAACGGCTACAGCCTCGCGACACTGATACAGAGTGAAATAATTATACTACATCAACAAAATGTCAATATCATGCTGTGGCTTCAAATATAGAAATAATCATACTACATCAACAAAATGTCAATATCATGCTGTGGCTTCAAATATAGAAATAATCATACTACATCAACAAAATGTCAATATCATGCTGTGGCTTCAAATATAGAAATAATCATACTACATCAACAAAATGTCAATATCATGCTGTGGCTTCAAATATAGAAGTAATCATACTACATCAACAAAATGTCAATATCATGCTGTGGCTTCAAATATAGAAATAATCATACTACATCAACAAAATGTCAATATCATGCTGTGGCTTCAAATATAGAAGTAATCATACTACATCAACAAAATGTCAATATCATGCTGTGGCTTCAAATATAGAAATAATCATACTACATCAACAAAATGTCAATATCATGCTGCGGCTTCAAATATAGAAATAATCATACTACATCAACATAATGTCAATATCATGCTGTGGCTTCAAATATAGAAATAATCATACTACATCAACATAATGTCAATATCATGCTGTGGCTTCAAATATAGAAATAATCATACTACATCAACAAAATGTCAATATCATGCTGTGGCTTCAAATATAGAAATAATCATACTACATCAACAAAATGTCAATATCATGCTGTGGCTTCAAATATAGAAATAATCATACTACATCAACAAAATGTCAATATCATGCTGCGGCTTCAAATATAGAAATAATCATACTACATCAACAAAATGTCAATATCATGCTGTGGCTTCAAATATAGAAATAATCATACTACATCAACATAATGTCAATATAATGCTGTGGCTTCAAATATAGAAATAATCATACTACATCAACAAAATGTCAATATCATGCTGTGGCTTCAAATATAGAAATAATCATACTACATCAACAAAATGTCAATATCATGCTGTGGCTTCAAATATAGAAATAATCATACTACATCAACAAAATGTCAATATCATGCTGTGGCTTCAAATATAGAAATAATCATACTACATCAACATAATGTCAATATCATGCTGTGGCTTCAAATATAGAAATAATCATACTACATCAACATAATGTCAATATCATGCTGCGGCTTCAAATATAGAAATAATCATACTACATCAACAAAATGTCAATATCATGCTGTGGCTTCAAATATAGAAATAATCATACTACATCAACAAAATGTCAATATCATGCTACGGCTTCATATATAGAAATAATCATACTACATCAACAAAGAGTTAATATCATGCTGTGGCTTCAAATATAGAAATAATTATACTACATCAACAAAATGTCAATATCATGCTACGGTTACAAATTCGAAGTGGTGATGTGATGAAAATTGATGTATTATATGTGGTATTAGACATGTTAATAGAAATGTTGAACCAATAATTACGTGTAGTCCGTGGAATCTTGTTGCTACAAATAATGTTGATCCATATCACCACATTCAAAATCTAAGGATTGATTGATGAGGTGATGAGGGGATAAGGAACAAAACGCGTGTATTGAACTTATGCCCGGAAGGCATGGTTTCCGTGCTAGAGACCATTCCTTCAATCAGACTTTGCTTCAGAGACTACAGTAGCATGAAACCACAGTTATAGTAAGTATTGAAAATGGTTTCCATGGCCCACAACACTTGACTGCCGATGATGTTCTGTCTTACACGTTCACATCGGTCAAGCTGCATCCGAACGGTGCCAGAGGCAGCATTAATACGCTGCTCCACATACATTTATTCAGATTGAGTCAGGAGGAGAGGTACATGCTTTTAGGCGTGACACTGAAAGTTTCAAATTTTAAAGTGATGTGAAAGTTTCTAAATTAAGCAAGTGGGACTGAATCTGAAGTTTAAAGTTTCTCTTTTGAAGGCTGCTATTTAAGAACTCTAATTAAATCTGCCTGCAAGAATCTGGTGAGAGACAGTCACAAACTGAACTTATAAAAATCTAGCACAAAGCTGGAACAGCATTATTTCTTTGCTTCCCTTTGCCAAAAACACTAACTCTCTGCAAAATTATCAGTCTTTCTAAACGTATATGCGTAAGGTACTAAGTTAATTAGGCCCTATAATACGATTTTCCACACACACACACACACAAAAAAAAAAAAAAAAAAAAAAAAAAAAAAAAAAAAAAAAAAAAAAAAAAAAACAACGATTGCAGCTGCGACTCTGCATCAGTCCACCTGTAATTTTATACTTACAAAAAGATCTGTGCTTCTGTGAGCATTACTTTTGGAAATTAGATTTCAGTGGCAAAACTGATTACTTTACTGGCACGTGAACATTTACATTTACTTCAGGTTTGATTCCATTTTCAGGATGGTGCTCAACGATTACACAGTGATGAACAAACCAGATGTAATGAGCAGCATTGGCCGTTAATGTTTTATTTATAAACAACAGATCGATTTCAATCGCATAGTGATCATCTTCAGTATATCATTCAAACTATAGAACAAGATTATAAAATCAGTATGGAATTAAAAACAAATACAATTTCAAATATAATATACAGACAGAATACATAGCAAGCATTGTGAATGCACTGAATGGAACTGCAACTCAACTGTGTCGAAATAAGTGTTGGCAAACATAAAATTACAGTGATAGAGGTTCAGATGGAATAAGCACGCTGCTTACAAACCACGTGCAGCGGCGCTGTAGGGATGATGTTATTAACGCCCTCCATTACATAGATATTCCACTAACACTAATTTTTATGCACTTTCAATCATAGAAAATAAAAATTAGAATGTATTTTTACACATAAGGTATATAAGATGGATAACAAATAAAAATGAAAAATCAGTATAAAGGAATATATAAAAATATCAGGTAAAAGTCAAGAATATGATGCTAAGCGTCTTATGCCAGTTATGGATACTACTAACGTAGTAAGTTATTTCAAACAGGAAAATGTTTAAAAAAAATTAAAATTTAAATAAGAAGTACCATGAAGGATAGTATCCTTTACACATTGATTATAGCTATGCTGCAAAATCTCGAAAAGTACGAAGAAGAACAAGGAGATATATTCTTTTAATATTATGACATAGTAACGAAAGTTAATTGCAGCGACATCTCGTTTTCTGTGCTTGAAGCACGTTACATAGCGTTGAGAAAGTTATAGTACAGTACAAACAGTATATCAGTCAGAGAAGCAAAGTATGCATAAAACTTAATGCAAAAGGTTTAAGTAGTACAAAATGTTCAAATGTTTGTTAAGCTTATGGGACTTAACTACGGGGTCATCAGTCCCTAAACTTACAAACTACTTATGAACTACTTACAAACTAGGACGGCACAAATATCCATGCCCGAGGGGGGATTCGAACCCCCGACCGTAGTGGCCGTGCTGACCGTGACTGGAGCGCCTCAGTCACCTCGGCCACCGCGGCCGGCTAAGTAGTACAGAATAGTATAATTTAATGTTAAAAATGTAAAATAAAGTATCGCGAAGAAGAACGCAGATATCATTCATTGCAGATAACGTTAGGGAATGTACTCGTTTCCGTGCTGAAGCACGTTACATATGGTTGACAGAGTTACAGTATAATACAACAATACATCAGTCATCAAAGCATGTGTGAAACATAATAAAAGGGTAAAGTTGTACAAGATGGTGCGTTTTAATGTTAAAAACAGTAAAATGAAATGTCATGACGAAAGAGAAAAGATATCATTCAGTCTTTCATATCTGGATCTCCTTGAGGCGATCGGAGCTCAGTTCTAGATTTCTTCACTTGAGCTCCGATGGGCAATACAACATCTCTCTACTATAGCAGCAAAATTTACTGTCACCTGTACTTTTCCGTTTCATGATTGTATTCATTAGTTTACCGGAAACAATTAAGAAAAATGCATATGTTTATTGGAAGTTTCTTGTTCATAATCACCAGCAGTATTAAAACGAGTGCACAACTGGCCACCACAACTGCGTCAACACAACATCATAGATACAGAATTTAAAAAGAATTGTACAAATTTGATTAGATTAAATTTGTTGTTAATTCCATAGATCCGTGTTGATGAAATCATTTTATAGCTGGTAATACAATAATACTAATACATACATTTTTACAAGTTGATAACACTAATAGTATGAATACAGATACATACATCATTTGACATACTGCCAACCACTTCTTTTTGCTCTTCTCTAAATGTGCATATTACGTCTACATCTGCATAAATACTACCCACAGATGCGTGGCTGAGGGTACTCGGTATCACTACTAGTTATTTGGAACTTCCTGGCAGATTAAAATTGTGTGCCGGAACCGGGACTCGAACCTGGGACCTTGCGGGCAACCGCACTACCGACTGTGCTATCCCGACACGACACACGATGCTGCCTCACAACTTTACTTCCGCCAGTACCTCGCCTCCTACTTTCCAAACTTCACAGAAGCTCTCCTGCGAATCATGCAAGACTAGCACTCCTGGAAGAAAGGATATGGTGGAGACATGGCTTAGACACAGCCTAAGGGATGTTTCCAGAATGAACCTTTCACTCTGCAGCGGAGTGTGCGCTGACATGAAATTTCCTGGCAGATTAAAATTGTGTGCCGGAACCGGGACTCGAACCTGGGACCTTTGCCTTTTGCGGGCAAGCGCACTACCAGTAGAAAAAAAACAATTTTAATCTGCCAGGAAGTTTCATATCAGCGCACACTCCGCTGCAGAGTGAAAGTTTCATTCTACTAGTTATTTGCTTTCCTGTTCCGCAGCAACTGCACGAACCCTAATCAAGCTGATCTTATCTTTGTGGTTTTCAGGCGAAATGTAGGCTGGCGGCAGTAGAATCGGTCTGCAGTCCGTTTCAAATCCAGGCCCTGTAAACTTCTTCAACAATATTTCTTGGAAAGAACGTCGCCCTCGCCCTCCTCCAGCAACTCCCATTAAGAGTTCCTGAAGCATCTCAGATCGAACCTAACAGTAGCAAACTTATCGGCCCGCCTCTGAATTGCTTCTATATCTTCCTTTAAACCGATTTGGTTGAGAAACCCAAACACCTGAACAATACTCAAGACGGGATTAGACAAGCGTTTTATATGCGGTCTCCTTTACAGACGAATCACCCCTTCCTCTTCGACCTTGATGTGAAAGAAGCAGTTAAAGACCGCCAGACGGCCGCTTTCTACGACTTAGGCATTCAAAAGCTTGTTGAACCGTATGACAAATGTCTAAAGAAGTATGGAGATTATGTAGAAAAATAGAGAGAGACGGAAGACGTGTCAATAAAACAATTACGTTGGGAACAAGTTCGATTTTGGATGTGTTTGTTTTAACCGGACCTTACTTTTGGAATATCCCTT
This sequence comes from Locusta migratoria, assembly GCA_026315105.1. Classification (NCBI taxonomy): domain Eukaryota; kingdom Metazoa; phylum Arthropoda; class Insecta; order Orthoptera; family Acrididae; genus Locusta; species Locusta migratoria. The sequence goes on along the minus strand of CM048744.1, from coordinate 939,638,810 downwards.
GTAACGTCAGTCCTATCACACTTCCTTGGGGCACTCCTGACGATACCCTAGTTCCTGATGAACACACGCGATCGAGGAAACGTGCTGGGTTCTGTTACTTAAGTAGTCTTCGAGTGACCCATATATCTGGCTATCTATTTCACATGTTCCTACTATCGTTAGCCGTCTGTGGCAAACTGGGTTTCGCACAATCAGTGCTTCCCAAAGCCGTGTTGAAGCACGGGCAGAACCTTTTCCGTTTCCAGGAAATTTACTATATTAGAACTGAGAATATTCAGCAACACAAAATTTAGATTTAAGTCTCAACTGATGTAATAAAGTACAAACTTTTAATTTCATTTGTAATGTAAAGAAACATACGATACGGTTAAGATATCCCTCTGAGGTTACGAATTGCTTGTTTAATATTTGTCTTACAAAATTTGGGTACATCTATGACGTAAGCATGCAAAAACTATATTAGCTCTTATAGCTACTATGGATTTATTTAAGTATATATTCTTGTAGTGATGCTGTGCAAGGCATTTTATCACAATCAGTTTTATAATCTTGGCATCTGGAGCTGCTTTATATCATTTTGAAAAAAAAAAAAAAATTCGTTTATTAACCAGAACGACAGGTTTCGCAGCTAGCCGTATCCTTGGGTGCTTCAAGAATTTTTCAAAACTAGTTATTAAAGAATCACCCTTATTTATTTTCACAATAAAAAAACTGTAGTATTTAATTACGTCTATGTCATAAAAAGGTTTTCAATGAACCCAACCTTCTTAGTACAGTGGCAATAAAGAAATGTCATTCTAATAAAATCAATCGAACGAAGTAAGTTCTTCTTCACTTATTTTAAATAGGGGCCTAAGATCTGAAAAATAAACCTGTACTACCCGGAATGCTAAGAAGTGAAATAGAAATACTACGATCTTATGTACTAACATTATATTTACAACTCAGCATCTGTGTGATTCGCAGTAAATAAAAAAAAGGCCTTTGCTGCCGTACCAGAATTCCCTAAATTATTTTCTAGGTAGTAACTTAGATAGATGATTCCTCAGCCCCCGCTTTATCTAATAATCCTCCCTGAAATATGCTACCCCGGCTTAAATCACGGGAAACTATTCCACAGATTCCGCTAACTTCGGTAACTGACGGCCAGACAAGCTATGGTCTACGTCAAGTGCCGCGATGGAAGAGAAGCCGCAGACAACGTATTACAAAGTCCCGCCATCAGAGAATTACCTGGCAGCAGTACACATTCCTCGACTCAACTCACTAAGCTCGTTTAAGTGCTTTATCACATATAGGAAACGTAGGAAGAAGTCCGTCAGTTCTGGACCATTCCGACTCCTTAAAATAGAGTAGAAAGCCATTGATTACAAATTCTTCATTTGAGCGATGCTCAAACTTCTTACGACGAAGTTCTTAAAATTTATGGCAATTAAAATATACAGTACCCACAATCCTACATATCCCTAGTTTGGTGAAAAAGAATCTTTCCACAGAGTGTGGAGTCCTCTAATTTATTACAGAAGACAAAATATAATTTCAGGGCATTAAAAATGTTAAATGTCGAATGTAAGTAGAAGAATGTAAGAGAAAATTTAAGATTTGTTTGATGGCGATCTGTTTGGATTTAGTAAAGATGAATATACCAGAAAGTAAGTTCCGACGTTGTGCTTGTTCGCTAAGACGTATATGGGAAATGGGGTAACGTACGTTCATAGAATTTGTAGATATATATAAAAACGTACGATAATAGAAAATGTTACAAAAACTTCGAAATGCTTAGTAGGTGAAAGCTATACGAAAAGGCGAGTAGTATAGATAAAAACCGAAAGGGAAATATTGGCGATTAAGAGGAAGAACGAAATGTTCGAATTGAAACAGATTAAGACAGCGATATATCTTTCAGTACTATTTTCCAAAATATACAAAAATAACACATATCTGGCGATCCCCAGATAAGTGTCATAGGGCCCCTACTGTTCCTGACCGTTATTAATGATCTCCGACACAATGTGAGCAGTTCTCTTACTCTGTTCGCGGATGATGCTCTCACTTATTGGTTTGTTGGGTCAACAAAAGTTCAAAATCAACTGCAAAATAATTTATAAAATATATATGCATAGTGCGGGAATTGGACATTGACCCTAAATAATGACAAGGGTGAAGTCATCCATATGACCACTAAAAGAAATCCATGAAACTAGATTTACACTATAAATCAGTCAAATTTACAGACCGTAAATTCAATAAATACATAGGAATAACAGTCAACAACAACTTGAATGGGAAAGAGCACATAGAAAATATTGTAGGGAAGGCGAACTAAAGTCTACGTTTCATTGTCAGAACACTTAGAAGATGCAACAGTTCTATTAAAGAAACTGTCTACACTACACTTGTGCGTCCTATTTTGGAGTATTGCTGCGAATTGTGGGATCCACACCAGGTGGGACTGATGGACGATTTAGAGAAAGTTCAGAAGGGCAGCTCGTTTTGTGTTATTGCTATATAGGGGTGAGGATATCTCGGAAGTGATGTACGAGTTGCAGTGGAAATTATTAAAAGAAAGACATTATTCGTTGCAGCGAGATTTATTTGCGAAATTCCTTTCACCAACTTTCTCTTCCGAAGGCGAACTTATTTTGTTAGCACCCACCTACATAAGGAGAAATGATCATAATAAAAAGAAGTTAAATCACATCGAAAACAGTAAGATGTAGATGCTCATTTCTTTCTCGTAGTGTTAGAGAATGGAACGGCAGAGAAATATCGTAAAAGCGGTTCAAAAAATATTCAAATGTTTGTTAAGCTTAAGGGACTTAACTGCGGGGTCATCACTCCCTAAACTTACAAACATAAACTACCTTATACTAAAGACAAAACAAACATCCATGCCCGAGGGAGGATTCGAGCCCCCAACGGAGAACGTTCTCTTACTTCGGAGCATAGCGCTTCACTGAACTCGGCCACTGCGCCGCATCAAATGCGGTTCGATGAACTCTTTCCACGGAGTTCTGTAGATGTAGATTTATTTGAAGTGTCGACAATACTAAAAATATTTAGGAAAGGCAGTAAAAATCAGGGTAATAGGGTATCATTTATAAGAATCACAAAAACATTGCTGCTCTTTGTGAAAGTAAGGAGAACTTGAAACTTCATGGCAGATTGACATTGTGTGCTGGAACCGAGACTCGAACCAGAGATCATTGCCTTTCGCGGGCAAGCGCCCTAGCACTGTGCTATCTCGACATGCGTCACAGTCCGTCTTAACAACTCCAGTTCTGCCAGTACCTCGCCTCCTAATTTCCAAACTTCACAGAAGCTCTCCTGCGAACGAGGCAAGACCAGCACTCCTGGAAGAAAGGATATGGTGCAGATATAGCTTAGCCACAGCCTAAGTAATCTCTTTAACTATATCTCTTCATACTACGCTAAAATCCATTTTCTTACATTTAAATATGAAATATCTGAGAGAACGATTAAGTGATCCTCTCTCGGCATTTCGTCACGTCCTTTATTTCAGCAAATGTGTTTCTCATCTTTTTCATCTTCTCATAGACTGATTTAGAAGAATATAGATTAATTAGTTTGTATAAGGCTAATCTAGAAGCCGCGGTGGAGTAGCCGAGCGGTCTAAAGCGTCTCGCTGCGGAGCGCGCGGTTGCTCGCCGTGGAGGTTCGAGTCCTCCCTGGGGCATGGGTGTGTGTGTTTGTCCTTAGGTTAGTTTACCTAGGTTTAAGTAGTTTGTAAGCTACGGACTGATGACCACGCCGTTTGGTCCGATAGATTTACAAACATTTGAACCTTTTTTTCTAATCCAGAAAATTCGATTTTCAGTTGGTGGTAACCGAAACAATATGACTTTTAGTGCAGAAGTAAATTTATGAATTATCTATCGACCTATAGAACGCACTGGCTCCAAAAGAAAACAGTTTAATAATAACGCCGCAAGGAGTATCTTTGTGCTGAAACTCTTGACTCCTTAGTTGACTTTGCAAACCAGTGCCAACTAGGTGTCACTGCCCGAACAAGAAAACCTTCTAAATATACACTACACTCCTGCGTTTAGCTGAAATGTTGTACTTGACAGGAAAAATTCGAGTGGGGTTGTAACTGGTAAATGTTGAATTATTCCACATTTCCACCACAATAGAGTATTCGTTTCCCTATACTAAGTATAATTAATGTTTCTTGTGTAATTGCGTTGAACATTCTTTTTCTTCGCTTTATTAGATAAAAGTAAAAAAAAAGACAAAGAAATACTCCTAAAGCTTCAAACATATTAATAATAAGCCCATTTTTAACACAAATAAACAGCCGGCCGCGGTGGCCGAGGAGACTGAGGCGCTTCACTCACGGTCTGTACGGCCACTAAGGTCGAGGGTTCGAATCCCCCCTCGGGCATGGATATTTGTACCGTCCTAGTTCGTAAGTAGTTCATAAGTAGTTTGTAAGTTTAGGGACTGATGACCCCGTAGTTAAGTCCCATAAGCTTTACAAACATTTGAACAAATAAATATAAAAGTGTTGGGAAAATGAGATAGTTTCGTGACTTTTAAACCATTATAAATAAAAATGCGCATGTTTGCACAATTTATTATTTCTGAAATGGGCTCTCAGTGCTACATTAACGGAACTGTATTTTAGAAACGGTGCGATAAGGCGCGACAACCCTATTAAAATCGCTTATCAAAATGGCAGACAAACGAAAATCTTGTGTAACTGAACTTTGGAACGTTATTGTTAAATCATGATAAAACGTATTTAAATTAATGCATATGCATAAAACATGCTGTTACCTTTGTGTAACAGGATGAACTGTTCCAAATTGGTACTGTCATTTAGTAAATTCTTAAAACGTAGAGATTTAAACAGACAAGAAACCGTTGTTCAAGCGAATCTAGGAGCTGTTAGATATGTGTCAGGGTCTTGAAAATTTAGTAATCGATCGACAATTTAGTAGTTGTTATTAAACAATACACTTTCTACAATTGTCGGGCAAACTTCAAATTTCCCCTTACGATCAGGTTTTCTGAGCAAATTCTTTGCTGTGTGACGTCTCGTGATGAATGCCCACTCTGTCTGAGGTAATCTGCTTTCTTACACACTCTACTTGTGTCGTCCATCAGGCGTTAATTCCAACGTATCAGAGGTCTATCACTTTATCTACTTCGTGGTCCTCGGTTTACACGTTAAGTTCACAGCTAATATCATTTCGGTAGTATTAAATCTACGGTGTATGCTCATTAGACTTTTACATATAACAGGTGGTGCAGTTATTCTTCATTTTCAGTAAGGATAGCAATGCCAACAGCCTATCTGATCACCTTGAATATGGATCTGACAAATAGATCCTGTAATTGGCGTATTGGCTTGTTCGGAGTATAGGTTGGACAGTATGACCGAAGGACCAAGTCTATATTTTAAATTCTTCTGGCTGAGAGGCCCTGATCAAAGTATAATATTTCCTCCTCACATTTCGTTTCCAGCTGCGGCTGACATCTTCCGAGGTCGTTCGATTCCTGTCTGACACTGATCGTCGAGGGGCTTTCGCGTTTATAGAGCACATATAGGGTAAAACCATTCGTCACGTGATGCCGAGTGTCGCTGACTCTGGATAGCATCGTCATTATCCATTAAATGTAATAGACTATTATCTAGTTAAATGTAAACGAAGGCTTCCGCGGCCGTTGTCATTGTATATAAAACTCTTCTGGGTTTTGCACCGCATCGTCAAAATATCAAACACTTTACCAACGTTTCGGCCACTATTGCAAGTGGCCATCTTCTGGGTGTAAATGTAACACCCAGAAGATGGCCACTTGCAATAGTGGCCGAAACGTTGGTGAAGTGTTTGATATTTTGACGATGCGGTCCAAAACACAGAAGAGTTTTATATACTATTATCTAGTTCTTGTTTTCTATTAAAATTAAAATGTTTCTCTCGTTTATTGGTATAATTATGAACCGCACCGGGAAAGCTTTGGTCAAGAATTGGGTCGAAACAATGTTCATGATATTTGTCCGTAATGAACAACAAAACTACACAATTTAATGAAAACTTGCAGCGCGTGTGTGATTTGGTCTACCTTAAAAGATAGAATAGTTTTTACGTCGATTAATAACCTCAATATTTTTGTTGTAAATTGTTTTCATTTTGAGTGATTAAGTATCCAATAACTGGCACTGTTCTTCAACTTGATATCTGGGCAAGTAGTAAAGAACAAAGATCACGTGTTCAAAACTCGCTCCAGTCGCGGATATTTTCACTTAGAGTTTTAACCTAGCCTGCCGTTGGAAACGATCTGAGAAGTCGCCAAAAACAACACATGGTTCGCATTCCTATTCCCGGCTGGATTACTGGTGTAGGCTATGCAAACGTTAGGCGCCGAAATGGTGTCAAATCGAAAGACTTGCACAGGTCGCTAAGCCATACGAAATTGCTGTTATATTCGATTTAGTATCATTTTAAATGCTACATTTTATTTCACAAAAAACACTTTTTACAAATGCTCGTGAGGTATAACCGCGCTTTTTCAATTTCCCCTTTATTTCATTATATTCTAATTTTACTGTGCATTATCTATGTAACTGGATAATTTCAGAGGGAGCTTTAGGCAACAGTGGAGGAGGAACGAGGAAAATTGAGAGATGAAATAGTGATGGTAGCAGAGGACAAAATAGGTAGGAAGGCAAGACCTACAAAAAATTCTTGGATATCACAGGAGATACTAAATTTAATCGATTAAAGGAGAAAATATAAAAATGCAGTAAATGAAACAGGCAAAATGGAGTACAGACGACTAAGAAATGAGATTGACAGGAACTGCAAAATGGCTAAGCAGGAGTGGCTAGAAGGCAAATGCAAGGATGTAGAAGAATGTATAAATAGGGGGAAAATAGATACAGCCTACAGGAAAACAAAAGAAACATTTGGAGATAAGAAAAACAGCTCTATGATTATCAAGGACACTGATGGAAAACCAGTTCTCAGCAAAGAAGGGAAAGCTGAAAGGTGGAAAGAATATATAGAGGGGCTCTACAAAGGAAATGAACTTCGAGACAATATTGTAGGAAGGGAAGAGGATGTAGATGAAGATGAAATAGGAGATACTGTACTGAGAGAAGAATTTGACAGAGCAATGAAAGACCTAAGTCGAAACAAGGCCCCTGGAGTAGATGATATTCCCTCAGACCTACTGAAGTCTCTGGGAGAACCAGCCATGACAAACCTGTTTCACCTGGTGTGTAAGATGTAAGAGTCAGGCGAAGTACCCTCAGACTTTAAGAAAAATGTTATAATCCCCATTCAAAAGAAAGCAGGTGCAGACAGGTGTGAAAACTACAGAACCATCAGTTTAATAAGTCATGGTTGCAAAATATTAACATGAATTATATACAGAAGAATGGAAAAGCTGGTAGAAGCCGACCTCGGGGAAGATCAGTTTGGGTTCAGGAGAAATGTAGGAACACGGGAGGCAATACTCACTTTACGGCTTATCCTAGAAGATAGATTAAGGAAAGGCAAACCTACATTTCTAGCTTTTGTAGATTTGGAGAAGGCTTTTGACAATGTTGATTGGAATAAACTCTGAAGCAAGCAGGAGTAAAATATAGGGAGCGTAAGGTTATTTACAACATGTACAAAAACCAGACAGCGGTTGTCAGAGCTGAAGGGCATGAAAGGGATGCAGTGATTGGAAAGGGAGTAAGACAGGGTTGTAGTCTTTCTCCATTGTTATTCAGTTTGTAAAAAGCTATAGAGGTAAGCAAGGAGAAATTTGGAGAAGGAATTAAAGTTCAGGGTGAAGAATTAAAAACATTGCGTTTTGCCGACGACATAGTGATTCTGTCAGATACAGCAAAGGACCTGGAAGAGCAATTGAACGGAATGGACAGTGTGCTGAAATATGGTGCTACAGAAGAATGCTGAAGATTAGGTGGGTGGATCGTGTAACTAATGAGGAGGTACTGAACAGAATTGGGGAGAAAAGAAATTTCTGGCATACCTTGACTAAAAGAAGGGATAGATCGGTAGGACACATTCTTAGACATCAAGGAATTGTGAATTTAGGGTTGGAGGGAAGTGTGTGGGGAAAAAATCGCCGGCCGCGGTGGCCGAGGAGACTGAGGCGCTCCAGTCACGGTCTGCACGGCCACTACGGTCGGGGGTTCGAATCCCCCCTCGGGCATGGATATTTGTGCCGTCCTTAGTTGTAGGTAGTTCATAAGTAGTTTGTAAGTTTAGGGACTGATGACCCCGTAGTTAAGTCCCATAAGCTTAACAAACATTTGAACATTTTTTTTTTTTGGAAAAAATCGCAGGGGAAGACCAAGAGATGGATACAGTAAGCAGAAAGCCTCAATCCTCTTCCTGTCCGCACTGTTTATAGTCTATGTTTCACTCCCATACAAGGCAACACTCCATACAAATGCCTTCAGAAAGGACTTCCTTAGGCTTAAATCAATATTCGATGTTAAGAAATTTCTCTTTTTCAAAAACGCCTTTCTACCCATTGCCATTCTGCATTTTATATCCTCTGTACTGCGACCATAATTTGTTATTTTACTGCCCAAGTAACAAAACTCATCTACCTCCTTTATTGTTTCGTTACCTAATCTAATTCCTTCAGCATCACCTGATTTTCTTATACTGCACTCCATTACCCTAGTTTTGCTCTTGTTAATGTTCATCTTATATGCACCTTTCAGCACACTGTCCATTCCGTTCAATTGCTCTTCCAGGTCCTTTGCTGTCTCTGACAGAATTACTACGTCGTCGGCAAATCGAAATGTTTGTAATTCTTCACCCTGAACTTTAATTCCTTCTCCAAATTTCTCCTTGCTTTCCTTTATAGCTTGCCCAATGTACAAATTGAACAACATTGGGGAAAGGCTACAACCCTGTCTTACTCCCTTTCCAACCACTGCATCCCTTTCATGCCCTTCAACTCTGACAACCGCTGTCTGGTTTTTGTACAAGTTGTAAATAACCTTACGCTCCCTATATTTTACTCCTGCTTGCTTCAGAACTTGAAAGAGTTTATTCCAATCAACATTGTCAAAAGCCTTCTCCAAATCTACAAAAGCTAGAAATGTTGGTTTGTCTTTTCTTAATCTATCTTCTAGGATAAGCCGTAAAGTGAGTATTGCCTCCCGTGTTCCTACATTTCTCCTGAACCCAAACTGATCTTCCCCGAGGTCGGCTTCTACCAGCTTTTCCATCCTTCTGTATATAATTCGCGTTAATATTTTGCAACCATGACTTATTAAACTGATGGTTCTGTATTTTTCACACCTGTCTGCACCTGCTTTCTTTGGAATGGGGATTATTACATTTTTCTTAAAGTCTGAGGGTACTTCGCCTGTCGCATACATCCTAGACACCAGTTCAAATAGTTTTGTCATGGCTGGCTCTCCCAGAGACTTCAGTAGCTCTGACGGGATATCATCTACTCCAGGGGCCTTGTTTCGACTTAGATCTTTCAGTGCTCTGTCAAATTCATCTCTCAGTATAGTATCTCTATTTCATCATCATCTACATCCTCTTCCCTTCCTACAATAGTATCTCGAAGGGCATGAAAGGGATGCAGTGGTTGGAAAGGGAGTAAGACAGGGTTGTAGTCTTTCTCCATTGTTGTTCAATTTGTACATTGAGCAAGCTATAAAGGAAAGCAAGGAGAAATTTGGTGAAGGAATAAAAGTTCAGGGGGAAGAATTAAAAACATTTCGTTTTGCCGACGACGTAGTAATTCTGTCAGAGACAGCAAAGGACCTGGAAGAGCAATTGAACGGAATGGACAGTGTGCTGAAAGGTGCATATAAGATGAACATTAACAAGAGCAAAACTAGGGTAATGGAGTGCAGTATAAGAAAATCAGGTGATGCTGAAGGAATTAGATTAGGTAACGAAACAATAAAGAAGGTAGATGAGTTTTGTTACTTGGGCAGTAAAATAACAAATGATGGTCGCAGTACAGAGGATATAAAATGCAGAATGGCAATGGGTAGAAAGGCGTTTTTGAAAAAGAGAAATTTCTTAACATCGAATATTGATTTAAGCCTAAGGAAGTCTTTTCTGAAGGCATTTGTATGGAGTGTTGCCTTGTATGGGAGTGAAACATAGACTATAAACAGTGCGGACAGGAAGAGGATTGAGGCTTTTGAAATATGGTGCTACAGAAGAATGCTGAAGATTAGGTGGGTGGATCGTGTAACTAATGAGGAGGTACTGAACAGAATTGGGGAGAAAAGAAATTTCTGGCATACCTTGACTAAAAGAAGGGATAGATCGGTAGGACACATTCTTAGACATCAAGGAATTGTGAATTTAGCGTTGGAGGGAAGTGTGTGGGGAAAAAATCGCAGGGGAAGACCAAGAGATGGATACAGTAAGCAGATTCAGACAGATGTAGGTTGCCGTTCTTTTGTGGGAGTGAAGAGGCTTGCTCAGGATAGGGTATTGTGGAGAGCTGCATCAAACCAGTCTCCGGACTGAAGACAACAACAACAACAACAACACATAAAAATCAACTACTGTGCTTTACTCTCGCTAAAAGTCAGAAATGGCTTCATCGATTTGAATAACATTTTTGTTTTAGTTTGTTCCCTTTAAAATAGGGGTAGTTTAGAAAACAATTTGGGAAATACCCAAAAAAAGACATGAAACTTCGAAAAATTCGAAGTTGGTTATTTTGTAAGAAGGCATCGCACTTCGGATTAGATTCGTATTTTATGTGCTGCCACGCAGTTATCCACTGCCAAGCACTGATCGGTATTATACGGTAAAGTTTTTGGGATATGGAATTCTGGATGGCACAACCTGTAACTTTACCGTATAATACCGATCACTGCCTGGCAGTGGATAACTAGGTATAATCAGGGAGACTACGACTGTCCCAAGGAATGTGTCGTTCTGTGTCGCCTCCACATTGGTCGTACCTGGCTGACTCACGGTCATCTCCTCCGCCGTGAGGACCCTTCAGAATTCAATTGTGGTTCGCATTTGACAGTGGTTCACATCTTGTTGAATTTTAATATTCCTGGCGCTCTGCCTTCACTTCTAGGTAAGAATGCATCAACGGCTGATTCAGTTTAAAGTTTTATCCTCGAAAGGGCATCTTAATACTACATATAAGAGTGGATGCTGTAGCCTGTTTTCTCAGGCTCTCATTCCATTTGAAATTTTACTCTTTTGCCGCTTTTTAAGGTTTCGTCTGTACGATTAGTTTTATGTTGTGACTGGGCTGCATTCTAAGCTTCTAGGCTGTAGGTTTTGCTTTCTTTCAGAGTGGCTAGTACATCCTTTGGATTCCTTGTGATCAGCCAACTTCAGTCTTCTACTATGTTGTTTTAACTCCTTACCTCACGTTGTTCTTACCGCTATGTCTCTCTCTTTTGTTGTCCTTTCTACCCCTCATTGCCTTTCTGTACCTTTCTTTGTGTCTATGGTTTGTGGAGGTAAGTGTAATTATGAAACAAGGGACAGGTAGACTTTGCACTTTGGTCCATTTAAAACAACCAGCCGTCTATCTTTGTCTTATCCATGAAGTTCATGGACAAAATACACACGTTACGGTTGGAAATCATATCTGTGTAATATCGTAGATACGGATGTTTCTTTGATGGCACATTCATGAGCCAGTCTGAGGTTCCACGACCTTTTACTGTACTTGATCATTTATCATGGGTACTATCTGTTGGCTTGAATTGTTGTAGTAAACAACCAATGGTTGACGGGGATGCCGTCTGTGATATTCTTCTGCTCTTTCCCATACACGCGTGCTTGGAGCATGATTTAGAACCATTACCACTATTTTCTGAATTGTGTGCTGGGACATACTGATTACCGAAAAAAAAGAAAAAAAAATTATGGTCGTGATTTAAAATAAAATTTCAAAGAATTTAGTAGTTTGTTTAAAAACAAAATGAAAAGATATATCTTCAACATCAAAGTCATAATTAACAATGTCTGTCTAAAATCTTTCGCTTCATCGGTTTTTTTTTTTTTTTTTTTTTTTTTTTTTTTTGCTACCCAGGTAAATAATGGAGTTGTCCTATGCACCCATACTGCCTGAAAAGATACATTACTTTCTCCTCCTCTCTGTTCAGCGCTAAATTTTTGTTCTTCTTTTTTCATGATCGGAGAGGAAGGGATTTTTTTTTTTTTTTCACTTCGTTCTGAGCCTCCATCTTGTCAGTAAGATGATTTGCCGCGGCAGATTTCTTCGGTCTTCATAAATGTATCTGAATTCGCATGTCTGTCCTTTTGAATTAGATAATTATTTCACATATATCCTACGATGTTTTGTATTTTCAAAGTTAATCTTCCTGACATTCAGTACTTCAGTATCCTTTTCAGCAGTAGTTACGACCCGAAAGCCACTTCGTTGGTATGGTTTAACGCCACCATAAAATAGAAAATCTATTATTCTCTTTTGCTAATATTAGCAACCTGCAGTCTTGTCCTCCTTATCTTACGTTGTATGATTCTAGCGGATGTTGCGATGCATTTTTCGAGGTAATACAATCTTAATCCACATAGGTACGGTCACAGGCATCGAACCAAGTCCTCCTTAAATCACTTCCGGATCGTAACGTTCGGCGGCTTAATTGCTTGCTTTTCAGCTTAATAGTTGGTGTAGCCGGCCACTATTCGCACAGGAAGCTTATTTAAAAGACTTGCGGCTTGCTGTAAGTACGTAATGTCGCTGACTTATAGTGTTACCTTTGTCTTCTCTCCCCACTCTTCTTATCATTTTATCAGAGGCGCCGACTTTTGAAAATCTGTGTGGGTGCTCTATATCACGGTTCACAAATGTTCGAAACCAACCCTCCTGAAAATCATGTTCATGCATTTTTCAATGAGAAATACTTGATAAAAGTAAATAGGCAGTTGTCTGGCCTTTTAAAGATAGAAGGAAGAAGGAGGAGGAAGAAAAGGAAAGCATGTCTGCATTAAGACACTACAATAAAGCGATCTAATTGGCCGAAGTGGATATTTCGATATAACTAACATCCCAAAACTTCTATACGACCAATGAAATAATTTTTCATTGTACACTAATCTAATACATTTTGTGCTATTCTTTCTGACAAAAGCGTTTGGTAAAACACCTTCACTGAGGTTTAAAGAAATCTTTGAGATATTCTGAAATTTTGATGTCCGACATCAAATATTTTTGGTCAGTTCCAAACAAAAGCTGTCTACTTCATCGAAACTTTTATCACTTTCGAGATAACTTCATGACATCTCTAACAGTATTAATATAGGCCAAGGTTTTTTGAAACCTGAATCTATAATTTTAATAACAAGGGAAGTGACAAAGATAAATGAAAAACGATTAACTTTAGCATCAGCATCAGATTCTTCAAGCTGAATTCCTGAAAGAACACAATTTAATGTTCATAAATACGTACACCTGAAAGGTCAAAAGGACCGACATGCTTCAGGATGAATAAAGCTAGCATACTGGCTTAAACACAAACACTCATTACTACTCGCTTGGAGAACCGCGTACAAAACTGATCATTTTTTTCACGTTTGAAATATCGTCTGCCGGCCGCGGTGGCCGAGGAGACTGAGGCGCTTCAGTCACGGTTTGCCCGGCCACCACGGTCGGGGGTTCGAATCCCCCCTCGGGCATGGATATTTGTGCCGTCCTTAGTCGTAGTTAGTTCATAAGTAGTTTGTAAGTTTAGGGACTGATGACCCTGTAGTCAAGTCCCATAAGCTATACAAACATTTGAACATTTGAAATATCGTCTCTCGCTATGGTCACGTTTTGTATTGCCTCTTGAGTCATAAGGTAGGTTTATATTTTTCCCTATTTTTAAAAAAAAACTTTATACAATTTTATTTCCCACCTCAATTTTATGTGGGAGCTCGGCACCCCCAAAAAATTCTTGGGGGTGCACGAGCCCCGGAGCACCCACGAAGTCGGCGCCCCAACATTTTATTCCAACTCGAGTAGTTTAATCACTTGAACACGCAGCTATTTCAGTAATTAATTTCAACAATACCTATTTCCGTATGCGTTTGTGGGCAGGTAACATTACAAGGCATCGCATCTTCCACCCGTTTGTAAGACTGAGTGGACACCCGTCTAGTGGGCAGACTACCCTCGCGTCCTCCCAGCCCACCTGTGCTGCCCGACCGCTGCGGTTTCCAGCCCAGTTGACAGGCCCACGTGTCCCCTCTCCAGACACGTGTTCCAGTGGCCCTCCAGAACTTCCCAACAGCGCGCTGCCTTCATTAGGGAGAGAGTGCCGCAGCTGAGGGCAGCTCGTTCACACGGGGCAGTTTGCTGCCGTGTTTTGCCCCACCCGCATTGCAAACACTACCAAAGGCTCTGGACACGAGCTTTCTGCAAACGCACTTGCGGCGAAACGATTCGCACCTCTCCGTTCGTTTTAGCATGCAAAGAATATAAATTAATAAAATGCAGCAACCAGTTGCTTGTGATTATTTTTAACGACCGGTTTCGGGCGCTTGTGTGCCCCTCTTCTGGTCTCTATACAGACAAACACGTGCATTGGTATACAGTAAAGGTTATAAAAAGTACAAAAGTCGGTTACAGATAATTGATGCAGTTTTGAACCAAATAGATTGTAATAAAAGATATGTTCATATAAAGGGATAAAAGTAACACTTAGTATTGTTGCTTAATGAATGTATATGTTAGTAGGAGAATCAACGCTAAGTGCAGAGATTATGCAATGAATAACAATCAGCTGCTAACCAAGTATCTATGGATGAGGCTTATAGTGAAAGAGTAAAAATAAATAAGGAAAAAAAAAGGCTATGGGAAAACAGTAATACTCGATGTAGTTGAAAAGAAAAGCATAAAGAGAGAAGCAGGTAACCGATAAATCAGTCGCTTAACCTCTTCAGTCCTGCTGTAGTAGTATGCTTAGAATGTCACTGTCAGGGCATCTGTCAATATACTACTACTACTACTACTGTGTCAGCTAGTAGTTCCGAAATATTCCGCCTATGGCGCCACTTATCATTGTACATTTTAGACTAATGAATTTTAATATGTTAAGCGACTGATTTATCAGTCACCTGCTCCTCTCTTCATGCTTTTCTTTTCAACTACATCCAGTATTACTGTTTTCCCACAGCCTTTTCTTCCTTATTTATTTTTACTCTTTCACTATAAGCCTCATCCATAGATACTTTCTTAGCAGCTGATTGTTATTCATTGCATAATCTCTGCACTTAGCGTTGATTCTCCTACTAGCATGTACATTCATTAAGCAACAATACTATAACGTAAGTGTTTATTTTATCCCATTATATGAACATATCTTTCATTACAATCTATTTGGTTCAAAACTGCTTGAAATTTCTGTAACCGACGTTTGTACGTTTTATAGCCTTTACTGTATACCAATGCACTTGTTTGTCTGTATAGAGACCATAATAAGGGCACTCAAGCGCCCCAAACCGGTCGTTAAAAATAATTAACCACAAGCAACTGATTGCTGTATTTTATTAATTTATAATCTGAACAGTTACTGAAATGGATGAAATACTTCATGCAAAGAATACATTTACACCTGAGCTTTGAAAATCGCTGTGTTGTTTCCGCAAGAGTGAGGTTTTTACTTTACCGCATATTGCAAAGGTACTTGCCCGTTCCAAACATTTATGAGATGTGGGAACAATAACTAATGTCTCTGTGGGAGCCGTTATTTTGTCTAATGGCAATATCTACCTGTATACATTAAACGGAACTGCTTTCTTGTGCAAAACCGTTAATCTCGGAAAGGTTTTGACTGATTTTTTGAAAGTTTCACACGACGTTATATACTAATACATGACGGCTATTATTTCTTTAATATATTGATATACAGGGTGTTAGAAAATGTTACGGCCAAACTTTCAGGAAACATTCCTCTCATTTTATTACCTCTCTTCAAGTCACATTAATCATGGAATGGAAACACACAGCAACAGAACGTACCAGCATGACTTTGTTACAGGGAATGTTCAAAATGTCCTCCGTTAGCTAGAATACATGCATCCACCCTCCGTCGCATGGCATCCCTGATGCGCTGATGCAGCGCTGCAGAATGGCGTATTGTATCACAGCCGTCCACAATACGAGCACGAAGAGTCTCTACATTTGGTACCGGGGTCGCGTAGACAAGAGCTTCTTTCAAATGCCCCCATATATGAAAGTCAAGAGGGTTGAGGTCAGGAGAGCGTGGAGGCCATGGCATTGGTCCGCCTCTACCAGTCCATCGGTCACCGAATCTGTTGTTGAGAAGCATACGAACACGTCGACTGAAATGTGCAGGAGCTCCATCGTGCATGAACCTCATGTTGTGTCGTACTTGTAAAGGCACATGTTCCAGCAGCACAGGTAGCGTATCCCGTATTAAATCATGATAACGTGCTCCAGTGAGCGTAGGTGAAGAACATGAGGCCCATTCAAGACATTACCAACAATTTCTGCCCAAAAGTTCACAGAAAATCTGCGTTGATGACGTGATTCCACAATTGCGTGCGGATTCTCGTCAGCCCTCACATGTTGATTGTGAAAATTTACATTTTGATCACGTTGGAATGAAGCCTCATCCGTAAATACTAAAATGACCTCTAACATGGAAATTAAGCGTTTCCGGACACATGTCCACATAACATATTTTCTTTCAGGAAGCATTCCTCACACACAAAGAAAGTTTGGCAGTACCTTTTTGTAACACCCTGTATGCTAATACAGGACGGCTGTTATTTCTTTAATACATTGATATATACATGGTGTCAAAAATATAAGGTCGGCCGCGGTGGCCGAGGAGACTGAGGCGCTCCAGTCACGGTCTACACGGCCACTACGGTCGGGGGTTCGAATCCCCCCTCGGGCATGGATATTTGTGCCGTCCTAGTTCGTAAGTAGTTCATAAGTAGTTTGTAAGTTTAGGGACTGATGACCCCGTAGTTAAGTCCCATAAACTATACAAACATTTGAACATTTTTTGAAAAATATAAACCGCCAAAATTATACAGGTGGTACATCTAACAAGGAAAGTACTTGGCCTCGAACAAATACAAATACACCAAAATCGTGTGGGAGATAACGTAAAGATCTCTTATTGCACTAGTGATACCCCCGCATGTGCAAAACTGCAGTCGTCCGTCAGAGGCCTCTGCGTGTACATGTTGAATTGCACATCAACCTGCCGTTACGCCAGTCGGGACCAGTAAGGACGGTGCAGTGTGCCTCTGTAATTGTGTTTTGTGTAGTGAAGCGTCAGAAGAATCATATATTGGTAATAAATCATGATAATGTATTGTGATTGGTTGAAGTTACGAATAACCTTCGCACGTTTTCTGGTATTTATTGTAGTGCAGAAATATGAGCATATGTTAGAAACACATACTAACAGATAATGATGATGATACGGATGATAATGACGATATTGAACCAGTGGACAATTTCAGAAGTATATTTGACGTGACGTTCAACACTGATATTAAAGAATGTGCAAATATGCGATTCGATCAACTTGTATTTCTTCACTGTCCGTTTTGTAATCATCTATATTGCTCGGAGCACGTTATTGACATTTCCAATTTACATTTATAGTTAACATTTCTGCATTGTGTATGGCGTCTACAGTTACATACACAGTGCTATCTAGAGCATGATTGCAGAGTTTTGCAGAAAAACGACGCCCACCAACACAATGAATGGCACCTAAGGGTCCTGTAACCAAACGTTGATACAGAAATGTTTGTTCGAGCCCAAGTACTTTCCTTGTAAGTTTGCTTGACAAAAAAAAGTGTAGCAACATGTTTGCCTATTTCCTACGGTTGTCCCAGAAGAAGAAACACAGTTCCTCTCAGGATAATGTTTTTGGAAAAGTAGACACTTGACAGTGTACGTCCATAAGCAATCGGTTCCTGTTATTGCCCGCTGCGCGTATTGACATCGCGAGCGTGAATTGTAAACAAAAATTCAAATGTTTGTCAAGCTAATGAGTCCTTAACTGCGGGGTCATCATTCCATAAACTTAGAAACTACTTATGAACTAGCTTATAGTAAAGACGTGACAAACATCCATGACCGAGGAGGGATTCGAAACCCTGACGGGGAACGGCTTCACGCATCGTAGTATAGCGCCTCAACGCGCTCAGCCGTTCCATCGCGGCAATCGTACAGCCAACTATGGCCTGAGTTAAGGCTCCTATAAGTATGAGCTGCGCATCCGCCATTTTCATTCTTGTGGCTCGTAAGTCAAACACACTGCGGTGCTATAGCATTTGTCTCAAGGTACTTCAACACGGGTGATTGAGCTGCCATAAACTGCTCAAATCATTCTAGAGATGGCTACAGAACGTTTTGTTTCCCGACAGAGTCTAGGAGAAGAAAAAATGGATCATTAAATGTAAGCGCAAAAACTGGGAACCCAAACTGAGCCCACAGTTATGTATTGTAAGTAAATAGTTATGACTTGAAGCAATATGTAATAGTAAAAATCGTTTGTGATATTTGAACTTACGGTTTTGTTTAGCTCTTCTGAAAGTACTACCTCTTAACAGAGCAGCTGCAAAATATCATATTACAGCAAAGCATCCAAGAACATACTGTTTATAGAGCACAATATATGTGTCTTATATAGTATATTGAGAAATACACCTCACCAAAAAGTTTTGTACTGACATTGCAGAAATTGTTGAAGATACTTCGGTTACGTTATTGCGAGAAAGTATTACAAACACTAAAACGGGAAATATAAATATACTGGGCAAAACGTTTCGTTACGGCTGTGGCAGCGCACTGTGCTGATCCAGGCAACTAGCATTGAATGCTATTTGTGGTATTTCGAAGTTTTAGCGTCATAACTTGTAGTGTGCAGTTTGACAGAATAGTATGGTACCTGACGTTTTATCACAAAATACACCCTCCATTCAATTTCTTAAGGGGACTGATGACCTAGCTGTTTAGTCCCCTCAAAAACCAACAACAGTAAATGCCAATATTGACGGTTATCTATAAGAGGCTATAACATAACTGGCAAAGAATACTGAGAACATTTTACTTACGGCTGCGGCGGCGTAGTGTGCTAATGTTGGCAACGAAATGTTTGCTTTATATGAATTATTAAATTACTGACAAGAGAAGGGTACTGTTACATACGAAAACCTGTCAACCTTAGAGAAGAAACAAAATGATTTATTCATTTCTTTGTCAACACATTTTATACTATTAGATTTTCAAATAGCATTAAAAGGTTGTTGTCAACATCGGCACCTGCGCCTCTACGGCCTTAAACTTTAGATTTTGTACACTAATATTCTTTTTAGTTTTAGTGTTTGTAATAAATTCTGAAACTTTCTCAGTAACATAATAAAAGTACTTTCAGCAATTTGAGTACAAAAATCCGATGTGGTGAATTTGTCACAGCAGACAACAAACACTTACTGCAAGACGGCAAACAAACCTCACTTATTGACAGTCATTATTCAAATAGAAGCCAAGATCGCTTAAAAAATTTATCTAGGTGACCAGTTTCGGCAGCATTAAACTTAGTACGCCATTTTTTTATCACAGAAATATATGTTTCTTGCTCTTTTTTCTGTATTTGGACAGAAGCAGCAATAAGTAAAGAAAACGCGAGATTTTGGGTCTAATCCACATATCGATGTAAACAAGAGTGGAATGCAAGCTCGAAGTATCACGATCTAAGGCCCTATGCCGGGAATTTGTAAAATATTTCACTAAACTTAAATAAAACAACACCGTTCGTATAAGCTGCGGGCTGTGTTTAGCATTCACAAGAATGAAAATGGCGGATGCGCCAGCCTGTGTTTTAGGAGCTCTAGCCTGAGTGTCTGCGTCATTGTAATACGCGAGCGACGACAGTTGTCCAGTCACCTGTGCAGACGTCACTGCAAATCTGTTAACTGTTAGGAGGGAAGGGAGATTTACTATTGCTGAACTATGCGATATCCGTATAATGTAAGGCGAGATGTGAGGGCAGCTGTACGAATTCGTGATGCTGTTCACCAAAGGTTTGTGTCATTGTAATTCTTTACTTTTAGGCGATTATTATGCATTTACTTCTTAATAAAGTATAGTAGTTCTCTGTATCTTTCTAAATTTTCGTCCCCATGCGAAACATACCTTCCGATATGCTTTCCTTTTTATTGTTATGTCACGACAGAATAAAACTTACCAGTGCGTATTTAATTTCCTTAGATTCAAAGAAGCTGGCTCTCTACTGCTACATGCAGAAGGCAGGGGCCCACAATGCGCCGATCGTACATTAGAAGCTGAGGAAAAAAATTTGGACTTTATCAAGGAGGATCCTACTCACAGTACTGGAAGCATCGCCCGCGAACTGGATTTATCGAACACTTCATTCATCGCATTTAGAAAGAGGAGCGTCTGCGGCTTAACTACCTTTAGCGCATACAAGCATTGGAAAATAAAAAGAAAAAAAAAATATCCCTCCACGAAGTGAATTCTCTTGGGTGATTTCGCTTTCACAGTGCAGCATGATTTTGTCAACAAAATACACGTCACAGATTAAACGGGTTTCACTCGAGACGGAGTTACTAACTTCCATAACATGCACTCGTAAAGTGTACACAACCCTCGCCACGTAGCGGGAACACATTTTAGCGACGATTTTCCGTAAATGCGTGGGCGGCTATGCTCGGTGATTACATTATTGGGCTTTATGTCATAGCTTCACGTTTGACTGGTAACTATTACCGAACGCTTCTAGAGGAAACATTGGTACCAAAGTTGTTAGAAGTCATTCCGCTGGCCATACGTCGTAACATGGGGTTCCTACACGATGGTGATCCTCCGCAAATTGGTCACACAGTATGCAGATTTTTAGGACGATGGATCGGGCGTTCGGGTCCAAGTCTATGGCCATCACGCAACCCTGATTTAAATCCACAGGAGTTCAGGCGCCAATGAAGGATATGTTCATGCTTAGCTAGTTAATAATGTGCGCGAACTTAAGCTGAGGATTATCGATGCTGCCAATATCAAAGGTAAAGATGCGTGTTTGTGAACAAGTGCGAGGAAACTGTGTTCAGTGTCATGAAACAGGCTCGAATGGCATTGTGTAAGACGAAAAAAGTAATTTGGGTTTCATTTTCCTTAGTGTTGTATAAAAGGGAAATAAACTGAATTTAATTTTTGGTACGGTTATGTTATAAATAGAGGAAATGCTTGATTTTAAGTAATGCACAATTACTAGGTAAATGGTTGATTTTGTACTAAGGGAAACACATTTTCTTTGATATTAGCTTTTCTTTACTACCATGCCCTTCATAACGGCACTGTAAAAGTAAAGAGTCTGATTGTATTTAATTTATTGTGTATGAGAAATGAATCACACAATCTTGACGACCAAATGCCTGTTAAAATTGCTTGTTTCAGCAGCACCTAGTCGCCTTGCCGCGTCGTTGTACACATCCGAATTTTACTTTTCTCGTTGTGTAGTGCATTCGCGCTCTCTCTCACATCCACAGGCGCGTGCTGGCAGCGCGGATAGGCCACACGATTACAGGGCTCTATCGTGTATTGTCAAGCGACAATGTAAACAGAAATATTGCTTTTGAAAATACAAAAATAAAGTACACGATACAACAATACATCCTTAGACTTTTCTGTCAGACATACCGAGATGTACCATCTGTATAATTTTGTTTGCTCATACCGTTTACACCCCGCCTGTATATTAAAGAAACAGTTATAGAAGAAATGTGTGTGTGTGTGTGTGTGTGTGTGTGTGTGTGTGTTTGTAACTTTTCTTTGTATCAACGTTCCTCTATTGTAAAACGTTATATATAACATATATGAAGAAAATAACAAGCACGTATTCTTGTGCAACCTTGCACCATAATTTGAGAGCATTCGGTCATGAAATTTCGGAGATATAAGATCACTAAGCTAGACTGTATGTTACATTGCGCTGTAAGTGGAGATGATGTAAGGGAAATTAACATAAAAGGGGTTGGGGGGCGGAGAGAAAGGAGATGGGTAGTTGGATGGTGGCGACGACGTGGGCGGGGATGGAGGAGCAGACGTATAAAGAGATGGGGAGAAATGGGGAAGAGTAGATGAACAAGAAGAGAAAGTAGGTGGGCAGGAAGAGGTGAGGGGGTGACATACATAGAAGGAGGGGAGATGGCCGGCCGCGGTGGCCGAGGAGACTGAGGCGCTCCAGTCACGGTCTGCACGGCCACTACTGTCGGGGGTTCGAATCCCCCCTCGGGCATGGATATTTGTGCCGTCCTAGTTCGTAAGTAGTTCATAAGTAGCTTGTAAGTATAGGGACTGATGACCCCGTAGTTAAGTCCCATAGACTATACATACATTTGAACTTTTTTTTTTTTTTTTTGAGGGGTGATGGAAAGGAGTTAGGAGAGATCCAAAGACAGGCGAACATGTAGAGCATGTTCCTGGAGTATTAAAATCTACAGGAAGCCTTTGTCTTTCAAGGTCAGCTGCACTACACACTGAACTCGATTAACGACCCGCCCTTGCAAGTATACTTCGATCAGTACTTCATCTGTTCCGAATAGAAATTCTCCTTCGAAGCGTAATGGATAAGACACTTTGAAGAAAGTATTTTGTGGAAGCATGGCATACCCACAACCTGCGGATATGTTTCCATGTTAAATTTTCTATCTAGCATTTTCGAAAGGCAGGAAAAGAGGTATTGGTGGAAATACAGCTGTGACGACAGTCATGAATCATTATAGAAGTAGGTCTGTTGTCTGCTTAAGAAAGGTCTCACATTCGAGTCCCGGTCATACGGTGTTAATAAACCACTTTGTTCCACTGGAAAGTGAAAATATTTAAGATTCAAAACAACTGCACTGCTCTTATTTATTTTTAAATAGTTTTCGGATTATAAGGTCATCTTCAAGAAACAGCCAACTATCGACGTCAAGAAATTTCATGTCTTTGGTTAAAACACGTGATAAATAAGGATACAACACACAAAGACTGAGTCTTGTTAGTTGAGAAGCTGGCAGATTCATCTCTCGTCACGTATGCTATGTAATAAAAAGGTTTCTTAACATTTCTAACATCTGTTTTACGAAAGTATAAAAAGAAGCACATTACATATCTAAAATATTCATAATTACGGTATAAAAGCTACGATAAACTATGTGTTGTTGTGATCTACGTTTGAACTGTCAAACAGAGAACTCCTTAGTAGCCGCGGTGGAATAGCCGAGCGGTCTAAAGCGTCTCGCTGCGGAGCGCGCGGTTGTTCGCCGTGGAGGTTCGAGTCCTCCCTGGGGCATGGGTGTGTGTGTTTGTCCTTAGGTTAGTTAACCTAGGTTTAAGTAGTTTGTAAGCTACGGACTGATGACCACGCAGTTTGGTCCGATAGATTTACAAACATTTGAACATTTACTCCTTAGTTTTGCTCTATATCGAACATGATTTTTTTTTTCCCCATAGCGATTACAATTTACGTATACGATGACATTGAAATACGAAATACATAATTTAATTACATTACATTACAATTACTTCTTATACTGTTTTACTGCCAAACCAAATGTTATAATCATAACTCTATATGTCCTATATCTTTATCAGGATTGGCAATCATTACTTTACTACGACGTAGCGCAGAGATCAGGCAACTGTTCTATAATTAAAGGCCGCCATATGCAACGCCGAAAACTGTCCGCGCAAATTAAGATGACACTTGTCGTGGTGACTGATGGGAACAACCTTCAGTGGGAAGTGCCTTCGGCTGCCAAGCTCGGTGTCAACTTCCTTTGCACGGACAGTGTGAGTACTGGCCTTTGATCTGAAGGACAAGAGAAAATACAAATGGAAACCTAAAAACATAAAATGATTTTTACTGCACATTCGTTACTCATTAAGCAGAACTGTCTTAAATTACTGTAGTTTTCTAGTTTCAAAGGTAGCAACCAGTTATTCCTACTTGCTTTCCCATCACTTATTAATATTCTTCTTAGTTGATTATGAAATAGTTAAGGTAGCAGAGGACAAAATAGGTAGGAAGGAAAGATCTACAAAAATCCTTGGATATCACAGGAGATACTAAATCTAATCGATGAAAGAAGAAAATATAAAAATGTAGCAAATGAAACAGGCAAAATGGAGTACAGACGACTAAGAAATGTGATTGACAGGAAGTGCAAAATGGCTAAGCAGGAGTGGCTAGAAGGCAAATGCAAGGATGTAGAAGAATGTATAAATAGGGGAAAATAGATACAGCCTACAGGAAAACAAAAGAAACATTTGGAGATAAGAAAAACAGCTCTATGAATATCAAGGACACTGATGGAAAACCAGTTCTCAGCAAAGAAGGGAAAGCTGAAAGGTGGAAAGAGTATATAGAGGGGCTCTACAAAGGAAATGAACTTCAAGACAATATTGTAGGAAGGGAAGAGGATGTAGATGAAGATAAAGATGAAATAGGAGGTACTGTACTGAGAGAAGAATTTGACAGAGCCCTGAAAGACCTAAGTCGAAACAAGGCCTCTGGAGTAGATGACATTCCGTCAGAGCTACTGAAGTCTCTGGGAGAACCAGCCATGACAAACCTGTTTCACTTGGTGTGTAAGATGTATGACAGGCGAAGTACCCTCAGACTTTAAGAAAAATGTTATAATCCCCATACCAAAGAAAGTAGGTGCAGACAGGTGTGAAAACTACAGAACCATCAGTTTAATAAGTCATGGTTGCAAAATATTAACACGAATTATATACAGAAGGATGGAAAAGCTGGTAGAAGCCGACCTCGGGGAAGATCAGTTTGGGTTCAGGAGAAATGTAGGAACACGGGAGGCAATACTCACTTTACGGCTTATCCTAGAAGATAGATTAAGAAAAGGCAAACCTACATTTCGAGCTTTTGTAGATTTGGAGAAGGCTTTTGACAATGTTGATTGGAATAAACTCTTTCAAGTTCTGAAGCAAGCAGGAGTAAAATATAGGGAGCGTAAGGTTATTTACAACTTGTACAAAAACCAGACAGCGGTTGTCAGAGTTGAAGGGCATGAAAGGGGTGCAGTGGTTGGAAAGGGAGTAAGACAGGGTTGTAGCCTTCCTCCAATGTTATTCAATTTGTACATTGAGCAAGCTATAAAGGAAAGCAAGGAGAAATTTGGGGAAGGAATTAAAGTTCAGGGGGAAGAATTAAAAACATTGCGTTTTGCCGACGAAATAGTAATACTGTCAGATACAGCAAAGGACCTGGAAGAGCAATTGAACGGAATGGACAGTGTGCTGAAAGGTGCATATAAGATGAACATTAACAAGAGCAAAACTAGGGTAATGGAGTGCAGTCTAAGAAAATCAGGTGATGCTGAAGGAATTAGATTAGGCAACGAAGCAATAAAGGAGGTAGATGAGTTTTGTTACTTGGGCAGTAAAATAACAAATGATGGTCGCAGTACAGAGAATATAAAATGCAGAATGGCAATGGGTAGTAAAGCGTTCTTGAAAAAGAGAAATTTGTTAACATCGAATATTGATTTAAGTCGAAGCAAGTCCTTTCTGAAGGCATTTGTATGGAGTGTTGCCTTGTATGGGAGCGAGACATGGACGATAAACAGTGCAGACAGGAAGAGGATTGAGGCTTTTGAAATATGGCGCTACAGAAGAATGCTGAAGATTAGGTGGGTGGATCGCGTAACTAATGAGGAGGTACTGAACAGAATTGGGGGGAAAAGAAATTTCTGGCATACCTTGACTAAAAGAAGGGATAGATTGATAGGACACATTCTTAGACATCAAGGAATTGTGAATTTAGCGTTGGAGGGAAGTGTGTGGGGAAAAAATCGCAGGGGAAGACCAAGAGATGGATACAGTAAGCAGATTCAGACAGATGTAGGTTGCCATTCTTATGTGGAGATGAAGAGGCTTGCTCAGGATAGGGTATTGTGGAGAGCTGCATCAAACCAGTCTCCGGACTGAAGACCACAACAACAGTTGATTAATGATGGAAATTCTGCTCAGAGATGATAAATTATTTTTTCAAAAGAGATAGATTGGCTGGCCACTACTTACCTTTGTGCAGTACCGCCGATAGTGACACAAATGAAGAAAAAAGGAAAAGGACGAAAAAGAGTAAGAGCTTTCGGAACACAGTTCCTTCTTCAGGTGGTGGTTGTTGTTGTTGTTTAGAGGGGACTAAACTACTTGGTCAGCAGTCCCCTGTTACTAACAGAGAACGTGCAATGGAGTGGAAACAGTGGTAGTATGAAAAATGTTCAAATGTCTGTAAATCTATCGGACCAAACTGCGTGGTCATCAGTCCGTAGCTTACAAACTACTTAAACTAAGGTAAACTAACCTGCGGACAAACACACACACCCATGCCCCAGGGAGGACTCGAACCTCCACGGCGAGCAACCGCGCGCTCCGCCCCGACGCGCTTTTTTATTTTATTTTATTTTACTTTTTTTATTATTATTTTCAACAGAAAAATAAGAAATTTCTTTCTCTCAAGTATAGTAATGTACTTAATCTCTTACTTCTGTTCCCATTTTGATTAAGTATGTTGTTATAATGCATTCTTCTTTCCGTCTTGTGCGGCATAGATGCTTGGATATGGTTTTCGGTGCATCTCAAGCTGCAAATTTCTTTTTTCCTTTTTCTACGACGTATTTTTGCATCGATATGAAAACAAAAATTAAGTAAGTATAAAAAGAAGTAGCCATCTTCTTGAAATGAAAGATAATAAATAATATACCTAAACTGTATCGTTTATTTTTTCTCTCCCGCTGTTCTATATTATTGTTCGTTTTATATAATTTGCGTACTTCTCTTTATATTTTCTGTGACGTTCAAGCTTCTGATGTTCCATCAGCAGGTACATCCAATAATCTTCTTCATTCTTTGTCTTGTTTGTTAAAATGTAATGAACAGTCTGGCCTTTGACCCAGTTGACTGATTTTCGTCTAGTATTAGGGAACGGTACGTCATCAGGATTAAGTACCTGTAACGGTGTTATTGTGTTTGGTGATGTGCGGAGAATAAGTGCCAGTGTTTTCGCATCTTCACACAAAAAACGATGTTCTTCGGTGTCAATTAGGTTGCAGTGGGTACAGTTTGGTTCGGCTGCCAGATGTATCTTGTGCAATTTTGAGTTGGTGGAGACTTTATTATTGACGGCCAAGTACCACGTCGACCTCACATTGGATGATAAGTGGGTGTCAGATATGTTTGCCCATATATTGTTCCAGTTGTCGTGTTTAAACTTTGTCTCTATTTGATTACTCTGTTTGCCATCCATCAAAGTGTTGTAGACCTCCTTTATTGTGTACATGCCTTTCTCCAGGGTTCTATGACGTATGTAGCTGTACTCCACTAGGAAGTGTTTGAGGTGGTACAGCTCGTGTGTGATGTAGTGCACGTCTGTTGGTGAAGCCCTGCTAACCGGTGTGATTTCGTTCAAAAGATGAGACACTGAGGTCGTTGGTGATCGTTTCCACTGTTTATATGTTTTACTGACATACAGTGCTTGCGCTTTAATGTATATATCTGTCAGTTTTAAACCGCTTTTGTGCGTCGGTAGCGTCAAGGTGTCATATGCAACCTTAAATATCTGACCCCCACTAACAAAATAACCAAGCGTTGCTTGCATTTTGCGTGCTATGGTTCTGGGCAAGGGCAACACTTGAGCAACATAGTTGATTTTGGATGTAATATACGTGTTGACTAGCTGCACTTTTTGAATGGCGTCTAAATTGCGCAAGCTGTGTTGTTGTATGCCTGCTCGTAATTTTGCAAGTTATGTCCTGTAATTGAGAGCGGCCGTGCGGTGAATAATACTAGTATATTCGATTCCGAGACATTTTATTCGTTCCACCATTTTATTGGTCCTGCGGGTCTGATCTCTATGCCTCGACCAAGATTCATAACACCAGATTTTTTGCGGTTTAATTTAGCTCCTGACGCAAGTTCGTAAGTCGCCATAATGTCAAGTACTTTGTCCATCTCGCTTGCATCAGTCACAAGGAGTCCAACACCATCCGCGTAAGCTTGGCATGTTATCTTCTGCCCATGGATGTGTAGTCCACGAAGTTCTTCAGTCAGGCAGGTCAGAAGAGGTTCAAGAGCCAGTGAGAAAAGCGTCATAGACATTGGGCACCCTTGTCGTACCGAACTCTGAACATTTATCGGGCTGCTGAGTTGGCCGTTTATACTCATTCGTGACGTGCTATTCGTGAGTATGGTTTTCACAGTATCTATCACTGTCTGTGGAAAGTGCATGGCTTTCATAGTCCGGAATAGGTACGAATGATTTACTTTATCGAAAGCCTATTCAAAATCAAGCGACATCAATGCACATCTGATGTTGCAAGCTTCCGATATTGCTATTACGTCTCTGTAGTCGGTTAAGGTCTGATAGATTGTCCTATCTTTCTCCACACTTGTTTGATAAGCTCCTGTCACTGTACGAATAACGGACTTTAACCTTTGTATCATGATACGGGCGAAGATCTTATAATCACTATTGAGAAATGTTATAGGTCAAAGATTCGCTATGATTTTGCCTCCTGGTGTTTTGGGGACCAAGACCACAGTGCCTTCACAGAATTCTTTCGGAAAATCATTTTTTTTTGTGCATTATTTCGTTACATACGAGTATCAGTTTAGGCGTTACTCGTTCTCGAAAGACTTGATACAACTCCGCGGGATGCCCATCTAGACCAGGTGATTTATTCTTTGAGCTCCTTGAGATAGCATCTTCGACTTCGTCTTCTGTTATCTCTGCTGCAAGTTCGCCTGATTCTTCTGGAGTTAGTCTTCTTTGCGTCCTAGCAGTAATGGCTTGCTGTGCTGTTTCGTCTGTTGGTGTAATGGCAAGTAATTCTCGAAAATGTTTGTGGATCTCTTCTCGTATTGCAGCTTGGTCTGTCAGAGTCTCCCGTCTGAAGTTTTAAATTCTGTCAGAATTTTCCTTCGTTGTCTTTTATTTTCTTGGAGAACATGGTACATCGATGTAGTCTCTTCATTTGTTGTGTTTTGTAAGCGCGTTCGTATTTGGCAGCCTTCGAGATGTCTCTTCAAAATTAACAGTTTCGCCTTTATTCTTTGGATCTGCCCGTAATTATTGATGACTGTGGCGTCCTGAACGTACAAGTCTCGTAGGCACTGAAAGTAAAATTCTGTCGTCTGCTTCCGTCAGGCGGCTTTTTCGCGGGGGTAGTTTTTCAGTGTCCTCCTTATTGCGGGTTTTGCGCATTGTAGCCACCAGTGCAGAGCCGTACTGTAAAGGGGGAACTTCCGTTCACATTCTGCCCAAGTTGTATAGAATGCTGCACGACATCCAGGGTCCGATAGGTGTGCTACGTTAAACATCCACTGGCCTCTCGCTCTGTAGGTTCCCTGTCTCTCTAGTTTACAGTGCATATGTACGCGATATGATCAGAGAACATAGTTGGCCATAGTTCGGACTGTAAAATGTGTTTCTTTAAATTGGACGTTGCATAGATCCTGTCTATACGACTGGCAGAGTAACCCGGCTTATCAGCGTGTTTCAGTTCCCAAGTATCAAGCAGATTTAAGTCTCTTACGGTGGTCTCCAGCTCCAGAGATTTATTAAAATTGGGCGTCTGAGCTTTGGGACTCAGTACGCAATTGAAGTCGCCAGCGAATATTGTTTGTTCAGATCGGACACTAAAAAGTGGTACTATGTCCTCCTTGAAAAATTCGGCCCTGTGGCGCTTGTTCCAGGCATATACGTTAATTAGCCTAGTATTATTTATTGTGGCAGCTATGCCTCTACTGTTCGGCAGTTTCTCCACTTTTGTAAGTATGATACCTTCTTTAGCCATAATCGCCGTACCGAGGTCATTGCCATTACCAGGATTAATAATAACGTTGTAGCCAGCGATGTTGTCCAAACAGATGTCCGTTACTTCTTGCAGCAAAAGGATGTCAACATCCGCGGCGTACAGAAAACTTGGAGGTTCTTCAGATTGAAAGTGCTGCTAATTTTATTAATATTCAAGGTCGCAATTCTGTACACTTGCAAGGACGTCATGTTGACTGTACCATTATAGTAGTTATACTGCCTACCAGACAAGGTGGATATGTCTCCATTTAAAAGTCTGCATCGTAACCTGCCATATTAGCGTCTTCGACGGTATTTTGTCGATCGGTGGTCACTTCATGTCGGTGTCCGAGTGCTGTCTGTCCTGTTATCTCTGTCATCTCTGCATCTTGGCTGTGCTCCTCAACATCATCCGCCCAATCGCGAGTGCACTTAACTTCCCCCACGTCTGTCTGTGATGCACATGGAGGGTCCTTCTGACTTGCAGTGCCTTTGTCAATTGTCTTGGCACCACTTTCAGGAGTGTGTTGTCCTCGATCTGGTTCAGTGTCCTCAGTTCGTGACTTCTTTGTTGTTGTAGTTCGGTTTGTCCGAAAGCGCTCCTTAGTTGTTTTCGCAATTTCTTGACCTATCCCCTTCGCTTTATCACGCAGTAGCGGCGCAAGTTGTTCTGCTCCCTGACGAGCTTTGCGACGCTTCCTCCGGGACTTGGGTGAAGGCATGGGGGACTGCAGGTCGCCATCCTCAGACGTCTCAACCGTGTCATCTTTGCACTGGCCCTCTTCTTCGTGTGACTGACACGTGCCTTCTTCTGCCTTCTTAATTTGGTCACCTTCTGCATGGGCACTGGTTGCTGCTTCTTGAGAAATAACTGGACCCATAGCTTCTGTGCTACTAGTCTCCATAGCGACCTTTTCAGCTGGACTTACAGTATACTCAGTTGCCGCTCTTTCTATGCGTGTGTCTGGGGCAACGTCTCCGCGGGTTGCGGCGGCGTACGTCACGGGTAACGTGGTCATGTGACTAGGCTGCTCTCGCTCACCAGTCGGTAGTTGCGTCACACACCTCTGCACACACTGAGCACTGACGTGGGTAGTCGAGCCACAACCTGAGCAAGTTCTCGGTTGACCATCGTAAATAATTATCGCTCTGTATCCACATATCGTGAGATAAGAGGGAATATGTTTCAATATGTCAATTTTAATCTGTCTATCACCATTTAGAACGGGATATTTGTGCAAAGTAGACCACTTCTCTGCTGATAATCGTGCCATATTCCCGCAGTTTCTCATTAATCTCCTCTTCTGTTACTTCAAAAGGGAGCTCAAAAATACGGACCGTCCATGCGAAACCGTGACATCCCCTATATGTCCATCTGAGTGTTTAAATCTCGCTACTCCACCACAAGATCTCACAATTTCATCGCACTTGTCATCAGTTGATAACTTCAAGTAAACTGTCGGGCTAACGATCGACAAGTTAATTCCAATCAATTCGTCTACCTTGATCTTAAAGTCATTTTCTATAAATGCCTCAACTTCGAAAGTTTTTGGTCGAGCATATTTCGGGTCAAAAACTATCTTCAAAGTTTCTTGTCTCAATTTCTCTACTGTCGTTGTCTGTTCCATTATGTCATTCTACAAATATTACTCCCTATACAACGATAAACGCTGAAAGCGAACACTCACCACACCGCGCTCGGCTGCCCGCAGCGACGATGTGAACACCACACGGCCGCTCCGACGTCCACTTCTCACGGCCGCCGCTGGCGGAATGCCATCTTTTTAGACCGCTCGGCTACTTAACCGCGGCATGGATCTGGAGACATAGAATGAATACCCCAGAGGAGTACATGTCAACGATGAACTTCCACCAACAGCACAAATGGAGAAAATAAAACAGAGCGTTCCAACATACTTAAGTTTGACAACGGAAATCACTGGCTGGCTAGTCACTGGGATAGTAATGGACGAGCCAGTCACGCTTCTTCAGGTGGGAGAGAAGGGAAGAAAAAAATCGGCCATTTTAGATTTGTAGTTTTATAAGTTTTTGCAAACATTTAGGACCACAATAATAAACTAAACAATAAAAAATTAATTAATAAGAATGTCTGAAACAAAAAAATAGGTATTGACGGGCTCCGAACCACCGACCTTTAGTGTCACTATCCAACGCCTTGCCCACTACGCTACGACTATCAGTCGAGAAACTCGGCCTTTAAAATCACACTATTGATGGACGTTGTTAACTGATGCTAATATGGCAATTGTAGACACTAGATTATCATTTATCGTACGAAGAACGATGTGTTTTGTTAATTCTTCAGTGCGCCATTGCTTTGAAATGACAACCTGTAATTTACAGCCGGCCGCGGTGGCCGAGGAGACTGAGGCGCTTCAGTCACGGTCTGCACGGCCCCTACGGTCGGGGGTTCGAATCCCCCCTCGGGCATGGATATTTGTGCCGTCTTTAGTATAAGTTAGTTCATAAGTAGTTGTAAGTTTAGGGACTGATGACCCCGTAGTTAAGTCCCATAAGCTTAACAAACATTTGAACTTTTGTAATTTACAATAAGAAAATCATCAAATACGCAACGCAAGATGGCGTATGCCAGAGATAGTTCTGGGATAGGAATGTCACGTGACATCTAACGGCTGGTTTTCGTTAATTCAATGAAAGGTGTCAAATCTCCGTTATTTTTCAAATGTGTATCAAACGATATGAGATATGAAAAAAAAACATAAGGGAGCTAAGTTGTAGAGAATTTACTCCTCTAGCAATTAGTTTATTCAATTTTCGTGTCAGATGCCGCGGTGGAGTAGCCGAGCGGTCTAAAGCGTCTCGCTGCGGAGGTTCGAGTCGTCCCTGGGGCATGGGTGTGTGTGTTTGTCCTTAGGTTAGTTTACCTAGGTTTAAGTAGTTTGTAAGCTACAGACTGATGACCACGCAGTTTGGTCCGACAGATCTACAAACATTTGAACATTTTCGTGTCAGATGGACTGTTCGGTTGCAATTACAATTATATTAAAAACGGCTTTTTTGTATTACTAAAGTATTTATTGTCCGAAAAATTTGAAACAGGGAGGTTCTGGTCTCTGGTGGCCTACCATCATGTCTGTAAAATTTGGTGCTGATCGGTTGAACGGTTCGTCTTAAAAACAGGGAACACGTTACGGACAGACAGACATACATCCCAAAATCGCCGTTATTTTTGCAAATATCTTTGAAACGCTACGAAACATGAAAAAAAACATAAGAGAGCAAAGTTGTAAAGAATTTTCTCCTCTACAAATTCGGGTATTCAATTTTTGTGTCAGATGAATGGTTAAGCCGTTATTTTCATTTAAATTTCGAGCTGTCAAAAGACGATCGCAAAGGCCCACTTTTGGTGTTACTACCGTAGCCTAAAGTGAGCCAAAAGGGATGGGAACGGAAGGGGAAGGTAATTCACGACCTAGGCCATGAGGATGGTGTTTAAAGAGTGTGGAAGTCAGAGACACTGTCAGTATCTCTGACTTCCACACTCCCTTAACACCATCCTCATGACCTATGTCGATATTATCTTCCCATTCCGTTCCTATCCCTTTTCTCTTTCCTTCTCTTCCACATGAAGAAGGAACCGTGTCCCGAAAGCTTGTCCTTTTTCGTACCTTTTACTGTTTTCTCCATTTGTGTCACTATCGGCGGTACTGCGCAAAGGTAAGCACTGGCCAGCTAATATTCTTATTAGGTAGTTATCAGTATATTTGGCATCAATAAGTGTCTAATTATTAGCACAAAATGAAAAAGTGTATAAATCAGAAATCTGATATTGCTTAAGGTACGATATCGTTGAACCTATGGAGGTATTACTGCATTTTAGAAGACGTCATCTGGGTACAACTGCAAAGGATCACTTGTGGGACGTTGGAAGGCCGCAGGTAATCGCAGAGGCCTTCTACCACGGAGAAACGATATCCTGCAGAGCAAAGTGGAGTGAGAAACATTGGTAGCAAAGTGTGTGACAACCAGGCGGCGGTGTTAGCGCTGCGGGCCATTGTGCATGCAGCCAAGGGGTCTTTCGTGAAGAAAGTGAGCCGGAGCGACATTCAAAGGGAATGTTTGAGATGGCTCTACTGGCGTCAATTCCTTAGCGATACTGACGACTGTCCCAGGTTTTTCTTTTGGCACTCCTAGCAGATAGTCCTCACTGGAGCACTAGTCGGTCGCAGAAAATCCAGCATGGAAAGCCCGACGCCGCACAAAGGCGCTAGCAACTCTTGACATTTTAAGAAGATTGAAGGCTGGGTAGCCGGCCGCGGTGGCCGAGGTGACTGAGGCGCTCCAGTCACGGTCAGCACGGCCACTACGGTCGGGGGTTCGAATCCCCCCTCGGGCATGGATATTTGTGCCGTCCTAGTTCGTAAGTAGTTCATAAGTAGTTTGTAAGTTTAGGGACTGATGACCCCGTAGTTAAGTCCCATAAGCTTTACAAACATTTGAACATTTGCAGGCTGGGTAAACATTCTGCTGCAAATTGTAAGACAAAATTTAGTCGATTAGTGGAGACTTTAAAAAAAAATTTCTATTTTTATTTACTTATTTGCAGCAATAACTCGCAGTTTTCTTGACTGTTTTTGTGTTTTCAGGATGAACGTTATTTGCACTAAAAGGTAAAACCACATTTTGATTGCCGCACTTGAATTTCGCGCGCGGTACACGAGGAGCGGCTTGACACACATATATATATATATATATATATATATATATATATATATATATATATATATATATATATATATTGGGCAGAAGAGGCATGTGGCCACGATAGAGTTAAGAGATTCTATGTGAGGCCTCCATCGTGAGACAGTGATGGCTTGTGGTAACACAAACTGTAGTGGGACGGATTATTGTTACCGCTTCTACCTCGTGTCAGCTCAGTTTTTGCAGAATAATCGCTTAATATTTATGTTATTAATTGATTTTAATGTATATATTTTTATGTTATGTGAATCTTAATTTTTTTTTGTATGTTTCTTATATTTCATGTGCTGTGATGGCGATTCAACCTACGAGAGCAATATCTTCGAAGCTGATATCAAGGAGTAACCATCTGGCCACTTCAAGTCGTGGGTCGACGGCCACGAGGCAAGAAGATGCTGGTCTCTGCGGTTATCGTCGAGGTTATTGACCTTATTATAGAAAGTTTCATGAAAAATCAACATGGTTCAAATATCAGTTCTGTTTTGACTGTTGTTGAGTCACGATCTGTTCTCTGACGTCAAGAAATGTTCATGTGTCTTGAAAAGTCATCGAGTGTCACACAACGTTATTTCTGAAATTATTTGTTTACAAGAAATGGTATATTAATAGAAGAGAAAGAAGTAATTTCAAACCCTTTTACAGTTTGAACGATGAAATTTATGAAACATTATTCTGTGCGAAAGATCCATTAAGAAGAATTAAATTAATTTTTAATACTTCATTTAATATATCGAACATATCGATCTATCAGGATATAAAGGAATTTTATATCATCTGTGACTACAGAAACGTGTAAAACACGAACTTCCTTTTGACAGTTTGAACTATGGATGAACTTCGAAATATTTTATTACGAGTGACAATTTAAAGAATATATAGCATCACATGCTTCTTTCATCTGCGCATGAAACTGTTGTTCTTTATTTATTTATTTTTATTTTATCTTTTTTTTTTATAATAGAGGAAGTTTTACCTGAATTTTTATTTTGTTTTGTTGACGAGCGGACGACTGGCGGATTACGAAGTCTTACACGGCCACATCAAAATTGTTATTCAATTCTACTAACGCAAGAAGTCGTACCGCCGCAAAACGAGAGCGGTTTTCTGCTCCGTAGGGAAGAGTACCTCAGTTTCGGAAACCAGAGTCAGAAGTAGCGTTTGTTGGACGCTGATTATTGGTTTAAGATAGTGCACTTTCCGGTGCTTCCGGTTTAAAGCGACGTACTCGCAGCTTCGTCAGAGTATATTTGTATAACGTGTTCTCCTACCGGCTAACCAGGCGATGTAGCGCATTGATTAAAAATATTCAAATGTTTGTAAATCGATTGGACTCGACTGCGTGGTTATCAGTTAGTAACTTACAAACTACTTAAACTTAGGTAAACTAACCTAAGGACAACACAAACAACAGTGCCTGAGGGAAGGGGGGGGGGGGACTCGAAACCCCGACGGCTGACGGCCGCGCACACCACAGCACGGCGCACTAGTGAGCACGGCTAATCCGCCACGGCAATGATTAAAACTATGAAGTCGCATTCGGGAGGACGGCAACCATCCAGCAGAGTTAGGTTTTCCGTGAATCACTGCAGGAAAATTCTGGGGTGGTTACTTTTAAAGATCACGGCCGATTTCTTTCCCATCGCTACCCAACAATCCGAACGCGTCGACTGGACGTCACTTCTTTCTTTTCTTTCGTCTTTCACCTGTAACAATATGTTACTTCTGATAACAATATTAGCTGTCGTGCTAGTGTGAGGTGCTAACATCAAGTTACGTTCACAAGCAGTGTCCACTTACGTCTAAATTAGTCATACCGCGTTATAAGGCAAACTTGAGGGAGTCTTTCAAACTTGCGTTTCTTTACCAACCATAATTTT
This sequence comes from Locusta migratoria, assembly GCA_026315105.1. Taxonomy (NCBI): domain Eukaryota; kingdom Metazoa; phylum Arthropoda; class Insecta; order Orthoptera; family Acrididae; genus Locusta; species Locusta migratoria. Next base: position 939,602,372 of record CM048744.1, on the reverse strand, counting down.
ATAGTAATGTTCACATTAAATTGCTACTTTGCTTGCAGTTAGCCATTGATTTGTGAAATTTGTGCTGAATTTTGTAATGAATATGTTAGTTAACCTGTATCATTCTTTGATTCGAACACACAGAATCCTTCTATCACTCTTTCTGATAATGAAACTGGTGAAAAAAGGTTTGAGTGATTTAATAAGTGTGGAGGAAGGCACTATTCACTTTAAAGCTAGCCACCCATTACACTGATACAACTGTAAAATCCTTACTAGACCAGTTGTTCAGAAGTTTCGACTGGTGTTTGCAATAAATGTGCAAATTTTAGTAAATCCATGGGACATAATTACTCTGGTCATCAGTCCTTAGGCTTACAAACTACTTGGACTAATGCGAAGTACAACAAATACACCCATGCCCGAGGGAGGACTCGAACCAACGACGGAGAGCAAAGGCTCGCAGCGCAGCTGGGCGACTTAAAACGTTCGGCACTCCACCGCGTCTCAATGATTGTTAAGTGGATATTCGTTTAAAAGCTGTGCGTGCGTTGTGGATGTTGAACCTATCGTTAAATCAGACAGCAAATTGTTCATTAACACAGCAATTTGGTTTAATTATGGCCCTGATATTGATGTATATACTATTAAATAAGAAACAGTGCATTAAACTGATTATGTGCGCAACGGATATTTTGAACGCAAAACAACTGTGACAAGTCACCATTTGAAACAGACACTGACTATACTCAAAAATTTTGACTGCGAGAAAGATATTAAAAAAACCACAAATCACTTTCTTAATGCTTGACTGTGAGAATTTTATGCAGATCAGTTTCTAATTATTGAAATTTAGTATCATAGTCAATTAACTATCATTTACTATGGCACCAACAACGAAATCTGTTCAACAATATTATTAAAATCAATACTGCACTTTAAATCCACTAATAACTAATTATCAACTGAAGGAAGTAGGTTAATTTTCTAACTACGTAAATGAAACAGGAAAGAAAGGTCAAGTTACTTATTATTAATAATCAGCATTACATTACCTACATAATACAACTTCTGACTTGCTGGCAAAGCAGCCTCTGCTCTACATCGGAGCCATACACACAACTCAACCACTCTCTAAGCGAGCTGAACCACAAGTGCTACTCTCTCTCAGTGCGAGCTACAATGCTATGCAATACATGATCTTTGCCAAAGATGAAACTTCACACATATCGATACATACAGTAGAAGCGATATTATACATTTTCTTGCAAGCAAGTTACTCGATACAAAAATAATTTTTTATGGACACGTTTGACGTTTACAACAATTACGTAAAAAAACACAACGAGTTATAATCCTTACCCATGACAGTGTCTTCATTATTATTATTATTATTATTATTATTGGATGGATGGATGGATACTTAGGGTTTAACGTCTCGTCGACAGCTTGGTCATTAGAGACGGAGCTAACGCTCGGAGTTTTTGGGTTAGGATGAGGGAAGGAATCGGCCGTGCCCTTTGAAAGGGACCATCCCGGCATATGCCTAGAGTGATTTAGGGAAATCAAGGAAAACCTAAATCTGGATGGCCGGAGGTGGATTTGAACCACCATCCTCCCGAATGCGAGTCCAGTGCGATACCACTGCGCCACCTCGCTCGGTTTATTATTATTATTATTATGCAAGATTTTTTCCCGTAAGTGAATAACTTATGTTATTGATCATACACTAAAAAATTTATTCCTTTAATAATGGTCCAATGTTTGTTCTATTATCCATGCAATTTCTATTCATTGTTTCACTACATAGATACCAATGAACATACCGAAAGAAAGCAATAACAGCTAAGTGTGTTATAGATGAATCGCGTGGAAACTAGTATACAGGATTACGTGGCTAAAAGACATTTTGAGAGGAGAAGATGGGGAAGAACGGCAGTTACGTGTTCAATAACGAGAAAACTTCAGCGAAAGTAATTGACGTGCTACAAGAAGTTGCTACGGACGACATTTAAGGAAAGTCATCCCGAACAAAATGACAATGGTAGGACATAAAGGAAAAAAAAAAAAAACTTGCTTGCGAGGATAGTATAGCTTTCGTCTTATGAAATGACACCGCAGGCAGTTTGGAACAGCTACACAATAAGCACAATATGTCAAAATAGAAATAACAGTTTTGTAATATAATAGAAAATACAGTGAAATTTTATGAAGCCTCTGTACATCATTATGATGTTACTGAAGAAAAATTTTGCGATGTCGGGAACCGGTAGTATTTGGACAGTAGATCTTTAAAACATGATGTATTTTTAACATCTTCACTTTTGGACACATAACGTAAGGCATAAATTGTATTATCGAAGACGTTGATTTTGTTTTTGAGGACTGTTGAAGGATTGATTGTCGAATGTATCTCTCCGTATATGTGTCATCAACAGAGAGCTATAATGGTCTATGAATGTTGTTTTTATCTTTTATTTATTTATTCCCAAGTTCTAATCACCATTCTTGTACAATATTGTTTAAGTTAATTTTCTCTTTTTATGAAATAAATAAATAAATAAAATGCTTCAGTTTAAATTCCAATTCAGATCTCTTTCGTGTTATTCATTATCTCGAATCCCAATTAATTATTTGTAAATACTGCAGAGATAGAGAAAATTTGTATTTGTGTAGTTAGTGGATTCGAATTGCACACCTGCGAATTCTGTAGCTAGTTTTTGACCTTGCATAAGTAGCATTTTGGCAGTAATTCGGAGAGCAGTACGACATGTGTTTCCTAAACTTACACATGTGTTTCCTTGAGCACAGGTAGGCCATAAAATCAGTGTAAACTGTTGAGTGAGATAAAACAGGAATAATTGTCGAACTCATATCTAATTGGCAATCAGTCAATTCTGCAACAAGCTAGTGTCTATACAGTAGCAATATTTAATGAGACAGCTTATTTTCTACCAGAGGTCAAATTGATCATTCTATGAATAAAGTCGTAGGGACAGAATTTGTTTTTATTACATACTTTGTTTTTTTCAAAGTCATGCTTAACTAACTGGATAAAGTGATCAGCCATATTAGCAACCTTGAGTTGAAGTACAGATTCATTTACAACTACCCATACACACACTACACACGACACAATCGGAGGAGGGTCAATATTTATTTAGCTCATCGTCGTCAAACCATCAGATATAATTGAAGGGCGTCAACAGTTTCGTGGCAGACTGGGCGACTGTATGTATATCCGTAACACCCGCAGAAGTGGGAGACGGGTGGACGGAGTTAGTAAATTTACCACACGCGTCTTAGGTCCTCGCAACAGTAGTGGGGCAATGCGGGTTTAAGCGCAGTGAGAATCGCCTGTCGACGTGTCATCGACGCCAGTTACCCTCACAACCCTCAGCCACTACCCTGATTGCTGATGTACCGTTACTCTGTTGATGACGTCATCCAAGTACCGTTATCCTCGCCCCTCCACCCATGCCACTTTCCCACACCTGCCCCCATTACTTAATTTAAATTTGCATACCGATTTAATTGTAACAACCTATGTTTTTATCAGTAACAAGGCAACTGCTCCACAAGTAAGCACTTGCGTGAGCACAGATCCCACTCCCGCCCCCGCTACCGCCCCCACCTCCACCCCAACGACAGATTGCCGCCACAGCGCGACCTGGTCCGGGATTCGATCCCACGCCCAACCCAAAAATGTTTTTTAATGAAAGTTATTACTTATCGACGTACACCAACATTGGAAAATGGGCCAATTATTTCTTACTTTGGACAGTACAATTACCTGGAATAACAGCGAACAGGTACCTGACAGTTTCATAATCAAATCACTACTGCTCCTGCACGGCACCAGACCATCCACCACCACTCCCTATTATTTTTTATTCCTAATTTGCATATCATTTTAATTTATACATTAATAATTAGAACATTCGGTTTTAAATTTGCATATCTAATTTTGAACGACTTAATTGCATCTGCACATCCCACTCTCTTCTCTCTGCTGCTGCCACTGCCTGTCCAGGACTCGAACTAGAACCCCATAAAAATTTTCATACGAAAGCTATTATTTATTGACGTACACAAACAATGGAAAAAAGAGCCAGTTATTCCGTACTTCGATTAGTACAGTTACCTGGAATATCATCAAATATGTACCTGAGAGCTTCCTACACAAACCTCTACCAACCCCACCCGTCCCCACCCTCGCACCAATTTTTTTTCCCTATTGCGACATCCTGTGCCTTAACTAGATACCAGGCCATTAAAATTGCTACACCACGAAGATGATATGTTACAGACGTGAAATGTAACGGACAGGAAGAAGATGCTGTGATATGCAATGTTTAGCTTTTCAGAGCATTCACAAAAGGTTGGCGACAGTGCTAACACCTACAACGTGCTGATATGAGGAAACTTTTCACATACACAAACAGCAGTTGTCAGGCGTTGCCTGGTGAAACGTTGGTGTGATGCCTCGTGTAAAGAGGAGAAATGCGTACCATCACATTTCTGACTTTGATAAAGGTCAGATTGTAGTCTATCACGATTGCAATTTATCGTATTGCGACATTGCTGCTCGCGTTGGTTACGATCCAATGACAGAAGGATATGGAATCAGTGGGTTCAGGAGGGCAATACGGAATGCTGTGCTAGATCCCAACGGCCTGGTATCACTAGCAGTCGCTGTGGTGGAGTAACCGAGCGGTCTAAAGCGTCTCGCTGCGGAGCGCGTGGTTGCTCGCCGTGGAGGTTCGAGTCCTCCCTGGGGCATGGGTGTGTGTGTTTGTCCGTAGGTTAGTTTATCTTAGTTTAAGTAGTTTGTAAGCTACGGACTGATAACCACGTAGTTTGGTCCGATAGAATTACAAACATTTCAACACTAGCAGTCGAGATGATAGGCATCTTATCCACATGGCTGTAACGAATTGTAGCCACGTCTCGATCCCTGTGGTGGAAGGTGACAAGTGATGCCTTTTCTTGAATTTTACATAATAGTTATTTTTCTCTTATTGGGTTTTAATTTCATGCCTTTGTCAAGCTTCTTTTATTTACCAGATATATGTCATTTGAAAAAATTCATTGTGTATTTTCTATTGATATTTAATAAACATTGTATACCAGAAATACTGAATGTAAGGAAACCCAACCCAGACCTTCCTTATTTCATATTTGTCTATCCTTATGCATGTAGTGGTCATACTAATTCAACGGGAAAATCAATTACACCTTGTACGCAGCCTTTCAGTAATTATTCATGCCGTTTCAATGAATGATACATGTTAGTGAAATGCAGCACTAGGTTACAGATATTATGGAAATGACACGATTCCTTGTGTGGCCGAAAAATAGCCCACTTATCTGGAACCCCAGTGAAGAGCTAATGTAACATTTCCTTCTGATGGATGGACTGCAATTAAAAGTGTCACTTTAACTGATTGAGAAGTTGCAGACGGATTGTATTATCAGAACAGTGATGTAGTGTGGGAGAATGATATATTGTCTGCTAAGGACTTTAAACCCAGTAACTGTAATTGAAAGTTTGCCCCATATGCGGTTTCGAAGGGACTTTGTTCTGTAAAGTTTAGGGTTCTACGTCCTATTGACCGTAACGCCATTAAAGACGCAGTACGAGCTCGAATTGAGGAAGGACAGTGAAGGAAATCGCTATGATCTTTTCAGTCAGCGATTTGGGGAAAATGACGGGAAAGACAAATTTGAATGTCCATATGGGAATACGAATACTGAATCGTATGTTCACCATAGCGCCATGTCACTTGGTACCCCACTTCTTGTGTGTGTACTTTATGTCGGTGAGTACATACACAGGTTAACACCTAGCATGTATGTATGTAATTGATGTTGGATAATGTATCAGTTACCAGACTGTACCGAAGACGCGAAAATGCTCCTGGCGTTACTTTTTAGATAGGGGTAAAAGCAGTCCAGCAGAGGAACAACTTCTAAAACAAAGTATCCTGAGAGGAAGATGCCTTGCAATTAAAACTTCCTAAACTGAAACTTCGTCACCCACAGGGAACTCTGCTATGGCTTGTCAGTAATGTAATTTACTGATGTACCGGGAATATTTCCTTAGAAACTGCCTTACCGGCTTGGGAGTTCGTGCTTATGATATCAGTTACGTTCATCGCTGCTGATGCCATTAACGTAATTACGTCAGAGCATCGTGGGAAGGACGTGGAATCGACCACGTCACCGTAATGGCCCGCGACACATCTTGCGTCTAACTGTTGAAGCCACCCATACATCCACCCGTCAGCATCAGAATGAATCGACTGTGCAGTGGTCATTGAGGTTACTAAAGTACAGTGGATACGTCGAGCGTTCTCTTTGTGTTGGTTGTCTGTGACGTCAAGAACGTCGTGCGCTGGAAAAGACAGTGCGCATCCAATAAGCGCTGTTTTGTTCCTACAGTGCCCGATATTCACCAGTAAGCAACTCATCCCCATGTGAAATGCGGAAGATACGTGCGCAGCAACTAAACGCTGTTTTGGTCCGATGCTGCTCCATATTCAGCAAACTTCCACACAGACTGTTGTGAAGTGAGCATGAGTTCATGCACAACCACTAAACCTTTCTATAATGGTTACCGCATATTTATTTGTTTACGTTTGTGTGCTCCATTAACCCCCCTCCCCCCCCAAACACACCTTTCTATAATGGTTACCGCATATTTATTTGTTTACGTTTGTGTGCTCCATTAACCCCCCACCCCCCCCCCCCCCCAAACACACACACAATAATTATTTCGGCTTCATCTTGACATTGCCTCTGAAATTTCTGAATTTTCTTTGGACTGGTTGCACGGTGCTTCCTGGTCACAATCTGACTGGGAGTTTGAAAATATAACGGCTCGGCATTCGGCGAAGTTTGAGCGGTTTCGTAGCTCAGGGTCTGCTTTTACAACTCGACGTTCTGTGATTAATCACACAGAGAAAACCTTTGACGACGCAGCTCTATCCGTTCTGGGGAAAGGTTTAAATTTTGCACCGACGCTTAAACGTTTACCTGTTGTCGATTTTATTAGTTCTATAGAACAGGCTGCTTTAAACTACCTTCTGACATTAAATAGGAGGTTAGGAGGGACACTTGTCGTGTGTTGACTAGGGCATGTCCACCTGTGAGTAATATAACAGCAGATGAGGCAACTGCCTTACGTTTTTACCTGCGGACAAGGTAAATGCTACTGTATTTAAACAAGCAGGGTTATTATCAAAAAATGCAGTGTTTACTTTCTGATTCAGCATATCGCAGGATTTCTGCTGACCCTACAAAAAGTGTTGAGAGGAAGACCAATAACCTTTTTAAGAGAAGTTCTTTGTCACAGGTAACTGTCAAGTCTCTTAATTCGTATTGTGTTGTATGTCCCAGATTATATGGCTTCCCTAAGGTCCATAAAGATGGGTGCCCTCTTAGGCCTATCGTGTCAAACATTGGTGCTCCCACATATCGTGTTGCAAAACATCTTCCTGGTTTATGGAGCCCACTGGTAGGCCGTTGAGAACACCACATTAAGAACTCGGTGGATTTCTTATGTCGATTGGAGGGTTTGCACTTGGCTGACTCGGATATTTTAGTTAGTTCTGATGTGGTTTCTCTTTTCACTCGCGTTTCTCTGTCTGATTCGTTGCAACTAATTGAGACGAAGTTTGGTACTGCTTTAACGAATTTATTTCGACATGTTTTGCCTTCCACCTACTTTTTATTCAATGACGAGTACTACGAGCAGACAGATGGAGTTGCGATGCGAAGCCCTTTGCTAATTTATTCATGGAGGACTTCGAAGATCGTGCACTGGAGTCAGCGGCGTTGAAACCTGCTTGTTTTTTCAGATATATAGGCGACACGTTTGTTGTTTGATCTCATGGTAGTGAGAACTTGAATAATTTTTTGGAACATTTAAATTCAATCCACCCCAACATCCGTTTTAAAATGGATGTGGAAAAGAATGGTTGCCTTCCCTTTCTTGGTGTGTTGGTCAGGAGAAAGGCAGATGGTACGTTGGAACATTCTGTTTGTAGGAAGCCAACGCATACTGATTTGTATTTGCAAGCTGATAGGTGTCACCACCCAGCTCAACGTGAAGGGGTTCTTCGAACCTTAGTGCATAGGGCTCATGTCATTTCTGACCCAGAAAGTTTGCCCGCTGAGCTGTCTCATCTGGAGGTAACTTTTCGACAGAATGGCTATGGTGAAGGGCAGGTTAAAAGAGCGTTGCGCTATCGACCACATGTGCAATGGGCTAGTGATGATAACACTGAGTCGGCACCCACGTCAGTGGCCTTTCTGCCATACGTTGGCAGCACTTCTAATAAGATTGGTCGCATTTTGCGTAAAAATAATGTAAAATATGTGTTTCGTCCTGCTTCAAAAATTAAGGCACTGTTGGGATCCGTTATAGATGATCTCGGTTTGCGTAAGGTGGGTGTCTACCGTATCCCATGTAGCTGTGGCAAATCATATGTTGATCAAACTGTTAGGACTGTTGAAGACCGTTGTATTGAGCATACACGTCACACACGTTTACAACAGCCAAACAAATCTGCTGTGGTCGAACACTGCCTTAACACAGGTCACTCTATGGAATATTCAAAACTGAAATTCTGGCATACACTTCCAACTACTGGGACTGTGTTATTAAGGAAGCGATAGAAATAAAACTAGGTGACAACCTTACGAATAGGGATGGAGTCTTCTGCTTAAATTCCGCTTGGGATCCTGCTCTCTCAGTTGTCAAAAAACAGATGGAGCAAACTAATCCGACCTCATCAGTCGAGAACTGATATTTATTATCGATATTCTGACCGGTTTCATCTTTGGTCGTGTCGGCGCTGTGTGCTTGCTTGCTCGGTGTGTATTGTCTTCCGTTTTTACTCATTGAAAACCGAGGTTTTAAAGATCGTTGCACATTGCTTCCTTACTGCAGTTTCGCCTTGAAAATGGCAGGGTGATCTCCTGCCGAAATATCGGCCGTCGTCGATTTTGCTACCTGGCAGCATACCCGTAAGTTTTTCGAAGTTGTTATTCGCCAGGAGGAATTAAGGAACATACCTGTGAGCAGTATATTCAACAGCTATTAACAAGTAACATGGAGCCTTTCCTATCGAATAGCTTTACTAGCCTTGACGCAGCTCCAGCGCTTTAAAATGTTTATAAATGTAAGATTTCATAAAATGTAAGCTTTCACGGCCGGCGTCAACTTCATATTACATACAATTTACGATGGAAACGGAGAGCAACGGGCAGCTGAATTTTATCGATGTGTCTGTAATCAAGCACGTGGACGGGACGTTGGGCCACAAGGTCTACAGGAAGGCTACTCATACTGACCGTTACCTGCATAAAGACTAACTACAATCCCAGACAAAAAAGAGGTGTGGTTGAAACATTGGTTGACAGGGCGCACAAAATTTGTGAACATACTTATTTAAAAGATGAGTTGGAGCATTTACGATCCACCTTCCAGAAGAACGGTTATTCTACCAAAGAAATAGATAGATCCCTTCGTACCAGGAAGAAAGTTATTGTTAACAAGGAACAACAACCGCCCAAGGGGAAAGTTTTTCTTCCTTTCATAAATAACGTAACAGACCGTATTGGAAAAGTGTTGGACAAGTATGGTGTAGAAACCATTTTCAGACCTACAAGGAAGATAAAAGAATATTTAAGATCTGCAAAAGATGTACGACATCCGTTGAATACACCAGGAGTATATAAAATTCCCTGCAGCTGTGGTTCAGTCTGCATTGGAACTACATAAAGAAGCGTCAATACTCGTCTGGTCGAACATAAAAGGAATTGCCGCCTGGGGCACACGGAGAAATCGGCCTTAGCGGAACATGTATACCAAGAAGGCAACCACGAAATTAAATTTAATGAGACTAGTATCATCTCAAAAACTTCGCACTATCATGCGCGCACATATAGAGAAGCAATCGAGATATATAAACATCGCAATAATTTTAACAGGAAAGAGGAAGCTGTTAAATTAGACAGAATTTGGACTTCTGCTTTACACCAGCGGAATGATAATCGATTCTTCTCTGCCAAGAATGTTGGCAATACCAGAGATAGTGTCATAGCCGAAGTCACGTGATGTCTTGTGGTGCCCTCTACATTGCCTATAAATACGGCGCTCCCTCAAGTTCTCATCGCAGTTCGCCACTCGACCTCTGAAGATGTCTTCCGCAGCCGAAGATGAAACGTTAGGGAAAAGTTTTATAAATCGACCACGGCTTATAAGCCCGGAAGTTTTATATGAAGATGCCGGACCAAGTTACCGAACGCAGGGAACGTTACCCATGCCCTAACAAAGTGCGGAGGTACTCCGGCGCCGATGACCTCAGACACGCCGTCTTCTGTTTTGCGTCTACAGACCCTGCATTCACCGGACCCTGAACGTGCCTCTGGGGAAATCTGCACTGCCCCTAACGATGCAATTAGGCGTCGCACTTAATGCACTTCGCAAGGACGAAAGGCCGCTTCTGCTGCAAAACAGCAGCCCCTGCCTCCTAGGCCGTCACCTTCAAGACGATGGACTCAGCCCTCAGGGCAGTAAGCCCAGAGGACGATAATCGAGGTGAGGTAGGGTGCAGAAACAAAGCAAACATTACCTTCGCCCTCTTACAACGAGACCACTTGGGTATCGGATTTTAGAGTTTGAAGTTCAAAACTTAAATAACAATCAGCCATATCCATTAGACACAACTCTCAAAAATTCTCGAGAAAATCGACGTTGAAGATTTGCAAGTGTACGTAAGTATCTATAACTGCAATTGTTGCAGCAACTAACGATCTTGCTCAGATGGCTGCGTTTTGGCCTAACAACAGTAGGGGCGAAGGTTCGAATCCCGACGTCCACCTTTTCTTTTTTAAATTTAGTTATATACAACATATTAGACGAGCTAATATGTTGGTAAATCTATCGGAACAAACTGCGTAGTGTGAGATTACCGCCAAATAGAAATACTGGTAATTAATAGCATTTGATAATTAAACAGTATGAAGTTCACTGCAAACATTGACCATGCCAATGCACTAAATGTTACACAATTTTAATCTTATTAATTATGGTAGCAATGTATGTACGCAGTTGGGTGACAACATTTATAGATAGGCTAAAGGTAGAAATTCTCCACGTTGAGATTTGCTGTGTGCTTGTAGCTGACGGGAGGCCAGCGAGCAGGCCGACGTTGGTGGCTTGTTCCAACTTAGGATTTTACAGTTCGTTTCCGATGAGGGGAGAGAGGGACAATGGCGAGTGCCAGGCACAGTGCAATGCACAAATATTGTAATAATACTGGCATTTGAAGTAATACGATGCAGTTAGGAACCTTTAAGGCCCTCATTACAAAATAGCCTGTTGACAAATAAACAATACATTAGCTGATATAGTCACATCTGACGTAATATGTTTAATTGACAATGAAAAGTAATAAATTACCAATAAATACAAGACAGTTACACAACTAGCATGGCAATGTTTGTTTATAAAAATAATATATTAACTATTTCTCATTTTATTTTCAATTAATCTTGTGTATTTTATCTTAAAGTATTCAGTTAAAGCACTTATCTGTGACATAAGAAATTGCAAGATTATGATAAATAGCACAAAGTATGTTTATACCAATACAAAAACCTAAGAAGACAATTTATTTAATGTGTAGTGTAATTATTTTGATTTTAAGTAAAGTTTTAGAAATGTATTGGCTGAGCGCTGTACGTTGGCAAATCGGTTAGAACAGCTAACATGCGGAAGTTGATGACGTAGGGGAAAAAACCCCAGCAGTTGAGCTCTTGGCGCGCGCGCGTGCGCGAGGGCAGGAAGTGAGGACTCCGGAGCACGTGGTGAGCTGGCCGGGCGGCGTCGCTCTGCATCAGTCGGCATGTGGATCTTGAGGTGATGACTTTCGATTTGTCTGTGGCAATCGCCACGTGTCGTTGCTCGTCGTAGACTGCACCAAGTTAAATTGAGTGCTACTGTGTGTTTGTGAATATTTAGCCGGTGGAACAAGGTGTGCATCGCACTGAATTAAAGTGACTGTGATTTGTTAATGTAACACGTGTCGTCGCATAGGCATGAACATAAACGGTGTTTGAGTCAGCCACGTGGTGTGAAAACAATTCGCGACAAATATTCATTTTTGTCTGGGGGCTCACGAGCTATAACTTTATTTGGTAAATGTGTCGACGTACATACGTATCAGCCACAGGGTTCAAATATTGTGAAATAAACAACATAAAGTGAACTTTCACGTGTTTTCAAAAATAGTAGTTAGTACACCCTTTTCTCTCATGAACTTGATTTTATTATGAATTTGTTTTGTTGATCATATGCAGGGAAGGAAAGCTGCGAACGTGTGATATCATCCCCTAGAAAACGAGTCAAACAGTCGCAATAACAGTTCCAGTGTTTTTGCATGTTTAGGAATTTGGTTCGCAGCTGGTGGTTGTGAGTTTTAGAAATTAATCTTTCCCTATTTTAAACTCTCATACCGACCTTCACGCTCGCAGTAGTCATCAGTCCGTAGCTTACAAACTACTTAAACTAAGGTAAACCAACCTAAGGACAACACACACACCCATACCCCAGGGAGGACTCGAACCTCCACGGCGAGCAACCGCTCGTTCCGCAGCGAGACGCTTTAGACCGCTCGGCTACTCCACCGCGGCTAGACGAGCTAATACCTTTTAATCACCTAAAACGATGGCTACGTAGGTTATATGCTAGGAAAGCTATTAATAGCTACGGAGATTACTTTAAAAAAAAAAAACAGCACTCTAGCTCTTTGCAAACTGGGTAATCAAAGACTACCGTCGTCTCCTAATAGTGAATCGAATACTGTAAAAAAATGCAACTTATCTTTTTTATTGAAACCTTCATTATTAACAACCTTTTATAAAATATAGAAAATTACGAATGGAAAAATACACGTGCATTTTTCGTAAAAATTACCATTCTATATTAAAATTGTGTAAGTAAGAAAAAAACATACGGCAGGATTCGACCCACCGACCCTAAGCATGTTAGACCATAACGCTATCAGCTGAGCCACACTGACAGACGCTATAACAGAGTTAGTTATGTATACTTGCAAATATTCAAAGTCAATTTTCTCGGTAATTTTATTGTGTTGCTTCTCATGGCTTTGGCTGATTCTTATTTGAGTTCTGAACTTCACGTATCATAAGTATAAAAAAAATTCTAAAATCTGATACCCACGTGATCTTGTTAGAGATATATGAGAAATGAATGAACTCTGCAAAAAGCTGTATAGGTCGCTGTATTGATAGAAGTCATTAGTCGGCTACAAAATGACTTTATTTTGCACGTTTCGGGCTGGGCCATCATCAGAATCAGGTTGTTGAAAGTAAGAAATGAAAAAAAAAATGTTAAAATGTTTGTATAGTCTATGGGACTTAACTACGGGGTCATCAGTCCCTAAACTTACAACTTATGAACTAGCTAATACTAAGGACGGCACAAATATTCATGTCCGAAGGGGGATTCGAACCCCCGATCGTAGTGGTCGATCATTTCGGACAACTGTTATTCTAAATGGAAATTTATTTTTACTGTGGCAATATTTCTTAGATTTTTAATGAATATGTAAGGAATGTTAGACAATTTAAATGTTGGCATGACCACCTAAAAAGGTTACAAAATTGAGAAATATCGATGCAAAATGTACCACAGTAGGTACAAATGTGATCACTTGCTGGTACAATTTTGATTACGGGCATCTTCCACATAAAAAGCACTTTTTCCGTCAGGCAGCAACGCATACTTCGTGGTACCCAGCATTGCATTTTGGGCAACCAATCCAGTCACCCTTAACTAGAAAATTTATAAGAGCGAGTTAGACTAAGTATCTTCACTTACCTCTTAATAGGAAAAAAATTTATATCTCCCTAGCACAAAGTGGTGTATTCTTGAAAAAGACAGGAGGAGCCGTAGAAACCTACTACACTACAACGCCACACAACGACACTACGAGACTGAAAAATGCCGCGAAAACTTATGTTGATCGGAATTGTACCTATATCGAATTTGTACCACCTTACCCTACTGTAGAATGTAATAATCCACACCTGCGTTTACAAAAGTTTGTGTACTTCTATATATATCCGCCCTAACTGATAGCCTATGGATTCCGAGTATACAACCAATAGCACTTTTAGTATCAACGAGTTCGCCAGTCGGCTTTGTCGCGCTGGAATTACTTACTGCGTCCATAAATCAGTGCTTCCTTTCACTCCGATCGTAAAAAAGCCATCTTGTCGCCTGGGATGTGATTCTGCCATAAAACCCTGAAAGCGTATCAGTACTCTTTCGGGAACTACTCATGTTATTTGACTTGTTTTACCTTCACTAGTGCCTAACTATCATTCACATCACTCATATTCTTTGAACAACTATAATGTAGATGTCTTTGGTTTAAAAAAAAATACATCTGTTTTCTTAGTGCAGGAGTCATCCACTCGGAAGCTGTACTAGTATAATAGAAAACTTCATTTCTACAGTATTACAGTAACAGGTTCCGTTTACCTGTGTACTTATTAACTGGATATCAATCGAAAGAGTCCGTCATCCAATCTTTACATACTGTCTATAACAGTAGCCAAAGTTATTACTAAGTAGGGATGAAGGGTATTCTTTGCGATCCGTTACGTACAATAACAATGCTAAAGTATGGAGATTATACCAATGCCTGAGATTATACCAATGGCATATTACTTTATTCAAACTCGACATATCTTAAATGAAAGCTATTACTGTATAATATGAAATAAACATGAAATATATTATTTAAATGACTGGAGCAGAAAACTTAGTCAAAGACGACACAATGCGATGTACACTATCAACTGAAATTAAATTCTAACGGATTAAAATTATTTCCAGGATTTCATTTTCAACTAATTGAACGTTTATTTTTATAAATTTAAATGATGCTTATCACATCTTTAAGAGATAAAGGTTACTGGTGTCTTGCTATACTCCTAATGGGATGGTAACACACAACTAAGTATCTTCCCTGAAAGACTCATAAATTACTGGAAAAGATAAACGTGCTCAAAGATAACACATTTCACTTTTCTTTCGCAACGTACAAAAAATTGTGTGTGCATTAGATTGCGACAGATGGTAAAGGGGTAATTGGATCAAGTAGGAATAAAATATAGGGAGCGTAAGGTTATTTATAACTTGTACAAAAACCAGACAGCAGTTGTCAGAGTTGAAGGGCATGAAAGGGATGCAGTGGTTGAAAAGGGAGTAAGACAGGGTTGTAGTCTTTCTCCATTGTTATTCAATTTGTACATTGAGCAAGCTATAAAGGAAAGCAAGGAGAAATTTGGAGAAGGAATTAAAGTTCAGGGTGAAGAATTAAAAACATTGCGTTTTGCCGATGACATAGTAATTCTGTCAGATACAGCAAAGGACCTGGAAGAGCAATTGAACGAAAGGTTCAGTGTGCTGAAAGGTGCATATAAGATGAACATTAACAAGAGCAAAACTAGGGTAATGGAGCGCAGTGTAAGAAAATCAGGTGATGCTGAAGGAATTAGATTGGGTAACGAAGCAATAAAGGAGGTAGATGAGTTTTGTTACTTGGGCAGTAAAATAACAAATGATGGTCGCAGTACAGAGGATATAAAATGCAGAATGGCAATGGGTAGAAAAGCGTTCTTAAAAAAGGGAAATTTGTTAACATCGAATATTGATTTAAGCCTAAGGAAGTCCTTTCTGAAGGCATTTGTATGGAGTGTTGCCTTGTATGGGAGTGAGACATGGACGATAAACAGTGCGGACAGGAAGAGGATTGAGGTTTTTGAAATATGGTGCTACAGAAGAATGCTGAAGATTAGGTGGGTGGATCGCGTAACTAATGAGGAGGTACTAAACAGAATTGGGGAGAAAAGAAATTTCTGGCATACCTTGACTAAAAGAAGGGATAGATTGGTAGGATACATTCTTAGACATCAAGGAATTGTGAATTTAGCGTTGGAGGGAAGTGTGTGGGGTAGAAACCGCAGAGGCAGACCAAGAGATGGATACAGTAAGCAGATTCAGACAGATGTAGGTTGCCGTTCTTATGTGGAGATGAAGAGGCTTGCTCAGGATTGGGTATTGTGGAGAACTGCATCGAACCAGTCTCCGGAATGAAGACCACAACAACAACAATTGGCATTAACGACTGATAAAAAGTTATGTAAAACAAAACGAAGTGTCTAACAGTAATTTCAACACTACCACGTGGCCCAAGTAAGACTATGCCCAAACACACAAACTTATATCAGAAATACATTTAAACTGGTATGCAAAGGCAAAAAATGGTCAATGTGACAGTAGTTTAACATGAGACTAATGGCGAAGTAGTCACACATCGAAACCGCTACTGAAAACGTGCCGCAGAAAGAACAAAGCCACACATTCCAACTGTCGAACGACCACTTAGCTAGGTACTCCTTAGTGTCAGCTACAATCCAATACCGTTGATTACTGCTTTATACGAGGAAAATGAGAGGAAAAACAGAACTGTATTGGAATCGTATACGCGCGCACTTTCACACTAAGAAATCTGAATCCTAATTAACCAGGCTTGGTGTTTATAAAATGTGCGCACATCTTAATTGTGAGAGAAAAACACATTAGTTTTTAATACAAGCATAATACTATGCACAATCCAGTAAATTTCAAAATGCATGAGAAACGGATGAAACCTCAAATTAAAAATTACGCAAACTCGACACACATACACTCCTGGCCATTACAATTGCCACACCACGAAGATGACGTGCTACAGACGCTAAATTTAACCGACAGTAAGAAGATGCTGTGATATGCAAATTATTAGCTTTTCAGAGCATTCACACAAGGTTGAGCCGGTGGCGTCACCTAAAACGTGCTGACATGAGGAAAGTTTCCAACCGATTTCTCACACACAAACAGCAATTGACTGGCGATTCCTGGTGAAACGTTGTTGTGATGCCTCGTGTACGGAGGAGAAATGCGTACCATCACGTTTCCGCTTTGATAAAGGTCGGATTGTAGCCCATCCCGATTGCGGTTTATCGTATCGCGACATTGCTGCTCGTGTTGGTCGCGATCCAATGTCTGTTAGCAGAATATGGAATCAGTGGGTTCAGGAGGGCAATACGGAACGCCGTGCTGGATTCCAACGGCCTCGTATCACTAGCAGTCGAGATGACAGTAATCTTATCCGCATGGCTGTAACGAATCGTGCAGCCACGTGTCGATCCCTGAATCAACAGATGGGAACGTTTGCAAGACAACAACCATCTGTCCGAACCAGTGGCGTAGCTATGTCACTAAGGGCCCCGGGGCAGAAATGACATTGGGGCCCTCTTTACCTAATACTGTACAGATGCAAAACTACTTCATCAGCAGGTCCTTACCGCCCACTGGAAGACATAATGAGGCAAACCTAAATACTACTAAGGAAATTATGTCTCATGCAGAAGATAATATTTAATCGTAGTCTCTAATATAATTATAACTGTGAAACTTTATTATGCTTTCAAGCAAAAAATTACTTAGTGGATTTGGATAAAGTTTTGCAGAGGGATAGAGTTTGATCTGGGTGGGACATACAGATAAAACGACCCCATAGTTTCCTAAGCTGCTCCATACTAAGTGAATGAAGTCCCACGCAGAATCTAGTAAAAAAATAAACACCGAAGAAATATTACTTGATCACGGAAACATAATAATAATAATAATAATAATAATAATAACTTCGTGTGGCTCATTGATCTGGTGCAAGTCTTTCAATTGGACTCCACTTTTGGTCCTAGCCAATCCCAGTTACCCCACCGGGGAAAGGAAAGGGGACCTACAGATTAACGTGTAAGCCGAACCGCGTGTCGTTTCTAGCGACTCCTCACATCATTGGTAGGTGAAGGATGGGTTAAGCGCAGGCCGAAAACATTCAAGGTCCAACCGGATTCCAAACCTGCGACCCTTCGCTTTCCAGTCACACAGATATTTTTATGCTTCTAAATTAGTGCTACAATGCGGCTTTTGTTAATAATAAAGACTTCGAATGCATACGAATGAGATACACCTCTCTGGAAAGAAGAAAGTGGCGAGGATTGTGTACTGTCCTCAGTTATTGCTACTCCCAAACAAAGTAGAAATTCCTGTTTCATACTTGTGATATTTCGTGGTGTCATTGACAAGCAATATTTCAGTTTTGCTTAATTTATTTGAAGTTGTGCAGACATACACCAGTTTAACCTCCATGCTTTAAATAATGAAAAACTACGCCAGTTGGGGAAGTTTATTGCTTATCACAACGAATTTAGAGGATTTATTCGCATTTTCTAGTGCATTTGTTTACATACGTACTTTTTCGACGTTTCAGTGTGTGATTTCCTGACACACTTGCATTGCAGTTGTCTCTTTTAGGTTAGCTACTTAAGTTTGGGTAAAATCGGACAGAATAAATATTGAGGTGTGTGTTTTATCCTAATGTTAAAAACCATAACTTTTTCTGACTGCTTAAAGATATTGTGTCTCTTCCATTACTCAGAAAATGCAACACAATAATCGTGACTTAGGCCTATTGCAGCCTACCTGAGTACAAAAACCAGTGTGACTATTTTTGTGTTGTGACACCCAGTTTAATGGAGCAGACATAATACCTGCAAGTACAGACAGACGTAGTAGTTAGTATGTAAAAAAGTTGCCAAGATTTTATTATGTAGGCCTATGCTACGATTTCCCTCATTACAGTAATCTCAAAAAGATTACATCTGTGCAAGAGCTGCATAAAATCACACATGGAAACGTATCGACGTATTTATGTAAACAAATGCACTAACAGCCACTATGACCACAGCCTTAGCTCACTGCTCCGTATCGATCAACGTAATTTCGTTGATGACCCAGTCAAAGAAGGAAAATAGGAGAAATATTCGTTAGGGTGTTTTCAGCAAAAAGTAAGTTGCCGTGCCCCTACCAGGCTTCATAAAGCATAAGTTAGTGTCTGGACAGGAAAAAGTAATAGGCCTAAGTAAACTAACTAAGTCGACATCTTCGGTTATTATCATCGTGACATTGGCATAGAGGGCAGCGTCTTGAATGCTCAATTCACTATTGTGACAAAGTAACCATATTTTCTCTTCTTCTTGCACGAATTTCAGAGAGCCGTTGCTTACAGCACTTCATTAGGATCTATGATTAAGGAGCACTCCCTTGGGGAAATTCACTACACAAACAGTTAAGTTACCATAATAAAACCATTCTGTTGTAATAAACTGTAGATACTTCATATTCAAATGTGGTCACGTCGTGTAATGTCAAATACACTGCTAGTAATTCAGCGCCATTGACAGTTATTACGCAAAGATTGGCAGCCATGGCAACTCTGACTTGAACCGACAGCACGCTAACGGTGGCAGGATCCACGTCTTAGCGGACAAGCAATCGACCTTGTTATGTTTATATTCTGAGGTGGGAATAATTTTTTGATTTCTCTTCGTGCGTTTGAAGTTTGCTGGTCAGGGTTCAAAAAAGTTAAAAGTGGAAAATCCTTCATTCAACTAAAATATTATATACAATAAGATGTCGATTATCCGAAATAACTGGAGGACATAGATGTTCGGAAAACTGATTATTCGGATAATCGAACTCTACACTTCTAAATATATTATTTATACGGTACCTGGAGGCGCGCAATCCTTCACGAGTGGCGTCGTGTGAAGGCCGCACTACAAGCAGTGTTCTGCCACCGATGGCCCAGTGCGGCTACTGTGGGAAACTTGGTTTGAGGGTAGGAGGGGGTGATGGACGGTAGGATGGGAGAGTAAAAAAGTAAAATAAAAAAATCGCGCTCTACTGTATTATGTATCTTCTTTCGAACGTCGCTCACGGAGGCCGAGGGGCCCCTAGAGCTTGGGGGCCCCGGGGCACTGCCCCGCCTAGCCCTATGGTAGCTACGCCACTGGTCCGAACAGTTCGACGACGTTTGCAGCAGCATGGACTATCAGCTCGGAGACCATGGCTGCGGTTACTCTTGACGCTGCATCACATGAGCGCCTGTGATGGTGTACGCAACGACGAACCTGGGTGCACGAATGGCAAGACTTTAATCAGAAGAATCCAGGTTCTGTTTCCAGCATCATGATGGTTGCATCTGTTTTTGGCGAAATCGCGGTGAACGCACATTGTAAGTGTGTATTCGTCATCGCCATACTAGCGTATCACTCAGTGTGATGGTGTGGGGTACCATTGGTTACACGTCTCGGTCACCTCTTGTTCACATCGACGGCACTTTCAACAGTGGCCGTTACATTTGAGATGTGATACGACCTGTGGCTCTACCCTTCATTCGAACCCTGCGAAACCCTACATTTCAGCAGTATAATGCATGATCACACGTTGCAGGTCCTGTACGGGCCTTTCTGGATATAGAAAATGTTCGACTGCTGCCCTGGTCAGCACATTCTCCAGATCTCTCGCCAATTCTAAACGTCCGATGAATGGTGGCCGAGCAACTTTCCCATCCCAATACGCCAGTCATTTCTCTTGATGAACTGTTGTATGGTGTTGAAACTGCATGGGCATCTGTACCTGTATACGCCATCCAAGCTCTGTTTGACTCAATGCCCAGGCGTATGAAGGCCGTTATTACGGCCGGAGGTGGTTGTTCTGGGTACTGATTTCTCAGGATTTATGCAACCTAATTGCGTGAAAATGTAATCACATGTCAGTTCTAGCATAATATATTTGTCTAATGAATATCCGTCTATCATCTGCATTTCTTCTTGGTGTAGCTATTTTAATGGCGAGCAGTGTACATCTATCTCGAGCTCTCGCAAGCGAACCTGTCTCCTCAGGATTCCAGGACCAGAAACAATACGTTTACCAACATCGGCATCTGTAAATTCACTGTCGGTAGTGGATCAAAGGCACACAAACCGTATCATGCTAACTTAGGCACATTAACGTTCGACCAGAGGGGAATGAAATCTCTTTGCTCGTCCCTAAAGACAGGTCCGCACACAACAATCTGTCTGCGCAAATATCTGTGCAAATGTCTGCGCACACCAATCGTTGCGTGTGGACGGGTATTTAGATCGCTGCAAATTCTCCCGCCCGTTATCTGTCGGTGTAGAGGAACCCTTTAGCAGTACAGACTACAGTCATGCTGGCAAGTTAATATGATCTCTTTCGAAGTATATTTATTTTTAGCAGTAATGGAGGAAATTCTGTTATAGTCGCTGTTTCCAATGTGTCTTACAAAAGGAATGCAAACAAAATGTCAGAAACTGAAAAGCCATACGAAATGACCTAGGCAGGAGCTGCTGAGGCTCTCAAAATACCACAGCCGAATTTATTGACATTTATCGAAGCGATACATGTCTATTGTAGGAGAAAAGTAAAGAATGTAGTGATGGAGGCCGGCCGCAGTGGCCGGGCGGTTTGCGGCGCGCCAGTCACAGTCTGTACGGCCGCTACGGTCGGGGTTTTAATCCCCACTCCTGCATGGATGTTTGTGTCGTCTTTAGTATAAGGTAGTTCATAAGTAGTTTGTAAGTTTAGGGACTGATGACTCCGCAGTTAAGTCCCTTAAGCTTAGCAAACATTTGAACATTATGAACATTTGAGTGATGGAGACAAATCAAGCAGGTCGGTACAATTCTCGGAAAGAGAAATTACGATTGGTCGGTCCTGCTGCTAACAGGGAATCTGTTATTAAAAATAATAATAAATAAATAAATAAAATTTTTCTGAACTATACATCGTAAAGAATTTTCGAAAGTTTCAAAATCTCTGGATACTAAGTTTACTTAGTATCCAGTTTACTTAGTATCCAAATCGAAGAGATTTTGAAACTTTCGAAAATTCTTTGCGATGTATAGTTCAGAAAGAATTTCATTTAGTTATTTATTATACTATAAATACTAAATAAATACTAAAAAGTTATTTGTAGCAGTCGCGTGTACCTGCATACACAAACATCGTGTCAAGCGCTAGCTGAATGTGTCAGTTATTACCGCGACCATAGTGCATTAGCACAAACGACTTAACAACCGGCTGTATTCGTTCTTATCAAGTCATTGGTATCAATGATATAGATTCAATAGTGTGTCAGTCTTCATAATCATCTTTTGCGGTAGTGATACCAAGCTTAACCCTCTGATGCATCACTTTTGATTTGCAGCTATAAAACTACCACGATTAATGTATAGAGTGTATATACTGAGAAAAATATTGAAAAAATCCTTAAAATTGTTATGCACTACCAGCAAAAATAAATAAATAAATAAATAAATAAAAATTCACAGCTGGTCAGCTATGTAGTGCTTCCATGATCTACCTGGTGCAGTAAATGTCATTGTTGTGCCTCCAATATTTCCAGAAAGTAACTCATAATGCAACAGTGGTATGTGACTGACTACTTTTACATGGCAAAGGAGAGCTACTAAAGCTGCCAACGCACATGCTAGGAGGAACTCATTGCAGATAACTGTCGAACTGATCAGTAGCACTCTGCAATTCATTTCCAGGACGAGCTACATACATGTGTAACATGTATAGAAGCAAAAATGTGGTAAAATGTTGAGCAGTTTGAGAGATAATCGAAAAAATAAGGCATGTAGCTGATCAGCTGCACTATGCAATAAAGGCTTAAGTATTCATATCAGTTTCAAATCACATTTTATGTCTTTCTATTTTCAGACTCTTTATATTTCGTGTGTTCCTGTGTTTGTGTGTTTGTATTGCATACAAATCTACAGTTTTGTTCCTACCTCGATGACATTTTGCACAGTTGACCTTAGAAAGACAAGGAGGTTTCCGTCTACATCAAATTTCGTATGGTGCGTGGCGGAGGGTAGCTACTTTACTTAAGGATTTCGATCAAATGTACGGCTTTATTTCGCTCTTGAAAAAATATTTTGCGCACTTGATCAGCAAAACAAGAGGAACATCAGTGTTTACATAATGTTTTTCTCGGTGGATGGCAGAGGATACTTTGCAAAAGACGTTGACACCATTTTACCGATTAGAATACCATGAAAATACCGGGCGGGAGTAGTCGCGTGGTCTAATGCATCGTGCTATGGACTAGGCGGCCGCTCGCACCGGAGGATCGAGTCCTGTTGTTCTTATTGAAAGTTAGATGAAGTAGTTTCTCAGTCTTGGGCCTGATGACCACAGCAGTTTACAAACAAACCATCAAACTTGGCCGATGACTGTATGATTTCATGGTGAAGGATTTCATGATCCGCAAGACAGCGATTTTTTTTAATAATCTGCAAGCCACCGTATAGTGCATAGCAAAGGGTATCTTGCGAAATAAAATGTAAACCTACTGGATCAAACTACCATGGTCATCAGTCCCTCGACTTACAAACTACCTAAACTAAAACTAACCTAAGAACACCACACACACCCCTACTTCATGGAGGACTCAAATGTCCGACGGTGAGCAATACCACGGTCTGAAGCAAGGCGCCGTAGATCGCTCGGCTACTGCACCGCTGCCCTTCCAATATACCTGTCACCTTTTCACCACCGCGAAATTAACAGATGTATGAGATTTTTCGTAGATAGAGGAGATGTGCTGAACAGGCGAAAGGGAGAAAGGACGAGGAGATGGTGAAGGAGCGGAGGGGAGACATGGGCCGATACAGGGAAGTGGAAGATGAATAGACAGAAGGGGAGGAGAAAGTGAACAAAGGCAGGGTAGAGAAGTGACGAACAGACAGAGGAACGAAGAGAATGTGGAGTAACAGAAGATTCAAATAAATAAATAACCGAGCAATGTCGGATTTTCAGCGAGCTAATGCAGAGAGATGCTTAAAAGAATAAAGTGGTATGTAAAAAAATAGGTAAAGAGGCAGAGGAGATGATGGGTAGAGCGATTAAGGAGTGTGGGATGTATAAGCAATTCCCATGGATATTTAGCAGTTGCGAAGCATCGTCGGTTCCCCAGTTTTTATATATAAAGTGTCCCTGAATTTGTATTGCATACAAATCTACAATTTTTTTCCAATCAGTGTTCAAATTAGTAAATCTATGGGACTTAGCTGCTTGCTAATTCGTCCCTAACTTACAAACTACTGAAAATAAGGTAAACTAACCTAAGTACAACACAAACACCCATGTCCGAGGGGGGATTCGCACACCCAACGGCGCTCCAGTACGCTCCGCTAATCCGCCGCAGCAGTCTTGGTGAAATTTTGCCTACATGGCGATTTTTTTTTGTCCGATATATTTGAATTAAGCATAAAACTACAGGAAAATCTCAATTGGACTGTGAAACACGGCAGTAGGATTGTCTTATTTATTTATTAATTTATTTATTTTTACAATCGTATTGGTCAACTAGAATCACGTGAACAACTTAAGTTCCTCTTCTTCCTTTGTTGTTGTTTCCTATTTTTGCAGTATTCCCTCATTTTCTCCCCATGAAGTCTCTTCCTTTGTTTTTCTTATTTTTATTTTTTTTTATTTTTTATTATTTCTTCTGATTTGAAAGCCTTCCAAATTTAGTATTTCATTTTTAAAACGGTTTCTTTCTGCTATTTCTGGTTCTTTGATGTTGTTTCTTTCTAGATATTCCCTTACTTCTGTAATCCATGCTATTGTCGATTTCTTCTTCCAGAAATATAGAAGTATTTGTTTTGTGATTCTATTTCCATCCATTCAATACAGGTATTTAACAAAGGATAATCTTCGTTTGGCCATTACGTCATATATTTTCTCTATATTTTTGTAGATCTTCTCATTATTCGTATTTTCCAACCATCTGCAGTTTTTATTGGACCCATTATTTTTCTAATAATCGTTGTTTCCAGTACCTCTAGTTTATCTATATTATAGTTCATTGTTAGGCATTCATAACCATATAAACACTCTGG
Organism: Locusta migratoria; assembly: GCA_026315105.1. Lineage (NCBI taxonomy): Eukaryota > Metazoa > Arthropoda > Insecta > Orthoptera > Acrididae > Locusta > Locusta migratoria. The sequence goes on along the minus strand of CM048744.1, from coordinate 939,577,463 downwards.
TCGTACCACTGTGGAGTTGTGTTTTCTTTTAAATTGTTGATTTCTCATTACTGTATATTATTTGTGAATGGTAAAGTTATGTAACTTTAAAATGTCACTGTGTCAAAGCAGTGCTTTCTGAAACTGTTTTATGTATAGGCCTGATAGGCTTGGTTTATATAAAACTCAGTGTAGTGTACTCCGAAATGGAAGTCAGAAGTACGAGAAGAAAGGCTGGTTGTTAGGGTGTCTTAATTGCAGCTCTTTGGATACACTCATGCTCATTTTATTGAAAGCGTAGTGAGATCTTAGAGACAAAGAAGCGTTTACTTTGCTTTAAATCTGCCTCGGATGCAGAAATGCACCTGCTGGGAATGCGTAGCTAATATCAATGAATGCTGTTTAACAAAAATCCGGAACCAGTAAGAAGAATTATAGAGCTCAGTTGCATCAAGAGCGATGCACATGTTTGACACCAAAACCATTTGTCACATTTTATCGCCGCAGTCACATACAGTCTTTCAAATGACTGCATATTGACTTTGTAATTATGCATGCATCAGTCATTTGCATATTACGGCAATTATCAACTAACATAATATAATTTTGTGAATTTTACCCTTGTTTCATCCCACGTCATATACGATGAAAGGATTCCGCCCGTTCTGAAATAAATGTTCCGATTACACTTAACTTGTTAATGGCAGAATTAAGTTTTATCATTACTGATTAAATTATTATCGTGGACGGATAATTCTGGCGAATATCATAATGATTTTATTTGTGTCCTATATCGATCCACCCAAGCTCAGAATCAATGTTACAGTTTTATTGTAGCAAGTAAAGTAAGTTGTGTGGTTTGCCAATGAATTTTGCAGCCCTACTTATTCTAAATCTGTTTCATGAGATGCTGTTGTTGTGGTCTTCAGTTCGGTGACTGATTTGATTTAGCTCGCCACCCTGCTCTATGTTGAGCAAGCCTCTGCATCTCTGAATAAGAACGGAACGCACATCCTTTTGAATCTGCTTACCATATTCGTCTTTCTGTATCTGTCTGCGATTTTTAATTGCCTCCCGCCCCCACCTTCTCTCTAATGATTGACTGACGATTTCTTGATGTCTCAGAACGTTTCCCACCAATCGATCGTCTCTCTTACTCAAGATATGCCAGAAAATTCTTTTCTCCCCAGTTCTTTTCAGCACCTCCTCATTAGTTACGCGATGTACCCATCTGATCGTTTGTAGCACCACATTTCAAAAAATTCTATCATCTTTTTATCTGAACTCCTTATCGTCCACGTTTCATTCCTGTACAATGCTACAATCCATACAAATGCCTTCAGAAATGACTTCCAAACATTCAAACATTTAATTTGGATGTCAACAACTTTCGATTGTTTGATATACTTTTTTCCCATAGCCATTCTGTATTTTATATCTTCTTTACTTTGGCCATCAAAAGTTATTTTGCTACTCAAATAACAAACCTCATCAACTAATTTTATTGTCTCGTTACTTAATTTAATTCCTTTAGCATCGCATGATTTTTCTTACACTACATTCCATTACCCTGATTTTGTTCTTGTTATGTTCATCTTGTGACGTCCTTTCAAGACACTGTCCATTCATTTCACTTGCTCTACCACGTCCTCTGATTTCCCTGAGAGAATCACAATGTCGTCGGCAAACTGCAAAGTTTTCATTTCTTCTTCCTGAACTTCAATTCCTTCTCCAAATTTGTCCTGCCGGCAACTGCCGATACCGTCTAGTGCAGAGAAAAAATATTACACATCTCTTGGCACAATAATAATTTTTATCAAAATGATTTGCGGTTGTAGATTGCCACCTGGAAACACCTGACGCTCTTCACAATTACTGTGTTCTTTTCATGCTCTTCGAGTCTGGTTTCTGTACAAGTTGTATATAAAGTTCCGTTACGAATATTTTACCTCTGTTATCTTCAGACTTTGAAAGAGTGTTATTCCAGTCAATATTATGAAAATTTCAGGAGTTGCAGAAAGAAATTTCCTATGTAAAATTTTGCAGATATTTAACGAACTTCGAATTTGTACACGGACGTTTCTCTTAATATTATAACTTTATATCTGTTGCATATGTTCTGAAAGTAAACTCATTTTCTTCGTGTGTGTATGTTTCGTCATAATCAGTAATGTTTTTTCATATTAATACACAGTGAAGGAATATTAATGTTAAATTTGAATGTCCCCGAGTTAGCAGTTACATACTGATTAATAACACTTAACATTATGTGTTACAATACTGTGTATGTGCCGAAGTGTGTCGTGACTAGTAGCGCACAAATTAAGTGTGCCCTCAAAAGGAAAAGACGTTCAGTTATGCTCTCCTCCGTTTGCGCCCTATTCTTGCTCCTAATTGTAATCCAATTAAATTCTTAAAAAATAATAACGAAACTGTACGACGAAATCAACGATTTTTTTATTTGCTACATCACTCATTGAGGATAAGACAAACGCAATTACACTCTTCATTGTCATTTACTGAGTGGCTACAATATGGTATAAAAAATTTACAATTTAAATTTCGCAAAAACCACTTTAAAAACAAAGTATTTAAATCGATATAAGACAAGATTTGTAGATACGTCTCTCGGACCCTAAAAGGACGACTTATTTTTCTAACATCATCATCATCATCATCATCATTAGAGACTGATTATGCCTTTCAGCGTTCAGTCTGGAACATAGTACCTCTAATAAAATTCCTCCATGATCCCCTATTCAATGCTAACATTGATGCCTCGACTGATGTTATGCCTTTTACTTCAAAATCATTCTACACCGAATCTAAGTACTTTCTTCTAGGTCTACCTCGACTTCTCTTACCCTCCGCTGCCGAGCTCATGAGTCTCTTAGGTAACCTTGCTTCTCCCATGCGTGTAACATGACCCCACCATCCCAGTCTGATGGCTCTAACTGCTTCATCTATGGTGTTCATTCCCAGTTTTTGTTTGATTTCCTCATTATTGACATCCTCTTGCCATTGTTCCCATCTATTGGTACCTGTAATCATTTTGCTACTTTCATATCTGCCACCTCTATCTTATGAATAAGGTAACCTGTATCCACCCCAACTTTCACTCCCATACAACAAAGTTGGTCGAAAGATAGAGCGGTGCACTGCTAACTTAGTCTTGGTACTTACTTCCTTCTTGCAGAAGAGTGTAGATCTTAGCTGAGCACTCACTCCATTAGCTTTGCTGCCCCTCGATTCCAGTTCTTTCGCTATGTTGTCATCCTGTGAGAAAATACATCCCAGGTACTTGAAACTGTCTACCTGTTCTAACTTTGTTCCTCCTATTTGGCACTCAATCTATTTGAATCTGTTTCCCACAGACATTACTTTTGTTTTGGAGATGCTGATCTTCATATCATAATCCTTGCACCTCTGATCGAGCTCTGAAATATTGGTTTGCAACCTTTCAATCTAATCGGCCATTACAACTACGTCATCCGCATTAAAAAATAAAATAAAGTAAAACGAAATAAAATAAAAAATAAATAAATAATAACTAGTAACTCGAAATAATGTTTACGAAAATAGATAGCAGTAATAAATAAGACAATACTGAACTAAGAAGGTTACGTACAAGAAACTGTCCAACATAGAGCAGGAACAGCAGTCGTCGACTCACCTCAGAAGATATTGCCCGTAGCCGGCAACGAAACGTCAGGGGAAAGAATTTCTACTGTTCGACCACGGCCTCTCAGCTGGGAAGTTTCAATTACTGAAGACGCCGGCCGTGAAAGAATTAATTATCTATTTTATGGTCGACATGAAAGATTATTCTGCTTCATCTCCGTTATTGAGTTTCAACAAAGCAAGCAGCCAACATGAGAAAACTACCCGCTCCACTGCCGTAAGTAAAATTTCACCGATCATTAAACAGTCGTTGCCTTCGTAGGCACACCATCCCTGCTGCAGCCGTAAGTAAAATTTTACCGTACCATTTAACTCACAGGGAGAAGCAGGTTTATAAACCTATCAAAGTCCTGAAATACCTCGCCTAAGTGTACAATAGGAAAACAGAACATTCTCGCGAAAGATTTCCGATTACAGTGTAAGGTAATTTGAGTAACAGTCCCATCCAGAGTTGTGTAGGTAGTGTCAAAGGTAGTAGATCGGTAATTTTTTGACCTATGTTCGAATCGCACTACAAATGTGCTAGATCTTTTTTTCATTTTACATTATTACTTTTAAAATTACACTTCTAATTATGAAATTTAACTAAACTTGACTATTTCCGAGCTCTTGAACTGCTACAGCAACAGCGACAGTTACCGCAAGTTAAGATCCAGTTAAAATAGTCTCAACTGTACAGCTACTATACAGTTTTTGAATTAGATCAGTGGCTAATTGTAATTATTATACACGCATTGCTGTGATTCCAAATTTATAACATATAACTCTTACTAAATATATAGCGACTTTTACTTCCCGTTCTACATCTTTTAGAAAGGTGACAAAGCATATGTTCTTATTGTAAGTCGACTCCTTAATGGAAAATGTGCTAGATCGCCACAATATTACAATAAAAATAACATATTTCTTGGTTGGTGGTGCGAAATCAAATATTTTTCTTTACTTAATCGCATTGGCCTGTTTTACGGCCACTTATATTTGACTAGGAGTTTTTTTTTTTTTTTTTTTTTTTTTTTTTTTCAAACCCTACCAACAAAAATAATAAAAATATAAATAATAAAAAATTAGGGACGATACTATCACGATTGTACTATTCTGATAATATCTATGTACCGAGCACGTAATATTGTCTCTGACCGTATTTTAAAAAAATTAAAAAAAAATTCAAATGTTTGTAATTCTTATGGGGCCAAACTACGTTGGTCATCAGTCCCTAGACTTACAAACTACTGAAACTAAGTTAAACTAACCTAAGGACAACACACATATATCCATGCCCGAGGGAGGATTCGAACCTACTACGCGGGAGGCCGCGACGTGGCGCTCCAGACCGCTCGGCTACTCCCGCGCGGCGTATTTTAACAAACGGCCAAAATTATTTGATATTTGTCTTTAGCTTTGACTAACATTATTATTTTTTTATTTTACCTCTTTAAACTATTATTTTAATATGTCTCCCATATTTTCATTATCTTTATCTTTTGCCTGTCTTGCCTTGCCGGCCGCGGTGGCCGAGGGACTAAGGCGCTCCAGTCACGGTCTGCACGGCCACTACGCTCGGGGGGTCGAATCACCCCTCGGCTCATGGATATTTGTGCCGTCCTAGTTCGTAAGTAGTTTCTAATTTTAGGGACTGATGACCCCGTAGTTAAGTCCCATAAGCTATACAAACATTTGAACTTTTTTTTGTCTTGCCTTGGTAGTTTGTTCTCTTTTTGAAGTTTATTTTCTTTGCCTGTACTGGTTACGAATGACATGGAAATGAATGTAGCCTGGAAGGAATGTAGCGTACATTTGGCTCGAAGACGAGTGCTTATAAATGTTTCAAATGTTTGTATAGTCTATGGGACTTAACTACGGGGTCATCAGTCCCTAAACTTACAAACTACTTATGAACTACTTACGAACTAGGACGGCACAAATATCCATGCCCGAGGGGGGATTCGAACCCCCGACCATAGTGGCCGTGCAGACCGTGACTGAAGCGCCTCAGTCCCCGCGGCCACCGCGGCCGGCGAGTGCTTATAGCCTGAAAGGAACGCAGCGTACATTTGGGGTTCGGAAATCGATCACGAGACGTACCTCGCCCGAAATCTTTCCCGAAACTCTCTCTTGCACACGCCATCTTGCTTTCTGTATTATTGTAATACAAATCAATAACGCAGTGAAAATTAAAAAAAAAAAAAAAAAAAAAAAAAAAAACCAACTCTCTCTTAGTACAATGAATTATAATCTAATCTCTAAAATTGCCATGTTAGCATTTAACACCTGCCAACAATGCCACGAGGATTGCTTATCATTCTCGCCGCTGTTCGCTGTAGCGCAATACGCGGCGCATTAGTTTGTGATATGCGAACATGTTAGACGGTGGTTCGAAACCTCGACAAGCCTTTTTTTTTTTTTTTTTCATCTTGCTTCCGTAAAGGTTTATTGCTCTATTTTTTGTTTGTGCCATGACGCTTTCCCATTCGTCAAGCATGTTCAGTAGAAATCTGCAGTAATTCTCCCCGTCGTTCGTTTTGTACAGCATTTCGAAAGTGGGACTTCAATTATGGACACATACTGTAGGCATGTGGTATGAATAGTGGCTTTCCCGATAGTGCTCATTAGTGGACAGCTAGTGTTGATGCCCAAGCTCGGCTATCTTGCTTATTGTATATGATTCTGTTATTTGAGACCTAAATAATTTAAGTAAAAAGTAAAATGTGTTCAATAGGTTATGCTTTTTACTTCATAGAAAACTTGACTCGCTGGTAACAGTAACATTTTGCTCTGTAAGTACAATACCCTTGCTTCGATACAAATTCACCTGATCACCTTATTCTCATGGTATTTAAATCCTTCGGAAACGAAGTCACTGTACAATAATCTATCTATCAGCGCTAAGTGATGCTTTCATAGTTGTAAAGCTGCAGTTATATTGATTTGTAAGTAAATATTTCACAGTTTCGTACTGTCGCTGATGTAGATAGTGTCAAATAACCGTCAGCTGTTATGAGCGAGGTGTAGGTCAGCGAAATCCGATACTGTTAGCTTAACGTCAAGTGCTCCTTCTGACAGCGTTCTCTGCCCCAAATCGTTTCTGGGAATCGCTTTCCCTGTCCGCCATGTGAAGGGAGCCATTGTGCAAAAACCGTCCCCACCCCCTACCACTAACCGTCGTACAGCCATTCGACGTAACGCACAGGGCTGGAAACTCGCAGGAAACTTGGCCTTGCTCGATATATTGACGTTTTCTGCTTTCTACGTATTTCTTAAAGCTATATTGTACTTTCTAAACGACCTATTGCGCAGTATCAGAGATCCAATAGTAGTTATGTTGCAAGGTAGCCATAATAGCTTCTAGAGCTAAATGATATATCTGGTGAATTCCATTTTTTTCTTTTACCTGTAGGAAATTATCGATGATGTATTGTACAAACTACAGTGGAGACAATCAAGTACACTTCTTCATGTTGGCCTTGGATGGGAATATGGCACAAAGATTTAATGTTGGTGCAGAAATTTTTCGTTTCATTTTCTGTACTCAGAAAATATGCGTACTTCTACACGTTGGTGCACGGAAAGATCGAACATAATCCTTTTATTTTTTAAGCTTATACGTTGATTTGTATGTTACGATGTCAAAAGTGAGACCAGCTCAGGGAGATAAGTTTCTGCCGGCCGTGGTGGCCGAGCGTACTGCGACGCGTCAGTCACAGTCTGCACGGCCACTACGGTCGGGGGTTCGAATCCCCAGTCGGACATGAATATTTGTGCCTTCCTAAGTAGTAGCTAGTTCATAAGTAGTTTGTAAGTTTAGGGACTGATGACCCCGTAGTTAAGTCACATAAAAAGAAAAAAAAAAAAAAAAAAAAGAAAGAAAAAAGGAAAAGAAAGCTAAGTTTCTGTTATTTCCGAGTGCACTGTCTTTGTATCGCCCCACGTGGCGGAGAATGGACGACTAGCTATCCAACAGCGCGTGCCGTGCTTTAACAGATGTCTCAACTATTTATTTGAGAACTCGAAATATTGAAACATTTCGACCGTTTCGTAGCATTGAATTCAACGGCGAAGTTGACAATTTTTCCTGGACCGGGATTCGAACCCGGATATCCCGCTTTGGGCCGGTGGTCGCCTTAACCAATTTATTTATTTATTTACATTTTTATTAATTTTATTTATTTTATTTTATTTTATTTATTTATTTATTTTTGCTCTATGGGTCGTTCAGTGTGTTGAGGACGCTTGTTCTATATGTTGTTGGCTCAGCTTTTTTATTACAGAGGGTATTTATCCCCCCGACCAGGCGCGCTGAGCCACGGCGCCCTGCGAGCAATTAGACTATCCAAGCACTCTTTCCTTGCAACCCAAATTCTCAACTACTAGCATTCCAGCCTATTGATTCGTCTTGCTCGCAGCCTATACTGGATTCCTGCAAGAGACCGAGGGTTTGAATGCGTCCCCACTGAAATTTTCAATTGCCTGTTGCCATATTTTACAATTATTAGTATGTTGTCTGTTCTTCTGACACGTCCAATGAGGAAAAAGAGGTGCCAAACGTAAGTCTTGCAGCTAGCGCTTTCTAACGGAAGACAGGAGATACATTGTATGAGCATGTAAGATAGATATTCAAAGTCAACAGACTAGTGGCTCTTCTCTATGATATAAAGGGCTGTTCAAAAGAAAGAAACAGACTTCAAAAAATTATTCCTTTCACACTATGAAAGTAGGAGCACAATTCCAACATTCCTGGAAAGAGAAAAGGTAAAATTTTTATACATTCAATATGAGCACCATGTGTTACATGACAAATACTGAAATAGTGGCTTATTTCTTGACACACATAAAGTTGGTGGTTTCTCGTTATCACCAACTTTATGTGTGTCAAGAAATAAGCCACTAGGTCCTGAAACGCGGGAGGCCATAATTGATTAAGTTCATATTCTGCTGCTCCTCATCCGATCCAACACCCTATCATTCAGGTAACGTTGGATGTTGGTGCAGAAATGAGGCAGGTAACCATCTTGAATGAAGATCATCTCTCTTCAAAATGAGTAAATAACCAGTTTTAAACCATTTTTGTAGGTTAGTACTGTCTTCGCTCTATCTTCCGACTAACTTTGTTGCATGGGAGTGAAAGTTGGGTGGATACAGGTTACCTTATTCACAAGGTAGAGGTTACAGATATGAAAGTAGCAAGAATGATTGCAGGTACTAATAGATGGGAACAATGGCAGGATGGTGTACATAATGAGGAAATCAAAGAAAAATTGGGAATGAACACCATAGATGAAGCAGTTAGAGCGAACAGACTGAGATGGTGTGGTCATGTTACACGCATGGGAGAAGCAAGGTTACCTAAGAGACTCATAAGCTAGGCAGCGGAGGGTAAGAGGCGTCGAGGTAGACCAAGAAGAAAGTACTTAGATTCGGTGTAGAATGATTTTGAAGTAAAAGGCATAACATCAGTCGAGGCATCAATGTTATCATTGAATAGGGGATCATGGAGATATTTTATTAGAGGTACTATGCTCCAGACTGAACGCTGAAAGGCATAATCAGTCTCTAATGATGATGATGATGATAAGTACTGTCTCAGTTTTCTCCATGAACAGGAAGGGCTCATAAACTTCGTTAAGAGATACGGCACAGTCGACAATAGTCTTCAGTAAATCTGTTTCATGTTCAAACCTTACACTGTTGTCTTTTGTAGTTTGATAAATATAAATCATTCAAATCTGTTCTTTATTTTTGAATAGCACTAATGTTGTTGGGGTCTTCAGTCTGGAGACTGCATTGATGCAGCTCTCCACCCTACTCTATACTAAGCCTTTTCATCTCCACATAAGAACGGCAACCTACATCCATTTAAATTTGCTTACTAAATTCATCTGTTGGTCACCCTCTGCGATTTTTACCTCACATACTTCCCTCCAACGCTAAATTCACAATTCCTAGATGTCTAAGAATGTGTCCTACCAATCGATTCATTTTTTTAGTCAACGCATACCAGAAATTCCTTTTCTCCCCAATTCTGTTCAGTACCTCCTCATTAGTTACGCGATCCACACACCTAATCTTCACCATTCTTCTGTAACACCAGTTTTCAAAAGTATCTATCCTCTTCCTGTCCGCACTGTTTATCGTTCATGTTTCGCTCCCATATAAGGCAACATTCCACACAAATGCCTTCAAAAAGGACTTGCTTATGCTTACATTAATATTCGATGTTAACAAATTTCTCTTTTTCAAAAACGCTTTTCTTCCCATTGCCATTCTGCATTTTATATCCTAATAATTTGTTTAATTTACTGCTCAAGTAACAAAACTCATTTACCACATTTATTGATTCGTTACGTAATTTAATTACTTCAACATCGCCTGATTTTCTATGACTGCATTCCATTACCCTTGTTTTGCTCTTGTTAATGTTCATCTTATATGATACTTTTAACACACTGTCCATTCCTTTCAAATGCTGCTCCAGGGCCACTGCTGTCTCTGACAGAATTACAGCGCAAGGTTTTTATTTCTTCACCCTGAACAGTAACTCCTCAAAATTTCTCATTGCTTTCCTTTATAGCTTGCTCAATGTACAAATTGAACAGCATTAGAGAAAGGATACAACCCTGTCTTACACCCTTCCAAGCTCTGCATTCCTTTCATGCACTTCAACTCTGATAACTGCTATCTGGTTTTTGTACAAGTTGTTAATAATCTTCCGTTCCCTATTTTTTACTCCTGCTGATTTCAGAATTTGAAAGAGTGTATTCCAATCAACATTATCAAAAGCTTTCTCCATATCTACAAAAGCTAGAAATGTAGGTTTGCCTTTCCTTAATATATCTTCTAAGATAAGCCGTAAAGTGAGGATTGTCTCCCGTGTTCCTACATTTCCCCTGCATATAAGTTAATTAAAAAAGGCAACAGCCACCAGTTGCAGGGTTTGTTAGTTGAATGGAATAAATGATAAACAGCTTTAAGCCCTCAACATTAATTTTGAAACATGGCATACAACCTATTTTAAACCGGCTGGAAATATTTATTTACTATTGAATAACATAATTAACAACGACAGAAAGAATGAATATATATTATTTTCTTCTTTTTTGTGAATTTCGTGTGTAATTAACAACTATTGTGTAGCTTTCCTTGTAGGCACATCATCACAAACAATGTACATGTCATCTGTCTGTGAATGACCCGAACTCTATGTACTCTATGTAGTGCTGCCGTAACAGTTACATTACGTATTTGTTGCAGAACTAGTTCATACTTGTAGCTAACATATGAAGAAATGAATCTAATGAAGCACCCTCTCCGTCAGCTTAGCTGGGACTGGTATTATTTCGTGTCTGATAAGGGAAGTAAGTAGAGCTTATAAGCACGAACGATGAAAGAGCAGAAACAGTCTTCTTGTGGTTGATTACTTATTGTATTAAAATATTCTCGATTGGAAACAATATTTGCTCTTAATAATAGAGATTCTACAAAGCTGTAGCTAAGAGTGGTATTACTCAGCGCTTGATGATGGATGTAACCTTAAAAGTGGTGTGTGTTTGTGTCAGAACAAACGTGTCACTGTTTGTGTTAAGTGGCCGTGCCCGCTAAAATTCACAAATAAATTTTGTATTGTGGTTTTGGCTTCAAAATAACTTGACTAAGCAATGATACTTAGTACCTTCCTTTGCCCTGTTAGAATAAATTGCAACTGACATGGTATGCAATAATCCTACGTATATGTGGTTTTGTTTGATGCGCAACGGATAACACTTTAAGTTGTACAATAGTTAATAAGTTAACAGCAATTAAACTCATAATTGGTCTACATATTAATCTCGTGTGTGAGAAACAATGTGAGCAAATGAAAAGTTCAGATCTAAAACATGTGGAAAGCGAATGTTGTGTTATGTGGGCAGCTTTTGAGCACTAAAATATTTGAAAAAAACACCTACCATCAATCAGCAATGTGTACCAACTCCGAACGAGTTCCGCAATGTTATAAGCAACATATAAAACATGTATACCGCCTGATGATGAACTGCGAGGCAGTTCGAAACCGGTTGTGGTGATAAATACGTAAGAAAGGTGACTGGTTGCTGTTGTTTTCTCATTTTTTAAAAAGTTCAGATGTAGTTAGCGTGCACCATATACTAATAACCAGACTATATATATACAATTCGACTGCGAGAGCCAACAAAATAGCGTGCTACTACTGTGATAATTTTGTCACATGAGAAAACAGGATGTCAAACAAAGAAAGATATTTGAGATTAATTGGATATCAAAATCACTGACCTTGATAATGTGCCTATCTGTGCAACAATTACCATACTGATTCAACGTAATAAAAAATGTCCCATAAAACTGGTAATGATTACAAGTAACACTCATTGCAAGTAATTTTTTATCTCTTTATGTGATCTCTTCTGATCAGACATATCGCTTTAACTGTTACTAACATTAACTGACTTAATAATTTGAACTTTCATTAAGACTGAGAAAATCTCAATGAACTTTACTGTATTAATGAACAAACTACTTCCTGCTTTCATTAATAGACCAATTGATCATGACAAAATGCCTACACTGAACTGTTCTAATCAGCACATAAATTTACAAACACAATAATTATGCAACACTATCACAAGATACAAATATCAGAACGGATTGCAATTCAAATTGGTGGAAGGAACGAGGAACTGGTAAAATGACTCAGGGTTAAATGATAAATGCAAGCTGCAGTAAACAGTATTCATTAGCAAAAGAAGACAAACACCAACTACAATAGTTCAAATACAGGCTACCATACATAACAATAGAAAAGTACAAGTTTAACCTTATTTGAGACAGATTAATTTCCATACAAATATTACAATGTGCAGACTTGGCTTAAACTTCACGAATTTTTACTCTTCGAGTCTAACACAGAGAGAGACTAACTCAACATTTATACGACTACTTCTCATCGACTCAACTCTACCTTCTTTTTTTTTTTTTTTTTTTTTTTTTTTGTGATGTAAAGTGGCTTCAGGGAAGTTTTACATGCTGTATTGCCTCTTTCAATGATTCCTTGCTCCATTTTTTTTTTCACCCTGTCTTCCTTACGAACTGCATAATTCGCCATCTTAAGCACAGTCGACATTTTGAATTCAGGCTTATACTTGCACACAGTTTTCCACAATAAATTCATTAAACCGTTACTAAAACATCACTAAATCCGTAAGTTTTAAGAGGAATCAACTCATATTCATTAACATAATAGTATTACTTGTGTGACACTTATTTAAAACCACAGGAAAATTGTTACAAAAACAGCATCCACTTCCGAGCCTCTGTTGTCAACTAAACAAAATGACTAAGCGGTTCTATTTCAACAGACATGCCTGCAGAACGCGCTAAGGATGTAATACCATAGTTCACGTAGCAGCAGCTATTTAGTTATCGGAGAAATTCAAAATCCGTCATCTTAGACTTCTCGTCAACTTATCCAATCTTCTCCTATTACTCTGTTTGATGATGGATGTAAGTAGAACTTCTAAGCACAAATTTGTTTCTTGCAGTGTAAGAGGACAAAAAGTCTCTTTAAGCGTCACTACTTATTACATTAAAAGTATTTTTATTTGAAAACAATACTTGCTCTGTAAGTATAAATATAGAGACAGTACATTAAAATAATACTGAATGCATAAAAAGTGAAAACTTTGCTATATACAGAAAAAATGACTGTGTGTAAATGCAGGTGCGGGTATTCCCTAATTACTGTGTTATGGTTACGTATAGAGGTGTTTTCTCCCACACGACTCGAGTTCTCCATGCAGGAAGCGTTGTGGTGTAGAAATTTTAAGTGAACTACTACACACAGAGAAATTTAAACGTAAACAGCAATTGTTGGAAGGTATAGCGGCTTACATGAAAGAAAATTGTGGAAAAGCATTCACCGCAGTGCAGTGCGAGAAAAAATTATGTCTGAGAAGGGTATTGATAAACATTGCCGACAATGTCCAAGTTTTTAGACAACAACGTTAAATTTACGTTCTCTCCATGATAGCCAGAAAACGACAAAAATAATCAGAATTTGTTGTAACAGGAGTATCTCCGCAGTGCCGCCTGCCTGGTACTCTTAATAAATCGAATTTCTAAATTTTTCTGTCAGGTCTTTTTCCAGAGGCCGCCTCACCCAAAAATTCCGTATCTGAATATCGTTGCATCACATATTAATAAAATCTGAGTGCTGCCTTTTATTTCGGTGCAGCAACATTGCGTAGAAATAGACGTCACTGGAGATGAATTCTCTATCGCTCGACATGTGGAACAAATGTAATTTGTATATTTTGAATTCTGTTATCTTCTACAGGTGATTTTTATAAGAATAAATAAGAAGCAACACACAGTACACTAATTTGTGACAGGAATTCCATATTTTGAACATGAGCATGTCGTTTTCCCCTACTACAAATTATGCGTTGAATTTTGTCGTTCGAAGTCTACCCGCTCGGTAAGCCGTGTGGTCTAACTCGCCGCTTTCCGAGTCATGGAGGCGAACCGCCCCCGGTTCGAATCCGCCCGGTAGATTAAAGGGGTGAGAATTGCGGCCAGCCTGATTTTTAGGCGGTTTTCGACATCTCCCTAGGTGAATACGGGCTGGTCCCGATGCCCCGCCTCAGTTACACTATTCATAAACATTTCGTAACACTTCATTTTAACACGGGGTGACACGAAGGGCATTCGGCCACCTCGTAAATATTAACACGCCAAATCCGAATTAACAAAGGCGACCCTGCATGTGCGGAAACATTTCCAAAGAGAAAGAATGTCGTTTGAAGTCTCGGCCACAGAACTGAATAGCACTTACATACTGGAATACCAAAACATATTAGTTTAAAAATTCACAATACAAAACCAACGGTAATTTCGCTACAGGGAATTATGTACCCTGTAATATTTTATGTTTCACGGTTTACTAACTTTAAAATCATGACGTTAATGCCAAACGAACTATTACTCTTGAAAATGTGGCTGAATATTAAAAATAAAACGAAGAAAAGAAGAAATAAAAGAAAATTCCGTTTTTTCTAGTCCAGTGGACGAATGACAAACATGAAATGTTGTCCCAGTAAGAAAGCAAGAAATCCAGTAACAACCGTCTATATATGGATTGGTATCAAATTCGAAACCTGTTACGCTTGACAGAAATCAACGTATTTGAAACATACTTGTAATTAGTTATTGTTCGTATTATAAAGCATTTACGATCGATTTTACTAATATGCTATCATGGAAGCCGGAATAGGGATCCTGATAGCAGTTGCCACGTAGAGGTAACAACAATCCGATATTCAATAATTATTGATGAAATAAAACTTAAAAATCTGTCATAAGCTAAAGCTACTAGGCAGCGCACTGCCGTGCGCGGTATTAATATCTTCGTAAACGGCGCGTGCGAATTTGCTATTCTTTGGGGCCCATATCTCAGGTTCTATTCATCTCAGAGTGAAGGGGTAAAGTGTTTTGGATAGATCATGGTCTAGTGATCATTTGTGTACATATTAGAAGACTGGGTATAATATTGCTATCATACAGTACATCGTCAAAATTTTCAAAGTTACACACTTCCTGTAGCCCATCCATATTGAGCAAATCAGTTGGCTTTAATACATGACGTGTAATCTATGGAGGGCTTTAAACGGCTTACAAAAGCACCATTAATTCAGGGGCGGTTCCTTAGAAAATCTAAAAAAAAAAAAACATGATTTTCGGTTAACAAAAACGAATTGTGGGGATGGTCACTTCGATACTTTCTATTCATTGCAAGTCGACGAAATTTTTACCATATGTTCTTATGATCATATTCTCGAGGCCGTTTTTAAATTTTTTCGATATCGTTATCCGTTACCGAGATTCAGAGGTTAGGCTGAAACTAATCATAGTTTTGCACAAAATCATCAAACCCGATTTTTAGCCGTTTTAGTGCCGTGAATCGTAAATATCTAAATATCTGACCATAGAAAATTGTTCAAATGATTACAATACACCCTGTAGACTTTTATCTATAAACGACATTTTTCAGTTTTTGTAAATCTAAATTGGCACATAAATCTGGGTATTCTCAGGCGGTTGCCTCATTATTTATGACGTCGTATCTCCTGTGTGTCGTGCTCTTTTGTTTTAGGGTCAGGAACCTTCGTGGGCGTACGGTGAAGAGTTCATCAAAGTTTCATTGAAATCGAATGAATGGTTTATGAACACATAGAGGTCATACAGACAAACGTTCATTTTTATATATACAGATTACCTGGAAAGTTATGCTGTAAGAGTGGGTTGTAAGTGATGATGCTGTGATGGAAAGATAAGGGTAAAGGTGAGCTGAACAGAGAGGGAGGCATAGAGGAAAATGAAGGGATGATCAACAGGCAGTGAGGGGTAGGAAACGGACAGGAAGAGGAGATGCACAGGAATTAGTCGAAGGGAGAGGAGCAGACAGAGAGAGAAGGTAGAATATGGATAGATGGAAGGGGGAGGAGGACGTGGACTAATAAAACATTTACTAAGTAAGCTCCTAGTACAGTGTACTTCATTACTAATATAACTGTGGCAAATAATATTAGCTCCGACCCCGGAAATACTCCCAATACTATTTTACATACAAGTTGGTATTTTCAACTTCTACGTTTATGCCAGAATGAATCTTTCACTCTGCAGCGGAGTGTACGCTGATATGAAACTTCCTGGCAGATTAAAATTGTGTGCCGGAACCGGTACTCAACTGTACCGACTGTGCTATCCCGACAAGACCCACGATGCCGTCTCACAACTTTACTTCCACCAGTACCTCGCCTCCTACTTTCCAAACTTCACAGAAGCTCTCCTGCGAACCATGCAAGACTGGCACTCCCGGAAGAAAGGATATGGTGGAGACATGGCTTAGCCACAGCCTAAGGGATGTTACCAGAATGAAACTTTCACTCTGCAGCGGAGTGCGAAAGGCAAAGGTCCCAGGTTCGAGTCACGGTTCCGGCACATAATTTTAATCTGCCAGAAAGTTTCATATCAGCGCACACTCCGCTGCAGAGTGAAAGTTTCATTCTGTAAACATCCCTTACGTTGTGTCTAAGCCATGTCTCCACCATATCCTTTCTTCCAGGAGTGCTAGTCTTGCATGGTTCGCAGGAGAGCTTCTGTGAAGTTTGGAAAGTAGGAGGCGAGGTACTGGCGGAAGTAAAGTTGTGAGGCGGCAGTGTGAGTCGTGTTGGGATAGCACAGTCGGTAGTACTTAAGCCATGTCTCCACTATATCCTTTCTTCCAGGAGTGCTAGTCTTGCATGGTTCGCAGGAGAGCTCCTGTGAAGTTTGGAAAGTAGGAGGCGAGGTACTGGCGGAAGTAAAGTTGTGAGGCGGCAGTGTGAGTCGTGTCGGGATAGCACAGTCGGTAGTACGCTTGCCCGCGAAAGGCAAAGGTCCCATGTTCGAGTCCCGGTTCCGGCACACAATTTTAATCTGCCAGGAAGTTTCAACATAGACAACATTTTAGTAATATTGATCCTCACATTTAGAAATAGCGTTTTCGAAACTATTACTGTCGCGTCCTATCATTCACGGACCGTTATCTCAAGAACCACATAAGATATCATTCTGCTATAAACTTTAAATAAAATTTCTATATGTTATCTACATTTCATACGCAGCTACGTGTAAGCTAAATTCAACCATACGAGAAGTCTACGCGATGTGTTTTTACCTCCGCAAACTCTTTTGTTGCAATAGCTCCCTAAATCGGATGCTGCACATTAACTGTAAAATAAATGAAAACAAAAAGCACCCCTTCATCAACCGAAGATATCAATCTTTAAGATGTACAAAACTAATTTTTTTTTTCGCCGAGTACCTTTTACAAATCGCATGGTATGTTTCAGAGCTGTCCGAACGCCGTCTTTCAGCACAATACACACCTTTTCTAGCAAAATATCGCGGTTTTTCGGCCGTTATTACTGAAACTTTGGTGAACAGTTCACCGTACGCCCACGAAGGTTCTTGACACTAAAACAAAAGAGCACGACACATAGGTCAGGAGATACGACGTCATAAATAATGAGAGGCCACCGCGTGAGGATATCCAGATTCATGCGTCAATTATTGGAAAATGGGAGTAGTTAGGGACCTGCAACAAAGTTTGCATGTAATTTCCGACGTTTATGAAGCGTTTTGTAACTGATCCCCCACCCCAACTCCCCACAAAATGATGAAACGAATATAAATCTACCGCTCACAACAGTTTCGCTCGAGATGCCGTAAAACTATTGCACCAGGCATGACCTTGTATCAAATGAAGTAAGCATTACAGATTTGCATGGTTCTATTTATTTTTATCTGCAAGTCTCCCTCAATTCTCTTGCATCCATAATTAAGCAATCTGTTTTCTTAAACTGTGTCTATATAAAAGAGAAAAAAACACTCACTCGCGGGCCGCGGTGGCCGAGGGGACTGAGGCGCTCCAGTCACGGTCTGCACGGCCACTACGGTCGGGGGTTCGAATACCTCCTCGGGCATGGATATTTGTGCCGTCCTTAGTCGTAGTTGCGTTCATAAGTAGTTTGTAAGTTTAGGGACTGATGACCCCGTAGTTAATTACCATAAGCTTAACAAACATTTGAACTTTTTTTTTATTTATTTTATTTAATTTGAAACACTCACTCACTTTTGGCAAGAATGTAGTTTATATGTAGAAAAGTCAGCTAAGAAACCATTTTGTGACAGGTGCATGGCGGAGCATACTTCTCCTACAGACTCACGAAATACTGTCAGATCAAGGGTTGTATGAAATAAAAATGGAATATTTGAGAACAACAAAGTTCGTTTTTCAATGTGTCCTGGCGTTTCTGTTGCAAATAAATCTATAGTTTTCTCCCGATATTGATTAAATTTTGCACACTATACTTTAAAAACAAGAGGAATGTCACTGTCTGTGTAAAATTTCGTTCCTTTCATGGTGGTGGGTACTTAAATTACGAACGTTTGCAAAATGCATAGTTTTTCTCCAATATTTATGAATTCTATCACCATGACCTTTAAACCAAGAGGAAGATCACTGGGTAAATAAATGTTTGTATGGTAAATGACAGAGGGTACCTTGCAGGAAACAGAAACGAACAGAGAGATGGGAGAGAAAGAGGTGGAAGCAGAGAGAGGGGGGAAGGGGATGTGGACTATGAGACACCCGGGCAACGCCGGGTTTACAGCTAGTAAACAATATATGTATGAAGTTTGATTGAAATCGACCAGCGGATTGGAAGAATGAGTTGAACAATTAACTGTGTGATATATACTTCACCCACATCCTCTGCTTTTTTTATAGTTTACCTCTCCCAGGGTGATGTTAAATTTATGATATTTAGGAATGTGGATTGATTTTGATCCCGACATACGTTCACTACATTGTTATCTTAGTACAGTGTTCATCTCACGAACATGTTGACACGGTGCAAAATACAATTACTGGACAAATTGCACTTCATAATAAATAGGATCCCGTACGATGTAGCGTCAAATACCTACGGCCACTATGCTGCCCAGCTATCTAGTGGCTAGTTACAACAAAGTGGATAGCGGGAATATACTTATCTTGCTTAAACAGCTATGCGTACCAATTTTCATGTCTATTGGTTGGAGACTATAAAAGTTGATGAGCTGCAGCATCATCTAGTAGCACGTTACAGCAAAGTGGATGACAAAACAACTCATCCGTGAAAAAATGGAGGTCTTTAAGGGTGACCGGTCAGACGGTATCAAATATTACTACCCAAGAATATACCGACGTACGTTAATGAATATAATATTGATTTTAGTTATTAAATGATGTGAATGTTTTTACGTACCTTCGGCTACAAAAATATAGTTGCTCATATAGAATAGAATTCAGATTTTCGATAAATTAAATCTCGTCTTAGCAATCCCTGGTTGGGAGAATAAGCTAGATTTTGTCTTGACTGTAGTCCAGTGGCCTCTTTTAACTGTAATGGAGCATTTCTGAAAATGTGAATGGTATTGGTTTAGTGGTTTGTGAGATAAAGGTACATGTAACACTAAAAATGCCAAATGCCAGAAAATGCGATTGAAGTAATTTATTATGAAAATTCACAAATACCTCTTAATCTATTATCAAAAGTATCCAGCAGAGTAATTCCGCTCATCTTCTGGTTCTTCTTCTTCACCCAGGAGTTTAGTTCTACGTGTAATATCAGATTCTGGTTAAATTAAATCTCGTCGTCGCAATCCTATCTCTTTTCGCTGCGATGACGAAATATATAACCCTGTTAAAACTCCTTCATAGGTGATAGTTCATGCATTTCTCCAATCAGAGCACTCATTGTCACTCCCGAATCATTCGCTGTTACCAAACAAGTTCAACTGGTCAACTCTAATTTTCTGTCCGTCTATACCTTTTTGACGTCTTCTGATTCCGAAGCATACGCCTATACCTCTTATTTTGCAGTTCGTCAGACAGGGCAACCAAACCAAAAAGCCGTCCGGGAGTAGCCGCGTGGTCTAAGGCATTGTGCTACGAAATGGGTGGCCGGTCCCGGCGAAGGTTACAATCCTGCCTTGGGCATGTGTGTGTGTGTGTGTGTGTGTGTGTGTGTGTGTGTGTGTGTTGTCTTTAGTGTCTGGGGACTGACAGCAGTAGGGTCCAACAGGTTTACAAACAGTTGAACGCTCAAAGATACTAACGAAATACGCACGTTTCACACACAGCAAACTTGCATCTAGATACTTCCATACAAGCCGCAATTTCGCGTCGTGTATACAGCTATTATAATCACACAAGATCGAGTTGCATTTGGTGAGATTCATGCGACTGGCATGAAACCTAACTTTCCTAAGACTACAGTTCATACTTATGACGGTGTCGTTACAGTAAAAACTTTAATGTGACTTAGCGCAATGGTTATTGTGTCGTGCAGAATACCGTAGCTTCATATCTCGTCGAGTACAATAATCCTTTTGTTTTTAAATCCAAACAAATTTACTTCGATTGTAATCAATCTGTTGGTTTATTTGAGTTTTTTAAATTTTCTTATACTCACTTATTTATTGATTTGTTCTGGGAGCTCATTGAACTAGATCCAATGTTTTCTTTTTGTTGGTATACTATTGATGAATTTTGTACCGTTAAGCCAGTTTGGTTGGAAAAAATTTAACATAAACTTCCCTGGTTCAGACAATAAGCCAGATTTTGTCTTTATTCTACTTCAGTAGCATTTTAACTATTACTTACCTTTTTGAAAATGGAACAATACAAATGTCAAATGCCAGAAAACGCGATTAAAGTAATTTACTATGACATTCCACAAATACCTCTTATTCTATTATCCAAAGTGTCGAGCAGAGTAATCAGGGTTATCTTCTAGTTCTTATTCTTCACCTAGAAGCTTCCTTCTCCTTACGTTTTTTTAATTAAATTCAGCTGCATACTGAGCCTTCCTTACTTGCATTCTGTCGAGAAGCTGAAGACCTCTGTTGGTGTTGATACCAGGAACAATGCCAAGGCTTTCCATGACCTGTAGCCTATCCATATGAACATCACTGAATGAATAACAGAATCACTGACTCCCTATTTCAAAGTTTTTGTGCTAACAAATACCTTCATACTTACACGAGTCCATATGAAATTGTTGATCGATATATTTACATCGATCATCGTCTTGTATTTGAATGACAATGGTACCAACGGAAGGAGCAAAGGTTTTACAATTGAAGAGCGGAATCCACAGCCTTCTATATGTAACATTTTCGGAAATATGAAGATTTAAATGTGTATAAACATCGCAAATTGGGTAATTTTCCTGGGTGCACATATAATTTTGAAAAATGAAATAAAAGTACTTCCTACTAGAATTTCTTAACACAATATGCTGCATTTAATGTACTTAAATTAACAATTTTTTTTATTCACAGCACCTGTACTATAGCCCTGGCCAAATAACGCAAGCATCTAATCTTCTGGTGACTCGGCATCATTATGTCGACTTGGATTCTGTGCAGACGTAAATTAGTTCATTTCCATTCAGTTTCTGCCTACTAGAACCTGCAATACGTTTTGTTGGTATTATGCTTATGTGCGAGGTCAGACACCTTTCTTCAATGGCATCTTGCAACAATCCATAGTAACGAGAACTCTAGAAAATTCCTACACGGTCATCTGCACGGAATACCAACCTTAATTGCTCCGAGTTGACTCCATGACGAGATTACCATAAACTATAATGACATTTTATTTCAGCAAGATTCCATTGTGACGTGAATGTAATTTCAGACGTCGTTAAAGGGAGCTCGTACTATCTTTTATATCTATCTGCTAAAGTACTTCCCACTGCATCATTCAGAATCATTTACCGTTTAATTATTTCTTTCCTGTGCTCATTCCATTCACAACATTATCAGTGAATTTTTCTGAATTTTTTTCCAAACTTTTTTGATACAAGTTTATTCAATTTTTCTTTAATTAAATAATTGTTGAAGTTACAGGATTCCCAACATAAATAAGCAAGTAGTGTTATAATAAATCGGCGCACGTTAGAAAATACACTCCTGGCTATTACAATTGCTACATTACGAGGATGACGTGCTACAGACGCGAAATGATTAGCTGTTCATATCATTCACACAAGGTTGGCGCCGGACGCGATACCTACAACGTGCTGACATGAGGAAAGTTTCCAACCGATTACTGATACACAAACAGCAGTTGACCGGCGTTGCCTGGTGAAACGTTGTTCTAATGCCTCGTGTAAAGAGGATAAATGTGTACCATCACGTTTGCGACTTTGATAAAGGTTGGACTGTAGTCTATCGCGATTGCGATTTATCGTATCGCGACATTGTCGCTCGCATTGGTCGTGATCCAATGACTGTTAGCGGAATATGGAATCTATGGGTTCAGGAGGGCATTACGGAACGCCGTGCTGGATCCCAACCGCCTCATATCACTAGCAGTCGAGATGACAGGCATCTTATCCGCATGGCTGTAACGGTTCGTGCACTCACATCTCGATCCCTGAATCAACAGATGGGGACGTGTGCAAGACAACAACCAACTGCACGAACAGTTGGGCGACGTTTGCAGCAGCATGGACTTTCAGCTCGGAGAACATGCCTTCGGTTATCCTTGACGTTGCATCACAGACAGGAGTGCCTGCGATGGTGTACGCAACAACGAATCTGGGTGCACGAATAGAGAAACATCTTTTTTTGGGTGAATCCAGGTTCTGTTTACAGCATCATGATGGTCGCATCCGGTTTGACGTCTCAGTCACCTCTTGTACGCATCGACGGCACTTTGAACAGTGGCCGTTACATTTCAAATGTGTTACGAACCGTGTCTCTATCCTTCATTTGATCCCTGTGAAACCCTACATTTCAGCAGGATAATGTACGATCGTATGTTGCAGCTCCTGTACGGGCCTTTCTGTATAATGAAAATGTTCGACTGCTGCCCTCACCAGCACCTTCTCCAGATCTCTTACCAATTGAAAACGTCTGCTCAGTGGGGGCCGAGCACTTGTTGATGAACAGTGGTATCGTGTTGAAGCTGCATGGGCATCTGTACCTGTATACTCCATTCAAGCTCTGTTTGACTCAGTGCCTAGGCGTGTCAAGGCCGTTATTACGGCCAGAGGTGGTTGTTCTGGGTACTGATTTCTCAGGATATGCACCCAAACTGCTTGAAAATGTAATCACAGGTCAGTTCTAGTATAATATATTTGTCCAATGAATATCAATTTATCATTTGAATTTCTTCTTGGTATAGCAATTTTAATGGCTAGTAGTGTGCGTGAGGCATGCCGACCACATGTCCAGCACCAACAGAAACGCGGACAGCTACATCTTCTTCAGGTGTGACGGGATTCTCATACACCTCCCGTTTAGTGTAACTCTTTAGGAAGAAACACACGTAGGTTAAATCACGCAAACAGGGTGGCCAAGGAACTGTTTCTCCCCGTCACATCCACTAGTATTGCAGAAAGCTGTGAACTCATAGAAATACTCATATTTATATTTCAGCACAATTATTTTAGCTTCAACAACAAAATTTACAGCAACATGATGGCCTGGCAATGGGAAGTAGACTGGCTGGAATATTAGCTCACATTTACATAAACCATTTGCAGCAAGATTTCTTTAGAAATACTCACCTTATCACAACCAAGATAATATAACACAAAAGATATGTTGATGATACCACTTTGATATTATATGGTACAAGCAGTGAATTTGATGCATTGACAGCAGACTTAAGTAAAATGCATAAAAATATTATGTTCATAGTTGAACATGAAATAAATAAGAGCTTAAATTTTCTTGATCTACAAATATCCAACATTAACAACAAACATCAGTATAGCATATATAGATAACCCACCACCTCAGATGTTAACATCTTTTCACCAAAGCCAACACAAGATGGTATACTTCACACCCATGATCCACCGAATATAAAAAGTACCAGTGAGTCACACAGAGCAGAAAAATGAAATCAATATACCAAAAAGTGTTGCACATAATAATAGACAAACTCCACAACAAAAGAGAAGCCAAACCCACTGGTCTACAGAACAGTAGTTCACACAACAGTCACCCAAAAACACATCCACCTCCCACAGAAGTTAAAGTTAAACACAATGTTATCACATACATAGGCCCACAATCACACCAAATAGCAAACATATTTAAGAAGAAAAATGTTAATATCAGTTTCTCAACTAACAATAAATTACAACAAAAGTTAATACATGATATAAATCCTTCCAAGGCCCCCTACAGTAAATTAGGAATATACAAGCTCCCATGTGATTCATGCCCAAAATTCTATATAGGTCAGACGGGCAGAAGCTTTGAAATTATATATAAATAAAACCTTGAGGCATTTAGACTCGGCAACTTGAACAGAGCTATAAGCCTACATGGCTGCAGAAAACCATTCAGTGAAAAACATAGAAAACAGTATGAAAATATTACACTAGGCAGATAAAGGAGGTACAATGAATTTTTTGGAAGAGATGGAAAGAAAAAATACACAAAAATGTCTCTCTTTAATGAGCAGACTGAGCTGGCTAATACTGCCTTTCTAAAAAAAAAATAAAAAAAATAAAAAATAAAAAAAAGTAATAAGCAACAGTTTTCATAATACTAAATATAAATAGCACATAGTAAATGCACATACTCACAATTCTCTCTTGTATAAAATAAATTTAAAAGTATTTCAACATTCATTTAAATCTGTATTGGAATATAATATATTACAGCATCCTTCATGCTTTAGTAACTGTACATACTCACTTATCTACATTTGTATCTTGTATAAAATGATTTTCAAAGTTACTCGACAGTCTGTTAGATCTTATTGTAATCTAGAAGTTATCACAGTATCTTTGATGCCCATGTTCTTTGCTATGTTTATTTCTGTTAACATCTGTAACTGTGTATGTTTATTTCTGCTGTCATCTGGTGCCTGTAAAACTTACATGTGGTGTAGACTTAAAATTAGTGAAGTGACTGAACACAAGTAGCTAGATATGACAAACGTAAGTGCATCTATGGTCACAATTAAGAATGGGTTTCCCTGGATACTAATAACAAGTACTCCAGATGAACATTACCAGTAAGTTTCATCCTAAAAGAAGCCAATAAGATAATTAATGTTTTTATACACATGTATAACAATAAATTTTGTATGTCCTTGGACAACTGGCAGCAGATGTCTGGAAAGCATATACCATCTGAAGATGAATATATGATATTCGAAACCGGTAATGGTACTTTATACATAAAGTGTAATAAAACCAATTGTGGCTGGTTGCTGTTCTACACCAACGAGTTATTATTTTTATTTCCTAAACGCTTGGTGATCTTGAATTCTCACTTGGACTCTTTGATGTCTGACCACACCCTACATGCTCCATCAACTTGGAAGAAGTCGGTGATGGCAGTAGACGACACGACCTCTCCTTGTGGGAGCTACTGCGAGCAGCTGTCGAGCGAGCGATACTAAGTGCTGTTTAGATGAGAGATCGAAACTCACAGAGATCGAATATCTGAGATCTTGCCCCTCTCTTAGAGACTACGGGCGAGCTAACTCTCAGCGTAGTTTACATGATACGTATTACTAACTAATGCTCAGTGAGAGTGGAAACCTCTCACGTGGTACAAGTAGCTTTACAATGATATTGGTTAGGGGCAACCTAAATCGATCTGTAGTCAACAATTAACTTCAGGACTGATCGCTCTCTTAAGGAGTGGACGTTGATGAAAAAACCTCACTATATAAAAAATGTACCAAATCCACAGTTTTGGAGATATGGCAGTGAAATATTGTACCACGCTTTAAATGAAAGTAACACATTTGCATATAAAAACCTATATAAAAAATATATAAATAAAATTTGAAGTTTTATTTTCAGAAAATAATGTATGTTCATTTTTCTCAGAAACCATTGAAGAGATTTCTAAAAAAAAAAAAAAAAAAAAAAAAAAAAAAAAAAAAAAAAAAAAAAAAAAAAAAAAAAAAAAAAAAAACCCTCTTTCATTTATTTATCTGTTGTAAGCCTGTGTCATGAAGTTCTTGAAACAGGATATACTGAAGAGTATTCATAATTTATTAATTATAATTCCCCAAGTATAGTTTTAAATTCATGCAAAATTCCAAGCACATTGCCCCATATCTCAGCTTGAAATCAGAATTTCAAAATTTGCTCTTGTGACAATGTTTATTAGGTTTACAGAAGTATGTGTGCTAAATTTCATAATTCTAGCATTCAGAAAATTTGAGGAAAAGCTACATAAACTTAAAAAAAAAGCTTTTCAGGGAATGCAACTTTTTTCCTTTTTCGTCACTACTTCAAAAGGCACCACATGTGTACATTGGGTCGTCTCTCCCTTCACGGTTTCTGTTCTGGTTTCTTGTTGTCTGTCTTCTTTCCTTTACCATGTCTTCAAGTGACTTTTCAGCTGCAGAGATGCGCTGTATATCTATTTTTCTCAGCATATCTTGAGTAAAATTTCCTATCCTGAAGCTCATTATTTCTAATACCTAAATCCTTTCAACATTCGCATCGTTAAATACAAGAACTGCATCATACGTTTCAACACTGACAACTGAATCAGATGCAAATGTAGTTTTAGGGCATCGTTTCCATATGAGTGAATTTAGAGACTCATTTGGATTCTGGGTTTTTCCATGAACACACATTCTGAGAGGTGCCAGATCGGAAACCGAGATTCATCAGTGTCGTGTGATCACCATTCACCTTACTAATCTTTCGCTTGGAGCTGCTAGGAGACGAGTTCACATTTTCAGATGATGTTCTTACGTCGGACGTAGTGTCATTGTTGGTTTGTCGTTGCTTCTCGCGTCTTCTATTCACTAACATATTCAAACACAGTTTATCCAGATTCTCCAACATTCTTTGTGATCGTGACATAACTGAATGGAGAAAGAATTGAAAACTTGTATAAATCTCCGTCAGTATCACAATGTAAAAAAAAGATTCCTTCGTCATAAACGATGCAGCTAGTTCGTTATTCTTTATAAGATACAGAACAGAGTCAAAGAGCCGCGGCGGATTAGCCGTGCGTTCTGGAGCGCCGTGCTGCTGTGCGCGTGGCCGTTCGCCGTCGGGGGTTCGAGTCCCCCCTCGGGCATGGGTGTTTGTGTTGTCCTTAGGTTAGTTTACCTTAGTTTAAGTAGTTTGTAAGCTAAGGACTAATGATCCCGCAGTAGAGTCCGGTAGATTTACAAACATTGTTTTAAAGATGATCTATAAAACCAACTTTTAATTAAACTAGTATTGCCTGTGATCGAAAATCTACCAATTGTGATCACAATGGTCACTGGTGCTAACATTTTACGTATCATGTCGGCGGCCTCGCGTGGTTATGTTGGCAACATCAACAACACGATAGAAAATCATTGCCCATTTGTTCGAACCACATAGAATGACTAGATTAGGGTATCGTACAGACCATGAAGTAAACAAATAATGCCGTTCCTGCTTTATGGTTGACAGGTTCTTGTATGTACCTTCGTCCGCTCAGTAAAAATAATTGCCCTCGTAAAGCGAAGATTCCATGAGAAAACATCAGCGTTGTCAAGCGATTGGCTAAAATGAAGACTCACAGGATTCTCACTATTCAGCGTCTGTTGCCAACATTATCATAGGAGGCCGCTGGGATATTTGGTAAAATTTAGCCGTCACTGGGAGGTATGAAACGATGTCTTTTACGTGTTAAGGAAAATGCCTGACACGATAACAACAAATAAAAACGGAAGTATATACTTTCCATGCCATTTTCGAATTATATAACTTTCATTAGCCTAATATTTGAAATGGAACTAAAATTTCGGTGTTCGTATATTTATACAACGCCAAGAAATAATGTTATTTCAGTACTGCGATATTCAGAATTCCAGAGCTGGAAACATGTCGAATTCGTAGTTCCACCCTTGCACCGCTACATGCCACTCCCGGCGCATCATCCTTTATATCGGCATTCATATGAAGACATCCATTTACTTTAACCACTCTTAATCACTGTGAAAATGAAGTATTTGAACGGGCACAGGTATGTAAGTTGGGAGAACTCCATGTTTCGATATTCACTTATTATAATACGTTATTTTAATACTGCAGATGCGCTGCATTACAGCGTTTTTGGTCGAGGCAAATAGCCAATTAGTCAGCTGATTGTTGGAGAATGTAGAACTTGATCCAAGCTGTAGATAGGAAAATTTCTACTTCCTTTTACCACGTTTAATGGCTAAATGCACACAAAATATTTGTTGTTGTTGTGGTCTTCAGTCCAGAGACTGGTTTGATGCAGCTCTCCACCCTACTCTATCCTGAGCAAGCCTTTTCATCTCCTCATAAGAACGACAACCCACATCCACTTGAATCTGCTTACTATACATGTCTCTTGGTCTCCCTCTCCGATTTTTACCCCAAACACTTCCCTCCAACGCTAAATGCACAATTCCTTGATGTCTAAGAATGTGTCCTATCAATCTATCCCTTCTTTTAGTCAAGGTATGCCAGAAATTTCTTTTCTCCCCAATTCGGTTCAGTACCTCCTCATTAGTTACGCGATCCACCCACCTAATCTTCAGCATTCTTCTGTAGCACCATATTTCAAAAGCCTCAATCCTCTTCCTGTCCGCACTGTTTATCGTCCATATCTCACTCCCATACAAGGCAACACTCCATACAAATGCCTTCAGAAAGGACTTCCTTAGGCTTAAATCAATATTCGATGTTAACAAATTTCTCTTTTTCAAGAACGCTTTTCTACCCATTGCCATTCTGCATTTTATATCCTCTGCACTGCGATCATCATTTGTTATTTTACTGCCCAAGTAACAAAACTCATCTACCTCCTTTATTGCTTCGTTTCCCAATCTAATTCCTTCAGCATCACGTGATTTTCTTACTCTGCACTCCATTACCCTAGTTTTGCTCTTGTTAATGTTCATCTTATATGCTCCTTTCAGCACACTGTCCATTCCGTTCAATTGCTCTTCCAGGTCCTTTGCTGTATCTGACAGAATTACTATGTCGTCGGCAAAACCAATTTTTTACTTCTTCCCCTTGAACTTTAATTCCTTCACCAAATTTCTCCTTGCTTTCCTTTATGGATTGCTCAATGTACAAATTGAATAACAATGGAGAAAGACTACAACCCTGTCTTACTCCCTTTCCAACCACTGCATCCCTTTCATGCCCTTCAACTCTGACAACCGCTATCTGGTTTTTGTACAAGTTGTAAATAACCTTGCGCTCCCTATATTTTACTCCTGCTTGCTTCAGAACTTGAAAGAGTTTATTCCAATCAACATTGTCAAAAGCCTTCTCCAAATCTACAAAAGCTAGAAATGTAGATTTGCCTTTTCTTAATCTATCTTCTAGGATAAGCCGTAAAGTGAGTATTGCCTCCCGTGTTCCTACATTTCTCCTGAACCCAAACTGATCTTCCCCGAGGTCGGCTTCTACCAGCTTTTCCATCCTTCTGTATATAATTCGTGTTAATATTTTGCAACCATGACTTATTAAACTGATGGTTCTGTAGTTTTCACACCTGTCTGCACCCGCTTTCTTTGGAATGGGGATTATAACATTTTTCTTAAAGTCTGAGGGTACTTCACCTGTCTCATACATCTTACACACAAGGTGAAACAATTTTGTCATGGCTGGTTCTCCCAGAGACTTCAGTAGCTCTGACGGGATATCATCTACTCCAGGGGCCTTGTTTCGACTTAGGTCTTTCAGGCCTCTGTCAAATTCTTCTCTCAGTACAGTATCTCCTATGTCATCATCATCTACCTCCTCTTCCCTTCCTACAATAGTGTCTCGAAGTTCACTTCCTTTGTAGAGCCCCTTTCCCTTCTTTGCTGAGAACTGGTTTTCCATCAGTGTCCTTGATACTGATAAGGCTGTTTTTCTTATCGCCAAATGTTTCTTTTATTTTCCGGTAGGCTGTATCTATTTTTCCCCTATTTATACATTCTTCTACATCCTTGCATTTGCCTTCTAGCCATTCCTGCTTAGCCATTTTGCACTTCCTGCCAATCTCATTTCTTGTCGTCTGTACTCCAATTTGGCTGTTTCATTTACTGCATTTTTATATTTTCTCCTTTCATCGATTAATATTCGTGAAATCTACGACAAACAATCTTTCGAATTATGTAACTTTCATTGGCCTTCTTGTACGCCTTCTTGTGCGCCTCGGTTGCACAGTGGTAGGTGCCACACTACACGTCCAAAGGTCGCGGGTTCGATTCACGCTGGGTTCTAGGATTTTTATCTGTCACTTTTCACTTATTTCACCTCTGGAAGTATTGCTCATGTGAAAAATACCGAGTAGCACCGTGGTTCGGAACCCACGTTAAACTGTAGGTCCCCCTAAAACTGGCTGGGTAAGTCAGTTCAAAGGTCGGAGGAAGACAACAGCATAGTAAAGCACTGTGGTGTTCAAACCAATCTTCGGATTGTTGACTCCTTTACCTTTTTCTTACCAGGCCCTATGCACCCATACTGGCTCTCCTCCTCTCTGTTCAGCTATAAATTTTGGTTCTTCTTTGCTCATGATTGAAGGGGTATTTTTGTGACTTCGTTCTGAGTCTCCATCTTGACAGGAAGACGATTTACCTTACCTTGTACGAATACAATTTTCGTGTTAGCGTATTTATATAATGATTTCAGACAATTCGGGTGAGTTTTCAACAAGGGAACTTCGGGAACTTATTGTCCATGAGTCGTACTAACAAATACAAAATGAATCGAAAATTGACATTTTCGGTCAATTTCATCAAGGTCCCCCCTTAAGTGAACAGCTCTCTCGCCGCCATCCAGTTAAGACCCTCCCGCGGTGCGAGGAGAGTGTGAAGACCTTTCCAGCGTGAAGTGCAGTGGAGGCCGATCGCGGCACGTGGGCCTCAGCTAATACGGCGCTTTAATGCGTGCGCGGATTAGAGCAGTTTGCACAAACTGGCGACTAAGCCCCGCGCTGCTAATCACAATTATGGCCCGCGGGACGCCGCGGCATTAAGCCCGGAGCGTCTGCGCTGCTCACGGACTGCGTCTTAATGCTGGAACTGCCGCGCCATAGGGCGGTGGAGCCTGCCGCGGAAATTACAGACACGTGCCGCTTCATCCCATGCTCCAGTAGTTGATAATTAGCGCTGCGTATCACAATGGCCTAGGAAACGAGTTTCATCAATCAGCGAGCATAATGTACTACAGAAAATTCCAATACAGAACTGTGTCATACTGCATCTCATTAACATAAATATCCGATCCGACTTCGGTCTCAATATTCTCGTATAATTTTTACTATGTATTATGTAGTGCTTTCTGGCTGACACCGACTCCAAAAATAAGAATAATTGCAACTACATTATATTATCGTAATAACTTGATTGACTTTTGTGTAGTCTAATACTTTTCATTTCATTTTACTTAAGAGAACAGGAACAACTATTTCGATCATATTTTTTATTCATAGTTATGTCTTGGATTAGATTTAAAGTGGTTAGGTACCTACCTATCTTCTTGCGTGGTAAAGACAAAGATCGTACCTACATATTGATGCGTAGGAAAAGTAAGTCCATTATTAAGTAGTAGAAGAATACCCAATTACTTTTTAGTTTTTAGTGCATATTAATTTGTCTTGGAATATTTCTTTTTTAAGTCGGTTTTTTTTTTTTTTTTTTTTTTTTTTTTTTTTTTTTTTTTTTTTTTTTTTTTTTTTTTTAGTGAACTGAAGTACTCTAATTTTTCTGATTATGGGTCGACTTACTAAACGTGCCGGTTATAGCAGACAGCGCCTCGAGGACAATTTGAAAAGAAACTTGCGAACAGCGAAAAATAACTTTCAAAAATGCAGTTTTGAATAGGGCATTACTTGTCCATAATGACGTAGGTGACTTAAGTATCTGGAAAGCCTGTAAAAAAGTCGGCTGAATATCGTTAATTTGCTATAAAGAATTGAAGAGTTCTGTTACTTTGTAATTCATCCCATAATTAGAACCTAACAAAACTCCCATCAAACTACCTTTGGAGTACATTCTTTCCAATAAAAAAAGAATAATCAAATCGAGTGGCATGATATTGAGTTATTTGTCATGCACATTCTCAATGCAAATTTTGTACCCGAGGTCCTGCAAGGAAGACATCAACAGCATGTAGAAGTCAGGAAGATGCTCCTTGTCCATCTACAATCGGGGAAACTTTATCACTTATGCAAATATAGACATAGAAGACATCTCCTGTAAGAAAAAATCTTAAAATTAACAAGATGTAATTAGTGAGGATCAGTTTGGGTACTAAAGTGATGTCGCAATGAAAAAAACAGTATTTGTTATTACTGTTTGGAGATGGGTGGAGTTCTCCTACAGCATGTGCCCACAATACTGTTAACTGCGCCGACAGCTGCTAGCTGCGTTGTTGCTGAAATCTAAACTAAATATTGTCTATCTTGATTGACTACTGCGAATGGCATTTTCCCTGCATCTTGATGAAGTCAAGAAAGACCTGTAAATGCTAGTCTGGCTATAAATTGTCTTGGTACGTCAGTCTCAGACTAACCCATCACATAGCCACTCAAAAATGCGCTCGCAAGCAACAACTAATGCACTCTATGTTCACACAAGATATTAAGTGTCTCGGTCACCACTATGAACAATGGGCAATCCTTAGTACTCTCCACTGGAGATTCACTAGGATACGCTACACGACAGAGGTGCTCCTTACAGTGCAGTACTGTACAGGAGTCTTTAGTGCCTTGTCACACAAAACATCGCTGTGGGAGCATCACATCAGTAGCTCGCGTGAAGATGAGACACACAGCCGATGTAGGCAAGAGAGCAAGTCTGCTTTAATTTTTCTCATTCTCATTGTATATACCTTTTGGGGATGCTGACGCTTTCCCACCAGTAGCTCGCCTACCAATGAGATAGTCCATCTTAAAACGCCGTATGGCTCGCCGCCCAATAGTGAGTCAGCTAATGTCGCTTTTAGGTATTTTTTCTCCAACCTGCTGGCGCGAGTTGGAATTCGCATTCTATCTAAGGTTAAATGATGGAAATAAACATGCTTTGTTGAGAGCAGCATTTTGTGGCTTGTGAAAGGTTTTAAATCGTCTGTGTTTCCCTTGGTGGTGGGGGGAAATCGGATTTTTCAGTGGCTTTTGTGCTGAAGACATCCCGGGGCAGCTGGAGTCGGGACCCTTTCACCCATCTGCACTATTGTCAAAGTATGGTGCTGTGAGGGTGCCTTGCCTCCACTTTACAAAACTTCAAATGTTTGTTCACTAGTACGTGTCAGCTTTGATTATCTTCTCACATTTGTGACATGATCTCATAATTTGCATATCAAACTGTAATTATCATCTTTTTTCTAATTATGTCATAGTAAGACATTTTAATAAAATACCTTAAAATTCACGGATAAAGAAAACAACTTGCTAAACAAAGGCATTAAATGTAACACTGAACAGGCTTTAAATACACAATCTATCAAGTACATACTTGCAACCCATAAAATAGCTAAAGACAGGGATAAACTACCCATTAGACAACAAAATTAACTCACTCTAAAGATAGTCTCAACCATTGAAAAAGAAAAAGAAGTTTAAAAAAATAAGAAGACACATGAAGATCAAAACACTTTGAAAGACATAAATCAAAAATTAATGGGCAATCATTCTCTTGCTTTAAAAGGAGATAACGGAAATAGTATAGTTATAATAGAAAAATCTGATTACATACAAAAATCAAAAATGTCTTTTTTGAGAATCATATACATGAAATACAACATAGCCCCACAAATTAATTCACTGCTCACATTAAAAACTGTATCAAAAATTGTGATATATTAATTGCAGAATAAGAGAACAAAAATTTAATACCGATGAACCCAAGAACACCAACACTATGAGTCCGATCTTAGATACACAAAGGAAATATCCCTATGCATCTGATAGTTAACTGCATCGATAGCCCAACTTACTTTATAAGAATAAAAATTAATACTATACTAACAAAATTCTACACTTACACTAAATAATACAGCATTAAAAATTCATATGAACTTCCAAACACAATGAAAATATTACAATACCACCGAACAGCTATTTTGTTTCATTGAACATAACAAACATCCCCATACTGGAAACAATACAAATTATAGAATAATACCTTCTCACTTACATGGAAAAATCTCTTAAAGAAATTCAAGAATTAATAAATCTACTACAACTTATTCTCTCACAACACTGCTTTCAATTTAATGGGAAAATATACAACCAAATCGATGGTGCAGCAATGGGTAGTACAATAGCAGGAAATTTATCAAACATATTCTTGAATATACTTGATAAAAAATTCCTTACTAAAAATCCAAAATTAAAAAAAAATATTTTATTACTATCACTATGTTGATGATAACTTGATGTTAATACAGGGAACCAGTTACGACATAGATGAAATACACTGACCACTACAACCTGCACACGAAAATTAACTTCACAAAAGAAATAGAAGCACATGGTACCATTAATTTTATCATTTTGAAAATAAATAATACACATAACCAACACATACTTGACATGTACCAGGAAACAAATTACAATATAATAAACACCTACTCATGTCACCCTGCAACGCTCCTGCCATCCAGGATACTCAGGATGTGAACTATAGAAAACGGCAAGCTTCGTGCAATACGTTTACACTGTTGAAGTTTCACCTACCACACCGTTCCCAGACGCTTCTCACAATTACGCAACGTACCCTGTGCTTACTAATGGATAATGGCATCAAACCTTATATTTCATCTCTCGAAGATATCACAGAAGGGAAAACTTTATAAACTAGTACACTACTGATATGAAAATTAATGTTTATTTGTAATGACGTACCAAGAAATTTAACAATAAATACAGTCGCCAGCCTATATAGTATCAAATGTTCCAAATGATTTTATATATAGTAGCATCACCTATGTGAACAATTTTTAACTTTGGAATAGACATAAAAAACAGCAAAGGCTGTCAGCATCCAAGTATGCACTCTGTTATGAAAGTATAATTGAAAATAATTAATTTGTATGGTAAATTTTTGTAGTCAAAAAGAGAAACGTATGTCCCACAGTAATATACACTGCTCTTTAGATGGTGTAGCAAATATTTGGGAATAAGTCTAAGCAGTTAGTAGGAAATATTAAACTTTTATATTCTAGGCCAAAATTGTCTGCTTCCATATACACTAGCAAACTTGTTTGTATCAATAGGTGATAACTATATATTTTCATATAGACTATATGCTTTAGTGGTAGAACACTTTTCCTCCATTAATAATTTACTTATATGGGACAAACCCTTTCATATTATTCAAATAAGATGAGTTTCTGGCTAAATAGTTACGGTATGAGGCTGTAATTATCTTCAACTAAATTTTGTTGCCTTTCAGTTAAATCAAATGACTGCAGGATAATTAATTTGTAAAGCAGATGTACCAAATCTAAGCAGAGTATGAATTACAAAAGATTATTCTGCTGTTCTCTGCTTTAAATAGCCTGAACTAAGAAAGTTACATTCTGGGCCAGTAAAAAAAAAATGCTGATTGTACATAAATCTAAC
The DNA here is from genome assembly GCA_026315105.1 of Locusta migratoria. Classification (NCBI taxonomy): domain Eukaryota; kingdom Metazoa; phylum Arthropoda; class Insecta; order Orthoptera; family Acrididae; genus Locusta; species Locusta migratoria. The sequence continues at coordinate 939,541,640 of CM048744.1, read as the reverse complement.
GCTGTCTGAAAAAATTCACACGCATTTTTGTTAGGAATAAGATTATAAGGAATAACATCAGTTTCTGCATTACTGCATCATTAAATATTTAGGGCACTTGGGTAATGTTTTGCTTTTATGAGGTTAGGAACCTACGTAGGTCAGTGACTTAGGAAAATGACGGGTGAAACAAAGGTAAAAATGAAATTTGCTTGTTATTCATAATGCATACAGAGGTGAGTCCCTGGCTTACAAAAGTAGTAAAGATTGCATTGCCTGTGTTCGCAGAGAAGAGCAGGAGTGTGGTTTGCTGTTGCACAATTGTACAAATATGGGCTCATACTGTGCTGTAGCTTTTGAAATCTTCTTGGCATTGGAAATTTAAAACAGTTAAGCCACCAATACAAAATTTGCACCATTGCCCACAATTTGCAGTATTCATCATTCTAGGCCATTTCCACAAAATCTTGCAATATTGGCCTGATAAAACACTGCCTCAACTGCACGCTGCTCACCCGTCGAAGTCTCAGACACTACTCTCTCAACTAGAATGTTTGTAGCACTCAACAGTGCTGCTTTGGCGCGCTTCTCCACCCTTTCCATTCAAGTACGCTCTTTCCGTTTTTTAGTTTTTCCCAAAGGCTTTTACATTACACATTATTTATAAAATCCCTAGGCCAGATCCTCTATAAACCTTTAAAATAAAGTAATCTCAAAATTATTAACATTTTAATCTACACAAGATTAAAATTCATTAATAAAATATAAAAATGTTCAAAGCTTTTATGAGTACAAGGACACCTCATCAATAGAACATTACTACACATACATTAATAAAATTGTGAAAAAATCGATATGAAACGAATTTATACATTTGATGAAATATAGCAATATTAAAAATCCCTCTTTTATAGTGTCACACTCCCACTTCACAGAAATATACTTACTTCTATTCTATGATAAACAGATGAAATAAAATACATTTGGAAAAATAAATCTAAATATTGAAATATATAACACACAAAACCGTTTGAACCCATAGTTCATCAAATCCATACAAAATACCAAGAACATAAAACGAAGGCTCCACTACACCTGCACATAACACTAGATAGGCAACCAACACAGAAAACGAACATAATATATATTCCTGCAACTTACATAGGCAATATCTCAAATAAAATCAACACATATTTTAAAAACACACGAATTAAACTCGTATCTGGAACGAGAAACACCATTAACACAAAATTGCACAAAGCCATTACCGATAAAATGAAACTGAACAGCTCCACAATTTATAAAATCACAAGCACAAATTATAATAAGTACTACATTGGTCAAACAGGACGAAATTTCGCAATAAGATTCAGAGAACACACCAGAACATTTGAAAACAATCGCACTACTTTTTCCCAACATCTCAGAAACAAAAAGCACATCACCACAAATATTGACAAAGTTTTACAAATCTTACATATTACCCCTAAAAGTACATTAATATATTATGGAAGAACAGGGAATATTTATTCATATAAACACGTTTACGTTTTTTCATATCTCGTATCGTTTGAGACATATTTGCAAAATATTTGACACCCTCCATTGAATTAACGAAAACCAGCCATTCGGAGATGTCACGTGACATTCCTCGCCCAGAACTCTCTCTGGCATCTTGCGTTGCGTATTTGATGATTTTCTTATTGTAACTTACATGTTGTCATTGCAAAGCAATGGCGCACTGGAGAACTAACAAAAACACATAGTTCTTCGTACGATAATCTGCTGTCTACAAAAGCCATATTAGCATCAGTTAAGAACGGCCATCAATAGTAAGAGTTTGAAGGACTCACGTACTGCGTAGCGTAGTGGGTAAAGCGTTAAGCTATAACGGTAAAGGTCGCTGGTTCGAAACCCGCCAGTACCTAATTTTCTTTTTGCTAAATGGGTTTCAGACGCTCTTATTAATTATTTTTTTATTATTTAGATTATTATTTTGGTCCAAAATGTTTGCACAAACTTATAAAACTACAAATCTAAAGTGGGCCGTAAAACACGTCAGTGCGATTTTTTTTCATTCGCGTTGTGTATACCATTTGAGATGCTAGCGCATCCCCACAGTGGCTCCCTTTCCAATCAGATAGTGCATCTTAAAATACCGCATAGATCGCTGGCCAATAGTGATTCAGCTAACGTCTATTTTGGGTATTTCCTCTCTGACTTGACAGCGCTAGTTGGAACTCGTGTTCCACCTAACGCTAAAATCTGCAAGTAAACATTCTTTGTTGAGAGCAGCATTATGTGGCTTGTAAAAGGGCTTAAAAGCGTCCATGTTTACCCCAGTGGTGGGTGGAAATCGGATTTTTAAGTGGCTTTTGTGCTGAAGACCGCCCGGGGTGCCTGGAGCGGGGACCCTTTCACACACCTGCACTATTGTAGCTGGACGTCACTTAGTGGGCGCCTTTTCTCTGCTTTATAAAAACTTCACATGTTTGTTCACTCAACCTTGATTATCTTGTCGCACTTGTGACATCATCTCGTAATTCGCATATCAAACTGTAAGTATTATCTTTGACAATGCCCGTGCCCCATCGAGTTTATATTCAAAACGTTCGTCTGGACTAGTAGAATGCGATTTTGATATCGGAATATGCAGGAAATGACAGTGAGGAAAACTTGACTCCTTATAATATCTCATCTGTGTATGATCCCCTCTGTGATGTTTTTAATTATGAATATAAGGTAAACTACTGTACAGAACGTACGTTTATTTTGTGTAATTAATGTGTTTACATGAAGCTTTATTATGGTATGTTTTGTTTATGTAAGTATGCTCTAGTCTTAAGAAACAACTGAATGAGGATGTTCTAGAAAGTGTGCATTGGGCCAAAATTGATGGTGCTGTGGACCAGCATTGTCCATTTTCCAGCAGTTCACCACAGACCATTCTTGCATTAAGACCTATGACAGTCATGCTCTTAAAATAGCCTATTAGGCATTTCAATCTTTTTATTATTAACTACTGTAATTAGGACTCAAGTTTACGAAAATCATGGATAATGATCTATGTCACTTGTTCTCTCACAACATATAAATATATATAATGAAACAACTGGCATCCCATCTTGTTTGAAAAATAACCACAGTTTTATAAGTTCTACAGCACTCCACTTCAAGATAGAAGGATCAACGATCTGTGCACTGCTCCTACGTGGGGACAATAACAGAAAAGAAGAAGCCAGGTTAATGATTAGAAACTTTGACTGCAAGCTCTAATGATCCACGTAGTTCTAAGATCTTCATGTTGAGTGCTACTTAATTAAATATAGATACGTGTGCAGTGGTAGCACCACCGAGGGAAAGTGTCAGAGAAAGTGTTAGACAGAACACTTACAAAAACTTTCCAAACAGTTTATAATGACACAGTTTCCATTACTCGCTTTTATCAAAAGGAAATTTTGTATTTTTTTTTTATAACTTCGGTATCTAAAACGCTTATCTATGGATAATTGAACTTCACTTTCTATTTTTTTTAAAGCCAGAAGATAGTAACTACTCTTGGCTTGTATTCCATAGTGATAGCATCTTGCAGACGAGAGCTGTACTTTATCATTTTATGTGGCTGCTGTTATGTGGAAGTAAAAGGCATAACATCAGACGAGACATCAATGTTAGCATTGAATAGGGGATCATGGAGGAATTTTATTAGAGGTACTATGCTCCAGACTGAATACTGAAAAGCATAGTCTCTAATGCTGCTGCTGCTGATGATGTTATGTGGATTTTGTACAAGGACAAGGTAAATATATGTAGTGTGCACAGATATTTATTTTATCAATAAACCCCATCTCTCACTTAAATTAGCACTTATGATTTTTTATTAATATATTTGCCTTTCCCTCCCTCCGCCCATGATGTCCTTTACAGCCATGTTGCATCACCGCAACAATGGATAGATCTGTTTTAGTTAATATTGAATGGTGATATTTCATGTAGCATGCCATCCCTTTTCAAACTTTATACCATATTATTATCATTTACCGGTCATAGAATCTGCAGTCTATTATTTTGAAGTGTGATGTGTTTGACTTACGTAATGTTCCTATCCGAATTTTATCATGTAACTTTTCTTATTTCACGGTCTGCTACACGAGTCGTAGTTTGATATTGACGAACTGCCTCCACTGTTCGGCCAGTGGTTATTATATCATGAAAATTTTATTTACAGCCAAATTTCAGACACCGATGAATCTCTTGTTAAAGGTAACCGCTCGTCGATTCTTTTTGTCATGTCCTGCCTGCACAATACTCCACCGTTAATTAGCTTGCCATTTCATTTAAATGCATGTAATAATTTTCCTAAATTTTTTTCCGTATTTTTCTGACTGCTATTACAAGCTTCCTAGGGTTTTAATTGCGGACGGAGAAGTTAGTACTGCTTCCTCCCACAAGTCCCCTAAAACCTCCGCATCCTTGCGGATGCTGTTGCGTAGCAGTGTGCGTTTGTACCGCCCTACAGTACGCACGAGGTGCCGTAGTTGCTGCTTATGGAAAGCATAGAGTTCTGACTAACCTGTTGTCTTCTATAGTTGTGTCCCCAGCGCAGAAGACAGCACACAGGTCGTTGGTTCTTCTACAGCATACAAGTGAGGATAAAATAAGTTCTGTATGATGGAAGCATAATAAGTGACTCGCGAGATTTTTGTCAGGGATGCCATTTATTAAGTAAATAATAATAATAAAAAAATGAGCAACTATTGTTAATATGATACGGCCTATGCTGCCCATAGTTCATGTTGAGGCCTCGACTGTTATCACATTTACGCAAAAATCTTTACTCATGACCGGCGCGGTCCGGCGCGTATAGTAGTCAGCTCGAGACTGAAACTGCGGCGCGTTGCGAGAGGGCACCTGACGCTCTTTTTCGCGCCAAAACAGGGCCGTCGCGCGCCTTCTGCAAAATCGCTCTTCTCTTGTTACAATAAGAGAAGGCACCTTAAACTTTTTGAACTGTCAAAAACTAGCCTGTCCTTGAGAGATATTTATTACAAATTGTCAGCTCTGAATAATTAATGTTTAGTTTATAATAAACAAAAGTAATTTCAAATCACGTGACGTGAAATGCAGCAGCCAATGCGAGGAGAGCACCAGTAACATAGGCGGGCTTTCCCACGGGAACCAGCACCTACTGCGCCATATGCTACTGCTTCCCACCCCACATTTCAACATATGCTGCACTGCTGTCGTTCTTCCGCGTTTAAGACACGATGTTAGCAAAGAAACGGCCAGCAGCCAGAAATATGAAGTGGCCACAGGCCAGGAATATCACACATCCCCTTCCTTCGGAGATTTCCAAACTTGGAATGTTCTCAAGGACAACAGACAAGTAGGAAATAAGAACTCTCTAAATTTTGAAAAACAGTGCCCATTATCTCTCAAAAACTTACATAAATATTGAAACCATTACTTCTGAATTTCCCCATCTAAATCAACAAATGATTACACAAAAATGTATAGAAACATCAACATTACAACCCTGCTTAAATTGAACTTGGGCAGCCACGAATTAACTAACTTTACAATATATTAAACTACATATAAATACTGATATATATCCTAAATATTATTCTGAAAATACACACAAAATCTCAAAGTTACAAATTATTAAACACATTCTATGAAACTGTGCAGAAAATAAACGATTGAACAATAGATAAGTAACACTGAATAATTACAGGAAATACAGCAGGCTTAAAGCCTCTCAATAGTTGTGATTTGAAATCGGCGCATTGCTGTCCATGTTTCCAAAATTTATTGGCACCTTGCCATTTGAATACACGACATTTAGACTTCCGGCTCATGGTCGCTTATAACACCAATTAAATTCTCGGCACATTGCCGTCCATCAATACCACCACAACACATAGTAAACTGCCTTACATAAAATTACTAACTGTCGGTGCATTGCCGTCCATCAAAACCACCACAACTCCGATTGTTGACAAAACAAATGAAACTATTTTTGGCACGAGGCCATTTATCACTTATATCGGCACAATGCCGTCCACCAAGCCTCTAAACACTTTCTCTTTTTATTAATAGAATTTCCTACTTACTTTCGGTTTTGCACTTTTGACACACGCAATGAGTGCAAATTCAACACTAGGCACACAAGACTATACTTTTTATAACATTTCTCATAGCCTACATTGCACTGCTGGCTTCACACGCTTGTACATACAAAGGATATACTTAAAGCGGTACATAAAATTTATACATACAAATACATTTATAAAATCAAATCAATGCAGACATTTTGCGTATTGAATCCAGAATAATACCCATTTTGTTCAGTGTTTAGTAATTACCATTAAGTTTAATTTGCTTTTTGAGGTCCTTGACCTTTCTCATATTTGTTCAATTATCTATTCTTTCACAAGGTTACATTTCATTATCTTTCGTGACACGCTATACAATAAATTAAGTCATATCTGTTTCATAATTGGGTCACTGACCCTTCATTCATTGGCAATACTTTAATTTTCAACAGATGTTACGTCTATTCCCATATTAAAATTAGCAACACATGCCATGTCTAATATTTAATACCGTACTGTTGGCAAACAGATGCCACGTTTATATTCACTGTAACAGGCTACAATAGCTTGTCATAATGCTTAATATTTAATGCAAAATGCAGATCACAGAAATCAACAGAAACTATTTGCTGCATAAATGCAAAATATAATTCCGACTGACGGATGGTTGCTTTCATTGACAGCTGACGGTGAAATTCCATTATGTAAGATATACATTTTCCATAGTACATGTTGTTTATCGCTCTGATGTGTTATGATTTCCTGAGGTTTATGTGGAGGCGCAACAGGTCAAAAATATCATATAATTTATACCTATACTTACTCATAGATGTGTATGTGTAAGAGCATAGGACAAATGTATTTCAAAATATGGTGCCATTTCTGCTACTGTGTATTTCTAATTTAATAAATGTAGAGTGAGGCACACACTGCGTCCCCTACCTATTTTCAATATTTCACAAATGACGACTTCACTGCCGCCTAAAATACCATATATTTAATCATAATGAGTCGACTTCCAGGCCGGATCCACCAGTCACCTGTACTTGACCCTTTCTTACCACTTCACTACATTCTCAATAATAAGCCTATTTCCAGGTCGAATTTATCAGTCACCTGTACTTGACCCTACTTACCACCTTCCTACCTTCATAATTATGAGCCTATTTCCAGGCCGAATTTATCAGTCACCTGTACTTTACCCTACTTACCACCTTCTCTATACTTGCTTAAAACTACACATAGCAGACCATACACCTCGTTTCTCAACCCATTCATAATAAAACCATGTTTTACATTGCCTATGTCCAACAGTCATTTTCACTAAGTTCACTCACCTGTTGTTGCGCCGTCCTCTTCTCAGCGTCATATAATACATTATAATAATCAGGGTAAACAGTATTGGAATAAAATAAATACAAAAATCCCTCAAAAATGTAGTCAGCAGTTATGTTTCGTTCCGAGAAGATCTGTTACTGCCACTTAACTTTGCAAAGGTAACTCGTGCTATGCAGATGTTTACTGCTGAGTTACAATATTTGCCATGCTCCATAATTGTTATATATCCACATTAAGCGAAATTCAGTACGTATTACGTCCGTAAATCTCGTATTCCTGCTTACTCATGTCAAAACCTGTTTTTATTTACTTCTCTAAATTAGTGTTTGCGTGCAATATGGTATTTGGATAGCGAAGAAAGTAAAGGCGATAGAAAAAAGATCACACTGAATAGTAAGAGGAAGAACTAACAGCATGAAAGGAAAGGAAGTAAGCTGCTAGTTAACTAGGGTACCTAGTAGGCGTCAGTTACCTGGCAAAGCAAAGAGCGCTATTGCCCCCTGAGGTATGGATAGAGAAGAAAGTAAAGACGATAGAAAAAAGATCACACTGAATAGTAAGAGGAAGAACTAACAGCATGAAAGGAAAGGAAATAAGCTGCTAGTTAACTAGGGTACCTGGTAGGCGTCAGTTACCTGGCAAAGCAAAGAGCGCTATTGCCCCCTGAGGTATGGATAGAGAAGAAAGTAAAGACGATAGAAAAAAGATCACACTGAATAGTAAGAGGAAGAACTAACAGCATGAAAGGAAAGGAAGTAAGCTGCTAGTTAACTAGGGTACCTGGTAGGCGTCAGTTACCTGGCAAAGCAAAGAGCGCTATTGCCCCCTGAGGTATGGATAGAGAAGAAAGTAAAGACGATAGAAAAAAGATCACACTGAATAGTAAGAGGAAGAACTAACAGCATGAAAGGAAAGGAAATAAGCTGCTAGTTAACTAGGGTACCTGGTAGGCGTCAGTTACCTGGCAAAGCAAAGAGCGCTATTGCCCCCTGAGGTATGGATAGAGAAGAAAGTAAAGACGATAGAAAAAAGATCACACTGAATAGTAAGAAGAAGAACTAACAGCATGAAAGGAAAGGAAATAAGCTGCTAGTTAACTAGGGTACCTGGTAGGCGTCAGTTACCTGGCAAAGCAAAGAGCGCTATTGCCCCCTGAGGTATGGATAGAGAAGAAAGTAAAGACGATAGAAAAAAGATCACACTGAATAGTAAGAGGAAGAACTAACAGCATGAAAGGAAAGGAAATAAGCTGCTAGTTAACTAGGGTACCTGGTAGGCGTCAGTTACCTGGCAAAGCAAAGAGCGCTATTGCCCCCTGAGGTATGGATAGAGAAGAAAGTAAAGACGATAGAAAAAAGATCACACTGAATAGTAAGAGGAAGAACTAACAGCATGAAAGGAAAGGAAGTAAGCTGCTAGTTAACTAGGGTACCTGGTAGGCGTCAGTTACCTGGCAAAGCAAAGAGCGCTATTGCCCCCTGAGGTATGGATAGAGAAGAAAGTAAAGACGATAGAAAAAAGATCACACTGAATAGTAAGAGGAAGAACTAACAGCATGAAAGGAAAGGAAATAAGCTGCTAGTTAACTAGGGTACCTGGTAGGCGTCAGTTACCTGGCAAAGCAAAGAGCGCTATTGCCCCCTGAGGTATGGATAGAGAAGAAAGTAAAGACGATAGAAAAAAGATCACACTGAATAGTAAGAAGAAGAACTAACAGCATGAAAGGAAAGGAAATAAGCTGCTAGTTAACTAGGGTACCTGGTAGGCGTCAGTTACCTGGCAAAGCAAAGAGCGCTATTGCCCCCTGAGGTATGGATAGAGAAGAAAGTAAAGACGATAGAAAAAAGATCACACTGAATAGTAAGAGGAAGAACTAACAGCATGAAAGGAAAGGAAATAAGCTGCTAGTTAACTAGGGTACCTGGTAGGCGTCAGTTACCTGGCAAAGCAAAGAGCGCTATTGCCCCCTGAGGTATGGATAGAGAAGAAAGTAAAGACGATAGAAAAAAGATCACACTGAATAGTAAGAGGAAGAACTAACAGCATGAAAGGAAAGGAAATAAGCTGCTAGTTAACTAGGGTACCTGGTAGGCGTCAGTTACCTGGCAAAGCAAAGAGCGCTATTGCCCCCTGAGGTATGGATAGAGAAGAAAGTAAAGACGATAGAAAAAAGATCACACTGAATAGTAAGAGGAAGAACTAACAGCATGAAAGGAAAGGAAATAAGCTGCTAGTTAACTAGGGTACCTGGTAGGCGTCAGTTACCTGGCAAAGCAAAGAGCGCTATTGCCCCCTGAGGTATGGATAGAGAAGAAAGTAAAGACGATAGAAAAAAGATCACACTGAATAGTAAGAGGAAGAACTAACAGCATGAAAGGAAAGGAAATAAGCTGCTAGTTAACTAGGGTACCTGGTAGGCGTCAGTTACCTGGCAAAGCAAAGAGCGCTATTGCCCCCTGAGGTATGGATAGAGAAGAAAGTAAAGACGATAGAAAAAAGATCACACTGAATAGTAAGAGGAAGAACTAACAGCATGAAAGGAAAGGAAATAAGCTGCTAGTTAACTAGGGTACCTGGTAGGCGTCAGTTACCTGGCAAAGCAAAGAGAGCTATTGCCTCCTGAGGTACATGTACCAATTTGTGTATGAAGGACGATGTTGATATTTTCAGACCAAAAGACAACCCTCTGAACTGACAACACCTTCTTCCATATGTAAAAGCAGTGTATTTGCAACAATTTTCTTTTTAGCTGTATTTGCCAGAAGCTAGCAGTCAAGTCCATGCTTGTTAATATCTTGACTCCATGAAACTTCTGAACAAGTTCCTCAATTATTTTGGACCTAACTTTAAATTTATACTTGTAGTCTTTCATGCGGGCTTCAGTGTGTATATTATTTTGTGTGCTTTCAGACCAATACTGCTTGAGAAATGCAGTGACAAATTCCTGATATGTTTTACAGATGTTTATAGCTCCTGTTCCCCACGAAATTATATCATCTTGAAATCTACACGCTACGAATTTCATCTTTTGTTGTTCTGTCATGTTATTAGGAATAACACCATCGAACTGCCTGATGAAAGCAACAGGATGTACATTACCTGTCTTTGAAAAATTGTGAAATTTGTATGAATAAGGATTATTTGCAACATCAACTATGTTACTCATACCTTTGTTACGTTCTTGTTCCACCCACGCTTCAAGTTGTCTCTCAAGTTCATTTTTATTGGATCTAATATTTTCCACTAAATTACATGAATCGGGCAGCTCATTCAGTTTCTGCTCGATCTCTGTTAATTTACTGTGAGGTGCATTTGCATTACTTGTACATGATGTGCCTACCTGTGACACTTTACTGTCAATTAATGCTACATTTCTGTTCAGTTTTTCGATGTCTGATTGCTGTGACAGATATCCATCTTTACATGTTTTACTAACGTTAGCCTGTTCCTTTCTCAAACACTCTACCTTATTTGTAAAAGTACACAGCGTGTCACTTTTAACCTGTAATCTTTCGTTAATTTTGTTTACTTCAGAGTCCACCCTGTGCACAACGTCATTTTTACAATTTTTCAATTCTAATTGTTTAAAACACTTTTCAGTTTTTTCTTCATTAACAATTACCCTGTTTTCTAAGCCCTGGAATTTATTATTTACACTAGCTATTGGTGTACGTATTTCCTCTATAGCACGGTCTAATTTTTCATTGTTCTGGTCAAGTTTTACTACTAACTGATTTATGCTTTGCTTCAGTTCTGTTTTAATTTCATTCGCCCACTTCTTCAAGTTCTGATTTTGTTCTTCTATGTTTTGATCAAACTTATTCATGCATTGATCTAACTTAGCAAGCATGTTTTGATTTAATTTAGCTATCATGACGCTAAGCATTGATATACTATTATTGTCAATACCAGTTTCCTTCTTCCCACTACTTTCTACTGGCAATGTATCAGCTGAAGCTGTGCTACGGCTTCTGTTACTTAATACGTCCTTCTGCTCCTCTCTTATTCAGGCGCCAGACACATTTTATCTGACGGCTGTATCCAGATTTACCACGTCAGTATGGGTAGAAGCGACAGATTGACAAACTTGTGTATCTCTCTGCACGCCACTTACAACATTTTCAACAGCACTTTGTTCTACTTTATTTGTGCTATTGATCTGATTAACCTCCATATTCTGGATAATATTAGATTGCAATTCACTCATATTCGCTACAAAATATGGACTGATATTGTCACCCTCCATCTGAGGTTGTTGACCTGAATGATCATTGCCTGTATTTTGAACACATTCTCCGTCCCTACTTCTGAGATAATACCTAGTCTTTCCCTCATTTTCCATTTCCAATTTACTTTTTACGCTAGTTTTTGATTTCCAACTTTAATTAACAGACATACACAATTAATTATAATTTACAGGAGTTGGCACTTACTCCCGTTTTTCCTCGCGTCGCGATGTGCAGTTGTTGCGACATGAAGGCTAGTGGTTGTAGCTCCGCTAATAGATGGAGTCGTCGTCTGCCGCTGCTGGCGATGTTTACGGTTGTTCCTTTCAGGCGCCGCACCCCTCTTCTGCCTGCTATGGCGCTGAACGTGGCTGTTTCGTCGACGTGCCCGGTGAAGTGTTGCGACGCCGCCGTTCTGTAGCTCGTCGATTCTTGAAGTTACGTATTCCAATGGACCGCGAACTCAACACTTACACTTGCTTCAATATATTCATGGAATCACTTTTTCACTCGCGTACTTCAACTCGCTAACGGTCACTTTATTTGTAAAATTCTTGATATCTAACAGTTCGCGAATCACTTCCACCGTTTATTTCCTCACTGTATCTGTTTATTTCGTCCCGAAATGTCCATCCCCACCAGGGATGCCATGTTCAAGCTTCCTAGGGTTTTATTTTCGGACGGAGAAGTTAGTACTGCTTCCTCCCACAAGTCCCCTAAAACCTCTGCAACCTTGCGGATGCTGTTGCGTAGCAGTGTGCGTTTGTACCGCCCTACAGTACGCACGAGGTGCCGTAGTTGCTGTCCACGTCGTTATGGAAAGCATAGAGTTCTGACTAACCTGTTGTCTTCTATAGTTGTGTCCCAAGACAGCACACAGGTCGTTGGTTCTTCTACAGCATACAAGTGAGGCTAAAATAAGTTCTGTATGATGACTCGCGAGATTTTTGTCAGGGATGCCATTTATTAAGTAAATAATAATAATAAAAAAATGAGCAACTATTGTTAATATGATACGGCCTATGCTGCCCATAGTTCATGTTGAGACCTCGACTGTTATCACATTTACGCAAAAATCTTTACTCATGACCAGCGCGGTCCGGCGCGTATAGTGGTCAGCTCGAGACTGAAACTGCGGCGCGTTGCGAGAGGGCACCTGACGCTCTATTTCGCGCCAAAACAGGGCCGTCGCGCGCCTTCTGCAAAATCGCTCTTCTCTTGTTACAATAAGAGAAGGCACCTTAAACTTTTTAAACTGTCAAAAACTAGCCTGTCCTTGAGAGATATTTATTACAAATTGTCAGCTCTGAATAATTAATATTTAGTTTATAATAAACAAAAGTAATTTCAAAAGAAATCACGTGACGTGAAATGCAGCAGCCAATGCGAGGAGAGCACCAGTAACATAGGCGGGCTTTCCCACGGGAACCAGCACCTACTGCGCCATATGCTACTACTCCCCACCCCACATTTCAACATATGCTGCACTGCTGTCGTTCTTTCGCGTTTAAGACACGATGTTAGCAAAGAAACGGCCAGCAGCCAGAAATATGAAGTGGCCACAGGCCAGGAATATCACACTATCTTTCATTATTTTTAGCTTCAAACCTCTTCCTTCCGTAAATTTGTTAATCTCAGACATTAATAGCCAGGCTGGAACATTATAAGTTTTATCAACTCTTACCTTACTTTTATATACGATCCCGCCATAACTTCCTGTCATCTGTCTTTTAAGGTCTTCGGTTTCTAGTGAACATGAAATATACAGTGAGAAACTTAGGACACCACAGAGAGCCACAGAGAGATCAATGTTGGGTTATACAAGAAAACATAGGAAAAGGGCAGATGACATCTTATCTGTGCTGAAGGCTAAGGAGAATTTGGAGAAAGTAGGCTCCTTGAAACAGCCGTGTCGCAAGAAGAAAAGACAGCAGATGTACGAAGCTAGTAATGGATTCTGAGAGAGCATCGGATGCTTAGATGAAGACCACTGGACAGATGGGACAAAGATATCAAGAAGACCGCTGGTAGCACCTGGCAGAGAACTGCTCAAGGCAGTTGCACTTCGAGAGGACTGCTGAAAGCCTACCTGAATCCACGACTCGAAGAGGCCACAAAATTTAATAATTGAAATGGCTGATGATGATGAAATGTCCCACTACATCCTTCAAAAACTCTAGAAGAACACAGAAAACTAAATTTGTCGAAACTGGTCATCTGAAATGAAACATTCAGCATGCGATATTGGCATATATATTCTCAAAAACAATTTAAATTAATTCGTTGTCAATTAACAATATCTATGCAAGAGAGTGTCGGATGTCATGGCCTTTAAAATGACTTCGAATTTGTCTGCTCTGTATGAGGAAAAATGGTGTGTATGTAGAACCCGTCCTGATGTCACATTAAGTACTAGGGAGTGGTAACAGTTGACACTCTAATATTTTCATTTGCCTTTACAGACCTTAATATAGTGTGGTTTAGGTAATTTAAGGAATTTAAGAAATATAACAACGCAATAATGGATACGATAAGCAGCAGTGGTATACGAATTTTTCCCTTCTTTATTAAAATAGATGGGAAATTATTCACTATCAATATTCAGAAACGTTTTTCGAACGTAGGAGGTAAGCCAGGATTTTGATAATCGGTGATTTTCTTTTCTAAGAATGTTTTTATCTTAGGAAGAAGTGCTGAGAACTGCATTGAAAGAAAACTACTAACACTAGTTCACCTTAGGCTAAGGGGAACTAGTATTTTCGCAGTTACTTTTGATCCCTAGTTCCGACAGGAACTTGAGAAAATATACTGTTATATGAATGAACATGTACGGTAGAAATACCTAAGCTACAAGGTTGTGATAATATACCAAATTCTGTTCACTTTGGATATTGACTACATTTTACGGAGATATTACGTTCTGTGTTGTATGTTATCCGGTATTTCCTCTGATACATTAGTACGTTCCTGCAGCCACAGTTGCTGTCACCAGCCGTCGGCTAAACACACGACTCATTTTTTATTACAGTTGCCTGATTTTCCCTTTTTCATTTGAAAGCGAGTTTTGTAAATTTTGTGGCTTTGATGAATTTAATACGGGTGAACCAATTATGTTTGCATACAAAGCCAATAGCCTCCAAATTAAATATACCTTACGCCACGGTAAACTTAAATGGGATATGAATTTAACTCCACTGTCACCCATGGTATTTGGAAAAGAGCTATGTCAGTGGGACTGAAATACGGTTTCATCAGTATGCAGATAAGCAGTTGCCTTTCATTGTGTATTTACTATGTTTCATATTCATTATAAGAAATTATTCATCGAATTTGGATTCAAATGCAAATGGTATGACTAAAGTATAAATTTGTCTTGTGTGTGTTCGTTATCGACAACGGCCTCATGTTTTGAGTTTTATGAACACACAAAAGATTTTGATGAGGTATCGTTTTTTGTTGAAAGCTATGTAAACTGGTCAGGTATATTGGGGGAAGTATGCAGAGACTGAACCAGCACTCAGGTGAATGTGTTACTGGAGAGAAACACAAATGTGTAATGCAGATTTACCTCGTTCTGAAGATCGGGGTTCGGTTTATTTTGAATAAATGGTCCGTACGTTCTAGTATCAGGGTGTGAGATAGTGTCATATAGATTCGTAAAAGTAAGTTTTCTTTTCGAAAAAAGAAATATTATCCAATGAAATTGGTAAAAATACGTTATGAACTTTTTCTTACAGTTTAATTTTTTTCTTTTAGATCTATGAAGGAAATGAGGAAAACCTTTCTTGTTTCTTCTTGGCAAATGGATTTCTTTTAGAATGAATAATTTTCAGAAGTGAATGACTTCAACAATTTGTCTTAGAAACATGCATTCCACTCCACATGTTGTGTGTAACATTTAAAGCAGTATGGACTGGCACCTCTTGATCTGAATATGGAATGTACATAGCAAATTTCAGATGCAGAAGTTTACTCTTTTGGAGCTGCTGTATGTTCGAGATGTATTGACTAAATTGCCACAAATAATGACTGTCAGGTACTTTCTGTAGATTTAATTCAATACGCAGTCACAATAGATCACTTAATTTAGACGAGCAATTAAACGAAAAGAAGAAAATTAGTGTCTGTGTGTTTTCATTCAGTTAGGTAGTTGCAATAAACTGATTCAGTTTATGGGCCATTCTAGTACAGTTACGAAATTCTGTCATACAAATGCAAAAGAAGATGAGTATGGCTCTTACAGGTTACTGAAATGATAAATGTTTTGTGTGCGTAATTCTGTTGCAGTATAATTTATACAATGCTAAAAATTCATGCAGACTATTAAAATATACTTATAAAGTCACTTCTTGCCGAGTGCATCGATGATGTTTCCTCACCACCCTATTATTTAATGTAAACAGTGAATGTTGTGCTTGTTTTACGATTTGGCATCACAGTCTGTGGTAAAGTCTTAAAATATAAACGGTTGTATTTTGTTAAGATCGGACATTATGGATGCAAACAAGTTTCATTTGGTTTATAAGAAAAAGAAAAATTCGCATGTATTGTTTAGGAATCGTAAGGAAGCTGATGCTCCTTTCAAAGTGATATTTGATCTTCTACTCCTATGTGAACTACAAACTAAAAGACTCACAATACAATGACAACAATCTTTCGCTTAATATCTGTAATACTGTTTCTTGTATAAAGAACTGTCAGTACGTTTACATGTAAAAACTGCACCTATCGCATTAATCCTTGCAACTGCGGGCAACTAATTCCAACCATACTACTAAAAATGTAATTAGAATACGCTAAAACGTTTTATTGTTCAAATCTACGCTTGATTTCCACTACAAAGGATAAGAACTGCAACTCTCAGCTACATTTCGCATTACGCGTAATGATGGAAACCGTTTCCTACCCCGAGTCACGTGACGTAGATGCTGGTTTCAGTACAATGACGTCATACACAGTCTATGTTTTCTTTTTGGGGTTGTGGTGTTAGCGAGGTCCAGGAGAGCTACCGTCACGTGTCGGTAAGGGCCACCGTAACGCTTGACACCGCCACTCCCACCACCCAGCGAACGACACGCACCCCTCGTTGCTTTCTTTCAACGTCTAGAGCCCGCTCTCTCTCCCTGCTCAGAGTGTATCTCTAGTCTCTATTAAAATTGTTGTTGTTTAATCGAATCTCGGCCGCCTCCTTTAAAACGGAGCCCCAATATGTGGACTTTCGTCTTGTCAAACTGTATTTTATGTCCGTTCTCCAGACAGCTGTGGCCAACATTGTTTAATATGACGTTCGAGCTCAGTACAGCGCTCTGCCACGGTGTGATTTGTTTGTCCTATATACATGCTGCCGCATTCACAGAGGACACCGTAAATACCGAGCACTCTTACAAGGAGACGGCATGATCGTGGGGTCAGGGATTTGGCAGAAATTTTTTGTGGTGAAATAGGACCCGTAAGACCTCACGCGGTTAAAATATTAGGACACACTACTCGGAAAAATCGATCCAAAGTTTCTTATGTGTCTTATGAGTATAAAATGTTAGTCCATTGCCGAGCCACTGTGTGGCCTAGATGGTTAGGGTTCGGACTCTTACGCCAGAGATCTCGGGTTCGATTCCTCCTCCGGCACTTTTTTTTCTTCACAAAGGTTCCCAAACCTACATTATCTTTAACGAATTAGTTACGATATTGAATAAAATTAGTTTGTTTTTGTCCAACAACACAATTCATGGCGGTGGGTTTTCCATTTGTCATTGTAACTTATCTGAGGAGAAACATTCGGTATTTAATCAGAATAACAAAGTCTATTGGGAAACATTCGATTTTTATACATATAATAATAATAAAAAAGAGCCGCAGTGGCAATTATCGTAAAAACAAACAAAGCAATAATTTTTGCGACGTCTTGCGCAACATATAAAAGCGTGAATTCATTCCTCTTTAGTTACAAATGTATTTACTCCCAAAAGTTCCAATGTATTATTGTTATTATAAAGCTCTCCGGCCAATAACATAGAATCGCGTGAGATTTCTTCCGAAGATGTCGATGCAATTAAATTATTTTCCGTCAACATCTTTTCATAAAACACCACTGTGTCCTTCAGTCGGTCATGGATCGGTGACTATCAATGGATTCTTCAGGAATTTCTTCTCCCATTCCAGATGAACGAGCAACTTCTTCAGTCGACATGTTTAATCTCGGATCGGAATAAAACGTTGAAATATGAAACAGATACGTATGTTCAAGACGAAATGGAAAACTAACTGCCCTTTACTTCTAACGGCTCGCGCACAGTCGTATGCGCCGTTATAATCTCGTTATAATCCCAAGGAGACCCTTACAAAGCCCCTTTAAACATTGAAACCCCATAAAACGAAATGGGACAACGAGCACGAATATTTTTCAGTAACTGAAAAACTTTACGTTCTTGAGCTGAAATAATATTTTAAAAATAATTTCGGTTTGAGAAACGTTTTAAATAATTGGTGGAATAACAAAAGAAAATGAAGCAGAAGAAAAAAAAGTGCGGGAGGAGGAATCGAACCCGAGACCTCTGGCGGAAGGTTCCGAGCCCAAAGTCTCTAGGCCAGATGGAGGCTCGGCAATGTACTAACATTTAATACTTATAAGACACCTAAGAAACTTTGGATCAATTTTTCCCTGGATTTTCCGAGTAGTGCGTCCTAATGTTTGAACCACGTGAGGTGGAAAACTCACCACAGAAAATTTCGGACAAATTCCCGACCCTATGGTCGTGTCGTTCCCTTGTAGGAGGAATGACATTTTTAACCTGGCAAAACATATCTCGTATCTTGGGGGCAGCCAGCACACTAATCTCACTCCATTTCCTAACTGGCTGCTGTTCTCTCCACAGTATGCCAGCAATGCAGCTGGTTTGACTTCTTCTGCAGATTCTTTAGGCATCTTTCGTCTGTGGCCCTTGAAAGCGTTAGCTATATCTCCTTTGCTGTACCCACTGTCCCTGGAGACACGTCTTAAGTACTTCAATTCGGTCTGTAATTTGTCGTCGTCAGAGTTAATCTTGGTTCTGTGAACTAACGTGTTCAGAACCGCTTTCTTCTGTGCAGGGTGGTGGAAACTATTGGCGTTCATGTATCGATCAGTGTGCATTGGCTTTTTATACACTGAGTAACATTGGCGACCTCCTGCCGTCCGCTAACTAAGATATCCAGGAACGGTAGCTTGCCATTGTTTCACATCTCGATAGTGAATTTAATGTTAGGATGGACACCATTCATATGATCGACGCACTCCTGCAGTGTACCTTGACCGTGACGTCATATCAGGAAGTTGTCATCAACATACAGTAACAAGCAAGACGGCCGTCGAATGCAGAGTAACGAACCTACTGCTCAAAGTGCTTCATGAAGAAATTTGCGACTGCTTGAGACAGCGGTGATCCTACAGCTGTGAAATCCATCAGCTAATGATACTCACCGTTGTACAATAAGTACGTTGTCGTTAGGACGTGACAGAACAACTAGACTAGCCCAGGTGGAAAGTTTAGCCATGAGATGCAGCGTGTCTTGTACTGGCACCCTCGTGAAAAGTGGCACCACGTCCAGGCTAACCATTAGGTCGTTGGGGTCTATCTTTATTTGTGTGTCACCACTAATGGTTCCGATTTTCCCACGTGGTGTTCGCAATGTCTATCAAGGTTTTGGTGCTAATAATCCCGCCAGTCTGTAAGTGGGAGAACTGATTGCACTGTCAACTGGCCCCAGAGAAACATTTTCCTTGTGTATCTTTGGCAATCCATAAAGCCTGGTCGGTCTGGCAGCATGAGGCATTAATTCCTTCTTTAGTTTATTTCTGACGGTGGTCTGTGTTGGATCGCGGCTAAGCTTACGGTACGTGTCATCTTTCGGTATTAGTCAGCAGTGTTCAGAATCACGGTGCATAAGACCCAGCAGCACCGTCGTTTCTCCTGGCTGATATTAGATTTCTGTTGCTTAGCTTTCGCCTGCCTGGATACGGCTAGTAGTGTACAGAATGGCCAAGCTAGGATTGTGGGCTACAGAATAGGCGTTGAATGTCAGGATGATAAAATAAAGTCATAATTGACACTGAAGTGATTTATTTAGGAAAATAAATAGAAGACCTTACATAGGGGGAGGAAAAGCTGTAATCTCGCATCTCTACAAGAGCGATACCACTCGTGCTGTAGCTAGTAGCATAGAGAGTGGTTAGTGGCCCCGCTGACAGTATAAAACATCCGAAAAAAAGCTTATTGTGCGCCTGGGCCGCGGCGCAACATCGGCGATGACTTCGCAGCATCAGCACCTGCGGTACTGTAGGTGGGCCCTCGCTTCACGCCCGTTACGGAATTAATAACAATAAATTCGCGCCGTACAGTAGTTAATTTGACGTGGTCGGCTGCATCGTGCGACAGGTTCCTAATGCACTGTCCTATTCCACTGACAATGTCCAATAGTGGTAGAGGTCGTGGGGCAGGAGGAACGTCAAGTTTTGTTTCAAATTAGAAAAAACGGCAACTTAGACCAATGGGATGTTAGTGCGTGTGTGGTGTTGAAGTAGTGAGTAAAACCCAGTGGTGTATGCTGGGTTTGTAACTTGGGCTATCAATACTGACTCACATTCCAAGTCTGTACCGAGAAAGAAATGCTAAGAAAACAAAATCGATATCATGCGCTGTTTCCGAGATATTGATAGTGACCGTACCAAATATCTCAAGAAATTAGCAGCAAACGAAGAAATGGTTATCGTCAAATGTTAAAGCGTTGAGGGGGACACTGCACTCTTCCACCGCCCCCTCCCCCACCTCACCTCCACAACCCCCACCGAAATCCGTAAAGCCGGCCGCGGTGGCCGAGGGGCTGAGGCGCTCCAGTCACGGTCTGCACGGCCACTACGGTCTGGGATTCGAATCCCCCCTCGGGCATGGATGTTTGTGCCGTCCTTAGTCTTAGCTATTTCATAAGTAGTTTGTAAGTTCATGGACTGATGACCCCGAAGTCCCATAAGCTATACAAACATTTGAACATTTTTTTGAATCCCGTAAAGGGTGTTGGGAGGCAACTTTGAAATTTTTATACGAACGCCTACTTTTCATAGCAGATTTGGTTTGTTCCTGAAAAAATATGCAACTTTCGTATGACTTTTTTTTTGTTACACGATAAATGGCGCTGTAATCGGCAAAAATGAAAGTAGGCATTTCTGTAGGCCTTATAGTACCAGGAAATAATATCTACTCTCTCTCTCTCTCTCTCTCTCTCTCTCTCTCTCTCTCTCTGCAATCGTTAATATCGGGGAACAACTGCATAGAGGTGGGTACCGTCCGAATCATTGAAATACAACAGACTGTATGGCAGCGGACTGATAGCATGATCATAGTTTGTGTTTCATTATGTACGGAATCCAAATAACTGTTTAATTACACACTGCCCATCCATTTTGAAGAATTAGTGCTAAGAACTGTCAAAGTACACTGCACACTATGAAATAAATAACACCAATACAGCTGTTGTGAAACATGCCAAACACACAAACACGCTTTTTGTTATTTAAACTGATGCGGAGTTCGCCAGGAGCGAGTCGTGTCCATTCGGCGCATTTCGGAAGCACTCGTGCTTGTGTTGCGACGACGGATTCCGAAGCCTTGCCCTGCTGTTGGCCGCACTACCCAACCCCACTCGTCTCTTCTCCTCACCATAGCGAAGGCTGCGGCAGTGAGCGTCCGAAGCTCTGTTCTCCCACTGTTGGAATGAAGCGAACGAGACATATTCCACACTACGAGCTAATTCTTCATGACGGAAACCGGCTTCTATTGCTATTTTTGTTAATATTGGCTCTTAATTTCTGGTTTGCCTTAGATGTGGGCTTCGATGATAGCTTTGATAGCCCACAATATACGCCACTGGTAAAAACTGTGTGATTGAGTTTTTTTTAAATATGAGCTACATTCGGGTCTACCGTCCATAATCAAGGTTCCAGAAAACGTCGACCATGTGCGAAGAATGCTTGCGGATGATCGGTGATTGTATTCAAGAATGAAAGCACACGATTTGATGATCAGCAACGGTTGTGGAGATTCAACTACACGTGACCTCAATGGTTTGAACGATTCTACAAGGAGCATTTGCTGACAGTTTCCAACAGCTATACAACCTATGTCAGAAGTGTATTGTAGCCAATGGCTGCACATTGATCTTGCCAAAAGCCGAGAACCGAGTGATCTAGGTATTGCAGCTCTGAGGGGCACTCTGGGCGACTTGCTGTGTGAGGCACCTCTGGTTTCCTCTGTGAGCAATCAATTGTGGCGGGATGTTAGAAGGAGGCCTCAATTGCGCGCGGCGCCCTAGTTTAACAACTCCAGATTAATATCCGGTACTGATGAGGAGCTTGGAGCGGAAGTTGCGTCAGCGATAAGCGCTCGCTGTGTGTGCTGCTTCCGGTAAGGCGGAGTCAGTCGTCGTGTAGCTGCGCGCGCAACCGCATTCAAGACTACACACAGAGCATGCCCGTTACAGAACTAGATTTATGCGTTAACGTTTGCCTGTTTACAAGGCAGTGGATACTATTGATTTTACACCTGGCGTAGATGGTATTACCGCAATTGCAGAGAAGGAAGTTTTGAATAGTCCAATTACCTCCGTTGGAGCTTTAATTTCAGTATAAAAACTACTAAAGTTTTTGGTGGTTCTAGATGTCTACTATTGCTTTTGTGAGGACTGGTGATGCTAAGAAGGATGGCCTTGAATAATTTTCCGTGAGGGTGTCTGAGGACAAGAAACAGAAGAAAGGTGTCTGTTGATGATTCTGTTTATGTTTGGGTGAAAGTTGTTGGACCTTTTGAGGACAAGTTTGATATATTTTGATTGTAACACTTATTTTCTATATTTCCTGTAGCCATTCACCGAACATTTCAAATGCAACTTGTATCGTGTACTTCAAGGCTGTTAATTAAAAATATCATCATCATCATCATTAGAGACTGATTATGCCTTTCAGCGTTCGGTCTGGGGCAAAGTACCTCTAATAAAATTTCTCCATGAGCCCCTATTCAATACTAACATTGATGCTTCGTCTGATGTTATGCCTTTTACTTCAAAAGAAAGAATATGCTGGATAAAAATAAAAGGGAAGTTTTACAACATAACAATTTGATGCATCTTTAGAAGATAAATATGACAGTGAAAAAGACAGTTTCTATGAAGACCTAGAATCAGTATAAGAGAATGCACCATCATATGATGTGAAGGAATTTCTTAGTCATGCTAATACTACAGTAGAAAGAGAGGATATTACAAGACCTTCACAGACTGCTTGATTCCTCTAACAACAATGGAATGGGATTGGTCAACCTGGTAGTTTCAAAAATACTTAAGAATTATATGTCATTATTTTCCTCGCAAATACATCCGTAAGATAACATGGTCATCTAACAAAGAGACTCAGAACCATATAGTCCACATACCTATGGATGCCAAACAGAGAAATGCTATCCAGAATGTAAAGTCTGAAAGAGGTGCAGAAAGTCGTAACAATAGGACAGCAAGAGAAGAGAAGCAGACTAGAACATAAATGCAGACCTACTGAAGACGTAAGGACAGATATGCACTTGAAATCTGAAACAGGTCTGTTTTCAGAGAAGAAGATAAAATAGAGAAGTTATTATCCAAACTCAAGATAGGCGTTAAAGAGACAGAAAATGAGGTGAAGAAAGCATTGGAAAGAAGGAGGAAGAATAGTGGATGATTTAATGATAGGTGGAGAGATGCGGTCACCGAAAGAAAAGCAGCGAAACTTTTATGACTGACAAATGAACAGAATCGTAGAACAAGGTTGAGATACAAGGAAGCAGCCTACATGAGCAAGAAAACTTGCTAAAAGAAAAGCGAGAGTACTTAAACAGCAACATATAACTTGCAGAAGAAGATAGGACAAGAGGCAACACAACAGACTATTACAGGATAGATAGGATATAACCAAGGGCTGACGTGATTAAATGTCAAGAAGGACAGCTTGGCTCATGTAGATCACTTTGCCTCCGTAGAGCTATACGGGACAATATGTTGTGTAATGTGAGGCAGAACACTACTGATCAGAATTTGGGGTGTCTGCATCCCTTTTTTATTCTGAATATCTTGAACCAAATGTGTCGCTTTGGCCTCGGCAGCTGAAAACCGAAACACATTACTTTTGACCAATGAGTGTACTTCCACAAAAAAGAAGAAAAACACGTAACCCAGTTTTTTCATCTAAACCACTTTATTTATTAATATCTCATGGTCTAAGTTAGCTTCATCCGTTCATAGACATAATAACAAATCAGAAAGATAAAACATTATACATAACATATTTCTTGATCGTATATAGTTACGATTCTGTTTCCACAAGATCTAAAAACCACAAAGTCATTTAAAAATGTATGCATCCAACAGATGCACGCCTATCTACACTTTAAGATAAACATGTCCTAAACAATCTGAACGACGATGTAAGCCATCAACTTGCACATTCTGCTTTGTGCAGAAGGAAATACAGTGTTTCCTGTCTTTCATGGACGCTGAACTGGATAAAATGTTCTTGTCAAGTGACATAAGATTCTCGAGATATCTACAGCTGTGAGAATTAGTGAGATAACACACGTTCTTCAGAGGTATTGGTTGAAACTGGTGTTCTTTCCTGCTCCGGAGATTTGTAAATGTTAAGCACACCTAAGGATTACATTGGTCACTCTCTGGATGTCTTCTCTGCGACTGTGATAGCCTTTGCCTAGGAAAAATCATCCGTACAGAATGCAGGTGCCATAAGCAACCATAAAAACTGGGTGTAGTCTACGGATGCCGGAGACTGTCTACAGAATGGCGACAGATTACTGCCTGAATACGCGAGGACAAACAACCATTTTGGGATTCCTCTTTAAAGGAAGCAGCTAAGGTTCCCACGGCTCTATAACGTCAACAGAAAACAAGGATGTACAGTCTGTAGGAGATGGAGAGGGCTTTGGACACGGAATAAATGGCGGTGCATACAGCTTAGAATATGATGACCGAGTGTCACGATTGCTGACGTCGTCACATTCGAGCAAACTAGGGTATGGTCAGCATCAACTATGGAGAAGGCTCCCGACTCGTGTGGCGTCATGGAGAGTAGGCTACGATGGCATAGCTAACTAGCTAGCCGCTAGGGCAGTGTGGGCAGTGCCCTAGTGGTTAACCAGTGAGCTCTTAGTCCTCAACCTACTCTACGTGACGCCACTTGATCTCAGTACAGCCTTCTGTGGTGGTAGGGTATGTGGTGGTAGGGTGATGTGTTAGTTAACTCGACATCCTACGAGTGACTTAATTCCCAATGGACGCGAAACGTCATGGACGTTGCTGTGTCACTTGTATTAAGTTGGATAGCTTTCCTCTTCTCATAATCAGAAGTTTTCAACTCCAGAGGAAGATTGTAAGGTGACCGTATCGTAGATACCTAAGGTGTCGTTTCAGGTTTTAAAAATAATAAGCTATTACCTTAATTTATTTTTAACAAGTAAATTAATACCTGAATTTACCCCCAGAATCAGGACTCCAGAGACTTCATTGTTGTAGTTTTTATTGATTGTTTAGCAGGTAAAGTGCTGTGGAAAAGAGAATCATTCGAGTAATGTGCTCGTTAGGGTATGACAAGTGGTACACATATTGCTGGTATGGACCCGTACGTGGTGTTCACATTATCATCGTGAGTCAAGGAGGAGGAGTCAATGCTTTAAGGGGCGACAGCGTGACAGTAACGATCGTGGCACAATCTGGAAAAAAGGAAAGGTTTTGACAATCAGTCTCGATGATAGACAGGAGAGCGATTGTCATGTAGTGGCGGGAAGCAAGGACAAAGAAAAGATAAAATTAATTGGACGAAAGTGAAATGGTTGGATGTAAGTGTTAATTTCAGTGTTCGCCAGAATGTGTACTGTGATTGATAGAATTGGTGTAATCGGTAATAGTTCACTAGCAGAAGAACGGAGGTAATTACTCGTAACTAGAAGGTAAGTGTTTGAATTGTATCAGTTGTGTTTCTATGAATCTCATGTATCAGGCTCATTCGAAGTCGGTGAACGGATTTTTTGAACATGCCCTGGTTCGGAAATGCCTAGTTTTCGAGCACAAGGGCGTCTATCCATCAGGTATATATCCTGTCGATAAAAGGTAGTGATATTCCCTATGTGAACAAAAAAGATGTAGCAACTCTAAAGGTGAAAATAAACGCGTCTGTTACTGTTTAAAACAGTTCTATGCGTTATATAGTGAATAACATGTCTCATCATTTCATGGCCTTACTGCTTGAAAAATAGGCATTTCCGTAACAGGGGATCTCCAATACTGCGTTATCTGATTCAAAACATGAGATTAACTCAAATACAACTCATACAGTTGAACACCCACCTAGCCAGAAATTCTGAGGTTGTTATTGAACATAATGGTCTTTCTATGAGCAGGAAGAGAAAAGAATTGAGTGTCATCGCCATTTTAGGAATAATGCAATATTGGTAGGAAGTAAAGACACTATTGTCACTCTCCAGAAACTATCACTAAAACAGTATCAAAACGCATTTACAACATTAAGGAATGGGATTCAATATTTTAGAACATAAACTGGTTGTTGCAGAAGTACTTATTAACATTAAGTTGCAACATTATGACTCTGCGTACTCCGATCACATTCAAGTAAAGCGTTATGGGGCAAATGACAGTTGTATGGCTATAAATTTATGATAAATGAAGACAGTTTTACGCTGCAGAATTGAGCCTTCTTCTTAATCCAGTAAAACGACAATCACTGCCTACTTGTTGGTGGTGGCGACTGCTGGTGAAAAAGCGGGCACAGTTTTAAAACTAAGACCATTTTATAGAGGCATGGGGTGCAGCGTCTTATATTGCTTAATACGGCTACAGAAAAAAAGGTGTATTATCAACAGAGAATTAGAGAGGATAATGCAACATCACATAAATGTCGTCCGTCATCATCAAAGTATATGTACCAGCTACCGTTGCACTAGAACCCTCTGCTTCGATGCAGGGTTCTCCGCGATACTATGTCGTGGGGAAGAGCCGGGAAATGGCCCCGTGAGGAGCGAAATAATCGAAATTTCGATATATTTATGTCAAGTGGCACAGCTCAAAAACTAAGAGCATTTTATACAAGTGTGGGATCTGTAGTTTCAAAGTATTTAGGTGTGTTACACTCCGTAAAACCTGAATGGAAAAGAAGGTAATATCTATACAGGCAATCACTTCAGCTGAACAGAGAAATATTACGATAATGGCTTCGACGATCGCCGTAAAAAGTAAATGGACAGGACACTGTTGCAGGACAGTCGCTGAGGTTTTGTGCAGAGTTCCCGGTGGTTGGAGACAAGGAAGATAGACCGTCGCAACAAGGTCAGAGCTCACGGTCGAAGCTGTCGAATTCTGGAGATATTTATTAACTGAGAACGTTTTATCCAAGTGTGAGTGTTACACTCCGTAACATCGTCAAAGGTGAGAGGGTATAGTCTAAACAGAAAATTAGTTCAGCTGAATAAAGAAATATTACGAAAATGGCGTCCACATCGCCAGACAAAGTAAATGGACAGGCCACTGTTGAATGAGAGTTGTCGTGCTTTTGTGCAGAGTTCCTGGTAGTGGGAGACTAGGGAGATAGTCCTTCGCAAGGACAGTCAGAGCTCGACGTCCATGCTGTCGAAATCTGGAGAAAGTTATATCAAATGGCGCAACCTATTAACTAAGAACACTGTATCGAAGTGTGGATGTTACACTCCGTAACGTCGTCAAAGGAGAGAACGTATAGTCTAAACAGGAAATTAGTTCAGCTGAACAGAGAAATATTATGAAAATGGCGTCCACAATGGCCAGACAAAGTAAATGGACAGACCACTGTTGAATAAGAGTCGCCGTGGTTTTGTACAGAGTTCCTGGTAGTAGGAGACTAGGGAGATAGCCCTTCGCAAGGAGAGTCAGAGCTCTACGTGCAAGCTGTCGAAATCTGGAGAAAGTTATATCAAACGGCGCAACTTGTTAACTAAAAACATCGTATCCAAGTGAGTGCGTTACAGTCCTCGACACCGCGAAAGAGAGAAGGTATGGCCGGAATTGAAAATTAGTTCAGCTGAACAAAGAAATATTACGAAAATGGCGTCCACAATCGCCAGACAAGTAAATGGACAGACCACTGTTGAATGAGAGTCGCCGTGGTTTTGTGCAGAGTTCCTGGTAGTAGGAGACTAGGGAGATAGCCCTTCGCAAGGAGAGTCAGAGCTCTACGTGCAAGCTGTCGAAATCTGGAGAACGTTATATCAAATGGCGTAACTTATTAACTAAAAACATTGTATCCAAGTGTGGGGGTTACACTCCTAGACATCGCGAAAAGAGAGAAGTTGGGGCCTGAATTGGAAATTAGTTCAGCTGAACAAAGGAATATTAGTGAAATGTCTTGGACACCGGTCGCCAGCCAAAGCAAATGGTCGGGAGTCCAGTAGACCGGGTGGGTCAGAGCTCGACGGCGAAGTTGGCGAGCAGCGGCAGGTGGTCTGAGGGGTGTCGGTGGCTGGGCAGCGGCGCGAGCAGCGCGGCGTGGCGCCGGGTGGGCAGGCTGTAGCGCGCCACCAGCTCGAGGCTGCCGGCGTCTGCGGCGGCTGCGGCGCTGTACAGGATGAAGTCCGGGCAGGCGGCGCGCCCGCCCGCCGGCAGGTGCGAGCACTCGGCGCCGTCGCTGCCCGGCCGGCCGTGGCGGTACGCCGACCGCAGCAGCAGCTCGTGCCGCTGCTCGCGCACCGGCCGCACCAGCCGCGTCACCTGCGCGACACACCACAACACAAACTACTCGTAAAAATATGCCACTCTTATCCTACTCTGGACAATACAGTTGGGCGATCATGAGATAACCGGATACAAGGACAAGCGTTGAATTAAAATTTGTGTCGTGTCCGGGATTTGAACCCGGCACCATCTGCTCACTAGTCGGACACTTTAACCGCTCAACTATGACAGTCCTAGGAATTTCCAAAAGTCAACATAGTCTCAGCCGACCAGTTGCATAAAAATGGTTTCAGCAAAAGTTAATTTTGCCTTCAGAATGAGTGAAAGTTTCATTTTGGAAACATCACTTAGGCTGTGGCTAAGCCATGTCTCCACCATATCCTTTCTTCCAGGAGTGCTAGTCTTGCATGGTTCGCAGGAGAGCTGTGAAGTTTGGAAAGTAGGAGGCGACGTACTGGCGGAAGTAAAGTTGTAGGGCGGCATCGTGAGTCGTGTCGGGATAGCACAGTCGGTAGTGCGCTTGCCCGCCAAAGACAAAGGTCCCAGGTTCTAGTCCCGGTTCCGGCACACAATTTTAATCTGCCAGGAAGTTTCATAATTTTGCCTTCTTCAGAATTATTACCTAATAATATGTAATACACTAATCATATGAATAATAGTAAAATACAAAAGTGTTACTAAAATACGAAATTAAAATTACAGCATAGGTGAGAATGTACTTACATAAGGCTCACATTAAAATAGTTGTTAAATAGAATGTGGCTGACTCCGTGTCAATAGAATAAAAAGTAAAATTTAAAACAATGTCTACATCGTAAAATTGTGGAGCACGTCCATACACAGGTGGAATTTATTTATTTATTCATGTCAGAAGCATTAATACTGAGTAAACATTAAAAAAAATTAAAAAAAAGGGGGAACTCTTGCTGAACTACACAGGGTGTTACAAAAAGGCACGGCCAAATTTCCATGTAACATTTCTCACGCACAAAGAAAGAATATATGTTATGCGGACATGTGTCCGGAAACGCTTAATTTCCACGTTAGAGCTCATTTTATTACTTCTCTTCAAATCACATTAATCGTGGAATGGAAACACAAAGCAACAGAACGTACCAGCGTGACTTCAAATACTTTGTTACAGGAAATGTTCAAAATGTCCTCCGTTAACGAGGATACATGCATCCACCCTCCGTCACATGGAATCCCTGATGCGCTGATGCAGCCGTGGAGAATGGCGTATTGTATCACAGCCGTCCACAATACGAGCACGAAGAGTCTCTCTATATTTGCTACCGGGGTTGCGTAGACAAGAGCTTTCAAATTCCCCCATAAATGAAAGTCAAGAGGGTTGAGGTCAGGAGAGGGTGGAGGCCATGGAATTGGTCCGCCTCTACCAATCCATCGGTCACCGAATCTGTTGTTGAGAAGCGTACGAACACGTCGACTGAAATGTGCAGGAGCTCCATGGTGCATGAACCACATGTTGTGTCGTACTTGTAAAGGCACATGTTCTAGCAGCAAGGGTAGAGTATCCCATATGAAATCATGATACCGTGCTCCAGTTAGCGTAGGTGGAAGAACATGAGGCCCAACAATTCCTGCCCAAACGTTCATAGAAAATCTGTGTTGATGACGTGATTGCACAATGGCGTGCGGATTCTCGTCAACCCACACACGTTGATTGTGAAAATTTACAATTTGATCATGTTGGAATGAAATTTACATTTAAAGAGAAATACTAAAATGAGCTCTGACATGGAAATTAAACGTTTCCGGACACACGTCCACATAACATATTTTCTTTCTTTGTGTGAGGAATGTTTCCTGAAAGTTTGCCCGTACCTTTTTGTATCACCCTGTATACATTATATACGAGGGTCACTCCAAAAGAAATGCACACAATTTTTTTAAGAATCACATACGGCACATGGTTCATAAGATTGCGTCATAACCAATAGAAATCGTAAAAAATGCCTTATAATGCGACAAGACTTTCGAAATACACTCTGTAAGAATGACAGTACTTAGCGACTTGCAACGAACATTAAACATAATTTAAAACCTTTATTAAACTTTTTTTCGCTGGCAATCATAGTAAAATGATGAAAGGAAAAAACTTACTCGCTTACTACTTTCCGCTGTTTATGGAGTAAAACTACGGCTCTCGGTATGACGTTACAATTTATAATTTGAACACTACAAATTGTAGCGAAAGGAAATTTAACAGACAGTATACACACATATAGCTGAGTGTCCCTTCGAAATTGCATCACAGTACGACATGTAGCACATAAAGTGACGTTCCGCTGTTCATGGACTAAACTACGGCATTCGGTATGACATTACAAATTATAATTTCTACACTACAAATTGTAGCCGCAGGAAATTTTGCAGACAGTATACAAGCATATATATGAGTGTACCTCCTAAGTTATATCAGAGTACGACACATAATTCATGACATATGAGCACATAAACAGTAACTTTCATGGAAAACCGCGCCATCACGCACCAAGTTTTCAAAGAATGTTCAAATGTTTGTAAATCTATCGGACCAAACTGCGTGGTCATCAGTCCGTAGCTTACAAACTACTTACACCTAGGTAAAGTAACCTAAGGACAACACACACACCCATGCCCCAGGGAGGACTCGAACCTCCACGGAGAGCAACCGCGCGCTCCGCAGCGAGACGCTTTAGACCGCTCGGCTACTCCACCGGGGCACCAAGGTTTAATCTATTACTTCTTTACTACTAATTGTATTCCCAACAGAATTTACACACATACAGCCCTTACACAAATGAATATACACCTTAAAATGGTATGAATAAATAAATACCTGAGCAATGCCGGGTTTTCAGCTAGTTAAAAATAAATGAAATTGTCTGTGGAGGGTGCTGTGGCCATTTGAGTATCTGTACGACGAAAGACGTCGAAAGCAGAAAATATTTGTACTGAGTACATACCTTTCTGCAGGAAAAAGTTTTTTTTTTTTCTTTTTTAACAACGAGTTAAGAAACTATAAGAATACATTTTTAACTAGAGCAGGATGTCAATTTCTTCCTTCCACGAACTATTTTCCTAAATCAGACGAATAATAAATGGAGTGGCGACAAATTTGCGGTCATCATAGACCCTGATGGCTGCTAATAATTGGGTAATAATGTTATTATTCTATTTAAATATTTTAATACCAGAATGTTTCTCAGGATGAAATACACAGCTCAACATAACAAAAATGTTGTTTGTAACTTCATACTAATTGTTTACACTATTATGCATGTAATTATAGTCACTTGTTAAGAATGATCCTATATATGAGATCAACTTCCTGCGACATTTTCATACATATTTGAGTGGTTTCCTAATTACTTTCACGACATTAATTTTCGTTAATACCTTGAAATGTTCAGGTTCTCTTTTAGAATCATTCAATGACTACACAAAATGACGCTCAGGGTCATCGTCTTTCCTTGGCAGATTTTATTTCAGTACCCCAAGAAGCTGTACGTCTATGTTAGTTTATATGTCATTACCCTTATCTTTTTCACTCTTAGCCCTAAAGTCTCATGTCATTCTACAGTAAGCTCAACTTCTGTGTCATGCTGTATTACTTCAGTTGAACTCAAACTGTTATCCGTAATATTTCTTGCAATAACATCTGCAAGAAACATTAGCTCGTTGGATTAGACCCATGTGGATTTCCGTGTAGCGCTTGATCCGCAGTTGATTTTCCGATATTCTTTCACAAGAACATCCGAGATCCGTAGCTCTGATAATAAAAGTGAAACAATTTGGAAAATTATTGAAAGAGAAACAGAACAACCAAAAACAAAGGAAGAATATATTACCATCAAACTGAATGAAAAATTTACTAACAGAAAGTGAGAAGTTGAGAACATTTTTAATGATCATTGTCTAAATGTTCAGGAGAAAATTGGATCTAGAAGTTTATTAGAAGAGGCAAGGCTATTAATGGGAGAGGCTACATCTATGCAATTCAATACAAAACAAATTCCACTCTCCTCTCACTTTGAAAATAGAAAAATTATATTCACTAAAAAGTAAAATCTGCGTGGAATATATGGCATTTGTAGTAGAACACGAATAGAGATAAGTAGTATTTCAACCAAACACGTAATACCTTGCTCAAAGCAGGGTATTTTCCCAAATGGCTGAAACATGCTATTGTAATAAGCCACTGAATAAGAAAGAGGCTATGTCTCATGTTAACAACTACTGCCAAATCTCACTTCTGAAAAAGTATAGTATTCAACAACAACTTCACATATACGTGAAAATGAATTACTGAAAAGTGTCAATTTGGATTTCATAAAGGCTTGCAACAGAAAATGCTATATATACATTTACCGATGAAATATTTAACGTTTCGAACAACCAGACACCATCAGTTGGGATTGTTTGTGATGTAACAAAGGCTTTGTATTGTGATAATTATATAATTCATCTAATAAGCTCAAGAATTGGGTCAGGAGTGTGGCTGTGCAACATTGGTTTAATTCTTACTTAACTGAGAGAGTGCAGAAGTTGAAATAAGTGGTTCACGTAATCCACAAAAAGTATCTCTTTCCTCAAAATGAGTGGTGTCCCACAGGACTCAGTCTTAGGTCTTTTGCTGGTATTAACGTGTATTAATGTCTTGCCATTCTAATCATTAAGTTGTTCTTTGCTAATATACTCTTGTTAAATTTGGATAAAACACGGGATATACAGTTCTGTAAACTAAATGGCATGACACCATCAATAAACATAGACTTTGGACTTATAGCTACGGTACAATATTCGAAATGTTTAGGTGCGTACAATGAAGAATGATTGATTTGGAAGAAACCAGTCATAAACTCACTAAACGTTTGAGATCAGATACTTATGGTATTAGGGTTATTGCTAATTTTGGTTCTTAGTATACTATTTCTATTATCATTCACATGTTTCAAATGGTATCATATATTAGGTTAATTCATCACTGTCAAAACAATTATTCATCGCACAAAAGTGTGCAACCTGCAGACATTTATTTACGTAATTAGGGATCTTCACAGTAGTCCCATAATGTATATATATTCATTTATGAAATTTGTTATTAATAACCTAATGAAATTCAAAAGTGATAGCAGTGTCCATAACTACAACAATAACTGTAAGAGAAGGGATGGTCACTATTCATGGTTAAACCTAACCTTGTCACCGAAGGGGGTAAATCAGTCTGCCACAGAAGTCTTTGGTCTCTTACCATATAGCATCAAAAGTCTGAAAGATAGACAGTTTCCATTTGAAAAGAAATTTAAAATAAATGTTAAACAGTATCTCCTTCTACTCAGATGCTGAATTTTTCAGGTATAAATTAGTAATTGTACAAAAGAAAAGAAATTAAAAGTTGCATACCTCCTATATCATCATTATGAATTATATTCATGATCTGTACTAATCTAATGTAATTTAAACTAACTACAGTTGTATGACAATAGTGGCATCTTGATAAGCGTGAGTTTGCAACAAATTGCCTTGCTTCTTCTTTTGCTAAAGTAGTTATAAAGCATTTGGGATCTATATGCGCGATTGTGGATTAAGTGTACTAATATTTTACTTCACAGTATTCTAGTGCTTCATCTTTCTTTCCTAGTGAATGTATAAAATTACCTGAATCAACATGTCACTGACAACATTCATTATTACAATATGTTTGCAGTTTATGATAATGTGTTTTAGAAGTCCATATCTGAACCCGTTGGTCCATATTTCAGGTCAAGTTTACAAAATTAAAGAGTTGCGTTTTTGAGACAGCAGTCCTACCTGTCCATAGCTCCAAATATTACAAAACATAGTTCTGCTTCAGTAAGAAGTCTAACAAAACTTTTCAAGAGCCAAGCAGAAAAAAGTTAATGGCAGTACCGGGATGTGAATCATTTCCCCAGCACAGTCACTCCCTAACCTGTTGTCTCTATTCACTACATTACAACTAACATATATCAGAAGAAATTAAATTCCTTCTTTCCACAAGAGTTTAACGGCCAATATTGTATTTGTTGACACCAAATGACAATAAATCGTTCTAAGAGTGAGGGAAAGTAATTTCATTGATTTCAGAGTAACAATTCTTTGCAATGGCAACAAGCGAAAAACAGCAAGGAAATCGTCAATTTTGAAACTCAAGATGGCGTCTCCGACTGACTCATCGCAAGGAAGACGGAAGTGTGACCATAGAGGCATCTGGCGGTAGTCGGCACTTCCACATGGTGTTGTCGCTAGACGCTTGTCATTTTTTAAACAATAATATTTTTTTTATTTCGTAATGAGAGTGTGAAAGCTTTTGTTTGATAATATGAATGTGAAATATTTGTATCAACAGATACAATTACGAAAATATTTGAAGAAGCTCATATAGCCGGCACTGTATTTTATCCAGAGGTTAAATAAAGGAAAGATTATGGTTCAAAGTCGGCAACGTGATCATTACAGGCGGAAGAGAGGACAGAAGTTGAAAGTTCTCATCTGATGCATCGGGAGTCGGTTCTCTGTTGTCTCTAGAGAGGTGGATTGCTATTATGCTCGCTCCAGATTATTTCAGTTATATCCGAGAAGTGGAGAGGGCTGTTCGAGAACCGACCTATAAAGAGTCGTGGTTGTATTTAGCCAATTATCAGACAAGCTGACAGTGGGGCAAAGGGGAATCCTAACTGGGAATAAGCGCGAGGGGCTTACCAGTTCCGGCATACGCCTTATAACCAAGGAAAACCTCCTGAAAACCTTGGTCGTAACCGAGGGATTGGGACCAATTTAATTTATTTCAGTGTCATTCGACTAAGGTTAATGTATGTATTCAATAATTTTACCTCGACAAACAATGTAACCCATTTCTCAAATACGAATTGGCAATAACTGCAAGATAGCCGAGCCAATGATATTCGTGAGGATTACAGCTGAATTTAGTGCATATATACTCCATGCATGCCTTTTTGGGGATGGACAACTGTCAACATAAAGTTCAGCTGATTTATTTATGATTGGTGTGGCCTACAGAAAGAATAATTTTGTAAGGTAATTGTGGAACTTGATTAAGAAGAAACTGAAAACGGAGGTACTATTACTTGTTGGCAGAATAATTAACAGGGATTTATTACACAGAAATTTGTAATCAACACATACCTAGTAATCAGTGGGTAGACGTTAAAAATGTATCTGCCAAAGGTCATTCAATACAGTTTCTTAAATGACTCAACGACAATTATTTTTCGGTCTTCTATAAAACGTTATTGCCTATTCGTCACTCCCTCGATCACGGAGCAAGAGCTTTATTAAATAACTAGCTAAAAACCCGGCGTTTCCAGGGTATTTATTCAAGCTTTGAGTTAGTACTTCTCATATCCCTTCTCTCTCTATCTCCTTTTTTTAATAGCATGTCCTATTTATGTCAGAGTATTCAAGAAATAAGGCCGTCTTGCATAATGTACAAAATAATAACTTTAGTAGGCCTATCCAAACAGAGAAATGTAGAATGAAACTTTAACTCTGCAGCGGAGTGTGCGCTGATACGAAATTTCCTGGTAGATCTAAATTTTGTACCGGACCTGAGACTCGAACCTGGGACCTTTGCCTTTCACGGGCAAGGGCTCTACCACTGCGCTATCCCGACACGACTCACGCACCGTCCTCACAACTTCAATTCTGTTAGTACCTCGCCTCCTATGTAGACATCAAGATGCAAACGATATGTAACCTTAATCCATTCATTTAATTCAAAACTTGATTATAAATAATATTTCTGGTCACTTTTCCAAAATTCATTATGAATAATTTCTTCAGGGACCCACCCCTCAGCAAGCGACATGTAATTGTCTATAGGTCAAAGAAGTCAAAACAACTATGCGATATTTAATAGGTTCCCTGTGATTTATTAATCGTAACAGAAAATGCAAGCCTCATAGGAAACTACAGTCTCAGTTAAGAGGTAGATCTGCCGGAAATAATGAGTATTCTTTGGATGTACACTGTTTCATTCTCTTCCTTTCCCTGTAGCTCTATAGAATTCTCCTGCTTTCGCCTACAGCCGAGTACGATTCACAGTTAATTCACAGTTGTCAACAGCACTGTCAGCTTTCAGGAATTTCTTAGTAGTAAATACGTAAATGTATTAAGACGCGGTACATGATGTGAAAGGTTTTTAACCATCGCAGTATATACGATCACATATTTATTAAATTATATGATGTAAAATTTTATAATTTTGTAGGTAGACCTATACATTCATGTGCTGCATTTCGGTAAAATCTCTTACGAATACAGTTAGTAGTAAAGAACTAATAGATTAAAACATGGTGCGTGATGGGGCGGTTTTCAATGAACGTTACTGTTTATGTCCTCATGAACTACGTGTCGTACTGTGATACAATTTTGAAGGCACATTCAGCTATATGTGTGTATACTATAGAAATTATAAATTGTAACGTCATATGGAATGCCGTAATTTAGTCCATGAACGGCGGAAAAGTAATAAGCGAGAAACGTTTTTCTTTTCATCTTTTTTCTGTGGTTGTCAGAGAGAAAAATTGTGATAAAGGTTTGAAAGTATGTTTAATGTGTGTTGCAAGTCGCTATGTGTATGTATAAAGTCTCATCACACGATTCGGCAGTTTCTTGTGATTCCTATTGTTTATAACATAATGCATCTTGAACCATGCATCGTATGTGGTTCTTACCCTTACAGCAACCGTTGCCTCACGGTAGGGAATATGTGCACCAAATTTGGTTGAAATCGCTGCAGTTGTTTAAGAAAACATGAGCAGCATTGTCGTTTAATACAGAAGTTTTTCGCGCATCTCATTGTTTATGACGTCATATCTCGTGAATATGAGTCCTACAAAAATATTATTTACCAGGTTCTCGAGTTTTAGCAAGACTAACGAACAGCAATTCATTTTTATCTTTGACAGTTCATACAGGGTTCAGATCGTGTAAAGCGAACTTCATTCTTACAAAATATTTCTGAACGCACTCAACACAACAACCAAGTCGTTATTTTACATGTTTTAAATCTAAATTTCCCTCGCAATTTTTCCATATTTCACCACCGTTTAAACTTTCCCTGAACTTTCACGAATGTGACAAGAACATTATCCTGGACATGTGTGCATGATTTACCCACTCCTTTCGCCCACTGTTGAGCCGCTAGTTA
Organism: Locusta migratoria; assembly: GCA_026315105.1. Taxonomy (NCBI): domain Eukaryota; kingdom Metazoa; phylum Arthropoda; class Insecta; order Orthoptera; family Acrididae; genus Locusta; species Locusta migratoria. Next base: position 939,504,021 of record CM048744.1, on the reverse strand, counting down.
GACTATCTGATGATGCCTTTATAAAGCTACTGGGTCTAAATACATATGATTTAATTAATATGGTTTATATTAAGAGATAAGTGATACAAAATTGACTGGGTCATCTAATCGATCCGGCAATGCTTCGCAATTGCTAATATGTATGTATTCTTGCTTCGAACATCAAATGTGTAAAATTTTATCGCAATCGTACGCTCTTTCAGTTTTCCACAAATTTTCTTATTTCCTGGCCAACTATTAGAAACTTTTACTTCACTCAAACCTTCCTCTCACTTTGAACATCGATATACAAATTTTTATCTCAATCAGATGAATGGTACTGATAATTCATAGAAAAATCTCTATTTTTTCTGTATTTTCCAATTTTCCGGGAAACTTTACCAAATTTTTATTTCTTGCTGTGAACGTAAAATATGCAAAATTTTATCGCAATCAGACGAATGATATTGATATCCCATTGAAAAAAGCTCTTTAAGTTTCGCGAGATTTTTCAGATTTTACGGGTAACTTTCCCAAACTTTTAGTTCATCAGAACGTTCATCTTTCGTTGAACGTCAAATGATCAAAATTTTATCGCAATCGCATGAACGGTACTGATAGCTCACTGGAAAAAGCTTCTCCAGTTTTTCCGATTTTCCTCTATTTTCGGTCAACTTTCCATATTTTATCACCGTTTAAACCTTCCCTGAACTTTCACGAATATTTCAAGACTAAAATCAGCCAAATCGGTTCAGCCGTTCTCGGGTTTTAACGAGACTAACGAACAGCAATTCATATATATATATATATATATATATATATATATATATATATATAGATTGACACACGACACTAATCAGTGTTCGTACGGAAAGCACTAGTATCAGCAAGTATGTCTATTACATTTTAAAGTCCATCATCACGTGATTTATTTGCAAGTAAAAGTTTTCCCTCCCGTCATTAAAGTGTAACGTTCAGCGTAATGAGTGGAGTGCATAGGAACTCTCAAAGCGAGGCTGTCGGCGTAATTGCGGCTATTGTTATCCCTGTACGTCATCCTCGCGAGTCACCAAACCGCAATTGTCAACAGCAGCTGTGTGTTTAACGCCACTGCTAAACGTGAACTATGAAAGCTATTACCGCCACGTCGATAAACAGCTACAAAAGGCACCTACCCACAGCACGGCGAGTATTTCGGCCAGCAAATACAATACATGTGCACGTGTCGACGCCGACTGACCTCGTACATGGTCTAAAATTGCTGAGTCTTATTCACATGTTATGAAATTATGTCTCTCCATAAGCAGCACACATAATAATGCCGTTTTAAATTTACTTGTGCTTTTTAATTGATGAAGAAACTAGCTGAAAATCCGGTGCCGCCCGCATACTAATTTATTCTAGTCTTACGTTAGTCCATCTTCACTTCCCTTTTCTCTCTTTGTTCATCTTCTCTTTCCTTCTATCTCTGTCCATCTCCTCCTCTCCTCTCTCTCTCTCTCTCTCTCTCTCTTTCGCTACTGATCTCCTCATCTCTCCTATCTCTATTCATCTCCCCCTACCTCCCTCTATGCCCATCTCCAATTTCCCCTTTCTCTCTCAATCACCTCTTTTTCTCTCTGTCGAACTTCTCCTCCACCTCCTCAGTCCATTTCTTCCTTCATCTGTGAAAGAGTATTTAACTCTGTATACGTTTATTGCAATGTACCCTCGAAGATCTTAGACAGACGGTGTGCTTCCTCTTGTTCTGAAGGTTAAGTGTGCAAAATTTCATGAAACTGGGAAGAGAACTTTAGACTTGTATGCAATACGTAATAATAATAATACTGAACTACATGACATTATCATAAATACACATAGTTTGGTTCGGCCTTTATACCTACAGTTACTGGAAATATGTTTGGAACGATTTTAAAACCAATATTTTCCCATTTTCTGTGGAAAAATAAAATAAAATAAAATAAAATAAATAGATATGAACCAAATTATGCACGCGTAGCATTTATTGTATTAGTGTGATGTCTGTTCTTTCGGATATCTGTGGCGGTGTGAATGAAGCTAACGCCGTCTTCGCGTGTAAATACTTATTATATCGGTGTGGTGTCTCTTCTGTCGGACATATTCGACACGTTCTACATTTCAGGGAAATCCGTAATAGTGAGTGTAACAGTCCATGACTGGTAGGAGCGCTAAACCCATAGCGTTCACTTTTGGAAGTTTGAGACTGACGGAAGGCCAGCACGGGTAGCCAGGTGGTTAAGGCGACCGCTGTCCCGAAGCGGGTGTCCCGAGTTCGATTCCCGGCCCGGGTCACATCTTCACTTGTCGCCAAAGTTTAAGTTCAATGCCCTAATTCAGCCACTGTCAATCCTTTCCTTCCTAATCGTTCCCCTCCTTTATCAATAATTTGCATACGCGTAGCACGCCAGAGAAGTACAACTGACACAAATTTTACAACTAAACTTGTTTGAATTCTTCAAATAAGACGGAAGTGTACAGTTTTGTAATTTATGTGGTTACCTGGTTGTCAGCATGAGTACATAACCTTATATCGTAAAGTGATGGCTGTTAAGCCAGTAACAAGAAACACGAATTATGCCATTTTACTATACTACGTCATTTAGAGCCGGTCTTAATCGTGCCTGGATAGAAGAGTCACCAACCGGACTGCCTGCGAAAGTAAGGGCCTCGTGATCGAATTTCAGTGCAGCATGGAGATTAAATGTGTCAATTAGTTTTCTAAATAAAGCTTAACAATAGTAGCGATCGGCTCATTTTTATTCTTACTCACAGAATTGCTCCAGATGCTCCATGAAATTTCTGTACGATAAAGTTAAATTTTAAAGTCGTATTCGTACACCTTCAGTGCCAAATAAAAGGGTTTTCTACAAATATATACAAAACGCGTGTTATTGTTTGTTGTTGTGGTCTTTAGTCCGCAGACTGGTTTGATGCAGCTCTCCGCGTTACCCTGTACTATGCGAGCCTCTTCATCTGAGAATAAGTTCGGCAACCTACATCCTTTTGAATCTGCTTACTGTATTCGTCCCTCGGTCTCCCTCTACCATTTCTACTCCAAACACTTCCTTCTAAAGCTAAGTTGTTGATTCCTTGATGTCTCAGAATGTGTCCCACAAACCTATCCCTTCTGTTAGTCAAGACCTGCCAGAAACTCCATTTCTCCTCAATCATGTTGAGACCTCCTCATTTTCTATAGCATCACATTTAAAAAGCTTCTATAATCTTTTACTCCGAACTCCTTATCGTCCCGTTTCACTCCCATACAATCCTACACTCTAGACACAGGCTTTCAGAAAGGCCTTCCTGACATTTAAACTAATTGTGAATATCAACAAGTTTCGCTTCCTTAGGAACGCTTTTCTTCCTATGGCCATTCTGTATTTTATACCTTCTTTACTTCGGCCATCTGCAGTTATCTTTTTACTCAAATAACAAAACTCGTCTACTACTTTTATCGTCTCATTACCAAATCTAATTCCTTTAGCATCTCACGATTTTCTGACAATCCATTCCATTATCCTCGTTTTACTTTTGTTCACGTTCATCTTATATCTTCCTTTCAAGACACTTTTCATTCCATTCAATTTCTCCTTCAGGTCCTTCGCTGTCTCTGACAGAATTACTTGTCATCAGCAATCCGCAAGATTTTTATTCCCTCTCCCTGTACTTTAATTCCCTCTCGAAATTTCTCCTTGCATTCCTTCACAGCTTGCTCAGTGTACAGATTAAACAACATTGGAGAAAAGGCTGGAGCCCTGTCTTACTCCCTTCCCAACAACTGCTACCCTTTCATGTCTTTTGACTGTAATGACTGCTGTCTGATTTTTGTACAAGTTTAATATAACTCTTCGCGCCATATGTTTTATCCGTGCTACCTTCAGAATTTGAAAAAGTGTATTCCAGTCAACATTGTCAAAAGCTGTCTCCATATCCACAAATGTTAAAAACGTAGGTTTGCCTTTCATTAATCTATCTTCAATGATAAGTCTTAAAGTGAGTATTGCCTCGCGTGTTCCTACATTTCTTCTAAATCAAAACTGATTTTCCCGAAGGTCGGATTCCACCGGATTTTCCATTAGTCTGTAAATACGTGTTTAAACTTGAATTTTATATAAATAATATTACTATATCATTATAATAAAACTTATTTATTTTTCGTATACTACAATTATTTCAAAATTTATTTTCCAGTTTTAGGTACAACTGAAGTAACTAATATTATAATTGTGTCATATAAACTCTTCAACTTACTTCAGAAAATATTATCGATACATACTCACTTGTTGCATATAATATTTTCATTGTTATATAGTATGCTTTATCGTTATTGTTCTTGATATTCGGATTTGGTGGAAAGTTGCTGTAATGGTGTTTATTTTACATTTTGAGATTCAGCCATGTCTGAATATCGAAAGTGTGCTGTGTCAAAATCGATAGAATATAACGATAACATTATGTAATCACTACGAAATTGAATGCAACAAGAATTTCCACGTATAGTTTTGAACTAAAACTGACTGTCCTCTTGCAAGGACAAATACATATCTATGTTCAGATTCAAGAAAGATAACAAAACACGTGGAATAAAGATGAAAGTGAGACTGAGCAGGTACTAGATGAATTTATAAACACACTCTAACTGATGTACAATTCAAAATGTGTACGTATTTGCTGAAACTAATTCAAAGATGTACTTTTTTTAACAGGTTTGTTCGAAATCTTCAAAAGAAAACAAAGTCCCGCCGAATACTATCTGGCAGCATATACCTCACCACATATATAAGTCTATTTAAACACAAACAGTCGTAAATTATTTCTTACGAAAATATTATTGAATTGGTGAAATATAAAATGACGTGGTTGTACCTTTCACCAACTCTTGTTGTACTTGTGACCATGTTAAAAAAACATGGCATTGGTGTAAGACGGACTTTTATAAGTTGAAACGAGAGAGAAATTGCGAAACTGTAATTGTTTTGGTGGTATTGGACTAAAAAATTACCAGTATTTTATTATTTATGTTCATCGTTGTGGTTGCTCTCATCATGTATCCACATTTTGTACACTATCTCATAGTTTTAACCTCAAATCGCACAGTCCGACTTACAAGTCTTCACGCCGTAGAGCGAATACTGCTCACTATGGCAGGCCAGCACTATTCCTGTACAATTCTAGAACATAGTCTCCTTTCAAATGTAGTATATTTCTTTGAGACAGAAACTCTGCTCACGTATGGCTTTACGAAGCGTTACTCGTGTGAAACTCAGAATGCCCCTTTTTCACGTGAGATCTCGCGAGCCATGAATGAAGCAGAAAAGGCAGTTTGCATATTTCTCGATTTCCGAAAGGCGTTTGACTTGGTACCTCACTACAGGCTACTAATGAAAATGCTAGCATGAGCAATAGATTCAGTGGTTGAAATCCTTCTTCAGTGTCAGATCTCAGTACGTTGTACTCGACGGCGAGTGTTCATTACAGACAAGGCCGCAAATATTGTAGTTAAATCATCGTTGATACGGAAATGCTTTGCAGTAACACGATTTTAATTTTTTTAAATTAATTAGAGGTAAGGACTTAGAAGTTAATGCAGTGCAGTCCAAAAATGTTCAAATGTTTGTAGAGCTTATGGGACTGAACTACGGGGTCATTAGTCCCTAAACTTACGAACTACTTTTGAACTAGCTAATACTAAGGACGGCACAAATATCCATGCCCGAGAAGGGATTCGATCCCCCGACCGTAGTGGCCGTGCACCGCAGAACGCTCGGCCACCGCGGCTGGCCAGTGCAGTCCCTTTATCTTACACAAGTGTATTTGGTTCAAGCTTGCACTTGAAATTATAGCTTCAGTTAGAGAGAAAATGCATGGAACTTTGCTCGTGTTTCTTATTAATGAACATTTGTGAATACTTTAGTGACTGCCTGTGAGTTACAGCTTAGTGTAACGGTCGGCGCCACGTGGTCGTCAAATAAGTGGGAGCTGATATCTGTGAACAAAATAGTTTTAGAAAAGGTTTGTTCTTGCTTTTCGAAGGGTTCAAAGCAATGTGACGAAGGTCGGAAGGAATTTTATTGTAATTTCATTGTCGTCTTATTGTCTGTTAGGGACTTGTAGATTTCCTGTCAAAGTAAACCAGCACGTTAGTGTGCAGTGATAAAGATTCAGTGTATGCTTATCAGGTATTTTGTAGCAAATATAACTAAGTGAAACAGTCGGCAAATTAAAATGTTGGAGTTTGTAACGTATTTTGTACTTAGATAAGACGTGCTTGGCAACATACACGATTAAACAGATAGAGTAGTAGATTCCGCGTTATTATCGTTATGACAACCAGGCAGCATTGCAGGTCGTGGAGCGCAGTGGCAAATTATGTTATTAACTGGTTTTATTTTAATTTTGTGTGTGTTTGTTCCTTTTGGAGATTGTATTATTTTGGGCATTGTGGCAGGGTATGTGCACCCCACGCGTGAATTTATACTGTTAGTTTTGGAGAATGATTTTTAATCTTTCACCCAATAATCACGTGTGTACATGTGCAACTATGAGGAACACGTTTGTGAATAGGCACAATGTTAGCAGTTTGCTTAGCCTCATGGATAGAAGATATCTATAGACAACAGAAGTATTACTGCATGTCGTGTGGGATCAATGAGAATTAAATTGGAATTAACAGCCATTCCCGTTATTCACGGCCCTACAGTGTAGCACCCCCAACAGAGTATTAAAATGAGTAATTAAGAGGCCACTAAATTTTGTTAGTCGAATAGAAAGTCAAATAATTAACTTAGTTGTGTGTAATGAGTTATGTCGTTAATCAGTAAACATGATTTTGATGAAATTTGTGTTAATTCAGAGAAAACCACTTCACATTTTGATAGTAAATAAATAATGCGTTACCGAAAAAGCAAGGTTTTCCGTTGCGCACAGTTTAACAATATTTGAAGAGATTTCTCACTCAAGTTTTCGCAATGAAAAAAAAATTGAATTCCAATTGCGGTGCTGCTTATAGCAGAACCGAGGTAACAGTTTAAAAATATCAGTAAAAGGATTTTCCCATGTTGAACAGAACTAAAATTATGACATCAAAAAATAAATAAATAATGGGGCGGAAGCTTGCAACGTGAACATTCCCATATCCTTAGACGAGGTTTCGGACGACCACCCAGCACGAAAGACCACCAAGACCGTCGTATTGGAAGTGCAGCTGCGATGGGTAGTATAGGCAACACATTACAGAGAAGAGGTTTAGTGAGTCCACAAATGTCAGGACTAACTGTTGCCAATTGGTTGCTAGCAGTGACAGTATGGGCAGTCCACACCTACAGCCCGTTTTCGCCTGACACCACTGCATCGACGTCTACGGTTCAACTGGTGTCTTCAAGAAGATCACTTGCAAGATGGAATGGCGGCGTAGAAAGCAGATTCTGCTTCACGCAAGTGATGGCCGTCTGCGAGTACGACGTAGACCTAGTGAGTGCGTCTCGTACTGTGCATTTGTCCTGGACACAAATGGCAGCACCCCCATGTCTTATATCCCAGGGTGCGTTAAGCTGCAACTCTAATTCAAGTTTAGTGTTAGTGAAGGGAACACTGACGAGCGCTTGCTACCAGTAGAATGTTTTAGAGCGTTTCTTTCGCCGCTCTTGCAACACTAAGACGATTTTTCACAAATGTTCAAATATTTGTAAAGTTATGGAACCTACCATCAGCCTTAGTGAGCACGGCTATTCCGCCACGGCATCATGTATGTACAGGATATTCCGCCCATACAGTGAGCTCTGCAAGATGTGCAGCAGCTTCACGCTGGCCAGCACATTCTCAGGGCTTGTGTCCAAATGAGCACGTGCGGATATGATAGGAGGACAGATGAGACATGGAACTCATCAACTCACAAGTCTTCCAGAAGTATGTGAACAGCTCATCTAGGCTTGGAATAATGTAGCCCAAGACAGTGTTCGCCATCTGTGGGATCGAACGGATGCCAGAATCATCGCCTGCACTGCCTGCCTCGAAGGCTAGTCTACGTACTGATATGAGTGTTCCATCATGGATCGAGGACTTATGGCCGCCCATGAGCAGCCGAGCGGTCTGGAGTGCCACGTTGCCGACCACGCGGCCTCCCGCGTCGGAGGTTCGAATCCTCCCTCGGGCATGGAGGTATGTGTTGTCCTTAGTGTAAGTTAGTTCATAAGTAGTTTGTAAGTTTAGGGTCTGATTACCCCACAGTTCAGTCCCATAAGCTTTACAAACGTATGAACATACATATGACAACTTATCTACATCTACATAGATACCCTGCAAATCACATTTAAGTGCCTGGCAGAGGGTTCATTAACCACTTTCATAACTTTTCTCTGCCGTTCCATTCTCTAATAGCGCGCGGGAAGAAAGAACACCTAAATCGTTCCGTTTTCGATCTGATTTCTCTTATTTTATTGGGATGGTCATGTCTCCCTAAGTAGGTGGGTGCTAGCAAAATATTTTCACATTCAAAACTAAAAGTCGGTGATTGAAACTTCGCAAACAGATCACGCCGCAATGAATAACGTCTTTCTTTTAATGATTTCCACCCCAATTCGTGCAACATTTCCGTGACGCTTTCCCCCCGTGACGTGATAAAACAAAACCAGCTGCCCTTCTCTGAACCTTCTCAATATCCTCCGTCAGTCCCACCTGGTGAGGGTCCCACAAGGGGCAACAGTACTCCAGGAGAGGACGCACAAGTGTGATGTAGGCAGTCTCTTTGGTGGAGCTGGTGCATCTTCTAAACGTTCTGCTAATGAAACGTAACCTTTGGTTAGCCTTCCCCACAATATTTTCTATGTGTTATCTCCAGTCAAAGTTGTTCGTAATTGTAACTCCTAGGTATTTGGTAGAATTTACGACCTTAAGGTTTGACTGATTTATCGCGTAATTGAAGTTCAGCGGATTTCTTTTAGTGGTCATGTGTATTACTTCACACTTTTCTTTATTTAGTGTCAATTGCCAATTTTCGCACCAAGTATAAATTTTGTCTAAATCGCTTTGCAGTTGCTTTTGATCCTCTGTTGACTTCACTAACCGATAAACGACAGCATCATCCGCGAACAGTCTAAGGGAGCTATTCAGATTATCTCCTAAATCGTTTATAAACACAAGGAAGAGTAGGGGACCTATAACGCTTCCCTGTGGAACGCCACACTTATACTTTCGTCCCGCTTGAGCTACAGATATTTTTATCGATTTTACTGAGGTCATAAGTGCCCAAGTCGGAACGTAATTAAACGCATGGCGATGCAGAGCCAAAGGGAAATAAAATGAGAACGATCTTGCAGTTAGTCAACTTTGTAATAGGAATAGGTTATAAAAGGCAATCCCTATATAGATTTCTATTGCCGCGAGACACCACGTAAACCGACTACCGGTGTGGCGCAGGGGATAGCGTCATCGACTGCGGTGCTAAAGGTCGCCGGTTCAATCCCGCCCACCGGCAGTCTGCTTTAGGCAGCGGTTCGGTGAGGTGGACGTGTTTACGTCCCGCCGCGGAGTCTCGGGCGCGCGCGCGGCCGTCTACCGTTTGTGTTTCTCGCGAGTGACTACTTATTGACACGCAATGGAACACTCATACAGGAAGGCAACTATCAAGATCACTTTCACGCCTGGATACGCACGACCCAAAGCATTTGAAATCGAACGTTTCATAGAAGAAGAGCTAAAAATCGATCCTGAGTACGTGATTGGCATTCATTTCTCTATCACGAGCGGTGTGGTATATCTGAAATTGAGCAACGACACAGTATGTGACAAACTTGTACGTGACCATGCAGATGGACTAAAATTTAAACATGCCGATGGCAATGTTGAAGCAGTTTCGATCGACCACGCAGAAATCCGCACTATAAGTCTTTGAACTGCCCTTCGAGATTCCGGAACATGTAGTGGTCAATGCTTTACAACCGTATGGACGTGTTCTCAGTCATGTTCCCGAAAAATGGACCACATTTACGAAATACCCCGTTCTGAATGGGGTGATGCAAGTACGGATTGACCTTACAAAGCACGTTCCGTCTTCCCTCACTATCGAAGGTTGCAGAGCCATAATTATATACGACGGTCAGCCGAAGACCTGTTCTGGCTGCGGCAAGGAGGGCCATCTACGTTTTCTATACCTCTTACTTACTCTGCCGCTACTCGACGAGATCTTCCGTTGCACGATACTGAGTATCAAGTTGTGGATGATTCCACAGTAGAGGTGACACAAGTTGATGACAACGCTACCAAGATGACAGTCGAGGAAACCGCTACGGACCAACCACAACAGACTAAAGTGGCTACAACGGAGATGTCTATCGACGTCAATCGGCTGGTGCCACCCACGGCCGCTTTTGTGCCCGACGCGCCAAGTCTCCACACAGGATGCGGACACGGATGTACGACAACGCAAGCAGAGATCCCCAAAACGACGGAGGAAACGACGTCGCACACCTTCGGATGATGGAGAGTACTGGGGCCTCTGACGACGAACAACATCACAACAGTGAACGTGAGGATCCAGGACACAACAGCGAGATCATTTCTGACCTCCCGCAGGAAGTCCCACAACTTCGCACGATAAAAGAAAATACGGTGCCAGCGGCTGTGGCTGCAAAGTTCCGGACACAGGGCCCCTCTTGGACAAGTAAACCCGACGACGTCGATGAAATCCAGTCTCCGCTAACCGCGAGCACCGCGGTTGCTATGACACCGCTCACGGAGTCATAGATATCGCTCTATTACAAGAAGTATACATCGACGACTTCCGGTCTTTCTATGTCTACAATATCTTCATGTCACCAGCTTCAGACACTGGTAGCGGCGTAGCGATGCTCCTAAAGGAAGGTCTTGTAGCGAAGGATGTCACATACTTACCATCGGCACTGGGAATGGCTATAACAGTACTTGGTGTGCGCTTTATCAACATCTACGCACCGTCCGGCACGGACAAACGAAGAGAACTATCCCACTTTTTTGCCGAAGAAATAGCTCCGCTCTTTCTAGTGCGACACGCTGAATGCATCCTTGACGGCGATGTCAACTGCTTGCTGTCGCCGAAGGATCAGTTCCCGCACTATAATCCATGTCCAGAATTAAGAACTTTGACACAGGAACTTCGGATGGTAGATACATGGGAATATGTACATGGAGATCGAACCGGGTACACTTACGTAACCATCCATTCCGGCAGCCGCTTAGATCGCATCTACGTTACGCGCTGCCTCCAACGTGACATTCATGACGCACAACTATGGCCAGCGGCCTTCACTGACCACTCGGTTTATATCTGCACGATCGGCCTCCAAAGGCAACAAGTGTGGCGAGGCCATGGCATATGGAAGATGAACGTGGCCCATCTTCAAGCTCCGGAGTGTCATCAAGTTATTGAAGAAGTTTGGAATATTTGCATAAGGCGACGACGGACTTGCCCTACGACATTAAGATGGTGGTTAGAATGCACAAAACCGGCGATACGTCGTGCATTCATGGCGTTGGGGCGCGAACAACCACAGTGTAAATGGCAAACTTTAAACTTTTATTTCACGGTACTAAGAGAATGCACATATCAGGCCCCTTCACCGGAACGACAAATGATGGTTCAACGAGCTAAGGCTAAAATCGTCACTCTTATGCGCTCTCATCTGGAAGGTGCAGCGGTCAGTGCGAGGACAATGGACCGTGTTGCGGGTGAACTTCCATCGATGCACCATGTTATTCAGGAACATAAGCGATGTCGCAGGGGCCCTAATACATACCGTTGACACTGATGATGGCTTCCATCTCATGTCACAAAATGACATAGCACGTGCTTTCGCTGATTATTATACTCGATTATTCACCGCAGAAGACCTAGAGCGGGAGGCCCTCCATGAAGTCACTAACACGCTATTCGGGACTCTAGATCAAGAGGCGGAGGACATTACTGAGAACGAAGTGGTCGATGCCATAGATAAGGGCGCACTCAATAACTTGCCAGAGCCTGACGGAATACCTTTGGAATTTTATCGAGCTTTCCAACACTTGATTGCTCCCTATTGGACGGAAATTTGACGCGAACTCATGTCTCCTGAAGAGCCACTTCCGCCAGCATTTGTAGAGGGCATCATCATCCCAATACCTAAAACATCACGCAGCACAAGAATCAGAGAATATCGCCCCCTAACACTACTTAACTGTGATTTTAAGATTTTCACTCTACTGATGGCGACACGAATTAATAAAGTTCTGCATCGCCTGATGTCATCAGACCAGACATCCCTCGACAGTGACAACAACATCCAGACGGCGCTCAGTGAATACCGCGATTCGATCGCGAAAGCATGTCGTCTAAGTGCAGCTCTGAATTCTATAGACTTCGATCGTGCATTCGACAGAGTCAGCCACACCTACATTAGGGAACTGATGACGCAAATGAATTTCCCGCCGCCCTTCATAACAATAGTGATGCGATTACTACATGGGGCCACTTCTTAAGTGCTCGTCAACGGTCGATTGGTTGGGCCCCTAACTATCCAGAGATCGATTCGACAAGGACGTCCTTTGTCCACGATCATATATGCCATGGCTCTTGAACCACTTCTCAGCGGCCTCCGCCAACGCCTGACAGGAATTACGATGCGTGGTTACACATTTAGTTGCAAAGCATATGCCGACGACCTTATATTGGTGGTGAGAAACGGCAACGACGTAAATGCGGCTTTGGACTGGATCAATCGATACGGTGCCGCTACGGGTAGCCGTATGAATGTGGCCAAATCCGTCGCCTTGAATATAGGTACAGGAATTCCTGCCGACTGCGTTGCCCCATTTCCGTTACGGGACAGGATCAAGTATCTGGGAATCGTCTTCACGAATGATGTGCGACGCTCGGCAGCGCGCAACTTCAACAAGTTGCTCAAAGCCATATGAAATGGTGTCAAAGCGAACACACTGCGGACGTTAAATATGATTAAACGTGTCACTTATACAAGGTGTTTCACCAAGTGTGTTTGCCTCTGTAACTTACAAAATAATAGGTGACGGGAAATTTTAATGCGGTAGGTCAACACAAGAAATGTTATACTTTCTGCGGAGCTATGAACATAGTTTATTGTATCATTTTCAAAAGAGTTACAGCACAAAGATATAATTTTTTAAATGGAACAATAGTTTTTTCTATCGTGCATTGGATTCGTTGAAACCAGCTGCGTCCAAATCAATTTAAACTACATTCCTGTCACTGTTAGTTTGGGAGCTACAACCCTTCAAAGTTTAGAGGGCGGAGGCTACGACAGAGTAGCTGACTAGCTGATGGTCATGAGACAGTGGGCCGTGCCCCAGGGGATAGCCACTCGGCCAGTCAGCTACGCTATCGCAGCCTCCGCCCCCCGGAACTTTGAAGGGTTGTAGCTCCCAAACTAACAGTGATAGGAATGTAGTTTAAATTGATTTTTACGCAGTGGGTTTAAACGAATCCAATACACGATGGAAAAAAATATTGTTCCATTTAAAAAATTATATCTTTGTGGTGTAACTGTTTGGAAAATGATACAATAAACTAAGTTCATAGCTCCGCAGAAAATGTAACATTTCTTGTGTTGACCTACCGCATTAAAATTTTCCGTCACCTATTATTTTATAAGTTACAGAGGCAAAACCACTTAGTGAAACACCCTGTATAAATACATACTTGGCGTCGCGCATTCCACATTATGCACAAATTCTACCGATGCCAAAGATGATCGCCCGAAGAATACTGGCAGCATTTGGATACTTTGTCAGCACGGGAGCCCTATTCAAGATCCGGTATGAGGCTCTGACACGACAAACTCGTAGAGGTGGCCTCGGGCTTGTTCACGTTTACGATCGATCAGTGGCGCTATATATTAGCGCGACGTTGAAAACATGGAGAAGATAGCACAAGAGTCTGTCAGGAATCTTGATAGACGAACTGGCGCCAGCTTCTCGGCAAGCGCCGGTGATGGTGCAGAAAAAATCAAATGTTTGTATAGCTTATGGGACTTATCAGTCCCTAAACTTACAAACTACTTATGAACTAGCTAACACTAAGGACGGCACAAATATCCATGCCCGAGGGGGGATTCGAACCCCCGATCGTAGTGGCCGTGCAGACCGTGACTGGAGCGCCTCAGTCCCCTCGGCCGGCGATGGTGCAGAACTTTTCTTCACCGTTTCAACATATCAGAGAGTTTTTCCTTGAATATAGCTATATTATGACAGAACTCCCAATAAATAGATCTCCGACAGCGCGACATTGCCGGATACTTACGACCAGGGGCCCCGCCAACTCCGTGGAAGCACGGAACCCCACGATCCACTGGTCGGTGGTATGGCGGACAGTTCATCATGCCACACTTGACACGGAAACAAGAACAACATGGTACATGTTGGTTAACGGTAAACAAGTTACTGAATCCCGCCTGCACGCCATCAATATGGTGAACACTCCGTTGTGCCAAGTATGCCAGGTTCTACACGACGATGCTCAACGTCTCATGTGCAGGCCCTCTGCGGAAGTATGGCGGCTGGTGACGCAGATGATTGGCTATCTACTGCGCGTCGGACAGCAAAATATCGACCCCAATATTGTCCTTTTCCAAACAGGACGTATTACCCACGAGCCAAAACGAACGCGGTGACATGGATTCCAGCCCAGGCTGTGTATTATTTGCATCGCGACGGCGCGAAGCATGTGCCGGACTTCTGGAACCATTTACAAGAACAACATATGGACCCGATACGGAACCAGAAGTATCAACAATATTTTTCTAATTTTCTGTGGAGTGCCTTACAAGATCCTCCACGGAGCTGGAATGTCCCGGCTATAAGAAGCTGATTTGATAACGATGAAGAGACATAAGATGAACATGATGAAACGGTTACCTCTTACAATACAACGAGAAGACGTGCCTGGCGACAGAAGCACTGGAGTCGACCGCCCGGAAACTCACTCCCCATAGAGATATTTCTTTACTTTAATGTTTTTAGTTTTTCGTTTTGCATGGACACGCTACATCCGTTAGTATAGAGCGCATGGAAGTTACTTACGTGAGTAAAAGTGAAACACAATCATTATCATTTCAATAAAAAAAATATAAAAAAAACAAGAGAGAGAATACGCTAAATGGGGCGACAGGCGAGTGGAAAATAATACAGAAGCTTGAGAGGAATCCAGCGGCGTACTTTTATTTTCTTTTTCAATATTTTCCATGTCTGCCAGGAAAAGGCTGTTTTATTTTGATGAAGTTGAAATAGTCTTGCTGCGGAGCGCTCGGTTGCTCGCCGTGGATGTTCGAGTCCTCCCTGGGGCATGGGCGTGTGTGTTGTCCTTCGGTTAGTTTACCTTAGTTTAAGTAGTTTGTAAGCTACGGACTGATGACCATGCAGTTTGGTCCGATATAATTACAAACATTTGAAGTTGAAATAATAAAATAAAATAACGAATGCACATATCCAAAAAACCACTCCCCACTCCCTCCTCAAAAAAAAAAAAACCATAAATAAATAAATAAATAAATAAATAAATAAAAGAGTTTAGTGGTTCGGAACCCGCCAGTACCTAATTTTTTTTCCTACGTGGGTTTCAGACACTGTTATTAATTAATTTTTTATTATTTAGATTAGGTTATTTACAACTTGTACAAAAACCAGACAGCAGTTGTCAGAGTTGATGGGCATGAAAGGGATGCAGTGGTTGGAAAGGGAGTAAGACAGGGTTGTAGTCTCTCTCCATTGTTATTCAATTTGTACATTGAGCAAGCTATAAAGGAAAGCAAGGAGAAATTTGGGGAAGGAATTAAAGTTCAGGGTGAAGAATTAAAAACATTGCGTTTTGCCGACGACATAGTAATTCTGTCAGATACAGCAAAGGACCTGGAAGAGCAATTGAACGGAATGGACAGTGTGCTGAAAGGTGCATATAAGATGAACATTAACAAGAGCAAAACTAGGGTAATGGAGTGCAGTATAAGAAAATCAGGTAATGCTGAGGGAATTAGATTGGGAAACGAAGCAATAAAGGAGGTAGATGAGTTTAGTTACTTGGGCAGTAAAATAACAAATGATGGTCGCAGTACGGAGGATAGAAAATGCAGAATGGCAATGGGTAGGAAAGCGTTCTTGAAAAAGAGAAATTTGTTAACATCGAATATTGATTTAAGCCTAAGGAAGTCCTTTCTGAAGGCATTTGTGTGGAGTGTTGCCTTGTATGGGAGTGAGACATGGCGGACAGGAAGAGGATTGAGGCTTTTGAAATATGGTGCAACAGAAGAATGCTGAAGATTAGGTGGCCGGATCGTGTAACTAATGAGGAGGTACTGAACAGAATTGGGAAGAAAAGAAATTTCTCGCATACCTTGACTAAAAGAAGGGATAGATTGGTAGGACACATTCTTAGACATCAAGGAATTGTGAATTTAGCTTTGGAGGGAAGTGTGTGGGGAAAAAATCGCAGAGGAAGACCAAGAGATGGATACAGTAAGCAGATTGAGATAGATGTAGGTTGGCGTTCTTATATGGAGATGAAGAGGCTTGCTCAGGATAGGGTATTGTGGAGAGCTGCATCAAACCAGTCTCCGGACTGAAGACCACAACAACAGATTATTATTTTGGTCCAAAATATTTGCAAGAACTTATAAAACTACAAATCTTAAGTGGGCCCTAATACACGTCAGTGCGATTTTTTAACTTTATTACTAGCTCTAATATTTTGTTCTAGTAAAGGGTTATGTTCTTCAGAACTATGTTGAAGTCATTAATTTTGTCGTTAACTTTTGTTTATTATACCAAGTACCTCGCTTCAGAACCATTAGAAGATGGATGTATATATTTTAATTGTGACTAGAAATTTTATCTTTGGTGACGCCTCAACCTGGATGTCCTCTTTAAACAAAAAATAAATAAATAAATAAAACCGGCAAACATTTATTTTTTGTAATTAACAATTCCAGAATGTTCTACATCTTTCTTATGTTCACTTGTAAATTCTACTTGTTTCTTATGTTAAATGTTCTTCTAATTTCTGGTACATTCTGTCTGTACGTAAATAGTAGAGCACTCTGCCCGAGAGACAGTAGTGCTGCGTGTATGTTGAGTTCGCAATAAACCTTCTGTCAGTATAAGTGCCACGGTGGAGTAGCCGAGCGGTCTAAAGCATCTCGCTGCGGAGCGCGCGGTTGCTCGCCGTGGAGGTTCGAGTCCTCCCTGGGGCATGGGTGTGTGTGTTTGTCCGTGTAGGTTAGTTTACCTAGGTTTAAGTAGTTTGTAAGCTACGGGCTGATGATAACGCAGTTTGGTCCGATAGATTTACAGACATTTGAACATTTTCAGTATAAGTGCTGTGTTCGCCGGCCGCGGTGGCCGAGCGCTCTGCGGCGCGCCAGTCACAGTCTGCACGGCCACTACGGTCGGGGGTTCTAATTCCCCCTCGGGCATGGATATTTGTGCCGTCCTTAGTATTAGCTAGTTCATAAGTAGTTTGAAAGTTTAGGGACTGATAACCCCGTAGTGAAGTCCCATAAGCTCTACAAACAATTGAACATTTCAAGTGCTGTGTTCAGTTGACAACCCTGCCCTCGAAGTCAAACCTGCTTCCATTTCAACGCGACACTATTTACTGTAGGAACATGGCTGGATTCCCAGGCTGGTGAAATGTTCAAATGTTTCTATAGCTTCTGGGACTTAACTACGGGGTCGTCAGTCCCTAAACTTACAAACTAGCTAATACTAAAGACGGCACAAATATCCATGCCCGAGGGGGGATTCGAACCCCCGACCGTAGTGGCCGTGCAGACCGTGACTGGAGCGCCTCAGTCTTCTCGGCCACCGCGGCCGGCCAGGCTGGTGAATGTTAAATTTCCTTCACCATATTGATAAGGCAGATCTAAAACAGACTGTGGCGTAGACAAAAAAGAAAAAAAAAGTGAATTCAATCAGTAGGTGGTGTACAGTCAATTGTAGAGAACAGTGGCCACAAACGCCGGCCGCGGTGGCCGAGGTGACTGAGGCGCTCCAGTCACGGTCAGCACGGCTACTTCGGTCGGGGGTTCGAATCCCCCCCTCGGGCATGGATATTTGTGCCGTCTTTAGTCTTAGCTAGTTCATAAGTAGTTTGTAAGCTTAGGGACTGATGACCCCGTAGTTAAGTCCCATAAGTTGTCAAACATTTGATCATTTTGTGGCCACAAACAGGACTAGGGTAAGCTACTGATCTGTAAAGGTAATCATTTGTTGTATACCATACAGTGGCGGTCTAATGGGGTGGGGGGCGGACCGCCCTAGGCCTCTCGTCTTGGGGGATCTCAAAAGTTACTTTTTTATAGTAATAGTGCGCCTCGGTTGCACAGTGGTACAGTGACAGACTAGAAATCCAAAGGTCGCGGGTTCGATCCCCGCCAGGTCCTAGGATTTTTATCTGTCACTTTCCACTTCTTTCACCTCTGGCAGTATTGCTCATGTGAAAAATACCGAGTAGCACCGTGGTTCGGAACCCACGTTAAACTGTATGTCCCCCTATAACTGGCTGGGCAAGTCAGTTAGAAGGTCGGAGGAAGGCAACGGCATACCACCTCCAAACAGGACCATGCCTAGTAAAGCACTGTGGTGTTCCAACCAATCTTCGGATTGTGGACTGCTTTACCTTTTATATATGAAGAGTACTTACCAGGCGAAGGAGCACAGGAAGTGTTAGTAGCACAAATAAATTAATAAATTCACACACACACACACAAACGCTACCTTTCGCAGCCTAGCTGCTTCTTCAAACAGAAGGGAAAGAGAGGGAAAAGGAAATGATGAGGGTTTTAAGGGTAAGGAGTCATTCCTATCCCGGGACAGGAAAGACTTACCTTGGGGAGAAAAAGAAGGGTAAACAAATACACGCACACCCACACCCACACATATACACGAACACAAGCACACCTAGGCAGTATACAGGTTGTTTCACTAAGTGTATTTGCCTCTGTAACTTATAAAATAATATGTGACGGGAAATTTTAATGCGGTAGGTCAACACAAGAAATGTTACACTTTCTGCGGAGCTATGAACATAGTTTATTGTATCATTTTTAAAAGAGTTACACCACAAAGATATATTTTTTTTAAATGGAACAATAGTTTTTTCTTTAGTGTATTGGATTCGTTTAAACCAGCTGCGTCCAAATCAATTTAAACTACATTCCTATAACTGTTAGTTTGCGAGCTCCACCCTTCAAGTTCCGGGGGCGGAGGCTGCGATATCGTAGCTGACTAGCCGAGTGGCTATCCCCTGGGGCACGGCCCACTGTCTCATGACCACCAGCCAGTCAGCTACGCTGTCATAGCCACCGCCTCCTAAACTTCTAAGGGTTGTAGCTCCCAAACTAACAGTGATAGAAATGTAGTTTAAATTGATTTGGACGCAGCTGGTTTCAACGAATCCAATGCACGATAGAAAAAACTATTGTTCCATTTAAAAAATTATATCTTTGTGGTGTAACTCTTTGGAAAATGATACAATAAACTATGTTCATAGCTCCGCAGAAAGTGTAACATTTCTTGTGTTGACCTACCGCATTAAAATTTCCCGTCACCTATTATTTTATAAATTACAGAGGCAAACACACTTAGTGAAACACCCTCTATATATATAAAGAACAGTGGTCACAAATAGCACCAGGGTAAGCTACTGATCTGTAAAGGTAATCATTTGTTGTGTATCATACAGTGGCGGACTAAGAGGGTGGGGGGCGGACCGCCCTGGGTTTCTCGTCTTGGGGAGGCCTCCAAATCTCAAAAGTTACTTTTTGATAGCAATACATGTATTTAAAGGTGGACAGTGGGCCTCATTTTGTTCAGCCTTAGTCTGCCACTGATACCGTATGCACTGTTACAACAAAGAATACTGAGTGAACTGTAAAATTGTATTGATCACTAGGTTAAACCCCTCGGCTCCGCTAGCGTGTTCATTGATTATGATAGATAAGCTATCTTTCAATAGTGTTCTATTACACTGGTTATTAAGGATGAAATCAAATACAATACCTTCTTTAGGAAAAAAACAAAAAAAAAAAACAAAAAAAAAAACAAAAAACAAAAAAAACATTTTAAATCAACATTCAAATAAAAAAATAAAATGATGTGAAGTGCTTAATGATCTATATCTATAAATGTGAATGGCTGTTCGGCGTACGTTTATCCGAGGCATGTTGTCTGAATGTTCAAATGTTTGTACAACTTATGGGACTTAAATACGGGGTCATCAGTCCGTAAGCTTACAAACTACTTCTGAACTAGCTAAGACTAAAGACGGCACAAATATCCATGCCCGAGGGGGGATTCGAACCCCCGACCGTAGTGGCCGTGCTGACCGTGACTGGAGCGCCTCAGTCACCTTTTTTTTTTTTTTTTTTTTTTTTTTTTCCTCTCTCTCTCTATCGGTAGTTCTGTTCATTGCGTACGCTGTTCGTATTTGTTCGTTGATGTTCGAAGTGTTCCTGGCTCAGCTTTTTTATTACAGAGGGCGTTGAGCCCCCTGACCGGGCGCGCTGAACCACGGCGCCCGGCAGTCATCTCGGTCACCGCGGCCGGCTGTCTGAATGTGATCTATTAAAAGTAGATGAACTGTTGTAATTTGTGTAAAGTAACGCAATGCACATTTATCTACGAAGTTTAAATAAAAATTAAATTAATGTAATTAATTTAATTCATTTTGAGGGTATGTACCTGATAAAGCGGAACTGAAAAATATTCCTATCAGATTGCAGAAGTCATGCACTTACCATTTATGAGGAAAGTAAGTAGTGAAGATCAAATCACACTTAAAAAGGCACTCGTTTCGAAGAATCCAATCACGAAATTCAACAACAATGATTGTAATTGTATCACAGATCGATCACTTGATGTCATGCGTGAAACGTCAAATCGATACTTTTTAAAGAGATGTATTAAAAGAAATTTCTTTTTTACTGCTTTATTTATTTATTCCTATATTTCCTTATTAGTTGCTTATCCTTACAGAGAAAGAGCTGAAGACATTGTAGCACGCATATACCAAATATATTGTCTGTGGCATCACGTTTCACTGTATGTAACCTCATTGCTATAGAGTCGCAAACGTCATCGTTGGCCTTCAGTTCGGTTTTTTTATATATAATTTGACGACTTTAAACCACCATATCTTCCACCCCCTTATAGATATCGGCATGGAAGAGCTATGGTGTACAACGGGAGACTTCGGACAACAATTACACACAGACGATTCGTTTGCATTCTGTAGTTTTCGCTGCAGAGTGAAATATTAATACACACACACACACACACACACACACACACACACACACACACATAGAAATTTATATACACCGATAACTTTCCATCCCAATATACTCCACCCTTTCTTTTATCATTATGAACACACAAGCAACAATGCAACCAATAAAACCATTTTCTAAGACTAAATATAATTTTCAAAGAGTAATTGTTGTTCCGCATTTCGCGTTACGTTCTTCAAATTACTAAATATCTATCAGATCGGTATAAAACCGTGCCTAAAACCTTCCCCAGGTATAAATTAGTAACTGTACAAATATTTAAGTCTCTGCGTCTTGTCGTTCGGACGTGATAAGCGTACACCGAACAGACATTCACATTAATATATATTGTCTGTTCGGTGTACGTTTATCACGTCTGAACCACAAGACATACAGAGCTTTAGGCACAGTTTCATGGCGATCGGATAGCTATTTAGCTATATATATTGATGTGAATGTCTGTTCGGTGTACGCTTATCACGTCCAAACGACAAGATGCAGAGACTTAAATATTTGTGCAGTTACTAATTTATACCCGAGGAAGGTTTTAGACACGGTTTTATAGCGATCTGATAGATATTTAGTAATTTGAAGAATATAAAGCTAAAGGCGGAAAAATAATTACGTTTTGAAAATTATATTTACTTTTTGAAAATTGTTTTGTTGGTTGCATTGTTGCTTGAGGGTTGATAATGATAAAAGGGTGGAGTATATTGGGATGGAAAGTTATCGGTGTGTGTAATATTCTACGTGTGTGTATGTGTGTTAATATTTCGCTTTGCGGCGAAAACTACAGAACGGAAACGAATGGTCTGTGTGTAATTGTTGTCTGAAGTCTCCCGTTGTACCACAGTCTAACATATACAGTCGCGACACTCACTGCTGTGAAAGTTGTTACCAATACCAACTGACAGTTGCAACGACACTAGCGCTCCTAGCGGTTGGCAAGCTGCCGATGGAGCAATGTTTGTTTATCATTATTTGTGTGCGTAATTAATAAAATAGATAGTATAATTTTTGAGTTACAGACATTTATAAAATATCAACAAACATACATAATACGGAAACTAATGTAAAAACAGCCGAATTTAACTGATTGAGTGGTATAACGAAGAACTTCGTCATGAACCAATACTTACGAATACGTGTATATTTGCAACTTTTTCCGCTGAAATTAAGTAGAGTATAAACATAAGACAAACATAAATTTCTATTACGATGTGTTCTTCCTATGATAAAGTGCTTTTTGACATGTGTCATTCCGGTATGACGTATAATGATTCGCACATTTGTAGGCTTCACTCGTCTTTCTTATACGCGCATATTCCTTTGAGTGTGATTACTTTAGCTTAAGAAGACAATGCCTTGAAGATTCTTGCCGTTTGTGGTTAAACTGTAGCAACAATTGTAGAATTGGGTTCTTCTTTGTTGACACAGTTTGATTGCTTTTTCCGTTTTCTTGTCAGGTCTGTGACTTTATTTTTCAGCTACAGTTGTGGCGGCTGATTTATTATGTTAAATACTGTAGTTATTACATTCTGTATTCGTTTCCTACGTTCCACCCTCAAAGATTTTACTGAAATTGTCGTGAAGTAATGTTGACGTTCTTGACTAGAAAAGCGACGTCTTTCTGCCAAAGGGCAGGTCTTCTGGTGTTTCCTAGCCATTTTTCTAATTTTAATACTAGATGCGATTATTCAGTAAAAGCTTGTAGGTTACAAGATAATAGTAAATAAACTGTGTTGTAATGTACTGTTTCGTACCGTGTCAGGGATCTTAGGAAACCTAAGAAAGACAAAGGTGGAGCTATTTTTAAATTATTGCCTATTTTTATGACACTACATACGTTTCCTGATGTGAAAAATATGTTAAAATCAATATAAACGATACTATTTGCACTCATGCAATATTGTATTCAGAAACGTAGCTTACCGGCCGCTTGGAGCGCTGCTGTCGCAGTGTATAACAGAAATCTGCGGGAGTGTCGTGACTGTATATGTTAGACTGTGGTTGTACTGCATAGCAGTTCCATGCTGATAGCTATAAGGGGGTGGAAGATATGGTGGTTGAAAGTCGTCAAATTAAAAAAATTTCGGACTGAAGACCAGGGAAGATGTTTGCGACTCTATAGCAAAGAGGTTACTTACAGAGAAACGTGATGCCACAGACCATATCTTTGGTCTGTGCGTGCTACAATGTCTTCAGCTCTTTCTCTGTAAGGATAAGCATACGAAGAAGGAAATAGAAGAATAAATAAAAAAAGCAGTTAAAAAGGAAATTTCTTTTAATACATCTCTTTAAAAAATCCATTTGAAGTTTCGCGCATTACATCAAGTGATCGATCTGTGATATTATTACAATTATTATTATTCGATTTCGTGATTGGATTCTTTGAAACGAGTGCATTTTTAAGTGTGATTTGATCTACACTATTTACTTTCCTGATAAACGGGCACTTACCATACGTGTTGAGATATTGCAACACAGGCTATAAGGAATAATATATGTATAATTTATTGTCAGTCATTAAGCACTTCACATAATTTTATTTGAATGTTGATTATAAATGTTTGTTTCTAAAGAAGGTATTTCATTTCAATCGGATCGCCATAAAACCGTGCCTAAAGCCTTCCCCGGGTAGATATTAGTAACTGTACAAATGTTTAGCTCTTTATGTCTTGTGGTTGAGACGTGATAAACGTAAACTGAACAGAGATTCACATTTATAGATATAGACTAGCTGCTCCCCGCGGTTCAATAGTCAGACATTAAAGTGCCAAGAAAGGGCATAAATAACTACATGACTGTTTGCGACATTGTTAGCACGGAATATATAATTGTCTTGGAACGGATGGAGAGCTTAAAATCTATTGCAATATGTCCCTGTAAACGTCGTTTCGAGACTTCTTGTTCTCCGAGTATATGTAGAGATTTCTAGCTCTCGATACACGGGAGCAGCCTACGTAGAGCTGTCCGTGCGAGAAATATGGGGTGGCCACATGAATACCTGCCACTTTTAATGTTTGTCCTTGACTCTTGTTTATAGTAATCGAGAAGGCCACTTTCAGTGGGAACTGTAACCGGTTAACCTGGAATGGCAAGTTTGTTGGGATGATGGGAATTCGTGGTATTAATACAGTCTCTCTCTTGGCTCCACCGGTGATGATGGTGGCCTGCACGATATGCCTTCTCAGGTCCGTGATGCGTAACCTGGTGCCATTGCATAATCGTGGTGCATCCAAGTTACGCATCAATAAAACAGGCACACCCACCTTCAGCTCCAACTTGTGGGATGACACCCCTGACAGTAAGTAACTATAATAACAACAATACAGTAATCGAAAACAAATGCCAAGTAAAGGAACAAAATAAACAGCAAACCTAACGGAGAAATGTAACGAAATAAATAACAAACCTAACGGAGAAAAGTAAAGAGATAAAGACATCTAACGGAGAAACGAACTGTTGAGATCCCACAAATGCAAAGCGAACCAACAAAAGAACTAAATGCAAACGTTCGAATGCTATAAATAATCGAAATCACCAAAGAAACTATTATTCGTTGAAATCCAAAGAGAATACAATTTTAAAGAATTACGATAACATCACAATGTTCGAACATCTATAACGTTTCATAACTGCAGCGTACCGCCTGCCATCTGTTGAGTGCATTTGCTACTACTTTCGTTGCAGTTTACGTACGCTTTGTTATACGTGGCAGTTCGCGCTTTATACACAAAATAGGGCTTGATATCTAGATCCCATTCTACACGAAACGTCAATGTTTTTTCTTGCCATGGTACTTAGAGCATATTTTATTTAAAGTCTTCAATTTATGTACATACTTCCTTCATTTGTTACAACAAATGAAAATGAATTCGGCATAAACGCCAACATTCAAATATCTTGTGTATGTAATTATATATCAGTTAAGCCGTTTTGACAGTATCCAAGAATCTTTTTGTATATTCGAAAGTAAAAAAGATAACAATAACAAAGAAAAAAAATTTCATTATAGCAGGACCATTGCCCAAAATAACGGAATACTTTAACGTGACGCGTTAAACCTCGCGGCTAAACATGACATACCTCACAGTGCTCTTCTGCTGCTATATTAGAAGCTTCTTACAACCGTTACGAATTTCTGTGGATATATTTCAAATAAATAACTTGTAATAAATATTTTGAAATGTAGCCTGTGTCCTAATCCGAGACATAAGAAATCTCTGTATGAAATTTCATCTATATCAGTGATGTAGTTTTAGCGTGATGCGGTAACAAACACGCTAGCTTTCGCATTTATAATATGTATATAGGATTTTCCAAAGAGTTACACAACAAAGATATAATTTTTTTAAAATGGAACAATAGTTTTTTTCTATAGTGTATTGGATTCGTTTAAACCAGCTGCGTCCAAATCAATTTAAACTACATTCCTATCACTGTTAATTTGCGAGCTACAACCCTTCAAGTTCCGGGGGCGGAGGCTGCGATAGCGTATCTGACTGGCCGAGTGGCTATCCCCTGGGGCACGGCCCACTGTCTCATAACCACTAGCCAGTCAGTTACGCTGTCGTAGCCTCCGCCTCCTAAACTTCGAAGGGTTGTAGCTCCCAAACTAAAAGTGATAGAAATGTAGTTTAAATTGATTTGGACGCAGCTGGTTTCAACGAATCCAATGCACGATAGAAAAAACTATTGTTCCATTTAAAAAAATATATCTTTGTGGTGTAACTCTTTGGAAAATGATACAATAAACTATGTTCATAGCTCCGCAGAAAGTGTAACATTTCTTGTGTTGATCTACCGCATTAAAATTTCCCGTCACCTATTATTTTATAAATTACAGAGGCAAACACACTTAGTGAAACACTTTGTGTGTGTGTGTGTGTGTGTGTGTGTGTGTGTGTGTGTGTGTCTTCAACCAGTAGGTGGTCCAGGCAATTGTAAAGAACAGTGGCCACAAATAGCACCAGGGTAAGCTACTGATCTGTAAAGGTAATCATTTGTTGTGTATCATACAGTGGCGGACTAAGAGGGTGGGGGAGGCGGATCGCCCTGGGTTTCTCGTCTTGGGGAGGCCTCCAAGCCGCGGTGGAGTAGCCGAGCGGTCTAAAGCGTCTCGCTGCGGAGCGCGCGGTTGCTCGCCGTGGAGGTTCGAGTCCTTCCTGGGGCATGGGTGTGTGTGTTTGTCCGTAGGTTAGTTTACCTAGGTTTATGTAGTTTGTAAGCTACGGACTGATGACCACGCAGTTTGGTCCGATTTGGTCCGATAGATTTACAAACATTTGAACATTTTTGAGGCCTCCAAATCTCAAAAGTTACTTTTTGATAGCAATACATGTATTTAAAGGTGGACAGGGGGCCTCATTTTGTTCAGCCTTGGTCCGCCACTGATACCGTATGCACTGTTACAACAATGAATACTGAGTGAAGTGTAAAATGTGTACCTGCCAGGAGGTCGGGGGCGGCGGCTGGGGCGCGAGCAGGGCGGGCTCTCGCACGGCGGCGAGGGGCGCGGGCAGCGGCGAGCAGCGCGGCGCGGCGCGGCGCTGGTGGCGCGGGGCCTGGTGGCGCGGGTGCAGCCCCATGGTGAGCAGCCGGTACAGCGGCGAGAACGGCTCCACGCGCAGGTCGCCCGCCACCACCACCGGGCACGCGCCCGCGAAACGTTCCACCTCCGACAGCAGCAGCTCCACCTAAGGGCAGGGCACTCGCTGCAGGGAGGCGCACTCGCTCCTGTCAGAACGCAGCCGATATATTGGAGCCCTCTACGTATACCTGTTTACTGTTATTAAAGCAGGTGCAGGCAGCTGTGGATATTACAGAACCATTAGTTTAATAAGTCACGATTACAACATTTTGACACGAATTACAAGGCTGTTCAAATGAACAGGTACGAAACGGCTTAACAACCAAAGCGATTAAAATTTGAATATGCCGCTTCGCGTTAAAGTAGTGCGACATCCAGAGACGGCAAACATGGGTCGTCACAGCCCCATAAAAATTCAAGGTTTTTCCCTCGGTAGGCAAGGTGATGCTCACCGTCTTTTTCGACGTCCATGATGCGATACTCGTCGAATTTCTCGAGTATGGATCAACGATTAACAGTGACGTGTGCTGTGAGACACACAGTAGCCTACGCAAGTCCATCAAGAGCAAACGGCCTGGGCTCTTCACGGAGGGACTGTTTCTGCTCCGTGATAATAATAATTTCATGTGGCTCATTGGCCTGTTGCAAGTCTTTCAATCGGTCGCCACTTCAGCGACTAGCGTGTCCCTAGCATGCCCCAGTTATCCAATTGGGGAAAGAGACCTAGAGCTTAAAGTGGAATCCGAACCACGTGTCTTTTCGGGCGACTCCTTACATTGTTAATAGGTGAAGGATGGGTTAAAAAGCAAACTGAAAAAGTCGAAGGTTTAGCACGTTTCGAACCCGTGGCCTTTACGTTTCCAGTCGAGCGCTTTACCCGAATACAACCAAGTCCTACTGATACCTGATGACGCGCATTAACACATCAACCAGGGTTGCACAGAGTGTACTGACATAGTTCTAGTGGGAGCAATTTTAGCTTCCGTTCTACAGACCGGTCATGTCGCCCTGTGAGTACCATCGGTTTGCTCCGCTAGAAAAACATCTGTAAGGGAAGCGCTTCACTCGAACAACGAATTGAACGACAGTTGAGAACTGGCTCTTGTCACAGCCACAGGGAACATTCCAGCTCTTTAAACAGTGGAATAGTTCTAGTCAGGCCTCTGGTAATTACTTTTGAATGAAGATTTTAAATGCACCCATAGTGTCTCTTCGTACCTTTTCTTTTGAACACTCCTCATAATTACAGAAGAATGGAAAAGGCTGTTTCAATCAGACATAAGACAACTCAGTTTGAACTGACAAAAAATGTACGAACACATAACGCAATACTCTCATTACGACTTATTTCAGAACACTGAATAAGAAAAGCAAACCTACATTTGTAGCTTTTGTATATTTGTAGAATGGTTTTGATAATATTGACTGGAATACACTCCTTGAAATTCTGAAATGAGATAGGGTAAAATAGAACAGAGGCTTATTTACATCTTGTATCCAAACCAGCAGTTATTACAGTCGAAGGGCGTGAAAGGAAAGAATTTGTTTGGAAGACAGTAAGAAAGAGTTGTAGCCTTTTCCCAATTTATTCAATCTGTACATCGAGTAAGGAAAAATTTCGAGGAGGAATTAAGAGGTCTGGGTGAAGTATTAAAAACTCTGCCGTCTACCGATGGTATTGTGATTACGTCAGACACGGCAAAGAACCTGGATGAGCAATTAAACGGAATAGACAGTTTTGAACGAACGTATTCGATGAACATTAGTAAGAGCTAAACACGGGTAACAGAATGCACTTTAATCAGGCTATGTAGACGGAATCAGATTACGAAAAGAAACAATAAAGGTGGTGGATAAATTATGTTATTTGGGCAGTAAAATAACTTACGATAGACTTAGTATAGATGATATAAAATGCAGAATGGCAATGGGTAGAAACCGTTTCTGAAAAAGACAAATTTGTTAACAATGAATATTAATTTACGTGCTAGGAAGTCTATTCAGAAGGCATTTGTGTGGAGTGTTGCCTTTACGGTAATGAAGCATGGACGATAAATAATCCCAACAGGAACAGGATTAAAACTGCAGACGAATGTTGAAGATAAATGAGTAGATCACGTAACTAATATGGAGGTACTGAACAGATTTTATATTCAGCTTTTCTTCCTCGTTGGAACTGCGGGATTCAAGACGAGTTGGTGGGTTGGGTTGAACATGCCTTTCCTCTTGACCACTTGACGCCAGTCACACGCTAACAAGGGACGCCTGTGATCTCGAGAGAAATTAAGTAAGAAGGTACAAATACTATGCGAGGGAAATTACTTGTAATTTAGTGATGTCATTTTATCATTGTCAATCAACAGTACCAAAAAAGCCCATGCTTACACTAATTACACTAGAGCATAAGAAATTGCTACACAACTGACAATGCCTATATGACTCCTCAAAGTTCAGATGCAAATTTTCAGTTACTTGATTAAAACAAATTGGCACAGATTGATTATATCTACATGAAAAAAAAAATTTTCCTGAGTGAAAGGCAGGTTATGACATACGAAAATACAATTCGTGTGATTTATAATACGGACGGATAACGTGAATGTGAGTTTTGAATATTACTACCCAAAGTTCAAACGCAGGTTTGGGATCACATAACTGAAACGAATTGGCGGAGATAGATTGCGTGATCGTGTTTTTTATCATAAAAATTCATTCTATGATTTGCGAACAATATCCCACACAAAATTATAAGCATAAGTCACAATATTCTTAAGCGAAAGTCAGGGTTTATTGAATTTAAAAATTTAATTAGTGTGGCTTCTGATTGTGAAAGTGATTTAGAATAGTGAAAATGGATTAAGTGACCTTTACAAATTGTTCTCTTTCATTTTGGTTTTACTCACGTTATAAAGAGAGGACTTCTGGGACGGTTGATTGAAAATGAAACGACACGTCAACATCACTGAATTACGCAAACGCCCTTTGTAACTTCTTACTTTGCTTCTCTCTTTTAAAATGACACTGGTGCTAAAATGCAAGGCATGGAAATAACAAGGAGCACTGTTATTTCTATGATCAAGTGTGATTCTGTCTCAACAAATCAGATTTTATGTGCGAACTAACCTCGCATTTATTGCATATAATTCTCCGATGGTATTGATCTCGAGCAATCTGGGGGCAAAAACCATTCGCTGGAACTGTCCACAATGTTCATCAAATTAATCGCTGTAAAATTCTGGACCCATGTATTGGCGCAGTGTTATCCAAAGTCAATCAATTTCCGGGAACCTTAAGTCAATGAATGGCTGCAAAAGGCCCCTGTTAGGTGATCAGAATTATCTCCTGTTAATGATTGGTCTAGTGGGACAAGAGGCGCCAGTCCATCCCTTTTGAAGATAGACGACATCTTCATGGAGCCTCCATCTGCTTGCATAGTGACTCATTGACAACTTGGTTCCACGGATTTGGGAGGTCTGTGAAACAGTCGCGCTGCGGTGGAGTAGCCTCGCTGCGGAGCGCGCGATTGCACGCCGTCGGAGGTTCGAGTCCTCCCTGGGGCATGGGTGTGTGTATCTGTACTTAGGTTAGTTTACCTTAGTTTAAGTAGTTTGTAAGCTACGGACAGTTAACCACGCAGTTTGGTCCGATGGATTTACAAACATTTGAACATTTTTGACACAGTCGCACCCTAATATTAGCTCCTACCACAGGAAGTCGGAACTCATCTTCCAAGTCAAGGGTTTCCAGTCATCTATGGTCCAAGCGATATGGTGACTATCCCAGCAGAGGCACTGCAGGCGATTCGGTGGATCGCTGTCATAATCCATTAACGCCAAACTGCGCCCCACTGTCGAAAAATGTTCAAAATGTTTGTTAAGCTTAAGGGACTTAACTGCGGAATCATCAGTCCCTAAACTTACGAACTACTTATGAACCACCTTATACTAAAGACGACACAAACATCCATGCCCGAGGGGGGATTCGAACCCCCGATCGCCGGCCGCGGTGGCCGAGGGGACTGAGGCGCTCCAGTCACGGTCTGCACGGCCACTACGGTCGGGGCTTTGAATCCCTCCTCGGGCATGGATATTTGTGCCGTCCTTAGTATAAGGTAGTAGATAAGTAGTTTGTAAGTTTAGGGACTGATGACCCCGTAGTTGAGTCCCATTAGCTTAACAAACATTTGAATATTTTTTTGAACCCCCGATCGTAGCGGACGTGCAGACCGTGACTGGCGCACAGCAGACCACTGGGCCACAGCGGGGGGCACGCGCGCCACTGTCCTAACAGATACGTTGTCTAACGTCCCACATTGAACTGCGCGGTTATTTTACGTATTGATGTTTGTCTATTAGTACTGAGAAGTATACACGGACACCGTTGCTCTCGGTTGTTAAATGCAAGCTGTCAGCTAGTGCACTGTCCAATTTCAGAGGTATGCATAAAATTTGTGATGCTGGTTGTGTGACTGCGAAGTGTGCCT
Organism: Locusta migratoria; assembly: GCA_026315105.1. Taxonomy (NCBI): domain Eukaryota; kingdom Metazoa; phylum Arthropoda; class Insecta; order Orthoptera; family Acrididae; genus Locusta; species Locusta migratoria. Next base: position 939,472,646 of record CM048744.1, on the reverse strand, counting down.
CTGTGAATGTTCTCATTTCTGATTAAGGATAATGGCTGAGAGCTTCCTTGTTTTTAAGTGCCCATCGCAGTTCATCATAATCTTTTCGAAGAGTTGTAAAATATCCTTATTACACTACTGGCCATTAAAATTGCTTCACCAAGAAGAAATGCAGATGATAAACGGGTATCAACTGGACAAATATAGTAGAACTGACATGTCTTGACATTTTCACGCAGGTTTGGTGCATAGATCCTGAGAAATCAGTACCCAGAACAACCACCTCTGGCCGTAATATCGGCCTTGATACGCCTGGGCACTCAGTCAAACAGAGCTTGGATTGCGTGTACAGGTATAGATGCCCATGCAGCTTCAGCACGATACCACAGTTCATCAGGAGTAGTGTCTGGCGTATTGTGACGAGCCAGTTGCTCGGCACCATTGACTAGATGGTTTCAATTGGTCAGAGATCTGGAGAATGTGCTGGCGAAGGCAGCAGTCGAACATTTTCCGTATCCAGAATGGCCCGTACAGGACCTGCAGCTTGCGGTCGAGGATTATCCTACTGAAATGTAGGGATTCGCAGGGATCGCATGAAGGGTACAGCCACGTGTGGTAACCCATCTGAAAGGTAACGGCCACTAGTCAAAGTGCCGTCGATGCGAACAAGAGGTGACCAATACGTGTAACCATTGGCAACCCATATCATCACGTCGGGTGATACGCTAGGATGACGATGACGAATACACGCTTCCAATGTGCGTTCACCATGATGTCGCCAATTGCGGTTGCGACCATCCTGATGCTGTTAACAGAACCTGGATTCATCCGAAAAATGACGATTTGCCATTCGTGAACCCAGGTTCGTCGTTGCGTACAATGTCGCAGGCGCTCCTATCTGTGATGCAGCGTCAAGGGTAACCACAGCCATGGTATTCGAGCTGATAGTCCATGCTGCTGCAAACGTCGTCGAACAGTTCGTGCAGATGGTTGTTGTCTTGCAAACGTCCCCATCTGTGAACTAGGGGATCGAGACGTAGCTGTCCATCCGTTACAGCCATGTGGATAAGATGCCTGTCATCTCGATTGCTAGTGATGCGAGGTAGTTGGGATCCAGCACGGCGTTCCGTATTGCTCTCCTGAAGCCACCGATTCCATATTCTGCTAACAGTCAATGGATCGCGAACAACGCGAGCAGCAATGTCGCGATACGATAAACCGCAATCACTGTAGGCTACAATCCGACCTTTATCAAAGTCGGAAACAGGATGGTACGCATTTCTGCTCCTTACAACTGCAGTTTGTGTACGAGAAATCGGTTTGAAACTTTCCTCTTGTCAGCACGTTGCAGGTGTGTATGTTTTTGGATCACATTTAGTAAATTATAACGTGTAGAATAGTATAATTTGGAAATATAGCTAGTTGCAGTAGGTACTCTTGGTCACCAAAAATCCAGGTTGCTAAGCTTTATCCACAACGAAGATACAGGCAACGAAAGTCCTGTGAAGAGCTTAGAGAAAAGGATGATACGGCGGTACACTTGGCGGGGGCACGGAGCTCACAAAATGGAATGCGAGTCCGAGTTTCTACCCAGAATGGAAAATTTATTCAGTCATGTCCTGTGTGATGCAATGGAAGCGTGTGGTTTCACAATGTGCCATTGCCAGATCATTATATTTATTGTGATGTTATTATTTTTGGTGCAATTTTGCATCCTTTATATTTATTATAGAAATAAAGATGTTACAGATACTGCCCCACCAAACAGCTTTTTGCGTGTGACAAGAGTGAACATTTGGCTAATATCAAATCTTTATTGTTCAGCATTAATTGGAAGGAGTCAAGGACTTCTGACCTCCTTACACACCATTTGAACTGTTGCATCAACTTTATTTTTACAACACCATTGGATTTAACATTTGTCTTCAAATATGAACATATATGTATTAATTTTTTTCTTGCTACAAAAATCTATTTGTATATGAGTCCAGAAATCTGTATAGTAGTTTCCAAGATTTTGATATGTTTTCGGAGGGGTTAAAAACAATATTTCTTTTATAATTTATCTGTTTGACAAACTACACATACAAGGATACTAAATTAATAAATATTTAAAAATAGATAATAAAATAGTTGACTCAATTTTAGAATGGCAAATATAGCCTAAACTAAGCATCATGTTGTATAAAAAGAACCAAAACATAAACACAACTAATGACCAAATTAATAAATAATTTATAACATATTGACACTGGAATCACAGCTTCTGCAAAAGTAAATGTAAAGCCGAAATAAACAAAGGATATATATAATAAACACAACACTGCAATCACATGCATTTGTAATCCTATTTTAAAATTTAATGGAACCAAAAAAGTAAGTATTGAAAAGTTGATTTTTCGAAAGAAAAACAAAACACAGAGTTTTGTAACACTAAGAAAGTCCTTAAGATAAGAATATCATTGTTCACCCTGGCAGAGTAATGGATATCAAAGGAAATTGTTGGCTGAAATTGTTAATGATTCTTTGCCATTAACAAACTCCAGCAAAAATTTACAGGGAAGGAAAGGGATAGCTAAGAGATCAGGAATTGCTGAACTCCTTATATGGCATTTTATGTACACAAACAGAACTGAGTTATTTAATACCACACACAAGGTATATGTGTTGGTAATTGGAGACAAGTATTACTATATTTGCAAAAGTCAGTGCAGCTAGGTATGATAAGTAAGCTGCCACTGGATAGACACTGTGTGGCATGGTATGCGAGCGTGGCTCTAGGGTGAACCCACAATCACTCACATTAACCCCCACATACCATGTGACATCCAGATGCCAAAAGAGGTTATGTAAGCTTTTAAAACATAACCTAACAGGTTTGTAACATTAACTCACAGTGGAGGAATGCATTGTTTGGAGACAACTGGCATTTTGCTATAGTACTTCTCGAAAGCTGCGCACAGCAGGAACGCTTGGCTGCAAACAGGGGAGGAATTCCGAAAGATATATACAACTGAAGGTATTACGAGAAAAACTCTTTTTGTGGTGGTGACTGCCACTGGCAGCCCTAGCTGTTGGTGCACTGATTTGGGCGACTAGACTGTGTGTTTCTGTGAATACTTAGTGACATGGTGTAGGTTTGCCTAGTGGCATAAAAGCAGCACCTGGTGCCAAGTGTTGAGCTGCAAGCTTCATCTGTAACTATCAAACTTTCCCAGAGCGAACAGTGGACAATTTTTCCCGTCCACAATAATTAGTTAACATATGCAGAAAAAAGAGAGAAGCCACGACAATGGGCTGGTTTGCTGAATTAGCACACCCTACGATATAATTTATCGACTAGGTTAGTTACCTGGTCTTGACTTCTTCAAAAGTAATAGGCTGATTCAGTTCAGTTACAGATTTAAACAGGTTGTTTCTTGATAGGATTTCCGAATACCGGCTGACGCCCAGAGGACAGAAACTGTCGCTTACGCAAAGCTAATTTTGTTTCTGAAAAGTTGCTTCCGTGCAACGGCACCAACACCACAACAGCATTATAATGCATTTACTGGGTCATCCTCTGTTAGTTCATTTTTTCAAATGTAAAGTCAAGTACACACGCGGCTTCAGCCAAACTTTGATAGCTGTTTTTCTATTGATAACTGTTCTTCTTCATATTTGCCATTTAGGTAATCGAAACGATACCATTAACGATCGAACATTGTACTCCACTATATTTAATTATTTAATTTATTCTAACTTAATTTCCTTACCTCTCAGTAGAACAGCATTTTCATTTAACTGAGCCGCTGCTTACTAACACACTCCTGTACCCAGTGAGGTCTCTTAGCAGTTATTATTTATTTTTATACTTACAGGAATGGTATTTCGGTTCATTCTGAGCACAGTCAATAACTTCTTACCTGTCTTGGATTAAAACACGCACTGCTTTCTGATGTCTGAGCCTGCGTGTCACAGTAAGATTATTTCCACCAGCAGAGCCATCGTTTTAGGGCACAAAAACGTCTTCATGTAAAATGCAATGGCTTAGAACCGAGACGCATCAACAGAGGAAACGAACTTATCTTGTCAAAGTAACTCGGACAAGAACACTATTTACAAGGAGCAAGGAGACTAACATGTAAATTACGAAAAACACGGGTTAAAAAGATAAATAAAAAAGTGTAAAATCATAGCAAACAGAGCGCTCCTGGCGGCCGAGTGTGGAACAACAAGACATGCATTTCAATTGTCACTGCTAGTGCACAATCACTTCACAGCACACTGCAACATTGAATTTTGTGATAGTGTTTGGCGGCTGTTGTGCAGGGAGCTAGAATGTATAATATTGATACAGTTGCTATAAATGTTGGTGGATTACTAATTAGATAAAAAAAATTATTGTTACAAGGTTTTGAAGAGGTGGTTACTTGAACACTAGCCGTGGTGGATAGCTCTAAGGCGCTTTGCTGCAGAGCGTGCAGTTGCTCGCCATCTGAGGTTCAATTCCTCTCTCGAGTGTGTGTATGTGTTGTCCTTAGCTTAAGTTAGTGTAAGTCAGTATAAATAGTTTACAAACCTAGAGACTGATAACCGCAGCAGTTAAGTCCCTAAGATTTACAAACATCTGCCTTTGCATCAACAATAACAAAAATAACCGATTTGGTTTACCATGAGATCTCACAACATTTTATGGAGGAAGGATTTCGTAGAGAGAAATAAATCTTTGGACATTTTATGTATTTCATGGGATAGATTTATTTCTGGGTAACTACATATTTCTTTAAAGTGATTGCAGAACCAAGATCTGTTTGCGCCCAGGTAAGCCACAAAACATTTCCACTTTTTGGGGCCATTTTCGAAGACAGATAATATACATTTCATATCACCATTATTTTTAGAGACCTAAATAGTGTCAATAATTAGAATCCGTGGAAGTGAAGACATTTATTTAATAATTATCATGTAACGGTTTTTAGACAAATTTTATGAGATTAGATGAGTTTCTTTTAGTTATCGAGAGACAGCAGATAATTGAGTGCAATACGTTTCTAAGCATGGGAATACTAGCTATAATCAGATAACCAACGTTTTCTTAACATAAAGTCAGATTATTACACAAAAAGGTTTTTAACGTAACATTTTATGTCTCACTTAAAATATTTATGATGTCAGTTGCAGTACACGCATATACTATTCTGATTACACTGGGGACTGTTGTCACAAATTTCAATATTATGGGCTTTGCTTGTATTTTATTATTTTGCGTATTCTTACAGATAAGGATTTTCATTTAGAAGCTAAATCAAACTCGTTCCCTAACAGTTAACAAAACTTCAAAATATTTCACATATAATATTTAAATGTTGAGTTAAAAGTTTGTTAATTCCCATCCGGTGATATGATCACATCTGAAACATATTCACACGAATCATCGGAGTACAAATGATAAATATCAATGCACTGACCTTTTATATATTGTGTATGTGATACTGCCGCCATTTATATTCGTGCATTTCTCTATTCCATATGGTTCGTCACTTTCCTGGAAATATGTCGCCCTATAATAACCAATGTCACATACAGTCATCACATGATCTCCTTACTGTACTTATTATGGAAAATAATAGAATTCATTAACTATTATGTTTTCTGATGTTGCAATTATAGTGGCCAAAAGTAAAGATCACTTTGGACTGCATATTGTTCAGTGCAATGGCTCAATTTGTAGATTGGGCGTCAACACAGGAAGGCATATGCTCACGAAGTAGTCAAAATCCATTAAAACCTAATCCTGAAGTACAAGCCACGTGGTAATGTATACTTGTATGTAATATGTCATTTTACTAAACGGGTGTGACATTTCAATTTTCAACCAATTGAAACTGTAAATGCTGCGAGAAAAGTGTTGTTCATGGCACAGATTTTTACAATTTTGTGAGTATATATTTCAGCATTGTATGTTACAAGTCGAGACAGATGACATATTACTTCCACCTGCTTTAGAAACGACAATGACTCGAAATAAGTGAATAGCTTATTTGTATTCTTCTGTCTTTCTTCATTATTTGTATTATTACTTTTTCATTGTCTATATATTTGTTTCATAACTCGATTTTGGTAAACACTTGGTGGCAAAAGGAAGAGGTCCCGATTCGAGTCCCAGTTCGTAACATAGTTTTAAGCTATTAGGATGTTTTAAAAATTGGTTTTAATATAATGTTTAAATAACTGAGTTATTCGAAAAAAAGGTGCTTTAGCGAGTGGAACATAGTAACAGTCTGACAAAGGTAATTCTCTTGAAAATGATAACAAGGATGAAATTACAGAAATTGAAACCATAAATAATGAAATATGGATCTGTTGAAAATATCATGCAAACGGATTCCGCAAGCTACTGATAATTAATTTCAGTTTTCTTTTTCATTTCAATCTGGAAGGGTATATATAGTATAGTCTAATTTGAGCTCGCTTTTATTGATTTCCATAGTGTACAATACACTTCCATACCAGTGCTCATGAGATATTCTATTGGGAGGAGACTTTTCATGTAACATCCAGTATATCCATCATAATAGGGAAACATTAACAACAGAAAAAGTTGCGCCTAGTGCGCCTCAAGAATATGTAATACAACTCAGACTGATCAGAATACGTTGGGCGTATTAAAATTAATTTTATGAACTTTTAGGGTAGGAGTCACGAAATCAAAACGTATATTGTAAAAATCACCTTCAATACAGCACTTGACTTTATTTAATTGCATGTATTTTACTTAAAATCTGAAACCTACAATCCTGTTTAACAGCATTTTAACGTTTCTTTTGAAATTTACTTAACAATATACTCTGATTACTAAGATATATTGTAATCTCACTACAATTCGGATTGTTAAGACTGAAGGCCGAAGTCAAAAGCGATATCTAAGTAACACAAAGTCTTCATAATTTACATTCATTGAAAAACCAAATTAAATAGGTAAATGCTATGTGTATCAAATGAAGCAAAGCATTACAATTAAGAAATTGTACTAGAATATTAGTTATGTACTGACTTATAATAACAAACTGTGCACTTATCTTCAAAGAGATTAAAAAATTACAAATATCTGTAATCAGTGAGAGGGCAGTTGCATATCATGTCTTGTAAATCACGAGTATTAATATGGCTGTCATGTTAATGTGGTGAGTCATAAAAAATGTAGTGAGCATTAAGCAATGCTCTTTGATGAATGTATGAAATGAAAACACTAAATGGGGGATGTAATTGTTAAATTTTTGGTGAGTCTAATTAAAAATAGATAATTTTAATTTCGAAACTAAAATAATCGTGTGGGTATTACATTAAACCCACAGCTGACTACTGCCCTTTGAAAATATTAAGTAAAATATTCACTTCATTGATTATTCTCAAGCATATGAATACAAGGTGAATAGCATCAGTGTGTGATACCTTAGTTACTAGACTTCAGCATCGTATTATTTAATGAAGCAGCCTATAATACAGTAATAATTTATTAAAAACTGTTTAAGTCCTATGTGAACCCAATTCACAGCCCCACCTACAATTTATGAGGTATCTATAGAAATTAAAACTGAAATATACAGATTCACAGAAACTTATTTTAAAAATAATAGCTATTAGTTACTAACAGTATCAATGTGAATGTACCATTTCAAGATAAATTCTTGTCCCTATATATTGTAAGCATATGTAGGAGTGTAGCTATGGAACAAACAGATGTGATACTATGAAAGTACCTAACAAGAAAGGACAATCAAGATAAAAAGTAGTAGTGTTTATAATTATAGTTAAATGGTGCTCTCGCATAATTACTTAACTCTTTCATCAACCAAACTAGTGACGAAGACAAAGGATGACAAAGGGAAGACTCTTAGGGACCTTAAAATTATATCACTATACCAATCTCATTTACACAAACAAATTCCCACAAAAAACTGAATATATGAGTAATATACCTATGCTATATAGACAACTCCCACAAGGAACAGAAACCAAGAATGTACTGCAATAAAAAAAATTATATGATCATTCATTTATTAATACAATGTTATAGCAGATAAAAAGAAACTGATCACAACACCAAAGTGCAGTCACAGTTGACAACACTACAGCTGTAAAATATGTAAGAATATCATATCTTGATATAATACCTGATATATTAGCTGGGTTATTGAAATATCTAGATGCACCAATTGGCTTCAGCACTAGAAACAATCTAAGTAGAATACCCATTCATTATACAAGACCGACTACTACAGATCATGACACATCCCCCACAGATCAAATTACTTTTAACAATTGTAATAAATATTACATAGGTGAACATGTAAAGATTTCAAAACATGGTTGAAACTTCATGCTTCAGATTAATGTTAACTGTAGCAGTAGGAACGCACATTAACGATAAAGGCAATCATTTTAAAATAGAAGACGATTTTGAAACATTGCAAACAAATTAAACAGGTAAAATATAAGTGTAATGGAACAAGTGGAAATTTAAATCCACGTTTTAAAACATGGAGTTCATATTCTTACTTCTATAATAAACTGAATTAAAACTTACATTTCTCTTATAACCTTAAATAAGTACTAATACAATAGGTTTAGATGTGTTAGTATGAAAGAAACTATTTCCAAATTGTCAATATCATTAAAAAGGCTGAGAGAAATGACAGTCGAGACACATGTAACGTATATGCTGTTAGGCCGTCATCTTGTACTGAAACTACACTGCTTGTATCTGAGGAAAAAGGTCTGTGCACCATATGTGCCCATATGTTAGTACAGAATAGTTCTCCAGTTTTAGAAAATTGTCACATACGTAAGAGTGAGAAACTTGTGTGTGTAGTATGTCATATTAGTACGTTCAAAATCACCAAAGTTTTGACTGAATGTACTAAGGGACTATTCCAAATCAGGCGAGAGAAAGATTACTCAGAATGGAATGAAGTGGGGGAGAAGAATGAGAGAAACAGAAGTAGCAACCACAGCAGCCTTTTATTGTTGAACCAAGGAGAAATTCTTTAAAAAAGAAATCCTTTTCTTGAAGAGACTTCTGATAAAAAAGGTCATTTAGAGTAGTGTAACATTTCAGATGGTGAAACATGGAAATCACAGGTCGATCCTTAGGGTTTGAAGTAGAACGTGAACCTGATTCTGGCAATTACGTTTCGAATGAATTCCGAAATGAAGAAAAGGAATTGTGTAGTTTATTGAAGAAATAACTAAGAAAAGGAACAAGGAAGATGAGGTAGGTGCTAGTTTCCCAAGACAAAGTTTGAAAGCAGTAAGACAATATGTTGTTTGTCTTGTCCTGGATGTTTCTCCAATTCTCCTTCATAAGCTTAAATTTAGCGGAGGAAATTGATTTCAGTCTTGTAAATATCCGGTGGGTTTAATATTTTCCCATTGGTTCCTTGTATCACTCCTTCGTATCAACTGTCTCAGTGTGCCCTATATATGGGGATCAGTGAGACGAAAAACATCGTATTGAATTTTTGTGTGTAAATTATGTAATACCTAATGTTGTTTCATTTTGAAAGCCAATTGTATAAACTGAAGGTTACTCTGGCATTTAGTGCTAAGAAAACTCTGAAACTATTTATGTTAACTAATTGCATTAGAAAAAAGTGACTCACTTCTCCCCAGGTTTCCCTGCAGATAATATTATCACAGCATAACAACCGATGGTTCAATAGAATCTGTTTCCTGCACAAGCTTCATTATCAATGAAATTAACTAGTTCCGCGCCATCAGAAGAGAATATTGGATGTAGATTTCTTGTCACCCACTGCCCACCTTTCCCAATGCTTCTCTTAAAATATCCCCCCCCCCCCGCCCCCCCAAAACACACAAACACTCCCCAAGGAGCAGAACAGTGAGAAAAGAAATCGTAAGTTAGTTTAAACTAAGGCCTTTTATCTTAAATAAGTTTTGTATGTATGAGCTCTCGAGGATTAGAAAAATGTGTTCGAAATATGTTGCGACGTTCTAAATTAAAAATAAAATCAGTAAATAAGGATTGGAGCAGGAACTATAGATAATTAAGAAAAATATAAATTTCTACAACTTTTGTTTCGAAATTTGTAATGTATGTTCAGTGAGAAACCTTTTTAATTATTTATGTGTTTATTTATTTTTAGTAGGGGATGGTTTACAACTTTATGTTACATTTGGAACATTATATTTGCACGTAACTGTATTACTTCACATGTTTCATGTTACTGTCGGTATCTGTCATTTACAGACCATCATCTGGTGAGGGTTTTGTCGTGATAAATGGAATATAGCCACGATTCCATACAATAGCATTTCCAAAAATTTGTAAAAATTTGTGTGCACAGGATTCCCTGTTCTCTCTTGTTATTTGCAATGTTGTAAAAATTTGTTACGAACAGGATTAAATGTTGTCTCTTGTAATTTGCAATGTACAGTAGGTAATGTTGATCAGCCTCATTTTCTCAACAGTTTGGAGATGTTACTGATGGAATTAAATTTGTGTAGCATCGCGACAAAAGCTACAAACTGCAAACGGCTGCGAAAAAAAAAAATTGAAGTGTTACAGCTGTTTTGCAAAAGAATGGAAACTAATTGTGGGTATACCTTCAGCATCGATTTTGAAACAAGCTTAAGAAATAAGATGCAATTTCTTCATAAAACTTCGACACAAGTACTTTTGTGACTTTCAAGAATGCTGTACAAATTACAAGTTTCGTAGTATAGATGAAGCAGTGCTCCTCAAGTGTATGTGACTTACGACAATGCAGTTATGTCCACGATATCTTATTAATTTCGAAGAACACTTGGTAATCGAGGAGGGAGAGATATATAACGTTCCCTCTGTGAACGATATGTATCGAACGTGCGTGTGTGTTTGTGTGTGTCGCGGAGGAGTTTTGCATTTTGTTTTCGCCACAGAATAGGGAGCATACAGAAGGGAAAGCTGGGGGCGGCGCCTTTGATCTGTATGTTACCAAGCGTTGCGCTTGACGCCATATTGAAAAGCAGTAAACGCGGAACTATAGCCACTCATTACTTTGGCTGGAAATTGACTTTTTACGAACTGTAGCTAATCTCACCGTCTTTTACGAAAGGAAACGGCTTTTCATTATGCTCTCATCTATTTTGCGCCCTCTTCTTGCACCTAACTGTAATCCACCGAAAAAATAGGCCTAAATTTAAATACAACTACGAAAATGTACGGTGGAATCAATGATCGTTTTATTTGGTGCTTATCTCTTGAAAAATCCCAAATAACGCGTAGTTATGTTTGGGAAATTAGTTATAAACAAGAAAGTGACTTTACAACTGCCAGGTTTTATTTGACACGAATAAATTCGCACAAAATATTGAGTCAAACGTAGCAGCACAACGTGATTACACAGAACTAATGACGTCTGGGCATATGTAAGAGTTGTATTTGCTTTACGAGTATCATTAATTTACTGATCGGAGAATGGCATATAGAGGTATCTGTCAACCACAGAGCAGGAACAGCATAAAATAATTATTCCCCTTAATCTATTTGTTTGAGTATCCAAAGAGCATTTGTTGCCAACATTAGCACACTACGCCTCTAATGCCGTAAGTAAAATTTTACCTGCCTACTTACGCATTATTCTTTGCCACTCATTTTATATTACTCCCTGCAACGTTAAACTTATAAAATATAAATGTACTTCAACATTTTGATGCTGTTGAACTGCTGCAGCAACAGCAACAGCGAGAGTTATCGTCAAGAAGCAAGGCTACTTTTAATAATTATGCACACATTGCTCTCATTCGAAACTGATAACATTTAACATTCACTACACATATAGGCCAGTCGTCAGGTATGTTTAGGTCCAAAAAAATTGCAGGAAGCTGAATTTTTGGTATGTTGTTAGGACATATTAGAGTAGTATTAAACCAAGTTTGCAGCTTCGAAATTCTTTTGCGTAACTTTTAAGAGCCAAAAAACCTCGAAATTTTCGGACTTTTTTCTGGTTTTGGCTTATAACTCATGAAGCATGGTTTTTTGACGAAAAGGCACTCACACCTCTATTAATGTAGATAAAATATTCTAAAATTTAAGCCCAACCGCAGCTCTGTAAGTCCAATAGTTCCTGAGATATTGGTATTCAAAAATTGACTTATTTCTCCAAAAAGTTCAAATTTTCGATTTTAGTCATCTTTCGGCTAGAATATTGGCTCTAATGATCATCCCACGGGGAATTGTATACAAAACAAAGTTATAGAGTAGTTATTTAACTTTAATCTAAGTACTGAACGAAGTCCATAGGCCCAATAGATTTCTAGTTATCGTTAAAAAACGAAAACTTGGAAAAATCTGAGTATTCAATAAATTGACCCAGACGAATTGCAGTCTTCTTATCCTGTGTATGTTAAAGAAAAAGGAAGAATTAATCATTGACGATGATTATTAACATATTGTATATAAATAGGTGTAATTATATGTTAGTGCATACAAATATATTTGTGAAAGTAGGTATTGCTGTAAAAAAAAGCCTCTCCGTTTTTGGGTATTGGTCAGCCATTAAAGCATTGGGTCTTTCGTTCGTATCGAGGCCTTTTGTTGTGCGAAGGTATCAATCCCCCTCCCGTCCCCCTTACTCAGAGTCGTGACTTAGCGGGTATTCTGTCCTCCCTCCCAAAGTTCTTGCCTCCGAGGCCTTCCCACCACTACACCCAGTCTGCCCTTAGAAACAGCCGTATTCAGATCCGTGAAGAACGTTTGAAACAAAAATCGTCTAAATCTTGATCTTGGTGGCGTTTTAAGTACTTTCTGTTCTACAATACGCCGGAGCTACCCCCGTCGCATGTTTGTTTCGGGGTCGTCGGTAAGTGCTTGCAGAGGGAACAGTGACAGTGAAAAGACGCGGAATTTAGATGCTGATAAAAATGAGTCAGAAACGTGGGCTTGAAAGGAACATGAGGTTTTTCGTGCAGTTTAAATGAAGTGACCATACATGACGCATGCAGGAAGAGGTACACTGTGGAAAGTAATGTGTAAGTATTTGTCCAGCGAGAATGAGATGTTTGATTTGCTCAACCATCGTCTTCGTGTGGGGAAAGGCTGAAAAGTGGGTCGGATTCAAGGCGTCACATCATTGGATATTATTGTTTCCTTTGTGGTGAAAAATTCTCCAAGGAATATTTCGAGAAGCAGATAAAATTGCCCAAATATCTACAGGATGAACTCCATCAAAGGGAAACACTGGAAGTGAAAGAATCGATTGTGGAAAAAGCTAGACAAGCTAGTGAATGGGGGCAACAAATTCTTCGGCGTCTTTCATGTATAAGTGAACTGCACTCCATGTCGCGATCTCCTGGTGCAGGAGGTAAACAAGACCGTCCTGAACATCCCTTCCTTATCGAAGGTATGGACCGTATATATGCATACCCAGCAGAAACAAGACAGGAAAACCAATTTTCCATAAGTGACTTGTTTGCAGAGACCTTAACATGTGATTACAAACCAGCAGCTGCAAGTGTTCAAGCTCATCTAAAAAAGTGATATGGCGGAAAAATTATTTTTGCGCAGGTTGGTCCGTACCACAGCTCAGTCTTGATGTTCACAGACATTGAACAAAACATCCTGTATGAAAAGTGGTACAATCAAAGACTTAGCGATCCTGCTGAAGAGCGGCTTAGAGTTGTCAAAGCTTCAGCAGAGATTACCCTGCAAGACATTCGTTCCCAAACTTTTGACACTACTCAATATCCCCCGTCAGATACTTTTTTAAAAGACGCAGAGACATTCTTCTCTTGAACAATGGAAAAAGAAGTGCATAGGATTTGCTCATGCAATCATGGCTGCAACGAGGCCCAAATCTTATCTATCCTCAATTCAAATAAGCTTTGGAACCTATTTGTATAGAAAATTTGAATCAAAGCACCTTGTTGAACTTTGCCACAGTATGAGAATTTCTTGTAAATATACGGAGGCTATGCATTTTGAAAGTTCCGCTATCCTCCGTGGAGAAGTGGCCCAACCAGTCGACAAAGGAGCTTTTATGCATTTTGTCTTCGACAATGCAGATGTGAACGTTAACACAATTGATGGAGAAAATACGTTCCATGAAATGGGTGGTACAATGATCATGACCCCTCACTCATCCGTTCGCCCAGAAATAAAGAAACCACGTTTGAAGTCTGTATGTGCCGAGTCTATCGGATTCACACACTGCCACACACATTAAACCTTCTTCTATTAGAAAGAAATTTGGCTTGTCAGCCATTTCAATTAACGAAGTGAAAATCGCTGAAGTAATTTTGCCAAAATCCCCAGACCTGCTGTGGCTGTTTGGAAAAGCAACTTACATGCCAGGCATCCCAGGATGGAATGGATTCATGGATCAAGTGACAGAAGATCTTCCTTACAAACGTTATCCATGCTCCCCCAACCGACTACGACACTGTTTTAACATCACTTTTAGAAGCCAGTTAAAGAACAAGCATTTACGGTCAGGAAACATGTTTTGTGACCTACGATCAACTACTGTACTTGAAAGCCCGAGACATTGTGGAGAGCCACCAGCATCCTCAGCTTGTCAACATAGGGGTGAGACTTAGAGGTTTTCACCACCTCATGTTATTCATGGGGGCCGTCTGTGCCATAATGGCAGGAAGTGACTCCAGGAACTTCTCTGTTCCATATTTGCGGAAAACAGTGTTGAAAAAATCCTTTTATATACGATGCGTTAATAATCGTCGTCAATGAGTAATTCTTCCTTTTTCTTTAACATACACAGGATAAGAGGACTGCAATTTGTCTGGGTCCATTTATTGACTACTCCAATTTTTCCAAGTTTTCGTTTTTTGACGATAACTAGAAATCTATTGGGCCTATGGACTTCGTTCAGTACTTAGATTGAAGTTAAATAACTACTCTATAACTTTGTTTTGTATACAATTCCCCGTGGGATGATCATTAGAGCCAATATTCTAGCCGAAAAATGACTAAAATCGAAAATTTGAACTTTTTGGAGAAATAAGCCAATTTTTGAATTCCAATATCTCGGGAACTATTGGACTTACAGAGCTGCGATTGGGCTTAAATTTTAGAATATTTTATCTACATTAATAGAGGTGTGAGTGCCTTTTCGTCAAAAAACCACCCTTCACGAGTTATAAGCCAAAACCAGAAAAAAGTCCGAAAATTTTGAGGTTTTTTGGCTCTTAAAAGTTACGCAAAAGAATTTCGAAGCTGCAAACTTGGTTTAATACTACTCTAATATGTCCTAACAACATACCAAAAATTCAGCTTCCTGCAATTTTTTTGGACCTAAGGCCATTTTTTTGTCTACGACGACTGGCCTAATATAGCGACGTTCACTTACTGCTCAGCATCTTTTGGGAAGGTGAAGAAAATTATATCCTTATTTGTATTCGAATTATTGCGGCAATTAGGTGCTGAACACCAACGGCCGCCTTTTCTTTTATTGCAGCTCATAATAAAAACAGAACAGCTCCAACTACTGACACACAGTTCTTTCTTTTCACTGCACTGCACTGTACTAAATGCTTGTTTACTTTTATGCGATTCAGGCTGTTAAAATATACAATTAACAAACAAAGACGGCGCATTACCACGCCACCGAGTAGGGAGTGACCACGCGTTTACTGCTTTTCAAGATGGCCGATTCCGCGCATGCGCACTAAATTTTGGACGACAGACTGCAGTGGGAGTTTCCTTTCTGTATACTCCATATTCTGTGGTTTTCGCTGTGACCTGGTAATGTATTATGATGTACTGGACATTGTGAACAAGGCAATCTCATATTTGTTTGCTATTAGTTCGGATGGTGCGTAGAAATATTTCATCAAAATAGAGATCACCAAATCAACAGAACTATTCACGTATCTACAAAGGAGTGATTGTATTGAAATGTCTACGTATAGTAATGCTTTGTGGTGTGTGTGGTACTGTCAACGAAGACAAAACGGTAATTTCCTAGCAGAAGTTTACATCTAATGAAACGGCAGTGTGATCGATATAAATCGGACGGCGTCTCATATAGAAACCATAGGTATAGAAAAAGCGAATGTTATGATTTTTACGAATATGTCATGATTTTTAAGGATATGGTTAGCCAGAAACCTAAGAGTACAACTTAACTTGTGAGTGAACAAACTGTACTCTTAGGTTCCTGCGTAACCACGTCGTTTAAAATCGTGACATATCCGTAAAAATCATAACATGCGCTTGTTCGATACCTATAGTTTGTTATAACTTTGGCTGAAAAGTCTCTTTTCATTGACAACGAATATAAGTTGTTTATTAAGTGAATGTGGTCAATGTATATTGTGTAAAACAAACTGTTTCACCCCTGTAGTGACTGGATTTGATGTACTTTTCCGATTCACTATCTGGTAGCAATTTCTATTGGCCAAGAAATTCCATAGAATTACCGCGTCAAGAATAAACATCAGTATTAGCTACACAAATCAGCTGTTCCGCCATATTGGTTGCTTGTCACTGCTAGCGAAGGGAGAGTCGAACGTCCGATATATTATATCGATTTCACTGCCGTTTCATTCGTTGTACACGGTTCCTAAGAAATTACCGACAAAACTATTGTTAAGAGGTAAGTGACAGTACAAAGTCCTTACAAATTCTTAAACTTTCGCACTGAAGTACGTAAACAGAATCAGTTTTTTTGGTTAAATTTTAGTTAACGTTCTAGCGGCCTAGCGTGGTAATGTTGGCAATTATGTGGCTTTTGCAAATGCCAATCGCGTGACAAAGCAAATGTTTCGTCATAAAAACGTCGTTTTTAGAGGTCTGTTACTTATAATAACCCGATAAGGGTACATTCAACCCTAGAGTAGGAAAATAATTATTTATTTACTTTATAGTCAGTATGAAACACTAATCAAGTAATTCTATGTGGATTATAAGAATATTTACATCTTGGAAAAGATTTTCTACCGTGTTGTTGATGTATCCAACATAATCACGTGTTGAGACCAAAATAACAGGTAAAGTTTTACCCGTTTTTGGTCGAATTAGTTTTCTATGCCGTGACAGTCACTCGTTTAATATTCAATCCTCGCACCGAGAACGATATTTATCGATCCCGCTTCGACTCCAAATGGTTATTTGAAATTACCGAACATTATAGCCCCACAAGTTATCAAAAACTGGTGTTAATAGAAAGCATTTATGAGCAACGAAATAGGTAACGAACTTCTGTAAAAAAAAACTTGTTAAAATTCGTTTGAATGTTGTTTCAGTAGCGAAGATAGGCTACTAATTACTTAACACAAGACAAATTTAGTCTCTCTCTCTCTCTCTCTCTCTCTCATATATATATGTGTGTGTGTGTGTGTGTGTGTGTGTGTGTGTGTGTGTGTGTGTGTGTGTGTAAAAACTCGCAGTAAATAATTTAAGTCCTAAGCGATCTGATCGCATGTGTTTCCCTATCTGATGTATAGGGACATACATTGAATATTATATGATCACGTAACCGTTACGTGCCGACTTCGGCGAAAAAGGTACAGGGAATAAATATAAAATATTTTCGCGACGTTACTTCCGTCTCTGGGAACTAGCATTCGTTCAGTACGACAGCTATTTACAGGATTATAGTAATGGCATATATTTTGTAGTTTCTTGCCGTAACATGAAGATAAACTAAGAGCGAAATAGAAGAATAAAGTGCATAAATAAAATACACTTTTTTGACGTACCTGGAGAATTTTTGTCTTGGAAGACTCGTTTCCGGGCGGCAGCTGGGCATTGGCGACAACGAGATATCGCTCTGCATCACTAGATGTTAAAAGAGCCAGTTTCACTATCAGTCCGCAGTTGACAATGCCTACCAGCGGATCCACATAGTCAGCACTGATGTATTCCACTAACCGAAACAATTTTGGCCTATAATAGATGGTCAACCCATCCATATCCGTCGGAGTCCTTGGTTTCATTATGCCGAGATAACCGAGATCGTTCATGTAATTCAACATGTCCATACTGTCAATCTCCATTTCTTGAAAGCACATAATGTCTGCATTCAAATCGTAAATTTCCTTCGCTAGCTTAGGGCCTCTGAATTCCCACATAACGGATTGAGGATTGAAGCTGTGAAGCACTTCTGGATTATTTTCAAGCGTCCGTTGCGAAAGAATATTATAGCTCATTATGCTGAAAAGAACTTTACCTGAACAGGGATTAGCACGATTCTGATAACCCGTGAACTCCCAAGCACGTTCGAACGTCGTAGCCGTTCCTGAAGAACTCGCATTCGAAAATTTCCTGTCATTCGAACAGTCCACTATTTCTGATTGCAGCACGTGTTTTTCAGGATCATCCATATTTTGTTTATTTGCATTTTCAGCCTGCTGAACACCATTAAGTTCATTTTCGTGCAATTCTTGTCGTAATCTCAGAGTTTCGTCCTGCGAAGATTCATTTTCACGTTTTTCACTATCACATTCGGTACCCGTTTTAGTGTTTGTTTCAGTGGAACCCATAGCAAAATGAAACGTTACACGAAATTAAGCTTATTGATTACTTTGGAGATGGTTATACAGAATAACTATCTCCAGCTGTTCCGTCTTCTGCTAAGCCGCTGACTAATCAAAGATGATTATTGTCCGCCTTAGTTGCAAAGAGTGTGTACCACGGAACAGATAATTAGCAACACCTCTGTGTCTGCCGTCTTAAAGGTGATATTAAGCAGCTTAATAATAATTCATAAAAAGACGAAGAAAATGCTTAGACACCCAAAAGTAAAAATATTTTTGACTTTCAATCATAGTTCTCTCTTATAACGACTTCCACGTACTATTATAACAACAGCTGCCGATTTACGTACTGACTGTTACAAATGTTACACTCCTTAAAAAGATCAACTGATGTGCGTTACTCTCGCAAAAATTCAGAAATGGTTCGATCGAATGGTACATTCCTCGGGGCTGTGTAGAACGAACGAAACAGTAGTGCGATCGATTTATATCGGCGGTTCATATCGAAACGATTGGTAACGAACAAGCCAATGTTATGATTTTTACGAATATGTCATAATTTTGAAGGATGTGGTCAGGCAGGGATCTTAGAGTACAGCTTAAATTTTTGCGAGTAAATAAGGGAATGTTACGATGGTTACGAATATGTCATTAAAATAAATGATGTGGTAGGGCAGGAACCTAAGAGTACAGCTTAAATTGTTACGAATGAACAAACTGTACTCATAACTTCCTGCCTAACCACATCCTTTTAAATCGTGACATATTCGTAAATATATCCTAACATTCTCTTGTTCGGTAACTTTCGTTTGAATACCTATAGTTTCTTTTAATTACATTACATTTGGCTGAAAAGGCTGTTTTCATTGACAACGAATATAAGTTGTTTAGTGAATGAAAGCGCTCAATTTACATTACACCCCTCAACTGTAGTGATCGATGCTATATCGATCGTACTGCCCTTTCATTCCATGTACACAGACAGCTCCTAGGAAATTATCGATCGAACATAGTACTTATTTTTCTTGTTTTGCCCGCTTTGGGTTACGACAGTAACACCAAAAGCGGGTCTTTCCGAACGTGTTTAAACAGCTCGAAATTTAAATGAAAATAATTGCTTAACCAGAATGAAACTTTCACTCTGCAGCGGAGTGTGCGCTGATATGAAACTTCCTGGCAGATTAAAATTGTGTAGCGGAACCGGGACTCGAACCTAGGACCTTTACCTTTCGCGGGCAAGCGAAAGTAGGAGGCGAGATACTGGCGGAAGTGAAGTTGTGAGGCGGCATCGTGAGTCGTGTCGGGATAGCTCTGTCTAGAGTACTTGCCCACAAAAGGTAACGGTCGCAGGTTCGAGTCCCGGTTCTGGAACACAATTTTAATTTGCCAGGAAGTTTCAACTGCTGAACCTTTCATCTGACACGAAAATTGAGTAGATTTGTAGGGGTGAAAAATCTCAACAACTTAGCTCTCTTACGTTATTTCTATAATTCCGTCCTCCTCTGTAATCCAGATTGCCACGCAGGGTTCTCGGATTTGATTCCCGGTCGAGTTGTGTGGTCCTCATCATCATTCCATTATCATCGACGCGCAAGTCGCCCATGTGGCGTAACGTAAAAACGTGCACCAGGCAGGCCGAACACGATCCCTGCTGGGGATCGTAACGTTTCAGAAATATTTGCAAGAAATAACGGCAATTTGACACCGTCACTTCATTTTACGTAAACCGCTACAGGCGAAGAAAATAAACGCGAGAAACAGAGCAAACTATCAAGGCAAGACTGGTTATATTATTTTAACGGAAAAAGATAATGAAAATATGGTATAGATGTTAAAATAAAGTAGGTTAGAATTTCGCCCTTACGCTGAAAAAGTGAAGCCTGTATCCGCCATAGAGCAAAGTCTTCGAGAAGTGTTGGTATTGTAAAGCTGATGTTTTATGTCACTTAAAATAATACACCCGTGTTAAGTTTTAAGTATCTTATGGAGAGAATTTATTAGTGTATATTCAAGAAATTACATTGTTTGAAAGCACATACTTTGTACTGACTGTCAGCTCAATGCATTAACGGTAAGAGGGTCGAATTAACGCATAGTTTTAACGGAGAAATAGCATTCCACACCTGAACAAGATGGCGCACAGGCTTCAACTGACGTATGTGCTCGGCATAGATAATGCCATCTCACTTCATGTTAACCGCCTTGATTAAAATAATAGTTTAAAGAAAAAAATTTAAAAAGAGTATGTCTGTCAAAGCTAAACTCAAATATCAAATTCTTTTGGCTGCTTGTTAAAATACGATCAGTGAGAATATTACGTATTGAGTGCATAAAGTCTGTATATTATCACGATAGTAGAGTCATAAGCGTATCATTCATATTTTTTAATTATTTATGTTTTTATTATTTTCGTCCCAAATTTTTGCAAAAAAATCATAAAACTACAGTAAAACCTAAACCCAAAAGAACAGGTGAAAATTGAAATTGGAGATTTCTATCTAATTGCCTCTTCAAATTGGCTGACATGCCGTTCGACCGACTGCTATAAAATTTCGCGTACTTGACCTTCAAAACAAAAGTAACTCCACTGTCTATATAATAATTCATACGCTTCATGGCGGAGGGTACTTTACAACAGACGTTGACAGCAATCTACTGTCCTACGCACCCGATCTTCAAAACAAGATAAATTTCGTTGTGTACATAAGATTTCGTACGGTGCACTGCGGGTGGAACCTTGCCTAGAGACTTTGATACAGTCTGACCGATTATCATGAACTTTGTCAGATATATATGTAACTTTTCATGTACACGGAAGGGAAAAGATGAACAGAGAGAGAAGAGAAACGAGGAGAGTGGCTGCGAACGGGGGAGGTAAATATAGAGGAATGGGGTTGGACGGCTGGGTAGAAAATGTTCAAATGTTTGTTCAGATTATGGGACTTTACTGCGGGGTCATCAGTCCCTAAACTTACAAACTACTTACAAACTAACTTATACTAAAGGCAGCACAAACATCCATGCCCGACGGGGATTCGATTCGAACACCCGATGGGGCGGGTGGGTGGACTGGGAAGGAGAGGTGGAGTAAGAGAAGGAGGAGAGGGAAGAGAGGACGAGGAGGAGGAGGAGGCAGACGTAATTAGATACAGACAGAGAGAAGAGGAAGGAAACTATGGTCAAAGGTAGAAGACGAAGTAGATGGACTAACAGAATATTGGAATAAATAAGTACCCCAGAAATATTGGGTTTTCAGCTATCTAATACAGTGAGAAGCCTAAGAGAAAGGTGAGAAACAGGCACAGAGATGGAGGATGTGACAGGCAGACAGATTAATGGAAGGAGTGGAGGATGTATATCATATTCCCATACGTATCTAGCAATTGCGAAGCATTGGTGGCTTCGATAGCAATAAATAATTCCGCTAACAGCGCTACGTCGGCGACTTGGGTGTCGATGATGATGACGATGACACAGCACCAGTCTCCGAGCGGACAAGACATATGATGCCAACGGGAATCGAACACGGGCCCATTGATTGGCAACCCACCACGCTGTCCAACTACTACGGACGCGTTCTTAAAGAACGAACGTGATGTATGTTAGAAGCGGATAATGTTCACCCGCACACACCCCACCTCGGCAATGTCTGTGGCTCATGGGGGTGTTCATGGTGGTGTTCATAGAAAAACACAAAATCTGAATGGACCTTTGAATGCGCTTATCTGGAACCGCTGGCCCAAGAGAACATTTTCGTCATTTACACTTTCAAACTTTCTGCATATGATGCTATGATTGTTTTTAATGATGGACACGTAAAGAGAATGACAGTGTTACCGCGTTCGGCCTTCAGGGACGGTGCAATCACTCTACCCATTTTTAGGGTAATTGCTTGTCATCGTGTGTGCAGGACCTTGCCGAAGAAACAAGGGAATAGAAAAGTAATTACAGGACAAAACTTGAGAACCGAGAAGTTTGTGGGTACAGTCGTGAAACATTCTGAGAAGGTATAATATAAGATGTATATAGTTAACCTTTAAATTCATTTTCCCTGAAACTACATGCTATGACACCTACGTACTCTTTCTTCAGACATCTGTCACACAATGCCGTCATACACTCTTTCTCGTACAGAAATTGACGAACAATCAGAGCTAAAAATTGAAATATTTCGTTTACGTTGAGTTATATAGGTAATTCACTGATATTAATACATTGATTTGCACCAAAAACATGTAAAATATTGTAAATAACTTTCTGTCAAAAAAGTTGCAAATTGTTTTGTGTAATTGTTTGTAATAATGTAAACATAACACAGTTACTTTTCGGTAGTGACTGATTTAATAGGTTATGAGGAAAATGAACATAAATAGTTGCAGGTGCATTAGAATTTATTATTTTGTAATAATTTCGAAATTCACGAAAATAATTTTGTAAACTTAATTTAAGGTAGATTATATTATTGATAATCACCACACAAAATTTAACTTTGTCATCGTCAGTATGAATTAGAAATATTTAAACATTTCGCCCGTTTCAGGGCATTAAAATAAATCCAATTGCAAAGATGAAAATTTCTGCTGAACCGGGATTCGAACCCGGATTTCTCGCTTTGGGCCAGCGGCCACCTAAACCAATTAGGATATCCCGGCACGCTTCGCTTCCAACACAAAAACTCGTAGCACAATCAAATGGGCAGGGGGCACTGCAAACGTACTGTATTAGGAGATTACAATTTGGCTTAGGAGGAAAGCATGCCTGGATAGCCTAAATGGTTAAGGCGACCGCTGGACCAAAGTAGGAAAATCGGCGTTCGAATCCCGGTCCAGCACAAACTTTCATCTTGGGCATTGGATTTATTTCATTGTCCTAAAACGTCGAAATGTTTAAATATTTCTAATTCGTAAGATTACGACGTGTGGTTCAATCACTCGTTTTGTACACGCTATTGGTCATTAAAATTGCTACACAAAAAAATGCAGATGATAAACGGGTATTCATTGGACAAATAAATAATACTAGAACTGACAGGTGAGTACATTTTCACGCAATTTGGGTGCATAGATCCTGAGAAATCACTACCAATAGTCGTAGTAACGGCCTTGATAAGCCTGGGCATTGAGTCATACAGAGATAGGCTGGCGTGTAGTGGCGCAGATGCCCATACAGCTTCAACACGATACAACAGTTCGTCAAGAAAGGTGACAGGCGTATTGTGACGGCCCATTACTCGGCCACCATTGACCAGGCGTTTTGAATTAGTGAGAGGTCTGGAGAATGTGCTGGCCAGGTCAGCGTAACCAGAAAGGCCCTTACAGGACCTGCAACATGCGGTCGTGCATTATCCTCCTGAAATGTAGGGTTTCGCAGTCATCGAATGAACGGTAGAGCCACGGATCGTAACATATCTGAAATGTAATGGCCACTGTTCAAAGTGCCATCGATGCCAACAAGAGGTGACGGAGACGTGTAACCAATGGCACCCTATACCATCAATTCGGGTGATACGCCAGTATGACGATGACGAATACACGCTTGCAATGTGCGTTCACCGCGATGTCGCCAAACACGGATGCGACCATCATGATGCTGTAAACAGAACCTGGGTTCATCTGGAGAAATGTCATTTCGCCATTCGTGCACCCAAGTTCGTCGTTGCGTACACCATCTCAGTCGCTTCTGTCTGTGATGCAGCTCAAGGGTAAACGTCGTCGAACTGTTCGTGCAGATGGTTGTTGTCTTTCAAAGGTCTCCATCTGTTGATTGAGGGATCGAGACGTGGCTGCACGATCCGTTACAGCCATGCGGAGAAGATGCCTGTCACATCGACTGCTAGTGATACGAGGCCGTTGGGATCCAGCACGGCGTTCTGTATTGCCCTCCTGAACCCACCAATTCCATATTCTGCTAACAGCGAGCAGCAATGTCGCGATACGATAAACCGCAATCGCGATAGGCTACAATCCGACCTTTATCAAAGTCGGAAACGTGATGGTACGCATTTCTCCTCCTTACACGAGGTATCACAACAATGTTTCACCAGGCAACGCCGGTCAACTGCCCTTTGCGTATGAGAAATCGGTTGGAAACTTTCCTCATGTCAGCACGTTGTAGGTGTCACCACCGCATGCCAACCTTGTGTGAATGCTCTGAAAATCAAAGCATTTGCATATTACAGTATCTTCTCCCTGTCGGTTAAATTTAGCACGTCATCTTCGTGGTGTAGCAATTTTAATGTTGACCAGGAGTGTACATCCCATCGAGCCTTTGAGGTAGTAGAAAAAGAGTTCTCTCGAAGAAAGGAGTAGGACAAAAGAGAATCGAAAGGAACTGCCCGTGCGGCGACGTCAGCCGCCAGGGGGAGCAACGGAGCTTGCTTGGCCAGCCCTGGGCCATCGCCGCCCGTAGGTTTACAAGCGGGGTCGCAATTCACTGCCACCGAAACGGCACCGCGGCAGCGGCGGAGTCTGCGGGGTCCGTCGCGAGATCAGATCACCGCCACGGCCCGGCCTCCTCATTTGGGGACCCAGAGAGGGTCGGCTGGGCTTCTATTAGACGCCCCGGGGACTTCCGGTCTGTCGTCTCCCAGGTCTCCTCACAGACGATCCAATATATAGCGGGGGCCCATCTGGGACCCGCGCTGTGTGTGCCGTCGCTCCTCGGCCGGGTTCTTCGATCCCCCCACCCACCCTCTCAGCCGACCTAGCCCCCTCCCCCATCCCCCTAAGCTCTTCCCTGTGTCTCCTTTGTGTCCAGAAAACAACGAGAGGCGGGATTCCCCTGCCTTGCGAAATGCGTGCCGCAGCCGGTGACGCCGCCGCCTGTCTGGAGATATCGGCGGAATGCTCTCTCCCCGGCCCTGGACGGGAATGTTAGGCATTCTTCTCCGCGGGTATCTCGTCCTCGAGGTCTCCGCAAAATGCAGCATTCGAATCGCCGCTACGGCGTAACGCGGCCGTTCTCTGACGGAAATCGGACCACTTTGTCATGCGCGAAGCCGTTATCGTTCGTTGCTCAATGGGAGATTCCAGTTCGTAAATAATTTTCCACTGTTTCCAATCGCGACCGCGTCGGCAAGGTTGAAAACAGATATCGTAACAGCAACTGTGATCTATCGTTTCTATTACAGCAGAGAACTACCCCACAGAGCCAGGGGGTGTAGCCAGGATTTTGGGAGGGGGAGGGGTGTCTGAAGCCATAAAAATATTGTATCGTAAGAGTCGCATGGAAATTATCACGCGTGAACAATGGGATTTTCTTAACCCTTTTCTCTGTCGTTTTATTGTGATGAATGCGAAAGCTACGAGTATGTCACATTTATCTCTCTATATACAATGATACTTCTGTTCTAAAGGAATAGAATTGCCGATGGTCCGCAGCTATAAATGTTATTTATACAAATAGTACTTCGCAGTTTCCGAAAATTTCCGACCTTAGCTGTTATTCTTTAGTTTGTTTATGCTTTTGCGAGACATGAAAATTTGTGCCGACCAGACGTATCATTGTATATATGAGAGCCTCGAGTGGCTAAATATGATGTAAGTATGTCTCTCCCCGTCTCGGGAATCACGCTAAATGCGTGTGGGCACCAGGGGAAGAAGGCAAGTGCAACATATGGAGGTATGGGTCTAGCCGGGGAGCGTGTTCAGGTGGCCAAGTGATTAAGGCGACCGCTCGCGATAAGCGGGAGACCCGCGTTCGACTCCAGGTCCGGCACAAATTTTCATGTGTTGCAAAAGCGTAGACCAACTAAAGAATAACAGCTAAGGTCGGAAATTCTCGCAAACTGCGAATTAATATTTGTATAAATTTCTCTCTCTTCCTTTCTTATTTTATTTATTTATTTATTTCTTGATTTTTTTAGAAATACGTCTCGAGAGGCCGGGGGAGGGGGGTGCAGCCCGTTAGCCTCCTCCCCCCTCCAGGATACACCACTACGATAGACCAAAAAGTCACTGTCAATTCGATCCCGCCTTGACAGTTGATTGCTGTCTTTCGAAAGATGTTACCTTGTAATGGCTGGAAACTAACTTGAGAGAGGGTTAGAAGATGAACAGTAACAAGAGAGAAACAAGGGCAATGGAATTTAGTCGTAGTAAATAGGGCGATAGTTAGGGAATTAGATTAGGAAGCAAAAGAATAAAGGTAGTATATGACTTTTATTACTTGAAGACTAAAATAACTTATGATGTTCGAAGTACAGAAGATGTAAAATGCAGATTGGCAATAGGAAAAAAAGAATTTATGAAGCAGAGAAGTATGTTAACATGTGATATTAATATCAGTGTTAGGAAGTCTTTTGCGAAGGAATTTGGAAGAGACATAGTTCTGACACGAAGAGGTCTGAAGCATTTTAAATGTAGTTTTACATACGAATGCTGAGGAGGAGTGGCTGCGTAGGTAATGAAGAGGTAAAAATGTTCAAATGTTGTAAAGGAGCAAACGTCTGTGATCATCCAAAATGTTTGTAATTATATGGGACCAAACTACATTGGTCCCTAGACTTACAAACAACTGAAACTAATGCATCCATGCCTCAGGGAAGACTCGAATGTCTGACGCTAGCGGCCACGCGATCCGAAATGTGGCGCTCCAGATCGCGGCCAAACGAGGACTTACTGAGCAGAATTAGGTAGAAGAGAAATCTCTGGGTTATCTTGACTGAAAGAAGAGATCTATTGTTGGGACGTATTCTGAGACCTCAGGGAATCATCAATTTAATATTAAAGTGTTGGCGATAAAAACCGCGAAGGGAGATGAAAATAAGAATAAAATAATCAGCTGAAAATGTAAGAGGGTTGTCGTTCTTATTTAGAGTTGAAGACACTTGCACAGGATAATCTTGGAGAGGTGCATCAAACCAGTCTTTATACTGAAGATAACAATAACATTTTCTAATGATTCTTTGCTAAATAAGTTGTCCGTTCGAGGATGATTCTGAAAGTAAGTTTCGATTTTATTCTTCACCAACTTTTATTACATACCAGTACACTCTGTCAACTGTTTTTAACATAACTTCCATACAAATGCAAACATTTAAACTCTTTTAAATCCCATCATGGAATCCACTATTTTTCCACATATTCCAAACGTTGATAAGATAAATGGACGAATGCAGCGTTAGTTTGCCAAGGGGCCTACTGTACGAAGATACACAGTGGGAATAATTTTGCGGTGATAGCGCGAATGGAATGTGTGAGCTTTGATTTCACATTGAAATATCTTTCCTAATTAATGTCTTTGAATTCACGGGAAATATCTGCATTGCTTTGATATATGCAATGGAGGTAAAACGAGGGGAGTGGGCATAACGTCACAAATTTGGAGCCTGCGTGAAGCTGACTAAACCTATCACCGCCATTACAGTCTGTTCAAGACAATTTTCTGCTTAGCTGCTGTGTAGATTTGTCGAAGATTTGCAATAGATAATGCCTGTGTGCTTTGTTTATGGTTGTTCTAACCGTTATGACAACACAAATAAGTTTAAGGTAATCACGTCCATTGGGCCTGTGAGTCTTTTGAACTAACAAACATGGTTGCCGAACGGCTTGAAACAGCAGTATAGCTGACGCCTATAGTGCAATCTCCCCTCCTTTTTCCTCTATGCTATATGCAAAGCTAGGAGGTTCTAACATCCTTGGCGCCCACGCTTTCTCAGAGATGCTGCAGTGCTTGCCATATTATCTTTACGTTCTCGGACAGTGGCTGTTGGGCAGTACTTTTAATGATGAACTGACGCTTCTGTGACCACAAGGTACTAATAAATTTTTATGACATTATGATAACCACAAAAAATATTATGTTTCAGAAACCATTCTTCTTTCTACAATTCACTTCCCGTTCCTTGTCCGCCGCTATTTCTTGATGTCTTTTGATCCCGTTTAACAGCTCTGTCCAGTTTTTTTCGCATTTCGTCACACATGATAAACACAACAAAAACAAGACACGCGAAACAAACAATGCTGGCGAAAGTACAAACGTTTCATACACAGCACTAACAAAACATTGCTGAATCCGTAAATTTTCGCATAAATCTCCACCATAGTGTCACGTATACAGTTATAACAATAGGGTATTTTCCTGTGTTAAAAATATGGTTAGAATTATTGTTATTCTGAGTGTTTATAACATTCAGACAGCATTTTCGCTCATAATTCTTACAAAACATCTGTTATTTTTACGTAATTAAAGCTTAAAAATCATCAAATTTCACGATTAGATCACGTGATCGAAAACGCTCCGTTATTGGCTGAAGTACTGGTGACGTCATAGAACACCTACAGCGCGGCAACTAGAAGTCGGAGCTGTATTATTGTACGCGTTTGCTACATTTCACAGCTTTAAGTTCAGTTTTTATGCCACAATGGAAGATGGTTATATGAATGCTGACAGCGGAAACCTCCCTAACGTTGATGCAGTTATGGTGTCTTCATTCTTTAAAAACAATCCAAATTTTTACGTGCCAGAAATAAGAAACAAGAAAACTGCATTGTAAGTAACGCATACCTACATTTTAAAGCTAATTATTTCGAGAGATATTTTATGCCATTGGAAAAAAGTACCCTATTTGTTGATGTCAGCAGACTTAATCTGAAGTCACCATATTATGCAATAAAGAGTGAAATTTTATCTTCTATCCAAGTGGCCTTGCGTGATTATGTTGGCAACATCAACAACACGATAGAAAATCTTTGTCCAGATGTTCAGACCACATAGAATGACTAGATTAGTATATCGTACAGACCATGAAGTAAATAAATAATGCTGTTCCTGCTCTATGATTCTTGTATGTACCCTTGTCCGGTCAGTAAAAGTAACTGCCCTCGTAAATCAAAGGCTTCAAGACAAAATATTTGTGCTGTCACGCGATTGGCTAATGGCGACGTCTCATGATTCTCGCTATTCAGCATCTGTTGCCAACATAGTCACAGGAAGCCACCGGGATAGTTAGTAAAATTTAACCCAGTAAAGCTTCAATAAACAGATATTTAGGTAACTAAAACTTTTAATCGTATTTACACTTGCATATTACGAAAGTTTGAAAGCTAAATAAATCGGCGCATTAAAGACATCTACCATATACGTATATTACGATAGAGTAAGTTGTAAAGTAACCAGAAGGGCGTTGTCGATGTATAAAACGGTCGTTTGACTAAGAGCTATTGGTGACAAAATTGCACTTACTGGAGATAAATAATCAGTGCTATACTTTTATAGCGGGCTGCAACAATATTCATGTTGTTCTTTCACCAAATATATTAGGAAACGGCTTTCATTACACATAAATCGTAGGCGTGTAACATTATGAAGTTTTACTTCGCAAATGTAAACATCAGCTCATTAACCTACACGTAATACTACTTTACACCTTTGCAGTAAAAGAGAATGATACTAAACAGTTTAGTTTACCAATGGAATAATATTGTTTACTTACATCAAAATGATCCTTACAGGCTGATTTTTTTGGTACTTGCAAGAACAATTTTTCTGGAAACTTGACAGATGTATTGGTACAGTCCGGAACTAAGCAATATTTGTAGGTCATTATGCAAACGTTAATGCCAAACACGAGGCCTCGGCCCAAACAATATACATGTATTTGTTTATCTTACGAGAGCAGCAGCAGCAGCGTGTCGTATGACGTCACAGGCATCACGTGACTCAAATGTAGCGTTTTAGCAGGCTTTCAAATTATTTGAATTTCATTTCTTTTTTTTAAAAAAAGTGCTGAAATCCACGAGGTAAAAAGGCATGTTCGGACCATAATATGACATAATTAACAATTTAAAACGATTTCCAGAAAACAGTCAAATACCCTAACAATCGCAGAGATCGGCGTATGTGCTTCGTATGACTTATGTGAAACTTTTCAATAGCTACAATTCAGCTACTCGGAAACAAAGAAGTGCCGCGCCGCAGTGGTAACATGTTAGTTAGAATGTTGCAGTGGACTTATTTTTTATTTGAAGATTTAATCAAAATGTCTCTGATTATTATTTTTAATCAATTAATTGATCACTTTATATTGTCTAACATCTAGTGCTTTGCAACGTCATTTTAATAATCTGCTGACTTTTATACTGTATTAGCTGTAATTTTTCTTTCTCTTTCTTTAGTAGATAGTAATCTGCCTGTGTTGTCTATAAACAGCAACTGAGTGTGAAGCGGTACTGCTCATCAATTCGTGACACAGTAGTTTCTGTAGCCACTTGCCAGTATGAGGATGTTATCAATAAAGCAATGATAGCGAGAAATTACAGTTTGCTTGTAACGATGAATGTGTTCCTATTTAATTTTGGTTGTAAAAACTAGCTTTAATCGCCGCGAAGTAAGCTACTGTAATCTTCGGTCAACCGCAGATGGTCGACGCACATTTTCTCGGATAACAATGCACATCGCGAGGTTGCGATTAGGTTGAGATAAGTGTTTAAATTTGAGACTACATACTTGTCCTTTGATACAGGTGAATCATAGGTTAATTAAAATCATTTGTCGCCTTCTAAATATAGCTCGCTGCCGTAGTTTCGAACATTACTCAGAGTTACACATAAATAACGTTTGTAAAGCTAACCGTCGTATTTGTGAGTCGCCTGTTACAGAGCGGTAGCCGGAAACCTATGTGTCAAAACACTGACGTACGGAGTAAGAAACGTCATCATAAGCAAGTAATTTTAAACGGACTCGAGTCATATCCGAAGCTTTGGCATCACTTAGAGAGCAGTGGAATAAATTTGAAATCCGTTTGTAATGTCACGAAGTGAGCAACGAGAAATCACACAATATTATTCATTATCTTTCAGTGACATATTGTTGTTGTTTCGTTGGTTCAGGATTGTCTGATTGTATTAATTATTGTTATTGCTGTAATACCGGCTACTGATTATAGTCAATTGTTTTAAGAGAAATTCTACAAATATTAATTGACTTTGATTTCTGGTCCAAGAAAGAATCTGTTGGAGAGTTTTATCTTTGAACGGTTGTTTACTTTGCGAGGTATCAAGCGAGGAGATAGACAAAAAGGTGCATTCAAAAATAATGAATAATTATTATTCATGAGAAAGTATGAAATGCATTTAATTAATATTACTGAGCGCCGAGCCAGTGAAGATACCTTGGAGCTCTGAAAGGTCTATTACTTGGTGAATTTTTATTAAAGCGTCATTGTTCGGGACAAGCAATTTTGTTCCTCGTCTGTGAAAGAAAATGCCTATCGCCCCAAACTCTAGTAGCTTTCTGATACAGTTTCCGAAGTGTCTGCTTCCCCTAATGAGTTTCAGCAGTTTTGTAGCTTAACGGGAATCTAAAGAGATTCAGCGAGACTAGCAGAAAAGATTAGCTTTAGGTTCTCCATATCACTAAGGAGGATGCGAGCTGTAACAAATATTCATAATTTTTGTCTACATTTATTGCCAACCAAGTATTAGCATTTACATAATTTTCTCAGTATAGTAAAACTTGAAACATTGCACACGGGTAAGAACAAAATTACATCAAACGTAACTTCAAAAAAATAAAGTAGCAGCAACACAAGGATTAAAATTTTATTTTGATTTATTTCAAATTCAAATGTTCAAATGTTTGTAAAGTCTATGGGACTTAACTACGGGGTCATCAGTCCCTAAACTTACAAACTACTTTATGAACTACTTACGAACTAGGACGGCACAAATATCCATGCCCGAGGGGGGGGATTCGAACCCCCGACCGTAGTGGGCGTGCAGACCGCGACTGGAGCGCCTTAGTGTCCTCGGTCACCGCGGCCGGCTTGATTTATTTCTCGCAGTCAGAGTATAACTGGTTACCGACAGATTCAGCTCACAACAACAGTGACCCACTGAAGTTTTGTTTCGTGTTCTCAGAAATGTTATTTTTCACAATAAACCCTCGTCGGATACTATGTGATTAAAAGTTCTTTGATTGGGCAGAGAAGCAGACGTTGATCAAAAGATTATGAAATAAATGGGATTCACACAGTTTCGTACGGTAGGCACACATCTGTGATACGATAAAAGAACATAGATTAGCACTACAGAGAAGAACTAATAGTTTCGTAGTCACGTTGGAATTCCACTATTCACAGATACATTTGAGCAAATTTTATTTTTTAAATTTATATTTATTTTTATTTTTAAGAGAACTTTCACCTCTAGATCAAGTGATGTAAGAGACTGGAACTCCCACGTTCTTTTAAACCTGGCAAACGGTCTTACAACAGTCTTTTGTGATAACGATATACGCATAATGATTACATTAAAATTGATAAGGATCTGTTAGGCGTACATACATACATTACTAGACTGGCAAACGTCCCTCTGAGACTGAAGCCTGATGCCGTCATCTTGCCTAACCTCACGTCAAAAAGCTTTCGTATGATACTACTATGATCTTCTGATACGATATGACGTTGTAAGCTTTCCTAATTGGTTTGAACATGATTTGCGTTTGGGCTAATGCTTCCGCAACAATTTAGTTTAACACATAGGCGTACATTGTCGAATCTTGTTATAAGAAGAATGTGTTACGTACGGTTAAATTTTACTTAGCGTCCTGATGGCCTCGAGTGATTATGTTGTCAATGTTGTGACGTTGGCATTAGCCAATCCCATAAAAACGCAAATGTTTTGTCATGAAGTCTTCGTTTACGACGGCAATTAGTTTTATGAGTGAACAAGGGTACACACAAGAACCTGTCAAGCATAGAGCAGAAACATCATTATTTATTCACTTCATAGTCTGTATGAAACACTAATCGAGTTATCCTCTGTGGATTTCTAAGAATATTAACATCTTGGTGAGGGCTTTCTACCGTTTGTTCATGTTGCCAACATAACAATGTGAGGCCGCTGGGACGGTAAGTAAAGTTTTACTGTTACGTAAAGTTAGCAGCCGGCCACGGTGGCCGAGGGGACTGCGGCGCGCCAGTCACGGTCTGCACGGCCACTACGGTCGGGGGTTCGAATCCCCCCTCGGGCATGGATATCTGTGCCATCCTTAGTGTTAGCTCGTTCATAATTAGTTTGTAAGTTTAGGGAATGATGACCCTGTAGTTAAGTCCCATAAGCTATACAGACATTTTCGTAAAGTTAAAACAGACTGAACTTATCTGAAAAACACTCAGAAAAATAAAGATGTATGTTATCCACGACAAATATCACATTTATAACGGCCATACTATTAAAAAAAAATAAGAAGTTGATCGAAACTAGTAACCGATTAATAAAAACTGGAAATGCGACTCATTAATGTATGTGTCAAAGCACACTGTAGATTTCGTAAGAACTCTCAAAAGAAGAAGAATACGTGTTATCCACAATAAATATCACTTTTTGATGATCATGCTACTGAAAGAAACTCCGAAGCTGAATGAAATTGGTACAGATTAATAATAACAGCAAATCAATACAACTCATTACTCTACGGCGTGTGTCAAAGCTTACTCCAGCTGAAAAATTATAGCCACATACAACACACGAATTTCCCATATGTCAAAGTCCAAAGACAGCGTAGTTACGTCAGTTCATATGTATTTTTAGGACAGTTTTCCGTAATAACGCAAACGACTGCTTGCACATGTTATAGTATAGAAATATGGCGGCGAGACTTCACTGACACCAATGATATTGTATATGGCATTGCCAGTCTAGTAATATATGTCTGTGGTTAGTCGCATAGTATGTAAACTCTGGATAGAAGAGCACTGGAATGTCTGTCTGAGAGCTTCTTTGGTTTTGTTGAGCCTCTCTGTCATGTCTCAGATTTGCGGCCGCGGTTTAGTGAATAATGTGGTGCAAGAAGTGTGACAGAAATTGTATGGCACAGGGCGTATAATTTTGAAATCTGACATGCAGTGGACATTTTTTTATATAGGTCTTAAGTGAGTTGGAGACATATTGACACGATTTTTGAGGAAGTGCTAAGGAGTCAATTTTTTATTTGGCGGCGCCAGAAGTTTTTTCTCAGTCAGCCATTGTTAAAATATCGTAGAGGTACATCGTACTTTTTTAAAAATTAATTCGATTCTTTTTTAAATATTATCATGATTCAGTGAAATAGGTTACATATGTGTATTTCGAAATTCATTATCAGTCAAAGTTCCAATTTTAAATATCCCAATCTAAATGTAACGTACGTAAGAATAGATATAATCATAAATTTTGTGTCATCCTCTTAGAAAATACGAATGTTTTGTAAAACTTGAACATCTTGTCGACCTAGTAATTTTTACGTGATGATACGAAAAGTTTATTCAACACAATGGGTGAAAGAACTTGCAGCATAGTAAAAAGTAAAAATTTCCACTGAATAATATTTGCAGTTTATACTATTGTATTACGAGTTCAGATGACGACATTTGCAGTTCGATAAAATAATTACATACAATCGTGACAACACTGTGAATTATATTGATTCTTCTTAATACAATCATGGTTCAGTAAAATAGGTTACAAGTGTTCACTGATCAGATTTTCAATCAGTTATTCTGTTCTGCTCATGAGTAGTTACAGAAATACATTTGATTCCAACACGTTATCACGAACTTAGACAATCAGTATTGTAGGCGCATTTAATGATTGCTAGAGAGCAATAATTATTGATTCCAATTTGTTCACATATTCAGTCATTCATTAACCCACACATATTCAGAGAGTTTGTTAACCACGGGGCGAGATGGCGCAGTGGTAACGCACTGGACGCATTCGGGAGGACGGTGGTTAAAATCCACTTCCGGCCATCCAGATTTAGGTTTACCGTGATTTTCCTAAATCACTCCAGGCAAATGCCGGGATGGTTACATTCTAAAGGGCACAGCCTGTTTTCTTCCCCATCCTTACCTAAAACTCCGAGCGTTACCTCCGTCTCTTATGACCAAATTGTCGACGGGACTTTAAGCCCCAAGCTTTGTTTATTTTTTTAAAATACACCGTGTGTAAAATAGTGTCTCATTCGGCTCTCCGGCCGACGACTTATCAGTAGAATGTAATCATCAAGAAAAACAAAGCGGGCATCCTACGGACAGGAGCGAGGAATGTTTTATCCCGTAATCGGATAGATAAGGTAGAAAATTTGAAAAGGAAAATGTGTAGATTGAAGTTATAGTGGTTATTTGTAAATAAAATGCAGGAAAGTAGGTAAGACAATTTGAACAACATAGTGAACGCATTATCGTAGCTAAGATAGACAAAAAGACAAGACCAATCCACTGCGAGATGAATTTGACAGAACACTATATGATCTGAAACCTGGTCGTCCGTTGACGGCAAATGATGTTACGGCGGTCGGTACCTGTTGGGGCTTACGAGGCCTTTGTATTTGAGAACACAGTTCACAATTTTTATTGAATGATCATATATGAAATAGTGCCCTGGAGTAGATAATATTCCTTTCGCAATACCCATATCCTTGAGAGAGATAGTCATGACGAAGATGATACGCTAGATTATGAGACAGGAGAAATACCATAGACTTAAAGTAGAATGTAATAATTCCAAGCAAAGAAAGGGCAGACAAGTGTGAAAATAACAGAAATAACGGTTTTTAAGGCATCGTTACAAAACACTAGCACGAATTATTTACAGTAGAATGAAGAAAATCAAATGTTTATAAATCTATGGGACCTACCTATTCTGGTCATCAGTCCCTAGGCTTACAAACTACTTACACTAACTTATGCTAAGTGCAATAAATACAGCCATGCCCGAATGAGGACTCGAACCTCCGACGGCGAGCGGCTCCGCATCTTGGCGCTTTGTAATGCTCGGGAACTCCACCGCGGCTAGAATGGTACAATTGGACCTCGGGGAAGATCAGTTTGGGTTTAGGAGACTACCAATACTCACCTGAGGACTTATGTTAGAGGATGGTCAAGGAACCACAAACGCAAATTTACAGATTTTATAGATTTGGAGAAGCCATTTGATAGTGTTGACTCTTTCAAATTATGAAGGTAGCAGGTTTAAAATATAGAGAACATACAGAAATCATAAAGCTGTTTTCGCAGCCGAAGGGCATGAAAGGGACGCTATGACTGAGTAGGTAGTAAGACAGGATTGCAACCTGCACCCAATGTTGATAAATCTGTACATGAGGAAGCTATGAAGGAAATCAGGAAGAAATCTGGAGAAGGAAAAGAAATAAAACTTTGTCGTTTGCCAATGACACTGTAATTATACAAAGCGGAGGACCTAGAAGAGCAATTGAATGGAATGTGTAACGTCCCATCTGAATGCTTGATATTAATTTTTTTTTTTTTAGAAACGCCATTGGAATGGCAATTTGCAGTTTTTTGCACAAAAATATATCTCTGCCTGAAGAAAGGAGATGGGTGTTAATATAAAAATTCCATGAAGCAGTGATACTGTATGTATTTATCTTACGTAGAAAACTAATGGTAATGAATATAATTGTTATTATTATTCTAGATTTGTTATTAGAGTGGCATGGCTATTTTTTTAAAAAAAAGGTCGATCTATATAATCGATGGATGGTATTAATGAAGAATAACAGAGGTCTGTATCCTGTGTAAAGGTGTAATGATGTTGCTTACTGGTCGAAATAGAATGATATTTAAAATGTAACGCCTTTTATTACGTAATTAGACTTATCACCTATCTGAGTATTTTTCAGAATATACCTTAGCTAACAATAAAATATGGCCTAAGAAGCCGAGCCGGTTTGTGAGCAATAAAAAAAAAAAGTTTTGCAGAACATCAGGAAGTTGTTCCTTTTTTATATTAATAAAAGAACAGTTGATGTGAATGGTGAGCCGCCATTAAGTGCAAATGCGGCAAATTAAAAAAGGAACGCATTCTCAAAAGATATCTTGAGTGAAATATCAATATTTGCAGTGCAGTAATATTTTTTATTTCGGAACACTTAATAAATAATAATATTTAATGGACTGCATGAGTAAGTACAGACTGGAAACTGTGTTATAAGAATAATAGGATTCTTTTGTGGGCAACTTTTATAATGTTTTCTGATTGGAGTGTGAAACAAGCTTCTGTGTAAGAAAGAGTTTCATGTACTTAAAGAGGACTACTGGGAATTTTCTTTAAAGGAGGACAGAGATCATTGAATATTATGTTTTATTTTGTTTTCAATTCAAGACATCTTAATTTTACTAAAAGGCAATTAATAGTGAAATGAGTCATTGAGTACAATAGTGAAAGGACAGCTCATAGATGTGGCCATATGAACTTACATACTTTGAGAAAGTGAACAGAAATTAAAATTAAGTATGTTAATTCTGGAAGTAGACTAGAATGATATTTTGAACAGCAAATATGTAGCAAGTGTCACACTTTAAATATGCCATTTGCTATCACAGACAATAATTACTACCCAATGATAAAATAGATTTACGGGGTTTTTGACTTGTATTTGAGCCATTAACGTGTCCGATTGCATACAAATATATGCATATATAGTAACATACATACACACATTTAGATCATCACGCACCAGGTCAGGAAACATTACGAATGGACAAACTCCTGATAGGAGGTTATAAGTTGAACATTAACAAAAGCAAAATAAATGTATAGAAATGTAGTCGAATTGAATCAACTGATGCTGAGGTGATTAGATAAGGAAGTTTTACCCTGTTTTGTAATTTGGGAAATAAAATAAATTCTGCTGGCCGGGGTAGTGAAGATGTAAAATGCAGAAAGGCGATACGAGGAGAAGCATATCGGATGAAGTAAAATTATTGAACATCGAACGTTAATTTAAGTAAGTAAGTCTTGCTTGATTGACTGAGCTGGCCTTGTAGCATCAGCTAATGTGGCTTTGCCACACAGTTACTGCGAACGGCTGAAAGCAAGGGGAAACTACAGCCGTTACTTTTCCCGAGGACATGCAGCTCTACTGTATGGAAATATGATGATGGCATCCTCTCGAGTAAAATATTCCGGAGGTAAAATAGTCCCCCATTCGGATCTCCGGGCGGGGACTACTCAGGAGGATGTTGTCATCAGGAAAGACAATACTGGCATTCTACGGATCGGAGCGTGGAATGTTAGATCCCTTAATCGAGTAGGAAAATTAGAAAATTTAAAACGGGAAATGGATAGGTTGAAGTTAGATATAGTGGGGATTAGTGAAGTTCGGTGGCAGGATGAACAGGATTTCTGGTCAGGTGAGTACAGGATTATAAATACAAAATCAGTTGGGGGTATCACAGGAGTAGGACTGATAATGAATAAGAAAATAGGAATGCGGGTAAACTACTATGAGCAGCACAGTGATCGCATTGTCATTGTAAAGATAGATACGAAGCCAACACCGACAACAGTAGTACAGGTTTATATGCCAACTAGCTCTGCCGATGATGAGGAGATTGAAGAAATATATGAGGAGCTAAAGGAAATAATTCAGACAGTTAAGGGAGAGGAAAACTTAATTGTGATGGGAGACTGGAATTCGGTAGTAGGAAATGGAAGAGAAGGAAAAATAGTAGGTGAATATGGACTGGGCAGGAGGAATGAAAGAGGGAGTCGCCTGGTAGAATTTTGCACGGAACATGATTTAATAGTAACAAACACCTGGTTTAAGAATCACAAAAGAAGGTTGTATACATGGAAGAGACCAGGAGACACCGGAAGGTATCAGATAGATTTTATAATGGTAAGACATAGGTACCGGAACCAGGTTTTAAACTGTAGGACGTACCCAGGGGCAGATATAGACTCTGACCATAACTTGTTAGTCATGAACTGTAGGCTGAAACTGAAAAAACTGCAGAAAGGTAGGAAAATAAGGAGATGGGACTTAGATAAATTGAAGGACAGTGAAGTTCTGGAGAATTTCAGAGGGAGCTTTAGGCAACAATTGACAGAAACAGGGGGAAATAAAACAGTAGAAGAGGAATGGGTAGCATTGAGAGATGAAATAGTGAAGGCAGCAGAGGACAAAATAGGTAGGAAGGCAAGACCAACAAAAAATCCTTGGGTATCACAGGAAATACTAAATTTAATTGATGAAAGGAGAAAATATAAAAATGCAGCAAATGAAACAGGCAAAATGGAGTACAGACGACTAAAAAATGAGATTGACAGGAAGTGCAAAATGGCTAAGCAGGAGTGGCTAGAAGCTAAATGCAAATCTGTAGAAGAATGTATAAGAAGGGGAAAAGTAGATACCGCCTACAGGAAAATAAAAGAGACATTTGGGGACAAGAAAAGCAACTCTACGAATATCAAGAACTCAGATGGGAAACCAGTTCTCAGCAAAGAAGGGAAAGCTGAAAGGTGGAAAGAGTACATAGAGCAGCTCTACAAAGGAAATGAACTTAGAGACGATGTTGTAGGAAGGGAAGAGGAAGTAGACAAAGATGAAATAGGAGATAATATACTGAGAGATGAATTTGTCAGAGCCCTGAAAGACCTAGGTCAGAACAAGGCCCCAGGAGTAGATGACATACCCTCAGAGCTACTAAAGTCTCTGGGAGAGCCAGCCATGACAAAACTATTTGAACTGGTGTGTAGGATGTATGAGACAGGCGAAGTGCCCTTAGACTTTAAGAAAAATGTAATAATCCCCATTCCAAAGAAATCAGGCGCAGACAGGTGTGAAAATTACAGAACCATCAGTTTGATAAGTCATGGTTGCAAAATTTTAACACGAATTATCTACAGGAGAATGGAAAAGCTGGTAGAAGCTGACCTCGGGGAAGATCAGTTTGGATTCAGGAGGAACATAGGAACCCGGGAGGCAATACTCACTTTACGTCTTATCTTAGAAGATAGATTAAGGAAAGGCAAACCTACATTTTTAGCTTTTGTAGATTTGGAGAAAGCATTTGACAATGTTGACTGGAGTACACTCTTTCAAATTCTGAAGTCAGCAGGGGTAAAATATAGGGAAAGGAGAGTTATTTATAACTTGTACAAAAGCCAGACCGCAGTTATTAGACTCGAAGGGCATGAAAGGGAAGCAGTGGTTGGGAAGGGAGTAAGACAGGGTTGTAGCCTTTCTCCGATGTTATTCAATTTGTACATCGAGCAGGCGGTGAAGGAAAGCAAGGAAAAATTTGGAATAGGGATTAAAGTTCAGGGGGAAGAAATAAAAACATTGCGTTTTGCTGATGACATTGTAATTCTGGCAGAGACAGGAAAGGACCTGGAAGAGCAGTTGAATGGAATGGACAGTGTGTTGAAGAGAACGTATAAAATGAACATTAACAAGAGCAAAACAAAAATAATGGAATGCGGTCTTAGAAAATCAGGCGAGGCTGAAGGAATTAGATTAGGCAACGAAACAATGAAGGTGGTAGATGAGTTTTGTTACTTGGGTAGTAAAATAACATGTGATGGTCGCAGTACAGAGGATATAAAATGCAGAATGGCAATGGGAAGAAAAGCATTTTTGAAAAAGAGGAATTTGCTAACATCGAATATTAATTTAAGTGTAAGGAAGTCCTTTCTGAAGGCATTTGTTTGGAGTGTTGCGTTGTACGGGAGTGAAACATGGATGATAAGCAGTGCGGACAGGAAGAGAATAGAGGCTTTTGAAATGTGGTGTTACAGAAGAATGCTGAAGATTAGGTGGGTAGATCGCATAACCAATGAAGAAGTGCTGAACAGAATTGGTGAGAAAAGGAATTTTTGGCATACCCTGACAAAAAGAAGGGATCGCTTGGTAGGACACATTCTTAGACATCGGGGAATCGTAAATTTAGCATTGGAGGGAAGTGTGTGGGGTAAAAATCGCAGAGGGAGACCAAGAGACGCGTATAGTAAGCAGATTCAAGTGGATGTGGGTTGCCGTTCTTATGAGGAGATGAAAAGGCTTGCTCAGGATAGAGTAGGGTGGAGAGCTGCATCAAACCAGTCTCCGGACTGAAGACCATAACAACAACAAGTCTTGCTGAAGGCATTTGTCTAGGAGTAGCGTTCGATATAAGTAAAACGTGGAAGATAAGCTTTTTAATCTAGAAGAAGATAGAAGTATTTGATATTTGGAGCTATAGAAGGATGCTGTATATTACGTAGATGAAGAACGAAGGAAGAAAGCTTAGAGTTTAATCTCATCGACAGTGTCGTCATTAGAGACGGATCTCACACTCTGATTGTTTGCGTAAGGATCGGAAACGAAATCAGCCGTGCCCTTTCAAAGGAGCCAGCCCCATATATGCCTGGAGAGGCTTGTGGAAATAATGGAACACCTAAACCTGGATGGGCGGGAATAGATTTGAAGCACCGTCCTCTGGAATGTCCAGTGTGTTATCACTGCAACACCTTTCTGTGTTATGTAGGTAGATTGTGTGACTAATGAGGAAAAACTGAACATAAGTGGGAGAAAAGAAATTTATGACATACCTTGACTAAAAGAACGGATGTAGGAACACATTCTGTGACATTGAGGTTTGTATGTTTTTTTTTGTGTGTGTGTGTGTGTGTGTGTGTGTGTGTGTGTGTGTGTGTGTGTGTGTGTGTGTGTGTGTGTGTGTGTGTGTGTATGTGTGTGCGTGTGTGTCCGTGTGTGTGTGTGTGTGTGTGCTTGTTGTGTTCTCTGGGGGGGGGGGGGAGGAAGGGAGATGATGGGTAAAATCGCAGAAGGCGACCAAGGGACGAATATACCAAGCAAATTCAAACGAATGTGGCTTGTAGTTCCTATTCAGAGGTGAAGAGGCTTGCACAGATAGAGTATTGAGGAAAGATGCATAAAACTAATCATCAGGCCGAAGACCACAACTATTATAAGAATAACTGAGAAAACATAGTGCGGAAGAGTTACAATTTCTCACAATGTAAAGAACTCAATACCACTAGGAAAATAAAAGAGTAGCCTAACAAATTTTGCCTACATTCAATATGGATGAAACAAAATTAGTGGTATTAAGACGAACGAATCAAGATATGATACTGGAAGAAAGTAGATCACAAATACTAAAGTGTAAAATATCTAGAGGTAAAAGTCATACAAGATGATAAATTAGATATCGAAATCAATTCAAAAACAAGTGCTTGAAAATTAGGTGTTGGGACATTGAATGGTGTTCTAAACTGAAGAAAAACAAAAAAGATTTTCAAGAAATGTTGGCAGTACAATCCCAATTCGTGAAAGGATTAATGCTAACTCAAATGGCACTTTGAATACCAGTGCCAGGATTATCAAGTGAGAAAAGGTTAAGAAAGTAAGTCCGTAAAATGAAAGGGATGTTACATGTTCTATTATTGATCGGAGAAGAGGTATCCTCGACTGTTCAACGAATAAGGACCACAAGGTACGAAGACACTGGTACATGCATGCTATGATTTTAGACATTATGTAGTGAAAAGAATTAAAAGTCGTTGCACTCTAAACTGCGTTGTATATAAATTTCGATAAAAGAGTGCTGTTATCTCAAAATGTAAAACAAAAATGTTTCCAAAAATAGGCGATTCGATAATGGTTGCCACATCTGATTGTGAGCCACTAACAGCAATAATTTCATATAATCGTATTTGTAGCAAATTCGTGTATTAGAAACTTTACTGAAGTGTAAGCATGAGAGAATAATTAGTTTACAAACATTTATATATACTCAGTCTTTTCAAGTAATACTGAAACAGAAAATGTTGAGATCACGATTAGCAACATGGGTGATTAGATTACTGTCGCTTCCTCAGCTCAGTAAATTGTGGCGAGAGAGGGAAGCCCTACATTACGAATGACTGAC
Organism: Locusta migratoria; assembly: GCA_026315105.1. Classification (NCBI taxonomy): domain Eukaryota; kingdom Metazoa; phylum Arthropoda; class Insecta; order Orthoptera; family Acrididae; genus Locusta; species Locusta migratoria. Next base: position 939,429,529 of record CM048744.1, on the reverse strand, counting down.
TAAATACAGTCTCTACAAAAATTTTTAGTAACCACTAGTTCTCAGAAGCGGTGACAACAACACGTTGTGGAAGGTAATTGTAATGTTTCCTCGAGGTGCAAAATATTATGTGTATTTTTATAGCTATCAAGATTGTATTTTACTTCAGTCATATCTCTTATGATCACTGCTGCAAATGAGGACGGAAGCAGAGCAAACGTTTTTTTTGCACTGACCATAGTCTCTAAAGCCGGAAATCTTAACTAAAGAATTCGTTTGTTGATAGAACATCGGACAATAATGATGGAAAATAAGCGTGATGCAATACACGTGTTAACCATTTAAAGTAATTAGTTTATCTTTCCGTTATCGTACGGCGGGCTGTTCAACAGTATAGCTCTAGTCAGACATCTGCCGTTCACAGAAACGTTATCGCATCGATTGCGTGTTAAATATCAAAACATGGAGATAACATAAGATAGCGTTGCCCGTCTACCAACAACGTCATCTAGATTAATAAGGCATGTGCGCTGTATGCCAAAAGTAGTCATAACACAAGCAAACTATTTGTCTCACATAACCTTGTACTGCGTTAATGTTGCTCAGAGTATTTCAGAATGTTCTTAATGCTGTTTATGTGATTCATAGACAAATTTGTGTCGGTATGACATTTGTGAGCTATTAGTAAGATACCTTACCGATATTGGAATTGCATGATTCATATTAGGCATTTTATCTCCTACCAGCAAAACCCACACGGACAATCACATACATAACACGACAAACATTCTGAAACACAGTGTGCAACGTGGGCGTGCTCCGAAATTCAGCATAATGTTACATAGGGCAGAGCGTGTTTTGACTAATGTTGGCAGGAAGTGCACAAGCCTTCTTAATATAGGTCACTAGACTGTGATATAGGTGGCGTTGCTACAATACAGCTTCGCAACCGATTGTGTGGTACGAGCTATTCGAAAACGGAAAATTTTGTTTTGTGTGTCATATAAACAATCCATAACGGCGAGTGCTGAAAATTTTAAGTCTGTGATGAATCAAACCAACATACGATTGAAAAAAAATCATATCACTGAATGCCTGGAACTATTTTTATCTGTGACAAGGAATTAGGTCGCATTCTTCTTTTTTAGGTACAAATTTTTGAGTTAATTACAAACTGATTTCCAGATGAACCACTGATATGAAACTTCCAATATAGTTCAGAACTGAAGGACAAAGCAATACTAACTCGTGCTTTCCTCTAGTGTTGACGAAGGTACTTGGCTTTTCTGTTTCCATATTATATATTTTGCAACTTATTTTAAACTAACTTTACCGTGATCTAGAGACGTGAAACTTTCAAAGTGTCTGACAAATGGATTAAAATGTAATATTAATTCGTTCTTTTGTCTGATGTTTTGTGGAGATAACTTTGTTCTCTTCTTTTTCTGTGAGTTACTGACTTGACCATTCTGACCAATCCGATTGCAGAAGCGTGTAGAGCACATAAAATGCCTCCGAAAACCATATCAAACTCAATTTTGTCCGGAAGTGGACAATATACGTGTTGATTAGTTGCTCCTTATATTAAGTCGTTTTCATATGTGGTGTTTGGCGGAGTTCCAGTCATCTGGTAAGGAAGAATGCTGGTAAACATCCATGTGAGAACGAATCTCTCTTATTTTACCTTAATCGTAGGAGGAACCAATATATTGGCTGACTCAGGCGAAGTGAAAGAGAAATATACCTGAAATAAGCTATATTGAAATATATTTAAGAATTTCACACAAACAAAGTAAAAGAGCAGAAAATAATTTTAAGACGTGTAATATTAAAAAGTTTTTCTCTATAAATTACTTAATTCGTGGTGTGCTCAGCAAGTAGGCAAAGTCATACGCTATTTTTAAAAGGGAAATGTTATCATACATAATCAGCATTCCGATATCTGTTCAGAGGATCTCTGTCACAACGAAAACTGGGGCATTAAAGTGAAATAACTTCACAATTTGCCCTACACGTGATTGTACCCACTTTTGGTAACTACTGGTTGATACCAAGTGACAGTAAGTGAAGGAGATTCAGTATGGGCAATTGCTAGATAATATTTCTTGAACACAAGATTTTCCCAATGCGTAAAATTCATAGTAATGAATTCCACAATCAAGTTTCCCTCTCAGTCAATAATCTAAATAATTTCCTTTACTTATGTGACTACATCTACGTACAAACTCCCCAAAGCTACGATGTGCGTGGCGGAAGGAACCTTTTTCCGTTAGTAGTCGTTTCCCTGTCTGTCCCACTCCCAAATATACGAAGGGAAAAACAGCATCTGAACTGCTTCTATGTCTTCCGTTAAACCGATCTGCTGGGGATCCCAAACACTTAGACGATACTGAAGAAGCCACCGCACAAGCGTTTTACAAGCTTTCTACTGTACAGATGGGCCACATCGTCCCCAATATTCTCTCAATAAACAGAAGTCGACCATCCGCCTTCCTCGTGTTGAAAGGTGTCTGTTAGGTGTTAAACTGGGAAATTCTTTATGACTGAATGTCTGTGAACGAGGAAGATTTGTTTGAATTTCTTTTACTTGCGCGCACTCAATCAGAGACGTTATACTGCACGCACCAGTATAAACTATACGCGCCGGCCGCGGTGGCCGAGGGGACTGAGGCGCGCCAGTCACGGTCTGCACGGCCACTACGGTCAGGGGTTCGAATCCCCCCTCGGGCATGGATATTTGTGCCGTCCTTAGTATTAGGTAGTTCATAAGTAGTTTGTAAGTTTAGGGACTGATGACCCCGTAGTTAAGTCCCATAAGTTATACAAACATTTGAACTTTTTTTTTAAACTATACGCAGTGGGAGCAGTGAAGTGCTATCAACAGAGGAGTTCAAGTTGCAGTAAAAATGCAGTTAAGATATAGCAGTCAAGCAGTCAGTTGAAGCAGAGTGGAGATCACAATACACTTGAAAAATGAATTATTATTCGATATTAAAAAGAAAGAAAAGAGGAAATCATTTACTTTTTATCAGCTTCAAATAATATTTTCAGAAGAGGATGAACAAGATAAAATTTTACACATTATAAGTAATAGGGCACAGTTTTGTTCAGACTTAGTTGACACAGATATTCACATGTGATATTTGTAGTTTTCTTTTGCACAACGTCATTGTTGGAAATATCAATAAAACTTTTGTAAATAAACGTTTTGATTTCAGTTGAAAATAAAACCTGACTATTTGTAGTACAGATATACATTACCAAAGTCATGTTTTTGGTTCAATAATTCAGAGACATATGTCATTAATAATTTAGGATAAACAACGAAGTTGGAAATTTTTGTGTATGTAGTTAGTTGTGGCACACGTAACACCTTACGGAGTCAGTAGATGGAATTCTTTTTGCTTGTTAGCGAGGCAGTTGTAAAGTGCAGTGACACGAGTATCATTTTCCGTTTCATACAGTATGCAATAAATTTTAGCAATGCCATCATGAGTAGGTTGCAGTTTCAGCAAACCGAATTATTTGATTCAGGTGATCTCTCACAGTTACAACAATATATCTACAGCAGATGCACCACATTGTTCCCGGGCGTGCCAGTTTTATTTCTTCGTAGTTAGTCTTGTTAAAATGCACAATCAAGTCCGTTTATTTTTCCCTAGGTTGCACCTTTTTAAGATTAACGACCGTAGCTTAGTAAAATAATGGTCGTATGGTTATTACTCACAGTATTGTAATGATGGAGACGTACCTCAGACGTAATAACGATGGTTAACAAATTAATCAAGATTTTACACTAAAAAGTGAGCATAGGCTACAGCAGGCTCAATCAAACATGCATCAGTACAATGTGTTTTCCTTTGGGCAATTATTTATATCATGTAATTACACTTTTGAAATGCTCACTCCATTTATAATCGCTCCGCAGCGTTAATACTAGATATTTCAACATCTACATACATCTACATACATACTCCGCAATTCACCGTAAGGTGCGTGGCGGAGGGTACACTGTACCACTACTAGGCATTTCCTTTCCTATTCCACTCCCAAATTGAACGAGGAAAAAAAGAATGCCTATATGCCTCCGTACGAGCCCTAATTTCTCTTATCTTGTCTTTGTGATCTTTACGCGAAATGTAAGTAGGCGGCAGCAAGATCGTACTACACTCAGCTTCAAATTCCGGTCCTCTAAATTTACTTAACAGAAATTCACGAAAAGAACGTCGCCTTTCTTCCAGCGATCCCCAATTGAGTTGCCGGAGCATTTCCGTGACACTCGCGCATTGGTCGAACCTACCGGTAACAAATCTAGCTGCTCGCCTCTGAACCGCCTCTATGTCTTCCTTCAAACCGATCTGCCGCGGGTCCCAAATACTTGAGCAATAGTCAAGACGTGGTCGTACAAGCGTTTTATACGCGGTCTCCTTTACAGTTGAAGTACATCTTCCCAAAATTCTCCCAATAAACCGAAGTCGGCTGTCTGCCTTACTCACAACTGTCCTTACATGCTCGTTCCATTTCATATCGCTCTGCAATGTTACGCCTAGATATTTGAACGACGCGACCGCATCAAGAAGCTCACTACTGATGCTGTATTTGAACATTATAGGATTGCTTTTTCTACTCATGCGCATCACCTTACATTTTTCTACATTGAGAGCTAGCTGCCATTCTTCGCACCAACTAGAAATTTTGTCTAAGTCAACCTGTATGCTATTACAGTCAGTTACAGACGACACCCTCCCATACACCACAGCATCATCAGCAAACAGCCGCAAATTACAACTTACTCTGTCCATCAAATCATTTATATAGATAGAAAATAATAGCGGTCCTATCACACTCCCCTGGGGCACGCCTGACGATACACTCGTCTCTGATGAACACTCGCCGTCGAGAACAACGTACTGCGTTCTATTACTTAGGAAGTCTTCCAGCCAGTCACAAATCTGTGAACCTATTCCATAAGCTCGTATCTTCGTTAGCAGTCTGCAGTGTGGCACCGTGTCGAACGCCTTTTTGAAGTCGAGAAAAACACAATCCGCCTGTTGCCCTTCGTCCATGGCTCGCAAGATGTCATGTGAGAAAAGGGCAAGCTGAGTTTCACATGAACGATGTTTCCTAAACCCGTGCTGATTCATGGAAAGAAGCTTTTCCGTTTCAAGGAAATTTACTATATTCGAACTGAGAATATGCTCCAAAATTCTACATGAAACCGATGTCAACGATATTGGCCTGTAATTGTATGGGTCAGTTCTCTTTCCTTTCTTATACACGGGAGTCACCTGCGCTTTTTTCCAATCACTAGGAACTTTGCGCTGAATTAAAGATTCGCTATAAATGCAAGCTAAGTAGGGGGCCAATGCCGCAGAATAGTCTTTGTAAAACCGAACTGGTATTCCATCCGGACCAGCAGACTTTTTCGTATTTAGCTCTCTCAGCTGCTTCTCTACACCGGAAATACCTATTGCTATGTCCCCCATTTCGGAATTAGTACGTTGATCAAATGATGGTATATTTGTGCGGTCCTCCTGCGTGAAAGATTTCTTAAAGGTTAAATTTAGAACTTCAGCTTTCCGTTTGCTTTCTTCTATTACAGCCCCGGAATGATCAACTAGTGACTGGACAGTGGGCTTTGACTCGCTTATCGATTTTACATAGGACCAGAATTTTTTCGGGTTCTCGGAAAGATCTTTTGCTAAGGTATGGCTGTGATAATTATTGTATGCTTCACGCATCGATCTTTTTATAGACGCACGAATCTCTACTAACTTTTGCCTGTCATCATTTGCGTGTTCTTTCTTGAATCGAGAGTGCAACAGCCTTTGCTTTCTCAGCAGCTTTCTCACATTATTATTATACCACGGTGGATCTTTTCCATCCTTAATCGTCTTTACTGGCACATATTTCTCTAACCCTTTATTTACAATGCACTTAAATTTAGTCCACAATTCCTCTACATCCATAGTCCCGGAATTAAACGATGCCCATTCATTTTCTAAGTGCGATCGTAACATTTGCTTGTCGGCTTTTCCCAACAAAAACACGCTCCTAGCCTTCTTGACTGGTTTATGAACTTTGGTCACCATCGACGCTATGACGATGTCATGATCACTAATTCCTGTCTCTACACAGACATCGTTAATAAGGTCAGGCCTGTTTGTGGCTATAAGGTCTAGAATATTTCCATTGCGTGTGGGTTGCCGGTTTAACTGCTCAAGACAGTTTTCGGAGAATGTGTCCAAAAGTAGCTCGCAAGACTGGTTGTCTGTACCGCCTGAAATGTAACTAGCGAGGTCCCAATCTATACTCTTAAGGTTGAAGTCACCTCCGACTAATATTGCATGGCCCGGATACCTATGCACTACCTGGTGTAGACTTTCCTTGAATGATTCTAAAACTGCTACAGCAGCACTGGGGGGCCGGTAAAAACACCCAACTATTAACTTTACTTCTTTTAGACCTGTTATGCGTGCCCAGATAACTTCACAGTTACTTTCAACCTCGATCTCAGTAGAAACAATATCTTTGTCCACAGCGATGAACACTCCTCCTCCAGTTGTATCAGATCTATCTTTCCGATATACATTCCACGCTTCGCTAAATATTTCTGAACTTGCCACATCATCATTTAGCCAGCTTTCGGTGCCTAAAACTATCTGAGCGCAATAACTTCCATGCAGCGCTGCAAATTCGGGAACTTTGTTTCTAATACTTTGTAAGTTCGCGGCTAATATTTTTATGTTCGAATTTTTGTTTCGAACGTGGCCTGAATTCGCTGTTTGAATGCTGACAGGCGAGTGCTCATCAGAGTTAGTGCCTAGCCTAAAAAACCCCCATGTGCACTCCACAAGTACTCTGCTACCCGAGTAGCCGCTTCCTTAGTGTAGTGCACCCCTGATCTATCTAGGGGCACCCTACAATTCCCCACCCGATAACGCAGATCCAGAAATCTGCAGCCATGACTGTCACAGAGTCGGCGAAGCCTCTGGTTAAGACCCTCCACTCGGCTCCAAACCAAAGGACCCCGATCAACCCTGGGAACAATGCTGCAAATGGACAGCTCTGCTTGCACCCCGCGTGCGAAGGCAGCAGCCTTCACCAATTCCGCCAGCCGCTCGTAGGACCTGAGGATGTCCTCAGAACCCAAGCGACAAGCGTCATTGGTGCCGACGTGAGCTACGACTTGCAGTCGACTGCACCCCGCACCCTCGATAGCCGCCGGCAAGGCCGCCTCCACATCTCGGATGAGGCCCCCCGGCAAACACACCGAGTGCACGTTGGAATTCCTTCCAGATCTGGACGCTATCTGCCTAAGGGGCTCCATCACGCGCCTGACATTGGAGCTCCCAATAACTAATAATCCCCTCCCCCCGTGCACCTGCTCGGACCCTGCTGAAGGAGTGGCCACACCTCCACTCACAGGACGAACGGGCGCGGACGGACGTCCAGCCTCCACATTGGCCTTCCGCCTCGAGCGACGCGAACGCCGTACAACCCGCCACTCCCCTTGCGGAGAAGGCGGCTCGACGACGTCCGGTACACCTGAAGGTGCCTCGGTAGCAGGGACAGAGAGCGTAACGTGAGACACCTGAGGTGTCCCACTCGACGAACCCGACTCCCCACCATCGCTGCACCCCGAGACAGCAGCCTGAAGACGGCTGACCGTAGCCAACAGCACGCTCAGCTGTTCGCGAACCGCGGCCAACTCCTCCTGCGTCCGCACACAGCAGGCACACATCCTATCCATCCTATCGATACAATTAACAGCAATTAACAACTTTAAAGAAGCCTAGTACTCTAATGAAGGCGGCTGGCTGCTGACTTAACTGTGGTCAGTGGTAACTACACTGTCGAATCAACAAAACTGAGTCCGGCAGCTTTAGCGCTGTTAACGCTGCGGCACTCGTGGCAGCTGGCACTGGACTGACTGATAACGAGCTTAGTAACGGTCTCTGACTTGTTTTGAAATACACCGGTCAAAGACGAAGACTAAACACAACGGTATTTATCAAATACGATAGAATAAACAATTAAAACAGTAGTACAAACGAAATCTGCAAGTACGCGGGAATAAACCTCTTAAAACAGTACCGAAAATGAACTAGACTGGCAAATTAAATTTGACACAAATTAAATTCAGATACTTAGCGCTGTTTACGATGTGGCACTGGTGACAGCTGGCACTGGACTGACTGATAACGAGCTTAGTAACGGTCTCTGACTTGTTTTGAAATACACCGGTCAAAGACGAAGACTAAACACAACGGTATTTATCAAATACGATAGAATAAACAATTAAAACAGTAGTACAAACGAAATCTGCAAGTACGCGGGAATAAACCTCTTAAAACAGTACCGAAAATGAACTAGACTGGCAAATTAAATTTGACACAAATTAAATTCAGATACTTAGCGCTGTTTACGATGTGGCACTGGTGACAGCTGGCACTGGACTGACTGATAACGAGCTTAGTAACGGTCTCTGACTTGCTTTGAAATACACCGGTCAAAGACGAAGACTAAACACAACGGTATTTATCAAATACGATAGAATAAACAATTAAAACAGTAGTACAAACGAAATCTGCAAGTACGCGGGAATAAACCTCTTAAAACAGTACCGAAAATGAACTAGACTGGCAAATTAAATTTGACACAAATTAAATTCAGATACTTAGCGCTGTTTACGATGTGGCACTGGTGACAGCTGGCACTGGACTGACTGATAACGAGCTTAGTAACGGTCTCTGACTTGTTTTGAAATACACCGGTCAAAGACGAAGACTAAACACAACGGTATTTATCAAATACGATAGAATAAACAATTAAAACAGTAGTACAAACGAAATCTGCAAGTACGCGGGAATAAACCTCTTAAAACAGTACCGAAAATGAACTAGACTGGCAAATTAAATTTGACACAAATTAAATTCAGATACTTAGCGCTGTTTACGATGTGGCACTGGTGACAGCTGGCACTGGACTGACAACGATGCGATGTGTCAAGCAGATCACTGCATCCAAAAATTATTAGATGCTTTTCTCACTCATCTGCATCACCTTCCATTTTTCTGCAATTAGAGGAAGCTGCCGTTTCTCACATCGAATAGAAATTTTATCTATGTCATCTTCCATTTTACTGCAGTCAGATAATGACGACATCTTACCGTACGCAACAGAATCATCGGCGCCGGCCGGCCGCGGTGGCCGAGGGGACTGAGGCGCTGCAGTCACGGTCTGCACGGCCACTACGGTCGGGGCTTCGAATCCCCCCTCGGGCATGGATATTTGTGCCGTCCTAGTTCGTAAGTAGTTCATAAGTAGTTTGTAAGTTTAGGGACTGATGACCCCGTAGTTAAGTCCCATAAGCTATACAAACATTTGAGAATAATCATCAAACAGCCGCAAATTGCCATTCGCTGTGTACGTTACATCATTAATGTAGACAGAAAAAAAAGAAAAAAAAACAGCTGTCATATCATGCTTCGCTGAGGCATGACTATCGATACCCTTGTGTAGGAAGAACACTCGTTGTCGAGAACAACATGGGTTCTGTTACTCAGAAGTGCCTTCCCGAAATATATCTAGGCAAATACTGGGATGGTTCTTTTCAAAGCGAACTGCCGATGTACTTCCATATCCTTTCCAAAAACAATTGAAGCGTCTGGTCAGTCTCTAATGGCCGGGTGGCCGAGGGGACTGAGGCGCTCCATTCACGATCTGCACGACCACTACGGTCGGGGGTTCGAATCCCCCCTCGGGCCTGGATATTTGTGCTGTCCTTAGGATTAGCTAGTTCATAAGTAGTTTGTAAGTTTATGGACTGATGCCCCTTAGTTAAGTTCCATAAGCTATACAAACATTTGAACATCAGTCTCTAATGACCACGCCGAACGGGACGTTGAACACTAATATTCTTTCCTTCCTTTGTTACTCTGAAATTTTCCAGCTACTCACATATCGGCGAACCTGTTCCATATGCTCATACCTTTGTTAACAGTCTACTGTGCGGCACTGTGCCACACGTCTTTCGCAATCTGGTAAAATGAAGTCTGCCCGTTGCCACTCATCCATGCCTCGTCGTACATTCTTTCAGTACGTTCATCAACGGCGGAGGTAGGAAGGAAGCATGGAGTTCAGCGTCTCGTCGACAGCGTGGTCATTAGAGACGGAGCTTACGCTTGGAGTGTTTTGGTAAGGATGTGGAAGGAAATCGGCCGTGCTCTATCAAAGGAAGCATACCGGCATTTGCCTGGAGAGATTTAGGGAAATGACGGAAAACGTAAATCTGGATGGCCGGAGGTGGATTTGAACCACCATCCTTCCGAATGCGAGTCTAGTGTGATACTAGTGCGCAACCTCGGTCGATCGGCTGAGGTAGATGGCATATAAACTTCTACTAATTCGCCTACATTTCTTGTGTGCATTCAGATAATAGCCCGATGCAAGTACGCTGATGTCTGAGACTTAAGAAACTAATTACTAATTGGCCGGCCGCGGTGGCCGAGGTGACTGAGGCGCTCCAGTCACGGTCAGCACGGCTACTACGGTCGGGGGTTCGAATCCCCCCTCGGGCATGGATATTTGTGCCGTCCTAGTTCGTAAGTAGTTCATAAGTAGTTTGTAAGTTTAGGGACTGATGACCCCGTAGTTAAGTCCCATAAGCTTAACAAACAATTGAATTGAATAATTACTAATTAACATGGCATAAAGAAACTGGGAGTGGCGATGCAGGAAACTTAAAGTAATACGTAATACGACGAAAAGAAATGACATTTGGTAAAATAAATTTCGGGCTTGCAGCCGCATGGAGTTTACTTCTTCTAATGTTTCGTCTGGATACCGGCCTGTCATCGTTAGAGAACAGAATGAAACTTTTCACTCTGCAGCGGAGTGTGCGCTGATTTGAAACTTCTTGGTAGATTAAAATTGTGTGCCGGAACCGGGACTCAAACCTGGGACCTTTGCAAAGGCAAAGGTCCCAGGTTTGGAAAGCAGGAGGCGAGGTACTGGCAGAAGTAAAGTTGTGAGGCAGCGTCGTGAGTGGTGTCGGGATGGCACAGTCGGTAGTGCGCTTGCCCGCGAAAGGCAGAGGTCCCAGGTTCGAGTCCCGGGTCCGGCACACAATTTTAATCTGCCAGGAAGTTTCATCTTTAGAGATAGTCGCAGATTGACGATCTGTTACGCGCTTCGTCCTTATAAACTCACGGAACGAGCTACTGCGCTTGTGGCCACAATTCCAGAGACGTTAATCGGTGGCAAGGAAATTTACATATGTATGAATTACGCCTGGGACTACACGGCCGATTGTCGCGGAGATATCGATGTATTATGAACAGCGCTGTGGCGGCGTCTTTCTAAATTAATTAAAGAAACCGCCGAAGGCCAAGATTTATTTAAGGAGAAGCTGCTGCCTCTCTTAATTAAATTCATCCCCAAGCGGATTTCAATTGGTTCTATCACCACAGAGTCCCAGAAAGATGAAGTCAAGGCTAAACGTTTGACCTCTTCGTACGTCATAAGAGTGCCCAGAATCAATATAGTACTCTGCCACCGCCGATTTGTTACGTTGCAAGAGCCGGGTATACTTATGGTGTTCCGTGCATCTTTTTTGGACTGTACCCGTCGTCTGGATGAAAGGCTGCATTCAAAGGGGATCGCTTAATTCATAATGCTTGTACTTCCTTGCCGCCGATTACCGTCTTTGGCGCCAGTGTATCTGTGGCCGCATGCGCAGAAGCGCTGTCCGCTCGTTTATAAGGACGAAGCGTGTGCTTGAGCGTTAGTCCGCGATCTAATATATAAAGCAGAGTGTCCGTATGTTTGTACGTGTTGCATACAAATCTACAGTTTTGTTTCAATCTTTATGAAATTTTGTACACGTAACCTTAAATCCATGAGGACGGTCGCCGTAAGTGTAAGAATCAGATACGATATATAGTTCACGAGCTATGACGTCATAAATAATGAGATGCGCGAAAAGCTGCTGCATTTTGCGACAATGCTGCTCTTTTCTCCTAAACCATTGGACCGATTTCAACCAAATTTGGTACACGCATTCCTTACCGTGAGGTAACAATTGCTGCACATACGGCACATGGTTCAAAAGATATTAAGTCATAACCAATAAAATTGCAAAAAATGCTATATAATGCGGCGAGATTTTCGAAATACACTGTATGAGAATGACAGTACTTAGCGACTTGCAACAAACTTTAAACATAATTTCAAACCTATATTAAACTTTTCCTCGCTGGCTACCATAGTAAAATGATGAAATGAAAAACGTTTCTCGCTTACTACTTTTCCGCTGTTTATGGAGTAAAACTACGGCTCTCGGTATGACGTTACAATTTATAATTTGAACACTACAAATTGTACCGACAGGAAATTTTACAGACAGTATACACATATATAGTTGAATGTAGCTTATAAATTGTATCACATTCTGACACGCAGTTCATGAGATATGAGCATGTAAACAGTAACGTTCATGGAAATTGCTCCATCCGGCTGGAAGCGAAAGCAGTTTACTTCCATAGAGCTACAAGGAAAGGAACAGAATGAAACAGAGTATACCCAACGAATACCCATTTATCCCATAAATCTACCTTCAAGAGGCTGCAGTTTCCATTGGAACTTGCATTTTCTATTACGATTAATAAATTACAGGGCAATCTATCAAATACTTCGGAATGGATTTGGCATCTTCAAGTCAGGAGCGGGCTCACCAAAGAATTTATTCATATTAGAGCCTGGAAGATATACATATGTCGTGTGTGTGCTTGTGTGTATGTGTTATATAGAGGAGGAAAGGTTATTGCATTAGGAAAAAAGAAATCTTAAAAATTCTTTTACTTCAAAATTTTCAATGTCTGTTAAGGTTATGGGACTTAACTTATACACAACTTATGAACTACCTTATACCAAAGACGGCACAAGCATCCATGCCTCCAGGATTACCACCGCACAAGCTTATTTTGAAAAAAGGACCCCCCTATCATATTACTACGCAACATCGACCCTCCTACGCTGTGCAACGGAAAAAGGCTGGTCGTTAAGAATCTTTTGCCGAACGTAATAGAAGCCACCATCACCGGTACTGCTTTCACGACCTGGTGTCATAGTTGCTGGTAGAACTTCCGGGTTATAAGACCGTGGTCCATAAAACTTTCCAGTTTCACCTAACGTTTCGTCCAGAGCTGAGCCGGACATCCTCAGAGGTCTAACTTTCGTTGAGTCTTGCCGACTGATGAGTCGGGTGTCTGAGAGCGCTATATATACTGTGAAAAGTGGGCGTGGTCAAGTTGTCACGTTATCAGCAGAGATAGTCCTTGTCAAAGATAAAACATCACTATCGATTGCAATCGGTCAGAGATAAAACCTGTCGATTTTCAAAGCTACTGTCCATATGTCACTAAGTTTCATACCTTCTTCTTTCCTGTTAAAATTTTCTTTATGTTTGTATATTTCAACAGCTTCCTGTATTGTCGTGGATAATAATTCGTCATTGTAGATAAAACTGATGTTTCCGGAAACCTCACTATATGACTTCCAGTTTGAAGAGCATGCTCTGTCACAGCCGATTTCTGTTTTTCCTAGTCGGCAAAGACTTTTGTGTTCCTTCAGCCTAGATTCTATACTTCTTTTTGTGGTTCCAATATAAACTTTACCACATGTACATGGAATTTTATAAACGCCACAAGCAGAAAGAGTAGGTCGTTTATCTTTCATAACGGAGTACCTGACATATTTTCTTAGTTGATCTGAAAACCGGTCTGATGTTGTGTTTGCGGAATATTTTTCCTATTTGATCAGTCACTTTTCCGATAAATGGCAGAGAAACTGTTTTCTTCCATCTTCTTCCATCTTCCATCTTCAGACACCCGACTCATCAGTCGGCAAGATTCAACGCAAGTTAGAAGACCTCTGAGGATTCCGGCGCAGCTCTGGACGAAACGTTAGGTGAAACTGGAAAGTTTTATGGACCACGGCCTTCTACCAGCAACTATCACCGGTACTGCCGCAGGTGAAGACGTGTTGTTCATTGCTCGCATTCCTTATTTCTTGACGAAATTGAAGTATACTGAAATGATAAAATTATTTACTTTATAATTTAAAAAGAAATCGAAGAATAAGTGGTATCAATAAACCTTTGGTTTGAAATTGGTGTATATCCGGAAAGTCAGAAATGGAAGCCTGGAACCTGATTTTTGTAATATGTGCTTTCCATCTACATCTACTGCAGTTTCACATGCAGCCTGACATATATTTAACATCCTGGGCAACGCCGGATTTTCAGCTACTTCTCTCTGAAGATGAATGGATGGTATCCAGCCGAATTATTACAAGATGTTAAATTCATGTGACTGCACGTCCGAAACTGATGTAAACAGTAATTGCTTCGCGGAAAATGAAGATACACAGAAATGTCACTTTCCTCCCAAGACAGCAATTGCACTGAAATAGCAGCGGTTTAGGACAAACGTCACAAAAGGTGTATCATAGTACAATTTGAGCTCTAATGATGGATTACCATTGGTCAGAACAATGTGCCGCAAAGGTCTATACGACGCATATCACACGTGCCTGATTGAATTTATGTCCTGAGCACACGGAGCGGGGAGGGGGGTGGGAAGGGAGCAGGACGAATATTCTCTCGCTCCAATTGCTGCTCACCTGCTTCGTTCGATGGGGCTTCGCATTGTCATCCAAAAGAATGGAGGCGCATTATGTGCCTCTGAAATTCACATATAGGAACGGACTACATCATGGGAGGACAACCAGAAGCCCTCGGTTGCTTCCGCTACGCGATTGGCTTCAACCCAACCCGAGGAAGACTTTCTTAGGAGAGTAAACGGACTATTGTAAAATGACGAAAGTAAAGGAATAACGTTTAAACGCCTAATACAATGTAAACACGAAATTGCTCAAAAACTATGCTCTTGGGGCATAGTTTGTTGCAGTGTCTTGTCGAAAAAAGTGTTCACATTGGTAGTTTACTCCACAAGACAATATAGCTCACTAGCTTAAGCAAGAATGTAAATGAGGCCCACGTTGCCCACGGGTGGTCTGTACTATCACCCGGCAACTCACTCGCGCCAAGTTACTGCATTGTGAACTCAGTGCGCTGTAACGATCAGCCTGATTTCGTTACAGAGCGTTGTTCATGTGTTCATGTTCAAATGTGATGGCTATATCATTTTGTAATACGTACTGTAATAATACAGCACCACACATTATTACACTGGAAATGTTGCCAATGCTATGATCTCCATTCCGAAATAGTCGGTAGGCGTCGAAGGTAGGGGCCATATTTTCGAGACTGAGAAGTAAAATGTGTTTACCAACAATGATATATTTTCATTCGTTAGTGAACATACTGTCCTGTTACCGATGAACTTTGGTACCGTGTGTTCGGATGCAGACGAATGAATCAGCATTTCAATTAGGCAGGTATATACTTAAAATTGTGACATGGCCAAAATATTTGCTGGCGTGCCAGTAATGGTACGCGTGCCACCGGTGCGTTATCTCTGTCCGACATGTTAGAAAGAATTTCTACCTAGAGCCTTGCAAACAATTCTTATCTGTGCATTCCATCCCTTATTTGTAGACTGCTTAAAACAATTAGGAGATCAGCTTAGATATCATACACAATGTGCATCCTGTATAGTATTTTATTCAGCTATTGGTTGCAACTGTAATTTGTGTATTTTGCGGTCTCAACTCTTTACTTGAGATTTAGATACTGTATACTTAGAGCGACGCTCAATGCGGCTTCCGTAATACTGAAAAAAAATTCTCGTTGCCCTTAATATGGTGAGTGGTCACCTCATACGACCAATACAATTACACACCTCCTTGGCATGGCATGGCGTAGACAGTATGAGGTTTCAAACAGCTCTTATATTTGGCTATTTCTTCCTAAGAGAAATATCCAGCTCTGCAACTATTGTGGTAGGTACTAGTATGGCTGCAATGCGTCTGCCAAGTGCATCCCAGACAGGCTCAATTGGATTTCGGTAAATAAGCTGGACATTCCATTCGTTCAATTCCCTCAGCTTCAAGTATGTTGTCCACTAATTCAGCCCTTTGGGGACGAATATCATCGTCCACCAGAAGTGACCCATGTCCTATGGCTCCATCGTAGGGCACCACCAGAGGTCGAAGGATCCCGTCTCTATAGCTCTAACGAGTTAAAGCGCCATTCGGAACGACATTGCGGTTTGTACCACCACCCTCGTGGGGCGTCATACAGAGTAGGTTGAGCGCGCATTGCTGACTGGCTCGCTGCTTCGGCATAGTGGTCCGTGCTCCAGAGGCTACCCAGTCAACTATGCGTGCGCAACCTACTCTGCCTGACGTCACAAGAGAGCGCCGCGGCCTTCTCTTTAGGTGGTGGTGTTTGTACGTCCGCCAAAACCGACTCCACACCATTCGCCTTCCACCATTGATATGGTGATGCTTGCCGCGGTTGAGCGAATTGATACGTTGCGCGAGGTCGTTCCCCGTCGTGGATTCGAATCCCCCCTCGAGCATGGATATTTGTGCAGTCTTTAGTATCAGGTAGTTCATAAGTAGTTTGTAAGTTCAGGGACTGATGACCACGCAGTTAAGTCCCATAAGCTACACAAACATTTGAACATTTGATTTAGTTTCCTGGGCATCAGCAGGACTATTCAGAGTTCCACGTTGTCTGTAGATGGTCTGTCTAAACACACAGCCTTGCCTTAACTGTGAACAGAACACAGCGCCATTCGTTAAGACTCCAATCCGGATGTTCCTCCTCCCAGTTTATGCGGGCTAAACGATATCCTGCTTTTAATGGAACACACAACATAGGCCTCCGTGCGTAGATGTCACATAGTCCAAGGCGATTTCAGACTTTTTGTGTTGATACTGCACGTCTTATTGCTGCCTGGAAAGTGCTTTGCAGCTGAGTTGCATTTAGCTTTCTGTCTCGATGGGCTGTTAACAGGAGAGGTGCAGCCACCTCCCTCTGTGTCTTACCCGCTTCCAATCTTCCTATGGCTCAAAATCTCAAGGCTTCGGGTAAGACATGTTGTTGTTGCATTCACTACCTGCCCACTACAATATCTGAACCGAACTGCTTGTGTAATTCCTTTGGTAAACACAAGTCATCACCAACAACGTTTGCCAGACGTCTCGGTTTTCCGGGATAGTCCCGGTTTCGGATTTCAAAAATGAGCGTATGGGATTACAGTTTATTCCCGGATGCCAAAGAAATACACTCATGCCGCCTCTTTGTTCCCAAATACTAACGGGATTTGCATTTTAACTGTCACTGTTCAGTAAAATAATGACTTTTGTTTCGTTGTTTCACCGTCTAGTAAAATCATCTGAAGAGCGAAACCAACTGCAGAACAATCTGAATAAGATATCAGTATGCTGTAAAAATTGGCAATTGACTCTAAATAATGAGAAGTGTGAAGTCGTCCACATGAGTACGAAAAGAAATCCGTTAAACTTTGTTTACAAGATAAATCAATCAAAAGTGAAGGCCGTAAACTCCACAAAATACCTAGGAATTACTATAACTTCAGACTTAAATTTGAAAAAACACGTAGATGATGTCGTAGGAAAGGCGAACAAGAGACTGCGTTTTCATTGGCAGAACCTTAAAACATGCAACAGAACTACAAAAGAAACTGCATACACTACGCTTGTCCGTCCATTTTTGGAGTATTGCAGCCCAGTGTGGGATCCTTATCAGGTGGGTTTAACAGAGGACATCGAAAGAATCCAAAGAAGGGCAGCTCGTTTCGTATTGTCTCGATACAGGGGAGACAGAGTTACGGAAATGGTACATGATCTGGGATGCGAATCATTACAACAACGGCGCTTATCGCTGAAGTGTGGGCTACTTGCGAAACTCCAATCGCCAACATTCTCCTCCGAATGCAAAAATATATTATTGACTCCCACTTACACAGGTAGAAATGATCATCAGAATAAAATACGAGAAATCAGAGCCCGAACGGAGAGATTCAGGTGTTCTTTCTTTCCCGCGCCATTCGAGAATGGAATGTAAAATTGTATAATGGTGGTTCCATGAACCTTCTGCCAGGCACTTAAATGTGATTTGCAGAGTATCCCAAGTAGATGTAGATGTAGATTGTTGCACCTGCCAGTGTCTATAACGCTTCTTTCTGTTATTAACTCTGGTCTTGGGATTCAGTTCAGTTAATACGTTGTAGCTACAGTACGTGGTTCTGTGTCCGAGGCTTATTGTGCGTTGTTCATATTTGCGTGTGTGTGAAGTGAGATCCAAATGTCAAAGCGAAAATATTCCTGTCACTACAAAAGCTATCACAGTGTAAAAAATTTAGAAATTAAAAAGTTTTTTGTAGAGCAACATATTGAGGCATGTGCCTGCCAGCTTAAACACAATGATGATTATCTTATAATTGTAACAATATATAGGTCCCCTTCAGGAAAACATGAATGCCTTGCTGTGCTATCTGTCAGATAGGGGGAAGCAAATTATTATTTGTGGTGATTTCAATGTAGATTCTCTGAAAGAGTGTAATAGGAACAACGACCTGGAAGACTTACTTGGCTCATTCGATATTCGGTATTGATTTTCCTACTCGGATAGTAAACGACAGCAATACATTGATCGATAACTTTTTATAGACCAAGTTAAGTTTAACAACGTAAATGCTAATGGTTTTTTCTGTTCATGGTGCACGGTTAGTAACAGTATATGACATAGCACCATCCAGTAATTCGAAAACAGTCCGCCAGAGGGTTACGCACGATTAATGACTTAACAACTAGAAATTTCAAAGAAAGTCTACAGCAGTTACACTGGGATGAGGTTTATAAGGAACATGATGTTAATTTAAAATATAACTTATTTCATGATACATTTTTAAGGGTACTTGATAACTGTTTCCCCAAGAAATTAATTAAATATATTTGTAAAGAACCATACAAAAAACCAAGGTTTACTAAAGGAATAAAATATCTTGTAACTGAAAAAGGGAACTATATCTATCCGCAAGAAAGAGTAACAACCCAGAAACAATAAAATATTACAAAAACTACTGTGCTACATTAAGAAAAGTTATTAAAAAATCAAGAAGCATGTGCATCACATCTGTGATTAGTTCCTCTCATAATAAAATTAAAACAATTTTGAATGTTATTAAAAGGGAGACAGGGCAACCAAGAGCAGAGGAAGAGGGTATTACCATCAAAACAAATGAAAACTTTATTAACAAAAAGTCACAAGTTGAAAACATTTTTGATGATTACTTTTTAAATGTTTTAGAAAAAATAGAATCTAAATGTTCATTAGAAGGAGCAAGGCAGTTGATGGAAGAGGCGAAACCAACACAATTTGATTCAATTGAAATTCCACCCACCTCTCCATCAGAAATGAGGAAAATAATAAACTCTCTCAACAGTAAAAGGTCACATGGAATTGATGGCATTTGCAACAGGGTATTAAAAGCTAATTCCCAAGAGAAAAGTAGGATTCTCAGTTATATTTGTAATAGCTCTTTAAAACAGGGTATTTTTCCGGATAGACTGAAATATGCTATCGTTAAACCTGTGCATTAAAAAGGGGATAGTCTGATGTCAACAACTACCGCCAAATCGCACTTCCGACAGCTTTATTAAAAGTTTTTGAAAAAAGTTACGTATCCCTAGTTGCTTCGCATATTAGTAAAAATAAAGTTCTACCAAAATGTCAGTTTGGTTTTCAAAAAGGCTTTTCAACTGAAAATACTATATAACCTTCACTAATGAAATATTAAATGCTTTGAATAACTGGACATCACCAGTTGAAATTTTCTGCGATCTCTCAAAGACTTTTGATTGTGTAAATCATGGGATTCTTCTAGAAAAGCTTAAGTATTGTGGTATGAATGGGACATTGCACAAATGGTTTAAATCATACTTCACTGGAAGAGTGCAGAAAGCTGAAATAAGCAGTTTACATGATGCAGGAGAAACAATTGATTTCTATAACTGGGGAGTTATCAAAAATGGGGTCCCACAAGGTTCGGTCTTCGGTCCTTTGCTGTTCTTAACATATATTAATGACTTGCCATTATACATTCACAAAGATGTTGAGCTAGTTCTTTTTGCTGATGATATAAGTATAACTATCACACCTGACAAGCGGGAATTAACTGACGAAATTGTAAATGATATCTTTCAGAAAGTTATTAAGTGGTTCTTTACAAATGGACTCTGATTAAACTTTGATTAAATCCACTATATACAGATTCATACAGTAAATGGCATGACACCATTAATAAATTTACACTTTGAACATAAATCTGTAGCTAAGGTAGAAGATTCAAAAAGTTTAGATGTTTGTATTGACGAGGGATTGAACTGGAAGAAACATATTGAAGATCTGGAACGTTTGAGTTCAGCTACTTATGCTATCATGATCATTGCAAATTTTGGTGATATACATTTCAGAAAATTAGCTTACTATGCCTATTTTCATTCACTGCTTTCATATAGGATTATATTCTGGGGCAATTCAACATTGAATAAAAAAGTATTCAAAGCACAAAAGAGTGTAATCAGAATAATTGCTGGAGCCCACCCAAGAGCATCCTGCAGACATTTATTTAGGGATCTGGGGATCTTCACTATAGCTTCACAATATATATATATTCAGTCATGAAACTTATTATTAACAATCCGACCCAATTCAAAAGTAATAGCAGTGTGCATAGCTAAAACACTAGAAGAAAGAGTGATATTCACTATTCTATGTAAAATCCAACTTTGGCACCGAAAGGAGTGACACCAAAGTCTTCGGTCAATTACCAAGTAGTATCAAAAGTCTGACAGATAGCCAACTAGTATTTAAAAAGAAATTAAAGGAATTTCTGAATGGCAATTCCTTCTACAATATAGATGAATTTATAGACAAAATATAATAAAAAAATTAAAAAAAATAATAAATGTAAATAAAAATCCTTAAAATATTGATTGTCATGTCTAATCTAAGCTACTCTAATCTGATATACAGAAGAATGGTCATTCATCAAACGAGGAAGACATGACTATGAAGTAGAATGTGGAATATATAAGTCGTTTGTTTCTATTTCACATGGAGATTACAGATAATTTAGGCAGCAAAAGGCATTAATCAGACATGTACTCTTCAGAAATAATAATAATAATAATAATACACAACTTTTTTATTTAAACTCATCACAGCAGAGCCAATCAGAAGCAGTAAACTGTTAAACATGATATGACCTTGAAATCTGTAGACTGTACTTCTACGCTAAACTCCAATCTTTTTAATCACAGCGAAGAGTGTGACTTTGGGCAAATACCAAAACAGCAGCACTTTTGAAAACAGTTTTGGCTCCTGACAACGTCAAACAAATATGCGACACCCTTTCACTGATCCTCTGTTATTCAATAGCTACAGATGTGAGTAATCACAAGGCTGAAAAAATAATTGCATTAATTGTTCAATATTTTCCACCTCAGAATGGCAAACAAGTAAAATTGCTTAAACTAGTTTTGCTGCCAAATGAAACCGCATCTACAATCAGTGCATACTGCATTAGAAGAAAATGAAATTCATAAGAGTAAGTGTATTGCATTTTGCTGTAACAATACTAATATTAATTTTGGAGGAAAGCGACGAGTCTGTACAAACAATGTATTTACTAGACTGAAAAGTAAAGTAAACGAAAATCTTTTAGAAGTTCGCTGCCCTTGTCACACAACGCTACCACGACAGACTAAGGCTCCTATAAGTACGAGCTGACGCATCCGCCATTTTCAGTCCTGTAGTTCGTAAGTTAAACATACTACGGTGCTATAGGATTTGCGTCACAGGTTTTTGGTACGACATTATGGGTGGTTGCGTTGCCAAAAACTGCTTAAATCATTCCAAAGGTGGCTACAGAATGTTTAGTTTCTCAAGAGTTTCTGAGAGAAGGAAAAATTGGACCATTAACTGTCAGCGCAAAAACTAGGAACCCAGACCGAGCGCAACGCTACGTATTTTAAGTAAATATTATTTGTTACTATGACTTTAACTCTTTTTGAAAGTACTACCTCTTAAAAGAAAAGCTGCCTGTAGGGAATTAGCAGCCGCAAAATATCATAACATAGCAAAACATCCCAGAGCACAATATGTGTGTCTTATATAGTCTATTGAGAAATACACCACATCAAAAAGTTTTGTACTGACATTGCACAAATTGTTGAAGATACTTCTTTTGCGTTATTGCTAGGAAGTATTACAAACACTAAAATGGAAAATAGAAACATACTGTGCAAAAAGTTTTGTTACGGTTGTGGCAGCGTACTGTACTGATAGAGGCAACTACCGTTTTATGCTGTTTGTGGTATTTCGAACTTAACTTGTAGTATGCAATTTGAAAGAATAGTACCTGATTTTTTATCACAAAATACACCCTCGACCTAATTTCGTATTAGTAAATGCCAATATTGACGCTTATCCATAAGAGACTATGACATAAAAGACACAGAATACTGGGTAAATTTTACTTACGGCTGCGGCGGCGTTGTGTGCTAATGTTGGCTACGAAATGTTTGCTTTAAAAGGATTATTATATTACTGCCTAGAGAAGGCTACTGTTACGTACAAAAACCTGTCAACCTTAGAGAAGGAACACAATTATTTATTTATTTCATGGCCAACATAAAGGATTATTCTCCTCATTCTATACGATTATGTTTTCAAATAGCATTCAAAGGTTGTTACCAACATCGGCACTGTGTACCTCTGCGACCGTAAACTTTAGATGCTGTACACTAATATTCTCTTTCGTTGTATTGTTTGTTATATATTCTGAAAATTTATCAATAACATAGGCCTAATACAAGTACTCAATCTCAGTACAAAAATCCCATGTGGTGTAAATCCTCGCATATTGACAATCATTATTCAAATACAAGACAATGTCGCTTAAAACTTTGATGACCACTTTCAGCAGAATTAAACGTAGTACGCTTTTTTTTTTTTTTTTTTTTTTTTTTTTTTTTTTTTTTTTTTTTTTTTTTTTTTTTGGGCAGCAAAGTAGGAGTAAGTAAAGAAAATGCGAGATTTTTGTGTCTAATCCACATATCGATGTAAACAAGAGTGGAATGCAAGCTAATAGTAGCAAGATGTAAGGCTCTGTGCCGCACACTTGTAAAATATTTCACTAAACCAGAACAAAACAACACTGTCTGTATAAGCTACGTGTTGTGTTTAGCATTCGCAGGGAATGAAAATGGTGGATGCGTCAGCCTGTGTTTTTAGGAGCTCTAAGACAGCCAATGACGTCTTGAGTGTTGACATTGAAAATTTTTAATTAAACTTTTCAATCACTTCTGCATATACACAGTACTAATAGAGTGCCTAAAGGAGTTTTGTGAGTTTGTGGACATAGAGTATCATGCTTTGTTGTCACATACAAAAACGAGGTGGTTATCTTTGTTTGGTACTGTTGCGGTAAAAGGAGTAGTAAATAATCTCAGGGGAAATGGACCTATTTCTTTCGGAAGATTGGATGCGAATAACAGTATTCTCAGTTGCTGAATCTGTGTGAATTCGTCTTCAGTATTCCAGGACATAATGCAAACGTGGAATGAGTATTTTCGCTAATGAATGTGCAATGAATTGAGGAACGAAACATATTACAAATACCAACGGCCGAAGCAGTAATTAAATGTATTTTGAATTATGAAATGAATTGCTCTATGTTTTATGAATAATCACACAACGGAAAAATCTTATCTGCACAGCTCAGAATTCAGATAAATACACTCCTGGCCATTAAAATTTCTACATCACAAAGATGACGTGCTAGAGTCGCGAAATTTAACCGACAGGAAGAAAATGCTGTGATATGCGAATGATTAGCTTTTCAGAGCATTCACACAAGGTTGGCGCTGGTGGCGCACCTACAACATGAGAAAAATTTCCAACCGATTTCTCATACACAAAAAGCAGTTGACCGGCGTTCGTTGCCTGCTGAAACGTTGTTGTGATGCCTCGTGCAAAAAGGAGAAATGCGTACCTTCGCGTTTCCGACTATGAAAAAGTTCGGATGGAAGCCTATCGCGATTGCGGTTTATCGTATTGCGACATTGCTGCTCGTGTTGGTCGCGATCCAATGACTGAATATGGAATCTGTGGGTTCAGGAGGGCAATACGGAACGCAGTGCTGGATCCCAATGGCCTTGTATCACTAGCAGTCGAGATGACAGGCATCTTACCCGCATGGGTGCAACGGATCGTACGGCCACGTCTCTATCCCTGAGTGAACAGATGTGGACGTTTACAATACGACAAACCACTGCACGAACAGTTAGCAGCAGCATGGACTATCAGCTCGGAGACCATGGCTGTAATTACGCTTGACGCTGCATCAAACACAAGAGCGCCTGCGATGGTGTACGCAACGACGAACCTGTGTCATTGTTTCGGATGAATTCAGGTTCTGTTTACAGCATCCAGATGGTCGCATCCGTGTTTGGCGACATCGCGGTGAACGCATATTGGAAGCGTGTATTCGTCATCGCCATACTGGCGTGTCCCTTGGTGTGATAGTATGGGGTGCCATTGGTTACACCTCTCGGTCACCTCTTGTTCACATCGACGGCACTTTGAACAGTGGCCGTTACATTTATGATGTTTTACGACCCTTCATTCGATCCCTGCGAAACCCTATATTTCAGTAGAATAATGCACGACCGCATGTTGCAGGTCCTGTACGACCCTTTCTTGATACGGTAAATGTTGACTGCTGCCCAGGCCAGCACATTCTCCAGATCTCACAGTAATTGAAAACGTCTGGTCAATAGTGGCCGAGCAACAGGTCACAATACGCCAGTCACTACTCCTGATGAACTGCGGTATAGTGTTGAAGCTGCATGGGCATCTGTACCTGTACCCGCCATCCAAGCTCTATTTGACTTAATGCCCAGGCGTATCAAGGCCGTTATTACGGCCAGAGGTGGTTGTTTTGGGTACTGATTTCTCAGGACTTATGCACCCAAAATGCGTGACAATGTAGTTAGTTTTAGTATAATATATTGTCCAATGAATTCCCGTTTATCATCTGCATTTCTTCTTGGTATAGCAGTTTCAACGGCCAGAAGTGTATGATGTGTAGGATAATAAATTATGTGAAATTGACACTTCAACATATTGTATTTCAGCGGACAAATTTGTATCTCCCCCATTAAAGTTTCAAAATTTAAAAAAATATTGTTACCAGTACCAATATTGTAAAATGTTATTACCATTTGAATGCCCTCCCTTGGTTTTGTTAGAAATTAATTACACTATAAAGCGTTCATTTTTAAATTTATTTTACTAAATCAATTGAATACAACAGTAATTTGCGCAAATATTTCACTTTTTTAACTTTAAGATAAATGTCACGGGTTATCATTGACAAATTTTGGCCGCTATTAGTTCATTGTAGAGGAACGTCCCGTTTCACTAGCAACAAATTCTCATAACCCTACGCCAAACCCCTCTGCAAAATGTTTCTGTAATTGCCTAGAAATCTCAACTGGTATAATTGTTTTTAACAGTGTTTATATAACTCTTAATGTTTCTCACACGCCTGAAATTAGCTAAAAATAGCGGGGACTATTCTAAAAAGCTGTAGCGTATCGTGCCTCAACATATTCCGTCTTCGTCTAGAGCTGAAGGTCGCCAGCTGTAGAGTGGAGAACCTTGTAGGGTGGTGCAATGAACCCGCGTATCGCGGTATCTCGCGTGACACACAGCGCGAAATCTGCCGTGGAAGGTTTCATGCACCAGCAGTAAACCCCGCACTGCAGCCCAAAGCAGATGCCATCGATCGCTCCCTTAAGCAGGCGCCCTCGCTCCTTTTTCCTATGGAGCTCCCTTCAACAGTTCCTGGCCCTTTGAAGTTACGCCTCGGGCACTGGGTTGTTTCAGAGGAAGCGGCAAGCTGTTGATGTTTTTCACGAGCTGAAGATAAATACTCCTCTTAATCTCAGCGCATTTCACTTTCTCTTCAAGACTTAATGTTTTTACGCGCTAAACTAAACAGCCTTAATTACTCTTTTAATCTACGTAAATCGTTTCCTCGCCGAAGTGTGAGAGTTTTTTTAACTACTCCGTGACGCCAGACGCATGCCTTGGGTGCCATTTGGTCAAGCCTGTCGTCCTGTGATTTGCGAAAAAAAGAGGAAGGGTAAAAGAAGTTGCAAAAGTTGGAGGGGAGAAGAAGAAGAAAGACTGGGTAGAACCAAGGAGTAGGAAATGATGTAAGGAGATTCTTAGTATGAATTCCACTTAATCTAGCACTTCCGGTTTGCAGATTAACTATTCATGTTTCCAACTGTTAGATGGAGCCACTAGATGTTTCAGCAGCGCCAATGCAACGAAAATGGAAATAGAATTATATCCGTTTATTGTTTCATTTGTTGCTGTATTTAGTTTTACGTAATTGAAACCATGTCAAAGGACACTGGAGTATTATTAAAAACAGAACGAGTTGGCGCAGTGGTAACACACTGGATTCACCATTTGGAGGATGGCGATTCAAACCAACCTCCGGTCATCCTAATTTAGGTTTTCCATAATACCAGTAAATCACTCCAGACAAATGCCGCAATGGTTCCTGTAGTAGACGGTAGAGAGTCCACTGTCGCGTTACTGAAAACCGTTCAGTTTGATAACTGTTTGTTTGCGCTTCCTATACTACGGCCATTATCTACTGTAGAGTTCGTCTTTTTAGTCGTTCGTTTTTGTAGCTACTGTGGTCATCGATAGCAGTGTTAACTTCGGTTGCACAGCTGGAGGCCAGTGCTGCCAACAGACTTTGTTTTATTTAATTTTTATTTTATTTTATTTTTATCCACTATTGGAATAGCTAAAATCATTTCATAGCTGATAAGCTGAAAGGTAGATGAAACAGAGACTTCATCTGCAGCAGTTAATTTTTCAGGTGTTTTAGACATCTCTGATATTGTCGTTCAGTTTCTGTAACTTCTGATGTGAGAGCTCGATGAATGTCTGTAGTTGAACAGAGAAGGTGATCACTATCTTGAAACACATTTCTGTTTACAGACCAAATTTCTGTTTTCCTAAGCTTGTTCACTGGTGGGGTTAATTTACAATGCCACAGAGCCTAACGCATAATTTGTAATAAATGAGGAAAATATGGACTAACGAATACCATTCTATTTAAAATTGTATTCGACGTATAATGTACCTGTTCAAAAGCAGCAGCGGGGTAAACACGTATGTACGTTATGGTTCGACAAATAGTAGGAGCAAGACGGGGAACCTCCCACCCCATCTTGCCCCCAAGCATCCTGTCAGGTTATGTTAAGCCTACATGAGAACTACTTGGTGAAAACTGACTACTGACACAACAGTTTGTTGTGAATAAGACGTACTGTTCAGTGATATACATATAGTCTCGACAAATGGCAACTAGAACACGTTTTAGGACCTCTAAAATGGTAAAATACAAATTTCAGTACAATAATTGTACGTACCTTGCAAATCTCATAAACTCCTCCGTGACGATAAGGTATAGCAACGTCAAAACAGTAGGGGCGGGGTACTGATGAAGTTGAAGTAGCTATCCGCAGATCTCAGCACTCTAACTGTACCTTAAAACCCTTCCCCGTTTTACCTCACCTCCCCGTCTGTCCCTTCTTCCCCTACCTATGTGGGGCGTTGACGCCTGTAAAGCAGAGTAGCGTTACTAAATCTTGAAACGATTGTGTTTGAACTGTGGACAGTAAATTTAAAACAGAAATCATGAAACGATTTTTCTTTACAAGTTCTAACAAGGACACTGTGACACAGAATTGCATAACATATATATGAAATGTGTGGGGGCAAACTGTTGTGTTGAAACTATTTAACTATATACTGCTCATTAACTTGATTAGTCTGGTAGCAAGAGCTTTGGAATGTCACTTTAACAGGCATCCACGGAAACCAGTAACACGAATAAATAGGTTGCGAGAAAGTTATATATGAAACAGTCTGACTGTAATGTGCAAAAATACTTTTCCAAACAAATATTTTACACATTAAAGCTCGTGTTCTGCGGATTATCCATTGTTCAACAATTATTGACAGGAAAATCCTCGTATGATTGCATAGCAAAAAGAACATAAATGTGAACATGGAATGATAGCTGATATTCAAACAAGCAATTATGTTAGGCACAATAGAAACAAAAATAGTAAGTGCAACTTCTCTTGGGAGTATTGTTACACAATGCAAACCCTGATAATCGATCTCAACATTAATTATACTATTTTGAGGAACACCTGCGCACACGGAAACGCTTGTTTCGTCATGCAACTTATTTCATCCAGCACAGATTGCATGGTATACTGTATCAAATACTTAGTCGTCATTTTTTACTGTACCAACTTAGTGCTATGTGATTACGTAATAATGTGTGCCTACACAATTAAACTGTCTGACATTAAATATAAAACTGAAATAATTAAAAATGAAAAAAGTTAGGGAATTAATGTAAGTCTCTACTGGAAATTAAACTAGGAATTCCATTTTAACTAGGTTCTCTTAAAAAAATCTACAATTACGAAATTGAGAAATATCGTTACCTTGGAAAATAATCCTGGATATTCATAATACCATATTACATATAACATCCATTTACATCCTAGGCATGAAGCACCACGGTTTTTGCAAGGAGTGGGAAGAAATGTACGAATGTACGGCGCCTCTCAGTACTACGGGGTAATTGGAGCCAAAACTCTCTGGGAGCCACACGATTATATGAATGGTTGAAGTAGCTGAAAAATAGAAAGTCATAGAAGCCAGAAATAAAATAGTAATTTGATTTAGAATGATTAAATTTTATCGTTAATTTTCTGTTTTATGAATTACAGTAATAAATTTCGCTTCCATGGCTCTTTCCTGGTAAACGTAAGACGTTCTTGGAACTTTAATATTACCTCACGAATGGATATAAGCAAAGAAGCTATATATTCGACAAGTGAGTTGATAGTAACAGTTTAAGCCGAAAGAGATCTGTCGTGAAAATAAATATCACTATGTTCTATTGGTTTAACAGAAAACTATGAATATGACGTTATTTACGTGTAGTACTTGCAGGCAGATATGAAATTTTACTAACGCACAATACATATACACCTAACATTACCGCTGGATATATTTCGTAAACCACATCAAATACTGACGAACCGATTCCACAGACCGAACGTGAGGAGACGGGCTAGTGTAAATGGTTGATACAAACCATAAAAATGCACGGAAGTATGTTTTTTCAACACAAACCTACGTTTTTTTTTAAATGGAACCCCATTAGTTTTGTTAGCACATCTGAACATATAAACAAATACGTAACCAGGCCGTTTGTTGCATTGTAAAATGTTAATTACATCCGGAGATATTGTAACCTAAAGTTGACACTCGAAACCTCCGACGTTCAAGTTGCGTGTTATAACAAACACGGGCCACGGTCGGTGAGCAGCACCTACAGGGACATGTTTACGATGACGACCGTGTTTACGAGTGTGGCTGTAGTCTGTGTTATTGTAGTGTTGTAGGAACTGTGAACATGGTGTATTCGAACTCTGAAAAGGCGAAGATGATATCTATGGCGAGTGTCGACATATTGCAGCTGAAGCCTGCAGGGTGTATGCAGAACGGTACCCGTACAGAGAGCATCCAACCTGCCGCACATTTCAAAACATCTACCGCCAACTATATGCAACAGGTATGGTCGTAGCACGCAAACGGGTCAGTAACAGGCCCGTCACAGGAGAAGCGGGTGCAGTTGGTGTGTTAGCTGCTGTTGCTGTCAACCCACAGAGGAGTACACGGGACATTGCGAGAGCCGGTGGACTCAGAAAAAGTAGTGTCATGCGCATACTGCATCGTGACCGCTTTCTCCCGTTTCATGTGTCGCTACATCAGCAATTACATGGTGATAACTTTAATCATCGAGTGCAATTCTGTCAGTGGGCATTAACAGGGAATGTGTTGCAGTTCTACCTGTTTACCGATGAAGCGGGTTTCACAAACCATGGGGCAGTGAATATACGGAACATGCATTACTGGTCCGTGGACAATCCTCGATGGCTCCGACAGGTAGAGCGACAGCGACCGTGGACTGTAAATGTATGATGCGGAATCATTGGCGACCACCTCATTGTTCCTCACTTCATTGCAGGAGCCCATTGCAGGAGCTGCAACATACATCGCGTTTCTAAGGAATGATCTGCCAACGTTGCTCGAAAATGTCCCACTGGAAACGCGTCGATGTGTGTGGTATCAGTATGATGGTGCATCTGCACATTCCGCAATTAACACTAGGCTGACCCTTGACAGCCCGTTCCCCTGATCTTACACCTCTGGACTTCTTTCTGTGGGGTACGTTAAAGGAGAATGTGTACCGTGATGTGCCTCCACCCCTTCAGGATATGAAACAACGTATTGTGGCAGCCTGCGGCGACATTATACCATTCATTACGCCATAGATTGCAATTGTGTATAGCAAACGATGGCCACCACTTTGAACATCTATTGGCCTAACATGTCGGGACACACTCTATTCCACTCCGTAATTGAAAACGGAAACCACGTGTGTACGTGTACCTCACCCCTCATGGTAATGTACGTGTGCGTCAGTGAAAAAGACCAATAAAGGTGTGTACATTACCGTTCCCTTTGGATCCCTACTTAATTCGGTGCTCTCCGATACACACGATCGAACAGCGGTTGAGTGGTACTCAAGCGTCAACTTTAGGTTACAATATCTCCGGATGTAATTGACATTTTACAATGCAACAAACGGCACTGATTAGGTATTTGTTTATATGTTCAAATGTGCTAACAAAACTAACGGTCTGTGGAATCGGTTCGTCAGTATTTGATGTGGTTTACGAAATATATCCAGCGGTAATGTTAGGTGTATATGTATTTTGCGTTAGTAAAATTTCATATCTGCCTGCAAGTACTACACGTAAATAACGTCATATTCATAGTTTTCTGTTAAACCAATAGAACATAGTGATATTTATTTTCACGACAGATCTCTTTCGGCTTAAACTGTTACTATCAACTCACTTGTCGAATAGAGTGTGAAATATTAATGTTGTGTCACATTTGCCTATTTACGTTACACTATAACACAGCGCAGTGATTTTCAACAAGTGGGTAGCGAATCCCCGGGGTTGGGGGGGGAGGTCGCAAAGTGTTGTTAAGGGTGGGAAGTGGGAAGGATGAAAGTACATCAGCCCAGTGGATATTCGAAGACTACGGTATAATAATATAAATAATAGGACGAAGAAAATTAAAACTTATCGGATATTAAAATTAAGTAGCGGAATTAGTTGTAAATCACAATAAATAACCCTGTTAAAAATGTAGAAACGAAATACCAAAAAATTGTTTTAAGAAACCAGTATGATAGTTAAATTAACGAGATGTAGTCAGTAATTTTGAGATATTCGAAAGAAAAAGATCTACTTCGCTACAAATTGACTCTACAGAGGATAATTCGATTCTGCGTCTTGCCTTCAATGTACAACATTCGATATGCAAGGCATAATTTTCTGTCGGAAGAAACATGAAATTAGAATAATTTGTTGCATTCTGAAAAATAAAAAATAAAATCATACTACAATATATACTACTGCACTATTTTCCTCTCGAGAAAGTAATATCAACATAAGCGAATTCAATTTGTTGCGTTTGAAATCATGCATACAAAACATACCTGTGAATGATACAAGAGGAATAATAGAAATAACTTACTTAATCTCAAAACTTTGACATTGCCAGAAATATATGATGAACTCATCGATTAGTTGACACTAGTACTGTGCCACAACTATTTATCTTTTAACTAGCTGTAAACCCGGCGTTGCCCGTGTGTTTCTTTATCCTGCACTCGCGTAGTCCACATCCCCTTGCCCCCTCTCTCTGCATCCACCTCTTTCTGTCCCGTCTCTCTGTTTGTTTCAGCTTTCCCTCTCTCAGCAAATTTTTCTGCAAGGTACCCTCTGTCATGTACGTACCATGCAACAAACATTTATGCACCCAGTGATCTTCCTCTTGGTCATGTGTGTAAAAATTCATAAAGATTGGAGAAAAACTTCGCATTTTCCAAAATTCCGTATGTTAAGTACCCTCTCCCATGCACGATATGAAACTTAAGGTAGACGGTGACCTTCCTCTTGTTTTGAAAGCCAAGCGTGCGAAATTTCGTGAAGATCGGAGTGAAATTGTAGATTTCGTGAGTCTATACGATATGCTCCGCCATGCATCTATCACAAAATACTTTCATAGCTGACGTTTTCTACGTATAAACTACATTCTTGCCCAATTTCAGCTTCACGGATGAAGTAGTTTTCGAGATTTCGTGTTTAGTCAGTGAGTGAATGTTCTTTCGCTTTTATGTAGATGGAGATTAAGAAAACAGTGTGCTTAATTTTGGACACAAGAGAATTAAGGGAGACTTGCAGACAAAAATAAATAGTAACATGCAAATCCGTAACGCTAACTTTATTTGATACAAGATCATGCCTGATGTGACAATTTTACGGCATGTACGGCGAAAGTATTGTTAGCGGTAGACGTCTTTTCGTTTCATCATTTTGGTTGCGGGGAGGGAGGTAGCCGGCCGCGGTGGCCGAGGGGAGTGAGGTGCTTCAGTCACGGTCTGTACGGCCACTACGGTCGGGGGTTCGAATTCCCCCTCGGGCATTGATATTTGTGCCGTCCTTAGTTGTAGGTAGTTCATAAGTAGTTTGTAAGTTTAGGGACTGATGACCCCGTAGTTAAGTCCCATAAGATTTACAAACATTGAACATTTGGAGAGAGGTAGTCAGTAAAGAAACGCTTCATAAACGTCCGAAATTACATGCAAACTTTGTTTGCAGGTGCCTAATTACTTCCATTTTCCATTAATTGACACAATCTCACGCGGTGGCCTCCCAATATTTATGACGTCATTTCTTCCGAGTTATGTATCGTGCTCTTTTGTTTTTGGGTCAGGAACCTTCGTGGGCGAACGGTGAACAGTTCACCAAAGTTTCATTGCAATCGAATGAATTTATGAACACATAGAACCATTCAGACAAACATTCATATATATAACAGCAGAAATATGGCCTAGCTACGGGCCTTACAAGATTGCTTGCTGACAAGTTCATCAATAGGACAGAATGTAGTAGTATTTTTTTTTTTTTTTTTTTTTTTTTTTTTAGTAAATCCCAAAATAGTAAGCCAGTAAGGAAAAAGAATGAACCTCCTCGAAGAAATTGATGAAAACAGTTATGCCAACTGAAAATGGGTGAAAAGCAGAACTTCTACTAAATAAATAAAAGGTATTAAAAAGGGGCTTATTGCTGAATTTATTAAAACAAAACAATAAGACACACATGATTGTTTTGCGGTTCGGGGAAGGAGGTCGCCAGAATACTCATGTGTTTACATGAAAGGGGGTCGCATATTCAAAAATGTTGAAAGACACTGACATCAGACAAAAGACAATGTTGGAATCTGAATTTTAATTGTCAGATTTATTTTGGATAATTTAGTTTAGATGCATTAGTTTGACAATTTTGTAGCCACGATGTCTTATGTTCAGAAAACATGTTTTGTATATCTATTGATATTGCATTTTTGTAGTAGTAGTGTCGAAGTAGTTGAATGTGTTGTTGATGTACATGCATTTAATAGGTAGGGTTATTTTTATATAGTAATAGTGGATACTTTTCGTTAGCTTGTTTTCAATTTTTTTCTCTTTTTTGGGGGATGGGGTCGTGGAAATGTATTTCATTTCTAAGTACATACTTCGATGTGGTTGTCAATTTAGGGGCATCAAGTAAAGAAGGCAAGATTCACACACGGTTTTAAGTGGAAAAAACCATTGCTTTGTGCACGAAATCATGGTTTCCTGTGCCGATCCTCAGCATAAGTAACGGCGTTTTTGCCTTCTCCATTATAACCTTCTTGTATTAATCACAAATCAAAATTTATGCTGATCTTTGTGCATATAGATCCATTTGTTTACACTTCCAGAAATTGTTTAGGCACCGATGTTAAATTTACTGTTTTGTGCGTTACCTTTCGAATTGCATTTTGCTGCGAAAATGATATTGTTATCGAACATATCAAAAACTTTTTTTAATAAAATTGACATTTGTATTACTAAACCGCAAAGAACAAAGAAATTAGAATGACCACTGCCATTGATAATGCAGGCAGGTTAGTAAACATAAAAACAACAGTTATCTCTTGCAGTTGAAATGAGATCTATGAGATACATGATTGACTTATAGTAGCCAACTGTAAACCTGTAACGAGCAATAATGAGAATACTGGCAATAAAATTTTATGAAATATGAGTCAAGTAGCAGTTTGTAAGGAAATAAATGGGGTATTACGCAAAACAGACAGTTAAAAGTAAATCATCAAAGAATATTGTGAGATTTGAATGAAACGTATTGCATTTTGTAAGATAATGATTGGATCACTGAACACGACTAAAACAAATTACATTTGTATTATATGGATGGATGAAAATACCAGCAACTGTATTCAAAATCTTCTAATTTTGTGCGACCGGTTTCGGTGCTTCACTACACCATCTTCAGGCTTCCGTTGTGTTATTGTTATTAAAAGCACATTTGAACTGGTTAGCCATTAAAACCGGTAGCCACAAATTTCTGGTTCTATACATGTTTTTTTTTTTTATTTTTTTTTTTTTTTTATCCTGTTACACCCCTAAGGACGACTGAAGGACTCAGGGAGTAACATGAATTTCTTGTTCTATCCATGTTACACCCTCAACGACGAGTCAACGAGTCCAGGGTGTAACATGAATAGAACAAGAAAGTTACGGCTACCGGTTTTAATGGCTACCCAGTTCAAATGTGCTTTAAATAACAATCACACAACGGGAGCCTGAAGATGGTGTAGTGAAGCACCGAAACCGGTCGCATAAATAAAGATTTTGAATACAGCAGCTGGTATTTTGATCCACCCATATAAACTAATCAGCTGCGTCCCAATTCCGCCACTATGGAGAGAATTAAAGTTATATTTGCGTCTGTTTGCGACTATATCCCCTTAAAATGTTGTGTGTTTGGTATAATATTTTAACTCCCGTCACATATTTAAATGTTCAATACTAGATAAATCGTATCGCAATCCGCATTAAATCAGCAACAGGCCTGTATTAAACACTTCTGAAAATAATTCCTCATAATTAAGCAGAAGGGTTATATCCACGAATCCCACAGCAGTGTTAATGGTGTAGTAATACTCTGAGATCTCTCTGTACCGCTTAAGACTACCTCCATTGCCGTCAGGCATCCACGAGGAGGAATCTTTGAGCAGAGTGAGCTTGCAGTGAAATTTGCGCCCCGATGAAGGATGTGGCCGTATTAAGGCGGGGAGCTGCCGGCTTCCGCTGTGACAGAGCAGAGGCGCTTTTCATTCCGCGGCCGTCTCTGCCCCAGTTACGAGCGGCCATAAGGGCCGAATGTCTGGCTGCGGCGCGTGGCGGCGCCTCTACGGCACGTTCTGCGCATGCTCCTGACGAAGACAGCGGCGGCGGAAACAGCACACTCTGCAGGCCTTGGGACGCAACAACATTTAGCGTCAGTTTATATAGGCACTTCTTAGCTGTGTGCACGTATTCTTTATTGAGGCTCTAAAATGTGTTAGGAGTCATTTTCATTCACTGAAGTAACTCGCTACCCCATTCCATTCCATCATACTCCAGTTTGTTCTATGGGTTGTAACTAACTTCCTCTTTAGCGCACGTTACCGGATTCTGATTTCTCCTACAATCTTTTCCAAACGTACTTCATTTTTCTATATTGACCTGAAGTTACAAAGTGCCACTGAGATAGAGATTGACCCATGGTGAGTTGTGATAGATTCTAATCCCCATTTATGATAATGATACCAATCACCTGTTAAGGCACTTGTTTTTACATGCATGGAGTTGATTCTACTGGATGACTGCAGGGAGGTCTGATGGACTTGTACTCCAATAATTTATGCAAATAACAGTAAAAAATTTCATGCACCCCTCCAAAAAATGATAAGGATGATTGAAATGAGGGACATCAACTCGAGGAAAAACAATTACAATATATTGCTGACAAAATAAACAGATTTACGGAAGATTACAAACTTGCCATGTCTCTTCTCTTTCTCTTCAGCCTTTTTCCCGCATATGCAGAGTCGACTTAGTTATTGTGATTTGGGGTGTTAATATTGACAGGGTGGCCGGATGTTCTTCCTGCCGCCACCCCTGCCCCCCCCACCCTTCCAACCCCCAGGAGGAAATGTGTTCCCCAAATGTCTGTGTTATGTGTGGAAGTGTAAAGTTTTATGGAATGTTTGCGAATCGTGCAACTGAGGCGGGACTTAGGGATCAGACCGGTATTCACCTAGGGGGATGTGGAAAACCGCCTAAAACCCACATGCAGGCTGGCCGGCACTCCGACCCCCTCCGTTGATCCGCCGGGCGGATTCGAACCGGAGCCGGTGAAAGGAGTACGCAAAATAATTTTCACTTAATTTTGCCTGTCTTACAGCCTTGAGCATGTTTTGTTACAAAAAAACCTAAGCTATAATTCTGTAGAAAACAAATTTATGTAATATTTGGTACCATTTCACTAATCGATATGACATACTGTACTTATTTTGATATCTTTGCTGTAAACCAAAGACTTCGTTTTGATCTTTGGAGTATGTCTTGCTCTCACAGTTGTAGCGTTTGGAGAGTCAGTGTGACCTTCGTGAAGGCGAGTCGATATCTGATTATGGTAGAGTTGTAGTCGTGAAACTATCGAGTTAGTCTGTGACTCGTTGAATAAGAAAATTCAGAGAGTTTTGAAGAAACGCAGCCAAGTCTGCAGATTGTAATTTTGTATGGAAATTAATCTGTCTCAAATAAGGTAATGTGTACTTTTCTATTGTTATGTCTGCTAGTCTGTATTTGAACTATTGTAGTTGGTGTTTGTCTTTTTGCTAATGAATACTGTTTAATGCAGCTCGCATTTGAGTCATTTCCCAGTTCCTCGTTCCTTTCACCAATTTGAATTTGTATCCGTGCTGATAATCGTTTCTTATGATAGTGTTGCATAATTATTGTGTTTGTAAATTTATTTGTTAATTAGAACAGTTCAGTGTAGGCATTTTGTAATGATAAATGAGAGCAGGAAGTAGTGTGTTCATAAATCCAGTAAAGTTCATAGTTAGAGATTTTCTCAGTCTGGATGAAAGTTCAGATTATTAAGTCAGTTAATGTTAGTAACAGTTAAAGTGATTTGTCTGATCACAAGAGAAGTACATCACGTAAAGAGATGAGAAATATTTGCAGTGAGTGAGACTTGAAACCATTACCAGATTAGTAGGACATTTTTTATTACGTTGAATCTGTATGGTAATTGAGTTGGTTTACGTTTTAGGAGACGATCCACTTATAATATTGTAAAAAGATATAAAGTAGCCAAGATCGCTTATCATCAATTTTTATTAACGACGACCGGTTTCGCTGAACTATGTCAGCATCATCAGGTCAAATAAAATATTTTACAAGACCATAATCTGTTAAAAAGGAAAGACTCAATGACCAACTTGATTTTTGTCAAAAAACTTTTTTACCATCTTTGATGATCTATTGTAAAGAATATTTACTCCTAACAATTTACCCTTATTCTGTTGCCTAATATACATTTAAGCATTAGTCATATCCTTCCAGTATATCAACTTCTCCTTACTATAATAAATCTTAGTCTTTTTTAGAGTGTATAGTTAACATTGAAAAATTATATGTAACGTTTCATTTACTTTTACCATGTTTTACCTTAGATCTGTAACCTAGTCACTGTGTATAACAATCACATAGACTGTGTACTACTTTGTCACCCTAAAACCTAGACACTTTGTTTAACAATCACCTATTGATATTCCACATCGTCACCAAAAAAAAAAAAAAAAAAAAATAAAAAATAAAAAAAAATTAAATTTGTATCTAATATCTGAACATGATACCACACTTCATCGTCAACCTAGAATACCATATCACATAGTTCATAGTATATCACATCCTCAACCCGAACGCTTAGTTTAATATCCAAAACTTAGACATTAAGTCACTTCTCCACCCTTAACATTAAACATCATGTCTAAAACCTAGACCTGGAGCATTTTCCTACCTAAACCTTCAGCTGTTTACCCCTTCATAAGCATTTGATCTGATCTATAACTAAAACGTTGTGCTGTGTTGGTTGACCTAGTGTGGTGTTGCGGCCATGTCTATGTTTCGTGACTGCTACATTATGGTTACTGTCATGTATTCTTTTATAATTGACTGTCTTTTTATACAGATATTTGTATTTTATGTACTATCCAGTATTGTATGGCTGATACATTGTGGACACTGTTGTATGTTCTTTTATAGTTGAATAGAGTTTTATACAGATATTTTGTGATATATACAAACCAATATTGTATTACCGGTGCATTGTGACTACTATTCTATACTTCTATAATTAACTGTTGTTTTATGTTGATCTCTTTGTGGTATGCAGAAACCGGCATTGTTGACCACTATATTGATGGTTATTGTATACAGATATTTTTGTTTTATGCACGGCCAGTGTTGTATGACTGCTACACTGTAATTACTGTTGTATATTCTTTACAACCTTGTGTTGTGTTGGCTGACCTATTGTGTTGTTGCAGCCATATCTATATTTCGTAACTGCTGCACTGTGACTACTATCATGTATTCTTTTATGACTGTCTTTTTATACAGACGTTTGTGTTTTATGTACTATCCAATATTTTATGCCTGATACATTGTAGACATTGTTGTATATTCTTTTACACTTGACTGTGGTTTTATACAAGTGTTTTGTGATGTGTATTGACCAATATTGCATTGTGGCCACTGTTGTATACTTTTTAATCGACAGTCGTTTTATACAGATATTCCTATGGTATGCACAAACCAATATTGTATGACCGCTACATTTTAACTGTGTTAGTTTTTCGTTTATAAATGACTGTCAGTTTATACAGATATTTTTGTGGTATGCACAAACTTAATTACACCATCAACGTAGATATTAGTCTATTTTTTCAAATGACTTCTAATTATTTTATAATCTGTACAACACGTTTTTAACCTCATTGTGTTTTAACATTACATTGGTGTGTGCTGCCATCTGGCGTCATATTTTTTTTATCCTTTACTTGTATCATGTATCAGTTTGCTTTTGTCACTCACTGTGGTAATTATGTTTTATTCGTAGTGCACCTATGCACTGTAAATTGTTATATAACAACGGTATGTCTCATCTCTAAATATGCCCGATCTTGCTCTTATGGATTTAATTGACGTATCTTCTCATTTTATTATAATGACATGCATGTTTTAAATTTCCGTCTTTCCTTTTTAACAGATTATGGCCTCTTAAAATATTTTATTTGACCTGATGATGCTGACATAGTTCAGCGAAACCGGTCGTCGTTAATAAAAATTGATGATAAGCGATCTTGGCTACTTTATATCTTTTTACAAGTATGGTAATTGTTGTTCAGATAGGCACATTATCAAGTGCAGTGATTTTGGTATCTAATTAATATCAAATATCTTTGTTTGCATCCTGTTAATTCAAGTAACAAAATTATCACTGTAGTAGCACGCTCTTTGTGTTGGCTCTCGCAGTCGAATTGTGCTTGTATAGTCTGGCTGCTGGTATATGGTGCACGCTAACAGATCTGAACTTTTCATTTGCTCACATTGTTTTTCAAACACGAGATTAATGTGTACACCAATTGCGAGTTTTAATTACTGTCAACTTATTAACTACTGTATAATTTAAAGTGTTATCCGTTGCGCATCAAACTAAACCACATTTACGTAAGATCATTGCAGCCCATGTTAGTTGCAATTTATTCTAACAGGGCAAAGAAAGGTACTAAGTCTCATTGCTTAGTCAAATTATTTTGTTACCAAAACCACAACAGAACATTTATTTGGGAATTTTAGCGGGGACGGTCTCTTAACAAAAACAGTGACACGCTCGCCCCACAAACACATACTACTTTTCATTTCATACAAACACACGCCACTTTTACCGGTACGCCTCCCCGGCTCGGAAAGCGGAGCGTCAGACCACACTGAGTGAGACACAAACTTGACATGTAAATGGATCTAAATAACGTAACTGGTGGTAAACCCATCTCTTTCTGGCCCAGTGGTCATCAATCAACACATGGACGCAATAAAATGTTCAAATGTTTGTTAAGCTTATGGGACTTAACTACGGGGTCATCAGTCCCTAAACTTACAAACTACTTACGAACTACCTTATACGAAGGACGGCACAAATATCCATACCCGAGGGGGGGGGATTCGAAAAAAAAGAAAAAAAAAACCCACCAAGGTCATTTACTGTGCCGTGCTGCGAATGTACTTTACCACCAGGTGCCGGAGACGTGGTGGCGCTTCAGGTAGTTGAGCAGGTGACGAGCTGAACTGACGCGGAAGTGTGGAGTATAAATCGCGAACGCCGCTGATGGGGCACTACTGAATATGTGATGCAGAGGTCAGTTGCCTTTGTGTTAACAGCCAGTGTCGACATCAAGGCGAATTTCATCTCGCTGCACGATGTGGTTTTGTACGTGGTATTCCTACGCGCTCTTCGTGGAGGGAGAGAGAGTTCAAAAACCACTGGCGGTTTTTCGAAATTGACAGCTGGGGATTGACAGTAGATAATGGCGTTTGATCTACACAGGGCACAATGCCCTTGCCCATTGTGGTGTCTGTGACACATGTATCAGAGTGCAAATGAGCGCACAGTTACGGCTCTAATTTGTTCTCCACGAGTGCACGTAATCGGAGGTAAATCAGCGTTCCTGCGAATGTGATGCCAAATGAAGACTCGAAATCTGGCCAAATGACGGCTTAGCAAAAACTGCTAATCAATTAGAAACATCTATTTGCGATACGGTGTCGAATTCACACCAATATGCGTGCACACCTTGTAATGAAGACTAAAAGGGCTCATGAAAGATTCCTAAACTTTCGAAGTCAACACAGAAATCAGCAGAGTATACAAGTTTAAAGACGACAAGCAAAGCAGAGCTTCCAATCGGGCACACGTCCGAATTGGAAGACTGTTGTCCGAAGAACCTCCAATAGTATTTGAACGTTCTCTCCCACCACGCAAAACGCGTAAGAATACCACGTGCACAACCGCCTCAACCAATGACAGGACCAGAGCGAGATGCGGCGACAAACGCTGGTAGCGCGTACATGACCAGGGGGTCCGTAACCACAAGCGTCTAGTAGTGCGTCGAACCCCAGTTACCCGTACCAACCGATAGATGTCTCTACGGTCGCAAGCTATGCTTTACTCCTTATAACTCGCGTGTTGCTATTTCAAAGTTACGGCACACTTAAGAGGTACCAAAATCATGTCGTTCTTAGTACAATTAGTTGTAAATTATAGTCAAGAAATGCCATATTGGCGAGTAACCCTTGATATGGATAGTAATTTAAACAGATCGTTAGTGTAAGTATGCTTATTCTAGCATAGCAGTTCAGTGGCGGCGGTGCTTAGTGTACTGGTCCAGGTTATTATTTTTCCTTTTTTTTACCTTGACTCGTAAACGTTTTCTTACACTGTTGTTAATTAAAAGGAATTTACATTTCGCGGTATTTCCACATATTTACGCATACATGCACTTTATCTAAAAAGTATGTTTGTTCTCTTTAATGAAAATAACGTAATATATGGACCAACGAATTGTAAACATTGTCTCGTGAACTACCCGCGCATAAACTGAAGACATACTCTAATACTTAATGTTGTATATGTCATGCTGATTCAAATAATTTTATATATAGATTACGTGCTAGAGTTATGTGGCAACTGTCGTTTCTTAATGAGACTGAAGTGCCTTGTTCCTTTTTGCAATAGCTGTTCTACACGTTCTTGCCTCCTATATGCACTGTTTGTGAGATAATTGTGCTAATATTGTAGCCCTTTAACTGATCTCAAGAGCTTTGTCTGTATTTTCTAGTAAATGTATGAAACTACTTGTTTCAACATGTCATTTGGAACATTCACTATAACAATATGTAAGCACTTTATGTGCAGGTACTGTAGTTCAGAAGACAGTGTTTACAATTTGTTGGACCATATTTCACGGCATGTTCACCAAATAGAAGACACGCACTTTTAATAAAATATCGCAACTCGTAAATTCTATTTAATTAATGTGTCAGAAAACTTTTGGGTGTCAAGGTGAAAACTAAAAACATTGTCGGAAGCGAGAAACGAACCCCCGCCCACACACACACACACACACACACACACGCAGACACACACACACACATATATATGTTTTTCTGTTTAGTTTTTTTCTTTTATTTTGCATATATATATATATATATATATATATATATATATATATATATATATATGGCTCCTATCACGTATATTACCACAAAAAATTACTATGTAAACCTACAAAACAAAATATCTAGTGCCACCGCCACTTTCACCGTAAGCTAAATTGACATAATATCGCCAATTCTTCAGGCGCTACCGCCAACAAAAAAATTCAGTTTCCTCGAAAAGCCGATCTTTCTGTCACCATCTCTGAAATACTAACCATATTTAATACACCAGTGCCATTCATTCTCATGCAAATGACACTCGAAAACTAACGCGTGAAAATTGTCAATAATAAAACAGAAATTCATGTAGCTCTGATTTCCGCTTTATTTATCAGGAAAGTACCCTCTGCTTTATGTTGCGTCTTTTTACAGTTTAAGTTTCGAATTTCAAGTTTTGACTGCTGGAAAGTCTTGTCATTTTAATAGCGCAGTGTTATAGAAATGTCATGGAATATCACAGACGAACGTCTACTACAGTAATAGTTAAGTCTTAGAATAATTCATATTTCGAATTTCAAAAGATGAAGGTAGAAATATTTACGTAAATTAAACAACAGGAATGATAAATAGAAGCCCTGGACTCGCATTGCATCACGGTAGCATGGCCGTAGAGACATCTATCGTTTCGTACAGATAATTGGGGTCCGACGCACTACTGTCCCTAGACGCCTGTTCCGTAACCTCACAAAAACATCAAACTGCCAGCGAGGCCTACGTGGCAACGGCTTACTCTGGCTCGCTCTCCCTAGGGACAGCCGAAACTGGGCGGACGTAATCCCTCTGAAAAGCCGTCGGTTAGAATTGCCCGTTCGCTGTCCTTCTGCAGCGCTTCGCGAACACCGGCCAAAAAACGTACTTCTCAATAAAGAACCACTCCTAAATACGCCTCCTTTAATGCACCTTACTTCCAAATTACAAGGATGGAACCGAGCAATTAGTTGTGATGACATTGAGATATATACCGGAGACGGACGGAGTTTATGAAAGAGTGCACGGAATATTGGGTACCTTTCAAAGCGATGCCTTAAAGCCGTATCTGATGAACACCCGTGGCAAAAGAGTTAGTTACGAGAGGCGTTCAACACGACCGCCTAATTAACAAAATACTAAAAAAAGGTAAAGCAGTCAACAATCCGAAGATTGGTTTGAACACCACAGTGCTTTACTAGGCATGGTCCTGTTTGGAGGTGGTATGCCGTTGCCTTCCTCCGACCTTTGAACTGACTTACCTAGCCAGTTATAGGGGACCTACAGTTTAACGTGGGTTCCGAACCACGGTGCTACTCGGTATTTTTCACATAATCATTACTGCCAGAGGGGAAAGAAGTGGAAAGTTACAGATAAAAATCCTAAGACCGGGCGGGGATCGAACCCGCGACCTTTGGAATTGTAGTCTGGCACTCTACCACTGTGCAACTGAGACGCACAGCATTCGAACTATCTCACAATCTGTGTAAGTGGATTGAACAGTTCTCGTAAAA
Source organism: Locusta migratoria (assembly GCA_026315105.1). Classification (NCBI taxonomy): domain Eukaryota; kingdom Metazoa; phylum Arthropoda; class Insecta; order Orthoptera; family Acrididae; genus Locusta; species Locusta migratoria. The sequence continues at coordinate 939,385,584 of CM048744.1, read as the reverse complement.
TGAATACATCATGTCATTCTCGATGGACAGAACACTTCCAAAGTGAATAACTGACCTAGTAATTAACGTAGGAAATTCAGAAAGGCTTTCGCCGACTATGTCTCATACAGGAAAGTCACAACGAATTTCAAGAAGATATGCAGCGTATAGGTAGTGGAAACTGACCTTCAACATAAACAAATGTAACGTACTGCGAGTACATAGAAAGATCCTTTACCGTGTGACTACACGATGTCACAACAATTACTAGAAGGAATGAGCTACTTTCATAAATTATCTTGAAGTGAGCATAAGGTAAGAATCAAGGGTAGTGGCGAATCAAGGATTTTGGTCAAAGCGGTTTTTTTTTTTCTTAAGAACAACTTGTTGGTCAATAACGCAACCAGCGAAGTCATTTAAAATACGTTTTATTTCAAAGACATGACCGGTTTTGGGCTACCTTCCCCATCTTCAGATGGCTACATTTTCTTTACATATTTTATTTATTTTTGTAAGTGGCATGTAGTGTGCTTCTTTACTGCATAAGATTATTCAAAAGTTTGGTGCCACATACAATTTCTTTCAAAGACACATATTTAGGTGCTTATATTTACTCAAGAAAACCTTGCAGTTCTTCACAAAGAGGTCACAAATTAACGCCCCCAGATTAAACTAATAAGAAGTGAGAAACGTAATAGTAAACAGTCAACAATAGACACGAAAATCAATCAGAGTAACATAATAGAAGACTTGTAATTTAGTATTAAATAAAACATGCCACTGCCACTAGCAAAACCTGTAAATAAACATATCTGTTTATGGGATCAAATATGTAAATGGTAATACAATGTTGATACACTAAAACCATCTTATTTTGTAGCACACTGAACTTTTCTTTAAAAAATAAACTTTAAGGATTATGTAACTTCCAAAGAGCAAAGTATTTCTGTTACTTAAATGTTAGTATGCAGTTCTGTTTATGACATGAAGAAATGCCAAATGAAAACGATAGAAAAGTTCGCCATCCAGAAGATATTAAGTAAGTGACCATGACTGTTTCACTTTGTATCTAGCCATCTGAAGAATGACAAGGTAACCCGTAACCGGTAATGACTGGTTGCGTTATTCACCAAATACTAATAATGGCCGTAGAGCCCACATGATCCAATAGGAATAAAAGGGTCACCCTCCCTCCCTCTCTCTCTCTCTCATTCCTATTTTATATATTGTTAAAACGATTCTAAAGGTGGGAGGGTGCAGCGGTTGCAGTAGACCCAAAGCATCCTCCGGTTCTTCCTCCTTGATTTAAAGTGCAACGACGAAATAAAGAAGCAGATGCCAAATTGAGATTCACTGAAAATCCTTCAGGAAAAGGAGGTTGCTTGCAATTTTTAGATCATTGCTTGTATATCGATGCGCAGTGTGGAATCCTTAACAGAGAGGATTGATAGATGAGATGGAGAAGATTCGAAGTAGAGCGATACTCTTCGTTATATGTTTATTCAATAAGCGCCAATGCGTTATGGATATGATCGCGCAACACTATTGACAAATCTCTATACTCCATCCACGTCAGACTTCAGTACTAATTGCAGATTAATAATATTTTATAGGAACCACTAATTCACTTATAAAGGAATAGTGTTTGTCTCCCACTTCATTTAATTTGAGCCTCATCTTGATATTGTTATGACCTGATATCGCTACGGATAAACTCTCTGAACTGCTGACGTCCTTGGGAGAGGTAGTCATTACGAAATTGTTCCACCATCAGCCATCAAAAATAATGTAAAATTCCAATTCCACAGAAAGTATGTGCTGGCATCTGTTAAAATTGCAGGACCTATAGTGCACCAAGCCATAGTTAGAAAAGACTAATACGAATTGTGTACAATCGGTTTGAAAAGAAGTCGATCTCGGAGATGCTAAGTTTGGATCTAGGAGAAATGTAGGAACATGTGAAGCAACGCTCATCTTACGAAATGCCTTACGGAAAGACACACGTCTATAGTTTTTTGTAGATTGGAAGAAAGCTTTCGATAATGCAGCAATAAACTCTGAAACTATAGAGTACGATATAGTTATATGCATCTTGAATAGAAACCGGACAGCACTTATAAGGGTCGAAGGGCATGTAATAGAAACAGTGGTTGGGAAGGGATTAAAATGGGGTTGTAGCCTTTTCTCACTGTTCTTGAATCAGAACAGTGATGACTTTCGGCGATTACACCCCAGTTGGGAAAGTTCTTGACCTGCCTGGTGAAAGACTTTTTAGGTGACGCCACTTCAGTGACTTGCACATCGATGATGAAGGATCAGAATGGACAGTGTATTGAAATAAGAGTAGAATATGATCATTAAGAAGAGCTAATCAAGGTTTATTGAATGTAGTCTACGACAATCAGGTGGTGCTGAAGGAAATTGACCACAAAATGAGAAAATAAAAGTTGTAATGAGTTTTGTTATTTGGGTACTACAGTAACTTATGATTGGCGAACATATGAAATTCAGAATAGCTACGGGAAGAAAATTCTGAAGAGGACAAATTTATTGCCATCGAATTTTGATTTAAAGTTTAGGAAGTCCATATTGAAAGCACTTATCTGGAGTATAATATTGTAGGGGAGTGAAACGTAAACGATAAGGAATTCAGATAAAAAGATGATTAAAGCTTTTTAAGTTGGTTCTACTAGAGAATGTTGAAGATTTGATCGCCTAACTTATGAGGAGGTATTGAAAAGAATTGTAGAGAAAAGAAATTTTTGAAATACCTTGACAAAAAGGAGGGATCAATTGGTGGAACACATTCTGAGACATCAAGGAGGAAAGTGTGTGGTTTAAAAATCGCAGAGATAGGCCAAGAGATGAATACAGTAAGCAGGTTCAAAATAATGTAGGTTGCCGTTCTTATTCAGAGATGAAAAGACATCCACAGGAAAAGGTAGTAAGGATAATTGCATCATACAGTCCTTTGACTGAAAACATAAAAAAAATCATGATTGTTGACATTGTCAAACTGGAGACAGTGATCTATAATAAATTGTTATATTAGGAATAAAGATTGCAATAAAATATCACTTGTTTATTTATTACGTGATGTTCTTGATATATGGTTTATCAGTAAAATAAAAATTTACGAATTATCGTTGTCTACAGATTGACAATGTGACAACGTATATCAAACATGCTCACTGATGACATCAAATGACCATGCAAGATCTGAAGATAGCTCGATGATCCGAAACAGGACATTACGTAAAAAAACCAAGTGAAATATAGATCCGATCTTGACCTTTATGGTTTTTATTCCAAGTACAAAATTTAAGTAAACTTGCCGAAATCTATATTTTGCACGTTACACACTCCGAAACAACGTTTTAGTCCAGGATTAAAAGACTTAGATTTTTGGTTTTGTCTGATATTTTTAAGTTTGTTATAGGGTTATAGGTATTGCGTCCTAGGAGATCTTTTCTGTTTTTATTTAACTAATTAACTTTAGTTCACTTTCTTATTCACTTTAACGTTTTCGTAAGAATTCAAATATTGTCTGAATCAATGAATAAAGACATAATCTAGTCTGTCTTACTCTTAATATGGTTGACAGTGTTCATAAGAGTAGCAACATTATTCCTTTAAGAGTGCCAATACGTAGAATTCTACGGCATCATACTTGCTGTACTAGTTGGTAAAATCACTGGCTGAAGTTCACTTCCCGTTCGAAACATTTAATATATGCCTCTAATGAGAGAAATTAAATGTTACGCGAAACACATTCTGGAGTTAATTTCTTCGCTTGAACGTTATTCACAGAAGTCGACTTCTCACCTGGAGGAAAATTCTGCACCCCAGATAGTTGGAGCGAGTCAGCAATTCTGTATAGCCCATCCTCTGCCGCCATTAAAGATTAAATTTGTCGCTTCAGCTGGATTTCACCAGGGAGACAAATTAATTTCGTGCCGTTCGCTGCGACCTGATTGCAGAAATGTGACACAATCGTTAACCATTCCTGCTCTGGAGAAGTAGTTCCAATGGAAAATAAGATTATTCCATCGGGAGGGTCTGATTCATTCTTCATGAAGTGAGTCTCAAATTGACATACAGCTAAGCGTTCGTAAGTCCCGTTATCGAAGGGCTCCAATCAATGTAGAGTAATTGTACAGTTCCTTGGAGGAACACTTCCATGACAAAGCTTTTATGGTAAAGCGTAGTAAACACGGCTTACCTCGTTTTGACAGAACTTTGTTGTTTTTGACAGTGAGTGGAGCTAAATCAAAAAGCAGCAAAAATTCTCTTTCACGTGTCCTAAATGGATGAGTAAGAATTATTTATCACTAGCTGAAAACCTGGCGTTGGCCGGGCATTTATTTATATATTGAAGCCTTGAGCTGTATTTCTCCTATCCCCTCTCCCTCTTTCTATCTGCCCGTCTACTTTTGTCTACAAACATGTATTATTTATAGGAAAATGTTTAAGAAATAAGGCTGTCTTACATAATGTACAAAATAATAAGTGTAGTAGACAAAAGAAAGGTACTCATCAACTTACAAATGATTTTTAATATTCATGCATTCATTTAATTCAAAACTTTAATATTTCTTATGACTTGTCCAGGATATAATCTGAATAACTTCTTTGATGAGCCTACCCCTGAGCAAGTGGCATAAGGCTGCCCGTGTGAGATACATGGATATGTGAAATCCATTCCACAGTATTGAATAGACTACCCTGTAATTTATTAATCGTAACAGAAAATACAAGTCTTTCTGGAAACTGCAGTCTCTTGAAGTTCAAAACTGGTTCTATGGGGAATAATGGGTATTCGTCGGATGTACACAGTTTCATTCTCTTTCTTTCCTCGTAGCTCTATAACAGTATATTGCTTTCTCCTGAAGCGATGTGCGCTTCGCAGTTCAAAGTTGTCAAGATCAGTCAGCTTTCAGGAATTTTCTCAAGCTGACTCGGACACAGGAGTGCCTAATTGGTAAATACGTGAATGTATTAATACGTGGTGCACGATATGAGAGGTTTTTACCCATCCCAGTATATATATGATCTCATGTCTATTGTATTACTAGCTGAAAACCCGTCGTTGCCGAGTATTTATTTATTTATTTCTGCCTTGAGTTAAGACTTCTCCTGTCCCTTCTCCCTCTGCCCATCTCTTTTTCTCAAAAAACATGTTATATTTATCGGGGATATATGAGAAATAAGGCTGTCTTGTATAAGGTACAAAGTCAAAGAAAGATAGCAAGCAAAATGCAAATGGCATATAAAATAAGCACGATCTCATATTTATTAGTTATATGTTGTACACATGTATAATTTATCAGTTATATATTCATTTGTGTAAATGCTGTATGTCCGTAAAATCTGTTGCGAATACAATTAGTAGTAAAGAAGCAATAGATTAAAACTTGGAGCGTGATAGGGCGGTTTTCTAGTAACGTTACTGTTACTGTCCTTATATCGCATGAACTACGTGTCGTACTTTAATACAGTTTCGAAGGTACATTGAGCTATATGTGTGTACACTGTCTGTAAAATTTCCTGAAGCTACAATTTGTGGTGTAGAAATTATAAATTGGAATGTCATACCGAATGCTGTAGTTTTAGTCCATGAACAGCGTAAAAGTAGTAAGCGAGAAACTATTTTTTTTTTCTTTTCCTCTTTTTGCTGCGGTTGTCAACGAGAAAAAGTCCAGTAAACGTTTGAATTTATGTTTAAAGTTTGTTGCAAGTCGCTAAGTACTGTCATTCTCCTACAGTGTGTGAAGAAAGTCTCGTGCCAGTTTCTTGCAACTTTATTGTTTATGACGTTGTATCTCATGAACCAAGTGTCGTATGTGGTTCTTACCCCAACAGCTCCCGAGCTGGAAGTTCGAATCCTCCGTCGGACGTGTATGTTTGTTCTGTCTTTAGTATAAGGTAGTTTGTAAGTTTAGGGGCTGATGACCCTGCTGTTAAGTCTCATAAACTAAAAAAAAATCGATATCTGTTTAATAACTGTTTAATTGCACATTGCCCATCCATTATGATGAATTAGCACTAAGAACTGTCAAAGTACAATGCCCACTGCGAAACAAATAATACCAATACAGCTGCTACAGCTGTTGTGAATCATTACAAACACAAAAATACGCTCTTTGTTGCTTTAAACTGATGCGGAGTTCGGCAAGAGCGAGTCGTGTCCGTTCGGCACATTTCGGAAGCACTTCCGAAGCCTTGGCACAGAATAAGGAGTATTCTGTGGCCTTGGCCTGCTGTTCGCCACGCTACTCCACCCCACCCCTCCCTTCCCCACACCTAAGCGAAGGCTTTGGCCAGAGATGCCAACTTAGCCATTTTATGGCTAGATCTGGCCATTTTGAAGCGGCGTCTAGCCACTGTTTTTGAAAAAAAAGCTACTGCTGGCATTCCTAGCCATTTTGGTGATATTATATAACCATTTCTAGCCATTTTTATTATTCGATAATTTTCACAACAAAAATGCAAAACTCTGAAGTTTTTATTATGAATAGAAATGTATTTATTGATTTATTATTTTTAATGTTCCTCCAAAGTACGACAAATGAAACACCACTGTATCGAAACAGTGATACCTGGAAGTTTCGAGACCATGAAACAGTTCCGCATATCAATTCATTGTTTTGAAACAGCCTATTACTGATTTGGTATTAGCAATGGGGTTTGAGCAAAATGCCGACAAAATTGAAAACCAGTGGCGATACGTTAATTTCATAAAATGGACGAATCAAACATCGACTTCTACATTTTGGCAAGAGGTTAGTCATAACAGTGATGCAGGAGCAGAAAATCCTTTTGCGGAGTTAGTCTCACTCGCATTTTCAGTGTTAACTTTACCATACTCCAATGCGGAAGTCCAGAGAATTTTTAGCCAAGTGAACTTGGTGAAAAACAAACTCAGAAACAGACTTAAAACGAATACACTCTCTGCTATTCTGAGTGTAAGGTATGGATTGAGACGCTAACATAAGTGTTGTTTTTCATATGAAATCCCAGAAGAAATACTGAAGCTTGTTGGTACGAATGCTACATACACGAGGGAGACCAATGGAATCTGCAGCAGCAGTAGAAAGGAAATGAGGATGAGGACGATGATATTTATTTTTGCTAGGTGAGTGTTTTTGCCATTATAATTTTTATGCATAAAACATATAAATTATAATTTAGCCATTCTGGCCATTTTTGTTGGTCTGTTTTGCCATTTTGTCTGACTGATAGCTGGTAACACTGGCTTCGACAGTGAGCGTCCTAAGCTGAAATGAAGCGAACGAGACGTATTCCACATTACGCGTTAATTATTCATGACGGAAACTGGCTTTTATTGCCATTTTTGTTTAAATTGGTTCTTAATTTCTGGTTTACTTTAGCTAGGTGATAGCTTTGATAACCCACAAATAGAAATAGGAAATACATCTGAACTAATGACTGTCGAATCTAAAAAGACCAATAACTCTAAGAATTTTTAAATATTAAAAAAAATCTTTCCAAAGGGAGTGCCGAAAGTACTTACTAGAAAAATGATTACATGTTATTTAGAAAACAGCGTCTAGCTTTCAGGAGGCCTTGCTAAAATACTCTCACAATAGGGTGTGTTCGTCATTTGATAAATAACATCCCCAGTCTATCCACTCCGAAGAGACCAGAAATGTGAACTAAATTCCAGAACAGGTTACGATCAAAATTGCTGCCTCGATGTTACCTGAAGATGTATCTATATAGATATGAAACTGGTTAACAGCTATGCGATTTTATCTCGGTACATTTGCTCCCAGGTCTTTAAATTATTTTGTGGTGTTTGTGTATTGAATTTTAGCAAAATGTAATTAAGGTGTGGTTGCCCTTCTCATAAAATTATTTGTATTTTCTTCTGTTTTTGTGGTGGTCCCGTTCTTGCAGGATCTCTATGCCACCATAGCGATGTGAGAGTTTTGATGTTTTACCTGATTCCCGATATTCAAGGTGAACTCGCAAAATAGTCGTACGGAAAAATCCACACCTCACTGCTATGTCGAAGATACTGTGCCCCGTCAACTATAACACCACTTAAACCTAGATAACCTGCGATTGTAGCAGCATTACCCGAGCTATCGCCTGCGCCAGACACCTGTTGTCTTAAGGCTAGTCTAAACGACGACACTAGGTTGCGACACTCGTTTCATGAAATGCGTTTCGTGTATGTCTGCACACACGGTGCCAATTTGATAAATTGGTGAAAAACAAACTCAGAAACAGACTTAAAACGAATACACTCTCTGCTATTCTGAGTGTAAGGTATGGATTGAGACGCTAACATAAGTGTTGTTTTTCATATGAAATCCCAGAAGAAATACTGAAGCTTCACTTCAGTTTCGTTGTTTTGTAAGCGCCGTAGTCGCCGCTAGTTTTGGTGGCTGTAAAAGTTGTGGCGGAGCTATCGCTTCTCTGTGTGAAGCCGCTGCATAGGAATAAACATTAAAAGAATAAGAAACGTGTTTGGGATTGTGACTGGATTAAAAAAAGACGTTAGCTCAGTTGCTTAGCGACCTTACTGAAAGAAATTGTGATCGAAGACTCTAGAAGTTATTTTAATTAACTCAGAATGTTTAAAAGGAACGTGAACTGCTCTGGTGACATAGTAATGCAATAAGGAAACAAGATACTGTTATGCGTGAAGCATTGTTACCAGAACTGAAATTACAAATTGCATTACTTTCTTGTCAAATACATATTCGTCTCTACAGTACCTGTACCGTGTTCCCAAATCCACAACTGCCATAATTCGTTTTTATAGGTATTTGGAATTGAAATGTTCTTTAGTCTGCAATTCACCAATCGTCAACCCATCAATATTTAATTCACGAATAATTGCTTCAAGAGCACTAACACGCCGGTGCTTATTCCTGAAATTTTCATCGTTAAAATGGCACAAACATCTATGGATCGCATATATGTGTAAAACCGAATTATTTCTTCCTTTCCCCCCTTTATGTTGTGTTTTGTTCTGTATTGGTTATCACCTAACCTAAAAACACACGCAATCAGTTTCGCCAAAGTTAGATTGTGCCGAAACTGTTTAGTTTCGCCAACGAGTTGCGCGAACGCCTACCGCGCATGCGCACTGGGCAGTAGCGTAGTTTCATGAAACGTAGTGTCGTCGTGTAAACTAGCCTTTATGTAGACGTGGCCAACCGATCGCCGCTCTCTGAGTGTTTACATATGTCTTTGCATAAGCATGCGTATCCGGCACTTCCGCTAATCCAGTAAACGTAACTGACAGGAATGGCCCGAGTAGCAAGTGTTTAATGTATTGTACAGGGTGGTCGGAAATTCCCGTAACAAACTTCTAGGACTTGTAGAACAGGGGTCAGCAACACGTAGATCGCGATCTACCGGTAGACGAGTACTGAGAGTGTAGAAGAAAAATTGTTCAATAAAATTGACATTTGTTTTTTTGTTGCAATGAAAATGCGCTTATCCGACACAAGTTTGTTTTATTTGTTAACAATCATGTAGAGCTGGTTGACTGATTCTATAAAACTGTGTTTATCGCATTAGTTCGACCAGCCGCTACCTGTGTGTCACTATACCCGGGCCACTGAAACATTGCACTTGACGTTTCGCGTTACGGCGAGTTATGTTGGCTACACTGCTTTAGCGACGTTGCAACACTAGCCTCTTTACACACAGCAGACTAAACGGTTTTCAGTTTTATCTTGTAAATGTAAGCTATTGAGCAATAAAAGTGCATATAATAATTCGTTCTTGAGCAGCAATTAATTAACGGCATAATAATGAAGACCAGAGCACAACAATGCACACGCTTTCAATAACGGAGCAAAGCAATATAGAAAATAAGCATTGGATCACGACAGATACAAAATAAACAATAATAAGGATAGTAACTTCTCTCTCTACGTTTTATAATCAATGATTTTCACTCACCAATTTACGGCGACAATGGTACAATTACATTTAGCTCGCCATCTTCACTGTTGTCGTCGTTGGCAAAATCGTCATCACCAAGACAAATAATTAACTGTTCATGATCCCTTCCATTGTCTGCGCTGCCCGAATCAGTTTTTCAACGTGCTCGACGCTTTTTTTTTTTTTTTTTTTTTTTTTTTTTTTTTTTTTTTTTTTTTTTTTCGTAAGATGCAGCATCCACATTGGCAACAGCTTTTCTACCTCTGTTATTGTGAAAGACTTATTTTTCCTTAACTAATACTTCACGTCACTGCATACCAATTTTATAAGGTTAAAACGATTGTGAAATGGGGGCAGATTTATTTCATTGTGACGCTGCTCCTTTGCGATTTAGTCTACTGCATTTGTGGGTGTAACAGGTTTATTTATTTATTTATTTATTTTTTTCACGAGCGAATATAAAAGAAGTTTCGACATTGACATATCTGCAGCAATATTTCTTTCTTGTAACCAATGTACCATAACTTCTTTCCGATCGTTTGTAGCGAGAATGGACTTCCTGCTCAGAGCATATGCTTTGAAGTTTTTATTCATACGAAATTGTGAAATTAGAAAACGTCACTAGACAAAAGTCTTATCGGTGACATTATCCAATTACTTGAACTCGGAAAGTCAAGTTAAACCACTCACAGTAAAAAAATCTCAGCGAAAAAAGCACACACAACACAAATACGCGATAAACACGATACACAACTTTGTTTACGGTAGAACTGAACAAAGCGGTAAGGTGGGAACGTTGACGTCACAGCACGTGACCACTGGAAGTGTTTATTGCGCTGTGATTGGATCGTTCGTAGCGACTAGCGCCTCCCGCTTCTTGCTCTTCACTTGTTATTTGTAAACGTCAAGTGCAAAGTTTCAGCGGCCCGGGTATAGTTTCTCCACTATTTCCTTTCATCTTTGCGCAATGTGTAGTAGTTCGGAACGTTTCCTTAAGACAAGACCTTGTTCAGTGCCTTCTGCCCAAAGAACTTTAATATTAGCTCGTTTCTCTTGCCGTTCATGCTTGTTAGAATATGAACTTCTTTGGTGTCCTTACCGCGAATTACGAGCTTCAGTGTTTTTTAATGTGTGGATTGGATAGAATGTGACTATTTTCGAACGTGATTTGTACAACAGATTAATAACGTCTTTAATGCAACGGCACTTAGCGCATAATGAATGGCATACTAAAAAACGTAAAGTTCATCAGTTTCATTCCGAAATGGAAACACGAGTTTTTCGTAGCGGAAAGAAATGGTACATGTGTTTGTTTGTATGGTTGTGTCAAGCTACGATTGCATTTGTGAAAATGACAAACATCGAGAGACATTTCAAAACTATGCATCCAAGTGTGAATGCCGGTTTTCCTTTCTCCAGTGAACTAAGAAAAGAAAAGGCAAGAAATAAGTTAAGTGTTCAACAAAATATGTTCACAAAACTAGTAGATTTAGTGTGGCTGCCACCTCGCTTCGTATCGTGTTTCAAATGTACTGTCGAAAAGGAGGAAACCTTCGAATACGGTGAATACTTAAAACAAGCATTTCGAGAAGCTGCTGATGAGTTTTTTTAATAATTTCAAGAATAAGTCCGAAATAATGGCTGCCATAGAGTCGCTTCAACTTTCGTCAAGAACGGTGACAAGAAGAGTTCAAACAACGTCTTAAGATGTTTTCTCTCTATTGAAAAGAGACTTGGATGAGTGTTGTTATTATTTAAATGCAGTTGGACGAGTCCATTGATGCAACAGGTACTGCTCAGTTGCCAGTTTTTGTAAGGATGGTTTTTAAAAACTTTACTGTCAAAGAAGAACTTTTGATAGCAATTTCTTTGAAAGGCCATACAAGAGGAGAAGATGTTTTTTTTTCTGTGAAACAACTAATCTTGTTAGAGAATATCCCTATAAAAAAACCTTGTAAGTATTACCACAGATGGAGCCCCAGCTTTAAGAGGTTCTAAAAATGGTTTTCATCCTTTGTGCCAAAGAGATGAAAGTTTTCTCGCAGTTTTTAATTTACCACTGTATTTTACACCAGGAGTCTCTGTGTGGAAAGTTTTGAAGTATGGAAGAAACAATGAAACAAGATAGTCAACAAAATTAGATCTCATCGTCTTCAAAGATTTGGCAGACGAACTTGAACTGCAATAAGGTGATTTACTTCTCCATACTGAAATACCCTGGCTCAGTAAGGGAAAAGTACTTCAACATTTCCACCAGGTTTTACCAGCTATCAATCTATTTCTGCAGGTAACATAAGAGAAACGCCTGTTGGTATATATTGAACATCCTCTCAGGCTCATTCATTTTGCTTTTTTAATTTACTTAACAGGAAAACTGAATGAGCTAAATTTTAAATTCCAGGGTAAGGACAAAGATATTGCTGAAATGATATCTGAAGTGAATTCTTTTATTGAAAAATTGTGTGTATGGGAGTGCTACCTGAAGAGAAGTGAGTTAAGACACTTTCCAACGCTGAAGATCCAGGTAGAAGAATGTGAAACAACGTATGATGGTAAGTGTTAAGCAAATATGACCTCCACTTTAAAGGAAGATAATAACCGGTTTTCAGACTTTAAAAAGATTTCTGTGGTAACTCAGTTTGTATCTTTCCCTTGGGCTAACCTCGAGCTATTGAATGTATATACTTCAAATGAAAATGTTTTGGACGTAGCTGGAGCAGCTGTTGAACTGGAAATAATATCTATGAAAAATGATTTGTTTCTCAGAACTGTTGCGGAACCTAAAAATTGTTTGCCTATAATTACTCAGGAGAAATATATTGAATTAGTTAATGTTGCACTAAGAATAAAAGCCTTGTTTCCTTCTACTTACCTTTGTCAATCAATATTTTCAAATATTAGTTTCATTAAAAATAAACACAGAACTAGACTGACAGACGAACACCTGGATTCTTGTTTTCGTTCAAGTGTAACAAGTTATACACCCGATATCAGTGACATTGTTAAGAGGACATCTCCTCAAGTTTCACATTAAATGTAAGTTATAAATTTTTGTAAAATATTATGAAATAAAATGTTTGTTATAAACAACTAGTGAACACGTAAAAGGTTTATTGTTAAATACAGTTGTTTTACAATATTGAAAACAATAAAAATGTAGCATTCATAGTATTTTTAAAAGTAGATCACTACTGTACGCTGGCACGAAATAGTAGATCGCGAAGGCTTTGTGGTTGCCTTCCCCTGTTGTAGAGGGCCGTGAGTACATAACATTTTGAATAGGGACCCATGTCCGGAAACGTATCGTTCCCGTTCTACGACAGTTTCAATTCAGATGTGTAACTCGTCAACGTCTGCTGGCACGAGTTCTGGACGCTGCACAAGACATTGAAGAGACACCAGGTGGGATGGACGGAGTGTACCAGTACATGCTTCGGATGACAATGGTGGTCGCCACATCAGTAAGTTACGGCTGGTTCCGTAGATGCTGGGTTCTTGTTGTTGTCGACTAATGTAAACCAAAAGGTGTAGATCGTCGTGAAAATGCGTAAATAATAACCGAACAATCCAGTATTATTTTCAAATTGATTGTAACAATTGTACTAGGTTACGCCTAATTACACTCCTCAAGTAGGAGTGGATGAGATAATCATCTGAATTGAAACCGTCATGGAACGGAAACGATACGTTTCCGGACATGAAGGTTCCTTTCATCGAGTTTAAAGAAGTACAGCTCGTATAGAACGTGACAGTTTGTCTCGGCTGGCCTTCATGCCCCCTCCTCTCTGGGCCAATCTGCCTCATTGACATCTTTACAATAAATTCTGTTGTGTAGAAAACTCACTGAAGCAATTAAGTCCGTATGCTATATAGAAATAATTCTTAAAGTACGACCTTTTATTATACTACTCACCGTTGTGTCTAAAGCAAGCATTGAAACGGAAAAGCTTCTTTCTATGAATCAGCATTGGTTTAGGAAACTTCGTTCATATGAAACTCAGCTTGCCCTTTTCTCACATGACATCTTGCCAGCCATGGACGAAGGGCAACAGGCGGATTGTGTTTTTCTCGACTTCAAAAAGGCGTTCGACGCGGTGCCACACTGCAGACTGCTAACGAAGATACGAGCTTATGGAATAGGTTCACAGATTTGTGACTGGCTGGAAGACTTCCTAAGCAATAGAACGCAGTACGTTGTTCTCGACGGTTAGTGTTCATCAGAGACGAGTGTATCGTCAGGCGTGCCCCAGGGGAGTGTGATAGGACCGCTATTATTTTCTATCTATATAAATGATCTGATGGACAGAGTAAGTTGTAATTTGCGGCTGTTTGCTGATTATGCTGTGGTGTATGGGAGGGTGTCGTCTTTAAATGACTGTAATAGCATACAGGATGACTTAGACAAAATTTCTGGTTGGTGAGAAGAATGACATCTAGCTCTCAATGTAGAAAAATGTAAGGTGATGCGCATGAGTAGGAAAAACAATCCCACAATATTCGAATACAGCATTAGTAGTGAGCTTCTTGATGCTGTCGCGTCGTTCAAATATCTAGGCGTAACATTGCAGAGTGATATGAAATATGACAAAGAAGTAAGGAAAGTTCTGAGTAAGGCGAACAGCCGACTTCAGTTTATTGGGAGATGTACCCCGTATAAAACACTTATACGACCACGTCTTGAGTAATGCTCAAGTGTTTGGGACCCGCAGAAGATCAGTTTAAAGGAAGACGTAGAAGTAGTTCAGAGCGAGCAGCTGGGCTTGTTACTGGTAGGTTCGACCAATGCGCGAGTGTCACGGAAATGCTCCGGTAACTCAATTGGCGATCGCTGGAGAAAAGACGACGTTCTTTTCGTGAATTTTTGTTGAGGGAATTTAGAGGGCAGGAATTTGAAGCTGAGTTTAGTACGATCTTGTCGCCGCCTACTTACATTTTTCGTGGTGATCACAAAGACAAGATAAGAGAAATTAGGGCTCGTGCGGAGGCTTATAGGCATTCTTTTTTTCTTCGTTTTATCTGAGAGTGGAAAGGAAATGCCTAGTAGTGGTACAGTGTGCCCTCTACCACGCACCGTACGGTGGATTGCGGAGTATGTATGTAGATGTAGATGAACTTAAAATTACACACATTAACCAACGAGAAGAATTTTACTGAAACACGCACAAAAACAATTAAGGACTACAGCTTGTCCGAAACTTCGCCGTCTGGTATATAGGCCCTGAATACGGATAGGTACCTACTTTCTGATTGATTCCTAAAACGACCTAGCGTCTTTTGTATGAACTAATTGGACTGGGCAATCCTGCCCCTATGGCTAACGTGCCCCGGTAAGAATTTTGGCCACAATAATGCAACATGTACAAAAAATCGAAAACATTAAGTAATGATATTTATATATTTATTTATGGTCAATTACATATATACACAAATAAATAAGGTGCAAAAGCACATTTAATTTGCTCTCATTCCATACAGTCTGCGTGCGCAAATTCTTCTTTGGTTACAAAAATACTCCTCTTTGGTGAGTTCTGTCCCGAAGCCACTCCGAGACCAGCTTTATGTGATGCAGTTTAGTGCCTATCAACGACCTTCCACAAGGGACACATGTGCTTCAGCCTCTGTAACTCTTCTGGGAAGTACGTCATCGGCGGTCTGGAACTGTATACCCCCTGAAAACAAAACAAAAAAATGGCGTATAACATGCAAGAAAGGGAGCATCAATCATTATAACGACAGTGTCACGGCAATACCACGTATCTGCAAATTGTAGGGATTTTAATTTCTTACGTATAGTTACGTGATGGGACGTTGTTTGTAAACTAGCAACATCAGTACTGGGTGTTACTATCTCAGTTTTCAGTTTTCTCGTACTAAATAAAAACGTATCATGCCATTATTATGAAAAATAGACTGTTTCTTGTCTCTCCTGTAAAATTTTGGATCAGCAGATACGTTGTATTGCCACGACACAGTCCATAAGTACTTGCAGATTCACGTCAAAAGTATCGAGCAGTAATATTTAACGCCAGGAAGCCATACGAATCTGCTAAGGAAAGAACAACCTGTATGAAAGCAACGTATGAATGCAGGCGCCGATGAGAAATTAATTCGGGGCTAGAGCAACGTAGAAGTAGATATTCTCGGAATACTGAAGGAACTTAAAACGGACCATAAAAATAAGTATTTCGGTGTCGATTGTATATCTATTTCAGAATGTACTGATGTGATAGCTTCAAATAAAAAATTCTTACACAACCCCTAGCTTAACAAATGATCTGTTCACATGTACTGGAAAGTTACACAGGTCAATATGATAATCAAGAAAGGCAATTGGAGTAACCCACTAAATTACAGGCCTATATAATTGATATAGATTTTCTGCGCGCTTTTGGAACACATCCTGAGTTCAGACATAACGAACTGCGAACTGACACGAACAGATCTATTGGCCCAAGATAAAAAGGGATTTACAAAATAACGTTCTTCTGAAATACAATTGTCTCCTTGCATACAAGGTGAATATAAATTCGCGCTCTCGGACTTCGCAGTGCGATAACTCTCATGCTAGCAATAAAAACATGTATCTCACAAAATTTCGTCCTGCGCATATTTCCATCAGTAAATGGACGTCGAAAGTTGAAATGAGTGTGTGACCCATACGTCAGTGTGTTTCATTGAATGTTATAGGGGATGTGGTAGGTGTCTTGAGGAACAAAGTGAGCATAGAAACACATGCCCGGAAACGTCATCCAATGACGCTACAGAGCGTCGAAGTTGCTGGAGGGGATGTCTAGCGGCAGGAGCTGGCGCCTGTAAGTTGGACTCTCAGAATCGTCGCTGAATGGCGTTTCCGGGCATGGGTTTCCATGCTAATTTTGTTCCTCAAGACACCTCCCACATCCTCTAGAAGTTTGTTGGTGTATTAGTGTAATTCTCAAACACACTGTCGTATGGGAGACACACCCATCTAAATCTTTGACGTCCATTTACTGCCGGAAATATGCGCTGGACGAAATATTGTAAGAAACATTTTTTATTGCTAGCATATGAGGAATCGCGCTGCGAAGCCCGAGTGCGCGAATTTAGATTCACCCCGTATAGTCACTATTGCTATCGATAAGGCGACCCAAAAAGATTGCTTATATCTAGATTTTCATAAGGGGTTTTACACCGTACCTCACATTTTTTTAATCAAAACGCTTGCTTATGTAATATAGTCACAAATTTACGACTGGATTGTGAATTTGCTGTCAGAGATGATCCACTTCATAGTAATTAATGGAAAAGCGGAGGTGATATCTTGCGTTCCCTAGATATTTATATGGACTGTAAATTGGCAACTGACCCTAAATAATGAAAAGTGTGAAGTCGTTAACATGGGTACTGCAAAAGTATCAGTCATATCCGAAGACCGTAAATTCAAGTAAATACCGAAGACCTAAATATTGGAACTACACATACATAATGTGTATGGAAAGACAACCAAAGACTACGTTTTATTAGATAATATACCGATAATTTTCTATGTTACCAGTCTTTAAATTTATCTAAACAAACGACAATCACTACTAGACGTATCATTGAATTTGAATATCTGTAACGCTGTTCATTTAACATTTTGCCGTTATGTTAATGACCTTCAGGCTTCCTATTACTGACATAAAGTACTTCTATCGGAAATATTTTTTATGTTTTATCAGTGAGGAAGGTAAATTATATCTCTGGAAGGGACTGGGAAATTTGTTAGCAAACTCGGCACACACATTTTTATAACTAGTTTTCGAAAATATTTCAACACATTTAACAAACTTCACAAACAATGTATCAGTGTTAATAAGGACGCAGAGACCTAGGCGCAAGCGCGAATATTTGAGCTGAAACGAAAGAGACAAAAGTAGGAACTAACAATGGTTGTCTTTGCTTTCATACACGTCTAAACAAACAAGGACCACAGCTACACTACTGGCATTAAAATTGCTACACCAAGAAGAAATGCAGATGATAAACGGGTATTCATTAGACTAATATATTATACTAGAACTGACATGTTATTACATTTTCACGCAATTTGGGTATATAGAGCCTGAGAAATCAGTACCCAGGACAACCATCTCTGGCCGTAATAACGGCCTTGATACGCTTGGGCTTTGAGTCAAACAGAGTTTGGATGGCGTGTACGGGTACAGAAGCCAGCCTCAACACGATACCACAGTTCATCAAGAGTAGTGACTGGCGTATTGTGACGAGCCAGTTGCTCGGCCGCCATTGACGAAACGTTTTCAGTTCGTGAGAGATCTGGAAAAATGTGCTGGCCAGGGCAGCAGTCGAACATTTTTCGTATCCATAAAGGCCCGTACAGGACCTTCAACATGCGGTCGTGCATTATCCTGCTGAAATGTAGGGTTTCGCATGGATCGAATGAAGGCTAGAGCCACGGGTCGTAACACATCTGAAATGTAACGGCCACTGTTCAAAGTGCCGTCGATGCGAACAAGAAGTTACCGAAACGTGTATCGAAGGCACTCCATGCCATCACGCCGAGTGATACGCCAGTATGGCGATCACGAATACACACTTCCAATGTGCGCTCACCGCGATGTCGCCAAACACGGATGGGGCCATCCTGATGCTGTAAACAGAACCTGGATTCATCCGAAGAAAATGACGTTTTGCCATTCGTGCATCCAGGTTCGTCGTTGCGTACACCATCGCAGGCGCTCCTATCGGTGATGCAGCGTCAAGGATAACCGCAGCAATGGTCTCCGAGCTGATAGTCCACGCTGCTGCAAACGTCGTCGAACTGTTCCTGCATATGGTTGTTGTCTTGCAAACGTCCCCATCTGTTGACTCAGCGATCGAGACGTTGCTGCGCGATCCGTTACAGCCATGCGGATAAGATGACTGTCATCTCGACTGTTAGTGATACGAGGCCGTTGGGATCCAGCACGGCGTTCCGTATTGTTCTCCTGAACCCACCGATTCCATATTCTGCTAACATTCATTGGATCGCGAGTAGCAATGTCGTTATACGATTGCTACGCTTTTATCCTCCTCACACGAGGCATTACAACAACGTTTCACCAGGCAACGCCGGTAAACTGCTGTTTGTGTATGAGAAATCGGTTGGATACTTTTGTCAGCACGTCGTAGGTGTCGGCACCGGCGGCAACCTTGTGTGAATGCTCTGAAAAGCTAATCATATGCATATCACAGCATCTTCTTCCTGTCGGATAAATTTCGCGTCTGTAGCACGTCATCTTCGTGGTGTAGCAGTTTTAATGGACAGGAGTATATATTAAGTTTAAAGTCCAGGTAGGTGCCCCCAGGGTGAAAAAATAAAGCCTGTCTCCGTCATGTTGGTGAGTCTTGAAGAAGTTTTCATATTGCAGTACCACTCCGCAATGTCACTTGAAAACATTCGGATGTTCTGCCGTATGGTACACCATACCCTCTGAGTAGAAACTGGCGTTAATAATTGAGTTATACAATGTCTTATGATGGCGGACGATCAATTAACTTTTTAAGGGCTTTCTCACAACTGATTGCAGGTAAATCCAATACGGCAAATGCATAGGGTTAACATTAAACTTTAACGGATAAAGGATCTCTTAGACCCCAAGATAGCTGAAGGCTCCATTCTAACTACCGCAAGAGATTTCCGATTATAGTGTAGTTTGAGTAACACTACAATCGAGGGTGGCGTAGCGTAATGTGGAAGGTAGAAGACATCTCCACGCTGGTTTGAGTCGCACTACTATATATAGTAGTGCGACTCAAACATTACATCATTTATACATTTTTCAGATTAGGTGAGTGGCTAGTTATAATGATTATACAGACACATTGCTCTTACTAAACACAGGGTGAATCATGATCATATTTTGATATGTTACTTCTAAAAAGTAGAAGGAAAAAAGTTCATATAAAGATGGATCCGCAAATCTTTGGTAATAAAATTACGGCTAATAGTGAATCTAATAAAACATGTCCAAGACGTGTATCGGCAGTAGTTTTCCAGAAATTCGAAAGAAGCAAAGAAATAATTTGTAAAAATTTGTAATTTATTAATTCTGTGGCCCCTTTTTTTCAAATTTTAGACAATTGTACAAAGTTTTCAACAGAAGTTCTATAGAATTTATTTTGAAATATGGTAATAAAGTTAACTAAAACTGCATGAATGTGTCAGATAATCTGCTTTTATTAATATCATGCCACACATGATTTCATGTTACACCGAAAAAAAAACAACAACAAACAAACAAAGTTCAGTGTTAAGGAAGTTGTAGAGTGTACATACAATTTCACAATACATTCACATGTCGCTGTTGTCATTCGACCATAGGTAAATGTTAACTACGAGGTCATCAGTCCCTAAACTTACAAACTACTTATGAATTAGCTAATACTAAGGACGGCACAAATATCCATGCCCGAGGGGGGATTCGAACCCCCGACCGTAGTGGCCGTGCAGACCGTGACTGGCGCGCCGCAGTCCCCTCGGCCACAGCGGCCGGCAAGGATTCTTTATTTTCTATTTTTTTGTTATTGTTTTTTATGTAATTTTTTAACAAAATTACTGAGTTTTACCTTACTGGCCTGGGGTGGGCGGTGGGAGAGAAAAGCAATGAATCGGACGTAGTTAATTGAAAGGCCGTAGGTTTTGGAGCTTGAAAAGGAGACTGGAATGCTACATTCTGTTGTAGGCCTTCTCGATGTCGAGGGAGACAAAGATGGTGGCGCGACGGGGTTTCATCTGGATGATGAGGAGATGCGTGAGGCGGAGGAGTTGGTCATCGGCAGAGAAGGAAAGTTGGAAGCCACATTGGGAGTTCGGAATAAGCTGATGTTGACGGAGATGTTGGTGGATATAGCGTGAGAGATGTCCAGCTTCACTAATGAGTTTATAAAATGTTTCGTGTTAACGGAAGCAACAATAAATTTCACGTGTAAGTATTATTAGTTTAAAATAGTATCATTTATTGAAAATGGCTGTCTTTTGTATATAGCTAATGATTGCCAATAGTCACGTGGTCCTATGTTGCTACTACGGCATAAGCATAACCGCTCAGCTGCGTGCCCGGTATGTTAGTATCTATGGTGGAAGCTGTTGTCACAACCAAGACGGTTAAAATAACTGGAGATGGCGCTAGTATGGAAAGCTTAGCTGTCGATTGAAGGCAGTTCGCCATCTTGCAGAGCCATGGAAATATGCTGTCACATTAAAGCACTGTGTGGTTTTAGGCCTGTTAAATTTCATAATTTGAATGACTGTCAATTTATTATGACTACGTATTTGATATAGTACACATTTATGGAGAAATATAGATATTTCATGTTGCTGAACTGTGATTCATTAACAAAATATCTAATTTGATAAGTATGACTTCCGTAATTTGATAAGTATGACTTCCATATCGGGATAATACGCAACTGCTTTACATGACCTGTAATTGTCAATTCTAGTAGTTCACAGAAAATGCAGAACAAGATTTTTCCAAAAATGTTATAACCAAGCTATATCCTTTTCGTATGTTCAGTACTGAAGAGACGATTTTAATACGTATATGCGAAAATTCTCTCTACAGGTTCCACATAATTCCATATTCACACTAAAATTCGGTACCACCAGGTATTAGAAATTTTCAGGTAACTTATATCCTGTAAAACTGAAAATTAGGAGTCACTGAGGAAAGAAGTGAAACAAATAGCAAGTATTACTTTAGAAACCAAATTTTTCTGTGTAAAATAGTGAATGAGTTTCTTGTTCTGCTTATTTTTAATGAATACACACCCCTCGCCAAAAATGTTATTGGCTCCACAATATGGCGACAGTGGCTTCACTTCTTTGGCGTTAAGGGTATCTCTCCCTATTATAACCTCCTTGGTCACAACACATTATTCCGTATAATCTCGGGAATTTCTGGCAATGTACTACTGATACACGTCTGAGACATGTTTAATTAGATTCACCAGATCAATAACAGCCAAGTAAATGGAAACTGTGCCTTCCTGTAACCTTGTACAGTTTTGCGACAGCTTCATATTAAATTTCAGGCAAAATATTTTATTGGCCACAACTCCGTGACTATAGGCCCAGTCCGCTTCTCGTTTTCAGCTCTTGTGCGGATCCGTCTCCATTACAGCACTGGCAGCCAATAATACACATTCTCTAGGTGCATGGCTGGCAGAGAGTTACTTATAATGTTTCTCCGGCAGGCTCTAGTGTTGGCGCTCGGCAGTAGCTCCTCCCCATTTACACCACCCCTATCGCGCGGAAGTGCCTTCCTATAGGACGCAAACTATAAACAATGGCAAACCTATGTTTATATGAACTCTTTCTAGAGTTCCTATAACACATGTTATATGCGTATCTTCGTGAATCACCCTGTAATCAGCGACTTTCACTTCCCGTTCCACATCTTTGAGAAAGGTGAAATTGCTTATGTTACTTATTAGAATTAATTCGGCATTTAGGGGTTGAACAACATCGGCTGACTTTTCTCTTATTGCTGTTCATAAGAACAAAGATACAACATGTATTACCACGTATTTCTACTTTTATAGTGAATCACATAATTTATCCATGTAAAAATAATTCTAGATAGCGAATTCCTTTATTTATTGCTCGGGTAACCAGTTTCGGTGACTGACATGGCCATCTTCAGACCACAACTGGTATAATATGTAATATAACATTTAGAGGGATAAAATATTTCTGAAGAAGATATTTAAAATAAGAATAAAATATAGCGATAATATTGGATCCAGTTGAAGACAACCAGTGGCCGACACTATGAGTATGTTGTTGCTGTTGTCTTCACTCCGCAGACTGGTTTGATGCAGCTCTCCACGCTACCCTGTCCTGTGCAAGTCTCTTCATTTGAGAACACATTTGACAACCTACATCCTTTTGAATCTGCTTACTATATCCGTCCCTCGGTCTCCCTCTACGAATTTTACCCCACACGCTTGCTTCTAATGCTAAGTTGACAATTTCTTGATGTCTGAGAATGTGTCCAACCAGTCTATCCCTTCTCTTAGTCAGGATATGCCAAAAACTCCTTTTATCCCCTATTCCATCATTCGTCTGTAGCACATTTCAAAAGCTTTTATCATATTTTTATCTGATCTCCTTATCGTCCACGTTTCACTGCCATACAATGCTACACACCAGACAAATGCTTACAGAAAGGACTTTTTAACATTTAAATTAATATTGGATGTTAACAAGTTTCGCTTCTTTAGAAACGCTTTTCTTCCCATATCCATTCTGCATTTTATATCTTCTTTACTTCGCCCATCAAAAGTTATCTTGCTACCCAAATAACAAAATTCATCAACTACTTTTGTCTCATTACCTATCTAATTCCTTCAGCATCGCCTGATTTTCAGCAATTGCATTCCATTACCGTCGTTTTACTCTTGTTTATGTTCATCTTATATCTTCCTGTCAAGACACTGTCCATTCCATTCAATTTCTCTTTGCGGTATCTGACAGAATTACTATGTCGTCGGCCAAACGCAATGTTTTCATTTCTTCTCCCTGCACTTTAATGCCCTCTCCAAATTTCTCCTTGCATTCCTTCACTGTCTGCTCAATGTACAGATTGAACAACATTGGGGAAAGGCTACAAACCTGTCTTACTCCCTTTCCAACTTCTGCGTCCCTTTCTTGCCCTTCAACTCTAATAATCGCTGTCTGGTTTTTGTATAGGTTGAATATAACTCTCCGCTCCCTATATTTTACCCCTGCTACCTTCATAATTTGGAAGAGTGTATTCAAGTCGACATTGTAAAAGCTTTCTCCAAATCTACAAATGCTAAAAACGTTTCCCTTTCCTTAGCCTATCTTGTAAGATAAGTCGTAATGTGAGTATTGCCTCCCGTGTTCCCACATTTTTCCTAAATCCTCTTCCCCGAGGTCGAATTCCACAAGTTTTTCCATTCGTCCATAAATAATTTGTGTTAGTGTTTTGCAACCATGACTTATTAAACTGATAGTTCTGTAATTCTCACAATTGTCCACACTTGCTTTTTTTGGAATTGGAATAACGATATTGTTGTTGAAGTCGGAGGGTGTTTCCCTGTCTCATATATCTTTCATACCAGGTGATACAATTTTTTCGCGACTGGCTCTCCTAATGATATCTGCAATTCAGACGGAATATCAGCTGCTCCAGGGGCCTTGTTTCAACTCAAATCCTTCAGCGCTCTGTCAAATTCTTCTCGCAGTATCATATTTCCTATTTCATCTTCCTCCACTTTGTCTTCCCTTTCTAGAATACTGCCTTCAAGTTTATTTTCTTTGTATAGGCCCTCTATATATTCCTTCCACAATTCAGCTTTCCTCTCTTTGCTTAGTACTGGTTTTCCGTCTGCTTTCCTTGTCTCCAAATATCTCTTTTATTTTCCTGTAGGCGGTATCTATCTTTCCCCCAGTTATGCATTCTTCTACGGTTCTGCATTTGTCCTCTAGCCACTCGTGCTTAGTCAGTCTGCATTTCCTGTTGTGAGATTACCGCCCAATATAAATATTGGTAATTAATAGCATTTGATAATTAAACAGTATGAAGTTCACTGCAAACATTGACCGTGCCAATGCACTACATGTTACACAATTTTAATCTTATTAATTATGGTAGCAATGTATGTACGCAGTTGGGTGACAACATTTATAGTTAGGCCAAAGGTAGAAATTCTCCACGTTGAGATTTGCTGTGTGCTTGTAGCTGACGGGAGGTCAGCGAGCAGGCCGACGTTGGTGTCTTGTTCCCGATAAGGATTTTCCAGTTTTCGTTTCCGGTGAGGGGAGAGAGGGACAATGGTGAGTGCCAGGTGCAGTGCAGTGCACAGCGTGAAATAAAATATTCTAATACTACTTGCATTTGAAGTAATACGATGCAGTTAGGAACCTTTAAGGCCCTCATTACAAAATAGCCTGTTGACAAATAAACAATACATTAGCCGATATAGTCACATCTGACGTAATATGTTTAATTGACAATGAAAAGTAATAAATTACCAATGAATACAAGACAGTTACACAACTAGCATGGCAATGTTTGTTTCTAAAATTAAAATATTAACTATTTCTCATTTTATTTTCAAGTAATCTTGTATATTTTACCTTGAAATATTCAGTTAAATCACTTATCTGTGATATAAGAAATTGCACGATTATAATAAATAGTACATAGGATGTTTATACTAATATAAAAAAGGAAGAAGATATTTGTTTAATGTGTAGTGTAATTATTTTGATTTTAAGTAAAGTTTTAGAAATGTATTGGCTGAGCGCTGTACGTTGGCAAATCGGTTAGAACAGCTCACATGGGGAAGTTGATGACGTAGGGAAAAAACCCCGGCAGTTGGACTTTTGGCGCGCGCACACGCGCGCTAGGGCAGGAAGTGACGAGACGGGAGCACGTGGGGTAGCTGGCCGGGCGGCGTCGCTCTGCATCAGTCGGCATGTGTATCTCCAGGTGGAGACTTTAGATTTGTGTGTGGCAATCGCCACGTGTGGTTGCTCGTTGTAGACTGCACCAAGTTGTATCGAGTGCTACTGTGTGTTGTGAATATTTTAGCCGGTGGAACAAGGTGTGCATCGCACTAAATTAAAGTGACTGTGTTTTGTTAATGTAACACGTGTCGTCGCATAGGCATGAACATAAACGGTGTTTGTTGTTCAAATGTTTGTATAGCTTATGGGACTTAACTACGGGGTCATCAGTCCCTAAACTTACAAACTACTTACAAACTAGCTAATACTAAGGATGGCACAAATATCCATGCCCGAGGGGGGATTCGAACCCCCGACCGTAGTGGCCGTGCAGACCGTGACTGGAGCGCCTCAGTCCCCTCGACCACCGCGGCCGGCAACGGTGTTTGAGACAGGCACATGGTGTGAAAACAATTCGCGACAAATATTCATTTTGTCTGGGGGCTCGCGAGCTATAACTTTGTTTGATAAATGTTCGATGTACAGAGTATCAGCCACAGGGTTATAATATTGTGAAATAAACAACATAAAGTGAACTTTCACGTGTTTTCAAAACTAGTAGTTAGTATACCCTTTTCTCTCATGAACTTGACTTTATTATGAATTTTTTTGTTAATCGTATGCAGGGAAGGAAAGTTGCGAACATGTGATATCATCCCCTAGAAAACGAGTCAAACAGTAGCTGTCACAGTTCCAGTGTTTTTGCATGTTTACGAATTTGGTTCGCAGTTGGTGGTTGTGAGTTTTAAAAATTAATCTTTCCCTATTTAAACTCTCACCCTGACCTTCACACTCGCACTGTCAATCTCATTTTTCAGACGTATTATGGGTATATCTTATTTCTAAATATTTAAAAATAGAAAATAAATATAGGTATATCTTTTTCTATTTTTAAATATTTAGAAATAATTTATCCCTCTAAAATCGCATTACATATCATTCTAGTTGTAGTCTGAAGATGGTCATGTAAGTGACTGAAACCGGTTACCAAAAAAATAAATAGAAGAATTTGCGATCTAGACTGTCTTTCACATGAATCGCTGTTAATGCATGTTCTCAAAAATAATAACTGTTTACTTGTACATAATCCAAGCAAGTAAAATGCTCAGTTCGTGAAATAAGCAAATCGTATACAGCCTGCGTTCCTCTTCGAAGACAGCGCTTTACTACCTCTCAAGATGGCGGACTTGGCGCATGCGCAGTAAATTTGGGCGCAGAGAGAGCAGCGCTGTATACTCGCTATCCCTGCTCACCGCTAGACGGGCGTCTCGCGGTCGTCGGTGTCGGCGCCGCTGTTTGCGTCGCTGTGCGCGTCGCCGTCGTCGGTGAGCAGCGGCGTCTGCATCTCCGCCTCCGCCGCCCCCGCCGCCCCCGCGCCGTAGTGCAGCAGCAGCGCCGGCTCGCTGTGGTTGCGGTCCGGCGGGAAGCCGCCCCCGCCGCCGCCAATGCCCCCTCCGCCTCCGACTCCCTCCCCGCCATCGCCACCACAGCAGTTGTCGATGCACGGGCACGACGAGCTGCTGTCCTTGCTGCTCTTGCACGGGCTCTGGTCCGCGATCACCTGTCGAGGGGGTTCAAAAACATGATGAAACCAGACATAGGAAACACACGTTCTAAT
Source organism: Locusta migratoria (assembly GCA_026315105.1). Taxonomy (NCBI): domain Eukaryota; kingdom Metazoa; phylum Arthropoda; class Insecta; order Orthoptera; family Acrididae; genus Locusta; species Locusta migratoria. The sequence goes on along the minus strand of CM048744.1, from coordinate 939,358,561 downwards.
ACACCAAATGTATCATTGGCATGAGGAATGTAGAACTTTTTCTTAAATTATGTATTAACTGGTACCCGGCGCTTTCCTGCCGCATAAGGAATAATTGTGCAAATAACATTTGAAATTTGAAAGTGTTAGCATGTCTAATTACGAGTGATAGATATAGACTTTTATTGAAATTTAACGATACATAAAAGATAAGTATAAATGACTCTCATTTCATTTTGTTGACTTCATTAAAGTGCTTTAGGGTACACAATATATATTTTTCTTGTTTCCTCGTCTTCAGCAAAAACAAACAAATTTCTTGATTCTCCGACTCGTAAGGACGCAACATAGAACTGGCCATGCGAGAAACATGGATTTTCTAGGCAAGAAACAAGTTGACGAAGTTTTATCGCAATCAGATGAACGTTATGGCAGCGCATAAAATACGAACAATTATATAGGGTGTATCAAAATTCGCGCACTCGAGCTTCGCAGCGTCATTACTCATATTCCAGAAATAAGAAAGTGTCTCATAAAATTTTCTTCTCGGTATATTTCCAACAGTAAATGAACGTCGACGACTGAGGGGGTGTCTTGTTACATACGTCAGTGCGTTTCTCAATTATACAATTACAGCAACAAACTTCTAGGGGATGTGGGATGTCTCTTGAGGAACAAAGTGAGCATAGAAACCCATGTCCGGAAACGCCATCCAATGAAGTTGCAGGAGGGGATGTCTAGCGGCAGGAGCTGGTGCCTGTAACTTGGACTCTCCGTAACGTCGCTGAATGGCGTTTCGGGGCATAGGTTTCCATGCTCATTTCATTCTTCAAGACGCCTTTTACATCCGCCTACAAGTTTGCTGGTGCAATTCTGTAATTTAGCAACACACTGTGGAATACACAGCCATCTCAGTCTTCGTCGTCCATTTACTGCCGGAAATAGGCCCTGGAGAAAATTTTGTGAGATACATTTTTTTATTGTTGGCGAGTGAGGAATCGCGCTATGAAGCCCGAGTGCGCGAATTTTGATTCACCCTGTATATCAAGGTTCCAATCTTCCGTTACTTCATCTCCCCATTTCCCTTCTCTTTGATCACCTGCTTCTCCCCTCGTCTCCTGCTGTCCATTTCTCTGCCCATTTCCTCTTCCTCCTTATCCTCTCTTTTCATCTCCTTTCACCGTTTGTCAACATCTCCCGTCTCTCAATCTCCTCCTCTCCCCTCTGTCCGTCTCCTCCTCTCTCCTCTCTCTGTCCGTCTCCTGTCTGCCCCTTCTGTCCGTCTTCTCCTCCACCTACTCTTCTCCCTCCTATATATGAAAACATACACATATGCGCCAGTTTTCATGGTGACTGGCCAAATGGTGTCAAAGTCATAACTACACTCCGCCATGCTAAATTTACTAGTTTTCAGATTATGAAATTCTCCTTCATGAAAACATTCATTTTACGTGCTGACTTTTATCGTATCCGACCATACAAATTGGATGTTTGTTGTAACGTACCTTCCACATGCACCTACGAAGGTTTATGAAAGGTAGCCCATGTACAATTTGAGCGCATAAGCAATCTCCATTGCATATTTCATTCAATCCCGTCCAGCCGTTTCAGTGTGAAGAGTAAAAAAACGTGTTCACCAACTGTAAAGTACCCTCCGACATGCACGGTGGCTTCCTAAAGGTAGCTCATACGTTAATTCAGGTTATAAGCTATTTGCATTCCAAATTCCATTAAAATATTTCCAGTTGTTTCTGCGTGAAAAGAAACGAACAAATTAACTTATGTAAGATACCCTCCGCCACGCACCGTACGGTGACTTAGGAATGATAGCCCACGTATTAATCACGGTTAATCAGGGTATAAGCTACCTATGTTCCAAATTTAATTCATATCTGTCCATCCATTACAGCGTGAAAGCGTAAGAAACGATTTGACTAACTGTAAAGAATGCTCCGCCATTCAACCAAATGAAGTTAATATTGTTGTTGTTGTGGTCTTCAGTCCAGAGACTGGTTTGATGCAGCTCTCCACCCTACTCTATCCTGAGCAAGCCTTTTCATCTCCTCATAAGAACGACAACCCACATCCACTTGAATCTGCTTACTATACGCGTCTCTTGGTCTCCCTCTGCGATTTTTACCCCACACACTTCCCTCCAACGCTAAATTCACAATTCCTTGATGTCTAAGAATGTGTCCTACCAATCTATCCCTTCTTTTAGTCAAGGTATGCCAGAAATTTCTTTTCTCCCCAATTCGGTTCAGTACCTCCTCATTAGTTACGCAATCCACCCACCTAATCTTCAGCATTCTTCTGTAGCACCACATTTCAAAAGCCTCTATCCTCTTTCTGTCCACACTGCTTATCGTCCATGTTTCACTCCCATACAAGGCAACACTCCATACAAATGCCTTCAGAAAGGACTTCCTTAGGCTTAAATCAATATTCGATGTTAACAAATTTCTCTTTTTCAAAAACGCCTTTCTACCCATTGCCATTCTGCATTTTATATCATCTGTACTGCGACCATCATTTGTTATTTTACTGCCCAAGTAACAAAACTCATCTACCTCCTTTATTGTTTCGTTACTTAATCTAATTCCTTCAGCATCACCTGATTTTCTTACACTGCACTCCATTACCCTTGTTTTACTCTTGTTAATGTTCATCTTATATGCACCTTTCAGCACACTGTCCATTCCGTTCAATTGCTCTTCCAGGTCCTTTGCTGTATCTGACAGAATTACTATGTCGTCGGCAAAACGCAATGTTTTTAATTCTTCACCCTGAACTTTAATTCCTTCTCCAAATTTCTCCTTGCTTTCCTTTATAGCTTGCTCAATGTACAAATTGAACAACATTGGGGAAAGGCTACAACCCTGTCTTACTCCCTTTCCAACCAATGCATCCCTTTCATGCCCTTCAACTCTGACAACCGCTGTCTGGTTTTTGTACAAGTTGTAAATAACCTTACGTTCCCTATATTTTACTCCTGCTTGCTTCAGAACTTGAAAGAGTTTATTCCAATCAACATTGTCAAAAGCCTTCTCCAAATCTACAAAAGCTAGAAATGTTGGTTTGCCTTTTCTTAATCTATCTTCTAGGATAAGCCGTAATGTGAGTATTGCCTCCCGTGTTCCTACATTTCTCCTGAACCCAAACTGATCTTCCCCGAGGTCGGCTTCTACCAGCTTTTCCATCCTTCTGTATATAATTCTTGTTAATATTTTGCAACCATGACTTATTAAACTGATGATTCTGTAGTTTTCACACCTGTCTGCACCCGCTTTCTTTGGAATGGGGATTATAACGTTTTTCTTAAAGTCTGAGGGTACTTCACCTGTCTCATACATCTTACACACAATGTGAAACAATTTTGTCATGGCTGGTTCTCCCAGAGACTTCAGTAGCTCTGACGGGATATCATCTACTCCAGGGGCCTTGTTTCGACTTAGATCATTCAGTGCTCTGTCAAATTCATCTCTCAGTATAGTATCTCCTATTTCATCATCATCATCTACATCCTCTTCCCTTCCTACAATAGTGTCTCGAAGTTCATTTCCTTTGTAGAGCCCCTCTATATATTCTTTCCACCTTTCAGCTTTCCCTTCTTTGCTGAGAACTGGTTTTCCATCAGTGTCCTTGATATTCATAGAGCTGTTTTTCTTATCGCCAAATGTTTCTTTTATTTTCCTGTAGGCTGTATATATTTTTCCCCTATTTATACAGTCTTCTACATTCTTGCATTTGCCTTCTAGCCATTCCTGCTTAGCCATTTTGCACTTCCTGTCAATCTCATTTCTTAGTCGTCTGTACTCCATTTTGCCTGTTTCATTTACTGCATTTTTATACTTTCTCCTTTCATCGATTAAATTTAGTATCTCCTGTGATATCCAAGGATTCTTTGTAGGTCTTGCCTTCCTACCTATTTTGTCCTCTGCTGCCTTCACTATTTCATCTCTCAATTTTACCCATTCCTCCTCAACTGTTTTATTTTCCCCTGTTTCTGTCAATTGTTGCCTGAAGCTCCCTCTGAAATTCTTAAGAACTTCAGGTTCCTTCAATTTAGCCAGGTCCCATCTCCTTATTTTCCTACCTTTCTGTAGTTTCTTCAGTTTCAGCCTACAGTTCATAACCAACAAGTTATGGTCAGAGTCTATGTCTGCCCCTGGGTATGTCCTACACTTCAAAACCTGGTTCCGAAATCTATGTCTTACCATTATAAAATCTATCTGGTATCTCCCGGTGTCTCCTGGTCTCTTCCACGTATACAACCTTCTTTTGTGATTCTTAAACCAGGTGTTTGTTATAACTAAATTATGTTCTGTGCAAAATTCTACCAGGCGGCTTCCTCTTTCATTCCTTTTGCCCAGACCATATTCACCCACTATCTTCCCTTCCCTTCCTTGTCCTACTACCGAATTCCAGTCTCCCATAACAATTAAGTTTTCCTCTCCCTTAATTGTCTGAATAATTTCGTTTAGCTCCTCATATATTTCTTCGATCTCCTCATCATCGGCAGAGCTAGTTGGCATATAAACCTGTACTACTGTTGTCGGTGTTGGCTTCGTACCTATCTTGACAATGATAATACGATCACTGTGCTGCTCATAGTAGTTTACCCGCATTCCTATTTTCCTATTCATTATCAGTCCTACTCCTGTGATACCCCCAACTGATTTTGTATTTATAATCCTGTACTCACCTGACCAGAAATCCTGTTCATCCTGCCACCGAACTTCACTAATCCCCACTATATCTAACTTCAACCTATCCATTTCCCTTTTTAAATTTTCTAATTTTCCTACTCGATTAAGGGATCTAACATTCCACGCTCCGACCCGTAGAATGCCAGTATTGTCTTTCCTGATGATCACATCCTCCTGAGTAGTCCCCGCCCGGAGATCCGAATGGGGGACTATTTTACCTCCGGAATATTTTACCCGAGAGGATGCCATCATCATATGTTCATACAGTAGAGCTGCATGTCCTCGGGAAAAATAACGGCTGTAGTTTCCCCTTGCTTTCAGCCGTTCGCAGTAGCTGTGTAGCAAAGCCACATTAGCTGATGTTACAAGGCCAGCTCAGTCAATCATCCAGACTGTTGCCCCTGTAACTACTGAAAAGGCTGCTGCCCCTCTTCAGGAACCACACGTTTGTCTGGCCTCTCCACAGATACCCCTCCGCTGTGGTTGCACCTACGGTACGGCTATCTGTATCGTTGAGGCACGCAAGCCACCCCACCTCGGCAATGTCTGTGGTTCATGGGAGTGGGAAGTTAATATTAATATCCTTATAACCTTCGCGCGAGTGCAAGCAATAAGTTGGCAAAGTTTTATCGCAGTCGGATGTACGTTACGGCCGTACATAAATTGCGAACAAAAAGACAAACATTAATTTTTATATATGAGATTGCGATATTTGTTTTTACGGACATGTCCGGAACAGACGCTTTTAATGCTACAGTTGTTCTAAATGTAGATGTAGTTGGGGTATTTTTCTATCATGTGTTGGTAGTTGTTGAAATCAAAGAACATGCGACATGTGAAAATCTGTGTCTGTGCCGTAATTTGAACCCGCGTCTTCTGCTTACCAGGCAGTTGGGATAACCCTTGCACTACCCGAGGCGTACAGGATTCTCATACTTGTGCAGACTATCACGCACATATCCTGTCTTGCCAAAATTTCCATATGTCCTCCTACTTGAACCGTTGTAAGCAGTAGGCCCGGTTTCGAGTCCGAGTCCTGGTACAAATTTTCATATGTCCATTTGTTTGATCACGTCTATTTAGTTTTGCTCCAATTAAAAATAAAACTTGATTTTTATCAGTATACATTGTTCGAAACATGTTGTTTGTCTTTCGGTAATTGTAAAAATTTAAACTGATTGCCGGCCGCGGTGGCCGAGGGGACTGCGACGCGTCAGTCACGGTCTGCACGGCCACTACGGTCGGGGGTTCGAATCTCCCCTCGGGCATGGATTTTTGTGCCGTCTTTAGTGTTAGCTAGTTCATAAGTAGTTTGTAAGTTAAGGGACTGATGACCCCTTAGTTAAGTCCCATAAGTTCTACAAACATCTGAACATTTGATTTGAAATCAATATTTATAGCTAGAATCACTCCAAACACGCACGCTTTTAGTTTGGATAAATATTTGCAGATGAGACATTCTTAACCCTTAAATGCGTGATTTTTTTTATTTAAAAATGTGAATAAAAATCGTGTTCTATAAGTTGTACAAACAAAGGGAAAAATAGTTAAATTCCTATGTTGTAGCTAGATTTTTTTTTTTTTTTTTTTTTTTTTTTTTTTTTTTTTTGTTATGCTGTTATAAACATAAGATGCTGACTACCTTCACAATCTACGCTACATTCGACATTGTAACGCTTGTCGGCATCTTTGAATTATGAAAGCTGAGAGGCAACAAAAACAAAGGGAGCCGCTGGACAACAATAATACCGAGACAATAATAATTGCGATCTTTTCATTATTTGTTTTTTAATAGCTACATTTTTTATGATTTAAAGTCAAAAATAAAAAAATAAATAAATAACTTTACATAGGTACAGGGCTTCATCGCAAATTATCTTCGAATATGAGCAGCAAAACTAATACAAAACATCATGTGATGTCTACTTGAAAGTACTTATCTTTACATTAATCACGCTCCCCAAGTTTATATACACAGGGTGTTACAAAAACGTACGGCCAAACTTTCAGGAAACATTCCTCACACACAAAGAAAGAAAATATGTTATGTCGACATGTGTCCGGAAACGCTTAATTTCCATGTTAGAGCTCATTTTAGTATTTCTCAAATTTTGAATTTTCACAATCAACAAGTGTGGGATGACGAGAATCCGCACGCAATTGTGCAATCACGTCATCAACATAGATTTTCTGTGAACGTTTGGACAGGAATTGTTGCTGATGTCTTGATTGGGCCTCATGTTCTTCCACCTACGCTCACTGGAGCACGTTATCATGATTTCATACGGGATACTCTACCTGTGCTGCTACAACATGTGCCTTTACAAGTATGACACAACATTTGGTTCATGCACGATGGAGCTCGTGCACATTTCAGTCGACGTGTTCGTACGCTTCTCAACAACAGATTCGGTGACGGATGGATTGGTAGAGGCGGACCAATTCCATGGCCTGCACGCTCTCCTGACCTCAACCCTCTTGGCTTTCATTTATGGGGGCATTTGAAAGCTCTTGTCTACGCAACCCCGGTACCAAATGTAGAAACTCTTCGTGCTCGTATTGTGGACGTCTGTGACAAAATACGCCATTCTCCAGGGCAGCATCAGCGCATCAGGGATTCCATGCAACGGAGGGTTTAATGCATGTGTCCTCGATAACGGAGGACATTTTGAACATTTCCTGTAACAAAATGCTTGAAGTCACGCTGGTATGTTCTGTTGCTGTGTGTTTCCATTCCATGATTAATGTGATTTGAAGTTGTTGTTGTTATGGTCTTCAGTCCGGAGACTGATTTGATGCAGCTCTCCACCCTACACTATCCTGTGCAAGCCTTTTCATCTCCTCATAAGAACGGCAACCCACATCCATTTGAATCTGCTTACTATACGCGTCTCTTGGTCTCCCTCTGCGATTTTTACCCCACACACTTCCCTCCAATGCTAATTTTACGATTCCCCGATGTCTAAGAATGTGTCCTACCAAGCGATCCCTTCTTTTAGTCAGGATGTGCCAAAAATTCCTTTTCTCACCAATTCTGCTCACTACCTCTTCATTAGTTATGCGATCTACCCACCTAATCTTCAGCATTCTTCTGTAGCACCATATTTCAAAAGCCTCTATTCTCTTCCTGTCCACACTGCTTATTGTCCATGTTTCACTCTCGTACAAGGCAACACTCTACACAAATGCCTTCAGAAAAGATTTCCTTACACTTACATTAATATTCGATGTTAGCAAATTTCTCTTTTTCAAAAATGCTTTTCTTCCCATTGCCATTCTGCATTTTATATCTTCTGTACTGCGACCATCGCATGTTATTTTACTACCCAAGTAACAAAACTCATCTACCACCTTCATTGTTTCGTTACCTAATCTAATTCCTTCAGCATCGCCTGATTTTCTAAGACCGCATTCCATTATTTTTGTTTTGCTCCTGTTAATGTTCATTTTATACGATCTCTTCAACACACTGTCCATTCCATTCAATTGCTCTCCCGATCCTTTGCTGTCTCTGACAGAATTACAATGTCATCAGCAAAACGCAATGTTTTTATTTCTTCCCCCTGAACGTTAATCCCTATTCCAAATTTTTCCTTGCTTTCCTTCACCGCCTGCTCGATGTACAAATTGAATAACATCGGAGAAAGGCTACAACCCTGTCTTACTCCCTTCCAAACTGATGCTTCCCTTTCATGCCCTTTGAGTCTAATAACTGCGGTCTGGCTTTTGTACAAGTTGTAAATAACTCTACTTTCCCTGTATTTTACCCCTGCTGACTTCAGAATTTGAAAGAGTGTATTCCAGTCAACATTGTCAAATGCTTTCTCCAAATCTACAAAAGCTAAAAATGTGGGTTTGCCTTTCCTTAATCTATCTTATAAGATAAGATGCAAAGTGAGTATTGCCTCCCGGGTTCCTACGTTCCTCCTGAATCCAAACTGATCTTCCCCGAGGTCACCTTCTACCAGCTTTTCCATTCTCCTGTAGATAATTCGTGTTAAAATTTTGCAACCATGACTTATCAAACTGATGGTTCTGTAGTTTTCACACCTGTCTGCGCCTGCTTTCTTTGGAATGGGGATTATTACATTTTTCTTAAAGTCTGAGGGTATTTTGCCTGTCTCATACATCCTACCCACCAGTTCAAATAGTTTTGTCATGGCTGGCTCACCCAGAGACATTAGTAGCTCTGAGGGTATGTCATCTACTCCTGGGGCCTTGTTCCGACGTAGGTCTTTCAAGGCTCTGTCCAATTCATCTCTCATTATAGGTCTTTCCGTTTCCGGACACATCTCCACATAACATATTTCTTTCTTTGTGTGAGGAATGTTTCCTGAAGGTTTGGCCGTACCTTTTTGTAACACCCTGTATATTCGGCACTGGGAGGAGACGGAGGAGGAAGTTCTTGGATTTGGGAATTTGTTCAAGATTCATTTTGAAGTAACAGGTTAGAACATCAATGTTAGCAATGAACGGCGTATAGTGAAGGAGTTTCATAACGGGCACTACGATCCAGACGGAACGCTGAAAGACATAATCAGTATTAAATAATCTATAACTATGTGAATGTCTATTCGGTGTACGTTTATCACGTCTGAACCACAGGACATAAAGAGCTAAAAGTTTGTACAGTTACTAATGTCTAACCGGGGAAGGCTTTAGGCATGGTTTTATGGCGATCGGATAGCTATTTATCTACATATATTAATGTGAATGTCGGTTCGGTGTACGCTTATCACGTCCGAACGGCAAGACACACAGAGTTCAATATTTGTACAGTTATTAATTTATTCCTCAGGAAGGTGTTAGGCACGGTTTTATAGCGATCTGATTAGTAATTTGAAGAATATAACGCGAAATGCGGAACAATAATTACTCTTCGAAAATTATATTTACTCTTTGAAAATGGTTTTATTGGCTGCATTGTTGCTTGAGGGTCGATAATGATAAAAGGGTGAAGTATATTGGGATGGAAAGTTATCGGTGTATATAAAATTCTACGTGTGTGTGAGTGTGTTAATATTTCGCTCTGCAGCGAAAACTACAGAACGCAAACGAATTGTCTGTGTGTAATTGTTGCCCGAAGTCTCCCGTTGTACACCGTAGCAGTTCCATTCCAATAGCTATAAGGGGGTGGAAGATATGGTGGTTTAAAGTCGTCAAATTATGAAAAACTTCGGACTGAAGGCCAGCGATGACGTTTACGACTCTATAGCAAGGAGGTTACATACAGCGAAACGTGATGCCATAGACCATATCTTTGGTCTATGCGTGCTACAATGTCTTCAGCTCTTTCTCTGTAAGGATAAGCATACGAATAAGGAAATATAAGAATAAATAAGTAAATACCCGGGCAACGCCGGTTTTCAGCTAGTGATGAATAACAATGTATCGAATGGCTCTGCGTACGTGGTATGTGACGACAACTTGGACGCTACACTGAATGGCCCACCTCGAGCAGCGGGTGTCCGTCGGCGCTGGCGGCCTGCGACGGCAGCTGCGGGTACTCGGTGCAGACGCCGAAGCGCAGCCTCTTGGGGGACTCGAGGCTGGAGCAGCGCGCCAACCGGCTCTTGAGAGATGAGCGCGGTCCCAGGCAGCCGTTGGCCGCCTGCTGCTGCTGCTGGTGAGCTTTGCCGGCCGCCCGCCTGGCGGCGCGCCGCTCGGTGCGCGCACTGCGCATGCGCGGCTCCTCGCCCAGCAGCCAGAACGTCAGCTGCTCGCCCTTGCCCTTCATGCAGACCAGCCCGCGCTCAGACAGCTGGTAGCCGCCCAGCTGTTCCAGCAGACGTTTGCACGCTGCGCTGCAGTGGATCTTCAGGGCTGCCAGCAACAAAACAGTTGCACGTGTGAGCTACTTATCGAGCTAAACCAACACCGCTTAGAAGACTAGGCCTCACAACATGCCTATCCACAGAAAGGCCGGGAAGGCTAGCTGACCGGCCGGCCGCTACGAGGCGGTGGGCTGTGCCCCAATGACCAGCGAGTCAGCTAGCTGTCGAGGTCTCTCGGTGTGACGTGTCACGGACTGTTGCGAGGCCTTGTTTTCCAGGCGGTGTTGGCTAAACAGAGCGAAAATGTATCTTTAATCATGTAATCTGCAACAGCTGTTAAGTTTAAAACTTTTTATTTGTATGTACTACCTGAGTTTCGAGTACCTATGTCTCATCATCAGGTGCATCTGTAAATTACAATCAAATAAAATAGTGACGTCTCTCATACAAATAAATGGCTACTCTACATCTAATATATAAAAATGAATGTTTGTGTGTTCGAATTTTAAATGCGGTGCCCATTAAATGACTGTACGACAAATAGTTCAGGTGATATGACGTAATAATGAAATGCGCGGAAAAGAGACGTCTGCTTCTAAAACACTGTACCGATTTCAGCGAAACTGGTACACATCTTCCTTCCATGAGGTAATAATTGACGTAGGGTAAGAACTACTTACAACATACAGTTCAGGAGATATAACGTCATAAACAATTATATGGTTGAAAACCTGTGGCTTCATGCGACGTGCGCATAAGGACACTTTATTCATTCTAAAATCTTCGTGACATTTTGGATACCTCACCTTGACAACAAGAGGTAGGTCACTGTGTCACAAAATTTTGGACGGTGCATGACGAAGGATACTTTACATACATCATTGTACCAACCATACACATCAAATGTTCAAATGTTTGTTAAGCTTATGGGACTTAACTAGGGGGTTATCAGTCCCTAAACTTACAAACTACTTATAAACTACCTTATACTAAAGACGGCACAAATATCCATGCCCGAGGGGGATTCGAACCCACGACCGTAGTGGCCGTGCAGACCGTGGCTGGAGCGCCTCAGTCTCATCGGCCACCGCGGCCGGCGCTGTTAAGTTTAAAACTTTTTATTTGTATGTACCACCTGAGTTTCGTGTACCTATGTCTCATAATCAGGTGCATCTGCAAATTACAATCAAATAAAATAGTGACGTCTCTCATGCAAATAAATGGCTACCCTACATCTGATAAACGAGGCGCGTCCAGAAAGTAAGTTCCGTTTGGTAATAAAATGAAATTGTACACAGATACAGAAGAAATTTTTATTGCACAAAATTCTACGACTCTTAAACTACTTTTCCACATAACTGCCGAAATTTTGTAGGCACTTGTCATAGCGTGCCACAAGTTTTTGCATGCATCCTTCACAGAAGGTTGCCGTCTGTGTATTCAACCATGTAGTAACAGCTCTTTATCATCGTTGAAGTGTTGACCACCAGGGACAGATTTTAGGTGTAAGAAGAGATGAAAGTTGCTAGGAGAGAGGTCCGAGCTGTATGGAGGATGATCAAACAGGTCCCATTCAAATTTCCGTAAGAATTGTTTGGTCACATTCGGTGTGTGAGGTCAGATATTATCGTGAAAAAAAAAAAAAATCTTTTGATAGTAACCCTCTTCTTACACCTAAAATCTGTCCTTGGTGGACAACACTTCAACGATGATGACGAGCTGAAAGAACATGTTACCACATGGTTGAATACACAGGCGGCAACATTGTATGAAAAAGGCACACAAAACCTTGTGCCATGCTATGACAATTTCCTACAAAATTTCGGCAGCTATGTAGAAATGTAGCTTAACAGTTGTAGATTTTAGTACAATCAATATTTTTTCTGTATCTGTACCCGTTCGTTTTATATAACCAAACGGAACTTACCTTCTGGACGCGCCTCCTATAAAAATGAATGTTTTTGTGTTCGTATTTTAAATGCGGCCGTACCGTTTAACCGATTGTGATGATGCTTTGTCAATATATTGCTTGCATTTTCGCGATGGTCATAGGCACCATTAAATGACTGTACGACAAATAGTTCAGGTGATATGACGTAATAAACAATAAAATGCGCGGAAAAGTGCTGCACCATGAGACGTTTGCTTCTAAACCACTCTACCGATTTCAGCGAAATTGGTACACATCTTCCTTCCATGAGGTAATAATTGACGTAGGGGTAAGAACTGCTTACGACATATAGTTCAGGAAACATGATGTCATAAACAATTATGTGGTTGAAAACCTGTGGCTTCATACGACATGCGAATAAGGACACTTTATTCATTCTAAAATCTTCATGACATTTTGGACACCTGACCTTCAAAACAAGAGCTAGGTCACTGTCACATAAAATTTTGGATGATGCATGACGGAGGATACATTACACACTTCATTGTGCTGACTATAAACAACAGACAACAGTCCACTCTGTTATTGAAATGCCGCTATACCTGCCTGTAGAATGCCTTTTTTAAATATGACTAAACAATTCAGTTTATCAGTGCAGTATTAATATATTCAGGTTACCTACAATCATTTCAATCAAGTAACGTGACTAAACAGTTAATTTTCAGATTTCAGTGAAGTTTAGAATGAAATAAAATTTTCGAAAATTCTAACAGCTCTCTCTGGAAGTTAGGTTACATTTTTCAGGGTGATAATCGTCAAAGAAACATTTACTACATAAATATTGTCCACACCATGTGAATTTTATGTAAGTAATTTAAAGTAAGAAATTAAAAAAAAGGATGCTTCACTGGAAAGCATACTTCATTCAGATTATTAAACGACGGTTTTTTGGCAGTCATCTTTGATGCATACCAAGCGTACCGAATCATTGGGGTGAAAACCACCGGCAGAAGGAATTTGTTGTTACCAACGTATGGTTCTAATGCGAATTTGAAAATATATCTAATATATAAAAATTAATGTTTGTTTGTTTGTCTTTTGTTCGTATTTTATGCATGGCCTTAACGTACATGCGATAAAACTTTGTCAACTCATTGTTTGCACTCGCGCCAAGGTTATAGGCATACTTTGTAGGGTGCATTGCGGAGGGTGCTTTACAGTTAGTTAATCCGTTTCTTACGCCTTCACGCTGAAATGGCTGGACGGATATGAACGAAATTTGGTATAGAGATAACTTCAACTTTGATTAATATATGGGCTACCTTTCGTAAGCCAACGTATGGTGCGTGGCGGAGGGTACCTCACAGTGAGGTAACACGTTTATTACTCTTCACGCTGAAACGAGTGGATGGAATTGAATGAAATGTGAAATGTAGATAGCTTATACCTGACAAGGTGCAAGGCGGAGCGTACATTACAACAAACATCCAAATTGACTGACTGGTCACCATAAAAGTCAGCACATACATGTGTGTTTTAAAGCACGAGATTTTTATAAAGCCACTTGTCACAAATATGAATGTTTTCATATATTGGAGGGAAAGGCGTTGGTGGAGAAGGAGACAGACAAAAAGGGGAAGGAGAGACTAACAGATTGATGGTAGACGAGGAGATGGACAGAGAGAAGGCGAAAGTTTAGAATGAGAGGTGAGATAGACAACTGAAAGGAGATGAATAGAGGGAAGGAAGGTGGAAATGGATAGAGAAATGAACAGGAGGACATTAGGGGAGGAGCAGGTGAAGAGAGAAAAAAGGGAGAGGAGAAGATAGATAATGAAAGATGAAAATCTCAGATTATATATACATATAAATTTTTTGACGACTTTACAACGTCCAATGAATGAAATAAATCGCAATTTGCGATCAATTATGGCTTCACTTTACTAGGTTTAGATGGAATAACAAAGTGCGGGGAATGGAAATTTTTGTCTGGCCGGGATTCGAACCAGGGAACTCCTGCTTATTAGGCAGACGCGTTGACCACTCCGCCACCGAGGACACAGTGATCAGCCCCACTACAGAGGACTCTTCCCTGCACGTCTCCTGCCACACCCAAATCTCCATTTGCCACGCTATCTCTTCCCTATTACCACAGCCTATTTGTTCTGTAATGCTCGCAGCCTAAAACCTGTATTCCCGCATCAGGGAGAACAGACCATAAGGTATCGAGACACAATTAATTGCCGTCAGGAGCCCAGCCTCGGCTTGTATACAATTATATATTTTTGACGACGTTACAGCGTTCAATGAATGAAATAAATCGTAATTTGCGATCAGCCATAACGTCTTCGATCAGGATACGTTTCTTGGTGTAAGCGTGCAGCCTCTCGTGCATTGACATTAGGTCTTCCGTACATGACATGCATATCAGCAAAGTCTTCGTTATTGTAAGGTACCATTGTTACTACAGCACAACACAAGTGGCACTCCTCATACGCGGCTGAGGCTACATAGAGTGGCTATCTCTGGGTGAACAGCGCTTATTGTGGCAGCAAACAGGAACTGTGGCAGCTATTTTTTTCAACGTCTAGTGCGCCGAATATGAAATTTAGGCCGACGCTATTTCCGTGTTTTCGTTTCACATTTTATGTATCGTAGTAACCTTCAAATGTTATTTATAAAGCTAAAATCATGCCGAGTGTATGCGCAGCATATAACTGTACGAATCGCAGTAATGAGACTATTGGAATATCGTATTTTCAGTTAGTATTTTTATGTTTTCGTTTCTAACATTTCATGTAGGCTACTCGTTTTTTGTACTTACCACATTTCTGCATACAATAGTTCCATGGACTGTGTATGTGTTTAACTGCAAATAAAGTAAGCTGTAATGATGTTTTTCAGTTTTCCTTTGAAAAATGAACTTACAAAACGATGGTCAGCTAATACGAGGCGCGATAAGTGGAAACCTACTGCATAAAGTTACATCTGTTCAGCGCATTTTGCAGAGAAATCATGTAAGCAACAAATGATACAAAACGGCTTCTGACTAATACTGAATCAGCTTCATTAGAAGATATGGCATGTAGCCAAGCAAGAGACATGGAACATCTTTTATTATCTATTGAAAATCATGATTTAAGTCATTCAGAGAGCAATAGGCCTATTCAGTTTGAGTATGACGAGGTGCCAGAATACGAAATGCTGACACTATATTCCGAAAAAGTAGTTTAATATATTTCTGAAAGCATCATTAAGTGAGTGAGTAAAAACGTAAGTGTTTAGATTGCTTGGAAGTTCTCCTTGCTCCTAAAAATAAAGCACGATAAATCGGATTAAAAGGTATAATAGACAGTCTGCTCAATCTCTATAAAGATCTTGTAAAACTTTTCGAATTGGCAGAAACGGATCTGAGGAATCATGAAACGTCATTAGGGAAGAAAAATTTTCTTTTGCGAATGTATGTAGATGTATTTAGAATGTTGGGGAATATACCTACTTTATTTACCAACTACGAGCAATTAATGGTGTCCTCGGAATTTTGGGAGGAATCTCATTACTCCAGCCTAATAATGGTGTTATTGAAACATTACTTCATTTGTAGAATACGTCATTTATATAAAAGCCAAATCTGCGGAGGAAAGAGGTAAGCAGATTAGGCAAATGTACACGAAATTAATATTGTTTAAAGGGCATGGTTTTTGTATGAATGAGATGATGTTTAGCCGATCCAGTGTATGTGACATTTGTAATTAAATTTTCCGATTTGTTTGCCACACACATCATTCATCCTTATTAGCTTCGATATAAAAATAACAATAAGCAGATAGAGAATGGTTGGTTAAGTCATTGCAAAAAAAAAAAAAAAAAAAAAAAAAAAAAAAAAAAAAAAAAAAAAAAAAAAAAAAAAAAAGTTCAAATGTTTGTATAGCTTATGGGACTTAACTACGGGGTCATCAGTCCCTAAACTTACGAACTACTTATGAACTAACTAAGACTAAGGACGGCCAAATATCCATGCCCGAGGGTGGATTCGAACCCCCGACCGTAGTGGTCGTGCAGACCGTGACTGGAGCGCCTCAGTCCCCTCAAGTCATTGCACAAAGTGAAAGCGTTATGATTTACTGCTATAGCAGATGATTGGTTACGCCTACGTGACGTTGCAAAACATGGCGGCCGAGCTTTAAATTTGCTTCAAGTGTGGCAGCACCTTAGCCAGTCTATGTTGTTTATATAGGTCGTTGGCTGATACCCTTCGAGACTGTGTACTGTTTCCGTCCTGTATGTTCTGCGTGTATTGTGTGATTCCAACTCCATCTCTCGCTAATGTTCCGTTGTGTAAACAACGAACGTAAGACGGCCTCAAGTGCACAAGGGGTAAACCGTACGATGTTACAAAAAATGCAGCCAGCGGCGGCTTGGAACCATACATTCGTAATTATTTCGGAAACGGATCGTTTGAACCCATGTTCACTGGGACATTTTTTCTCCTATTATCGTGTACTTTCAACCGTGTAAGCTTGCGCCATTCTTTTGGATACAACCTGTATATCGCCTGGAGGCCGCAGCCGTCCTATGTAACACAGTTACGAAATTACCGATTAGTCATATGCATTAGGACTTTTTTCTTAATAAGAGTTAATTTACATTACTCGTTGTACTTTTGCTGTCAGATGAGTCACTTTCAAGAGAGGTGTTATCCACCAAGGCCAAAGTCAAACATATTCGTCGACAATTAATGTCACAAAATAACGTTAATTTTATCTTAAACTTGTCGCGCAAGACATTACTACAAAATTGGCAAGGGTTACTTACATTCGCATTTATAGAGAACTTTAAGATTGAGAATAGCAATTAATAATTTTTGACGGAAAGTTTTCAGCACGTGTTACATTCTCGTAATAGATGTGCACTTTTTTATGTCCACAACACAGTGAAAATCAGACCACTGATCTCAGTATAATCGGTTGTGGATCCACTGTCATCAGTTTCAATTTCATCCAAAAAGTTTGACACTCCTTACGTTACTTCGCTCATGTTGCAACTGGCTTCCTTAGTGGAGGCAACGATCAACGATAGGAATCCTCTGTTTCGGATACATAATAACAAATCAGTCGAATTAGAAGTTTCCGTTTGGAACCTGAAACTATATTCACCTAAACGAACATGTAACTTTGACTCATTCACAGTTGCTCTGACTTTATAATACAATACAAAAAAGAACGCCTGCGTACATGAACTGAACAGCTAGTCAAGGACATGCGTTGAAAACTCACGTGATCCTGTAGATTCCATTCGCGATGCCGTGTTGACAGTGTCTCCGAAGAGGCAGTAGCGGGGCATCTTGAGGCCGACGACTCCAGCACACACTGGGCCTGTAAACAACGCCAGTGGTTGATATTAAAGAAGATATAAACAACCTTAAAGCGGAAGAGAAGCCCTACTTGTTGCACACAGAGTTCTGATCTAACGAGAAAGTTTGTAGTATGTTTTATTACTTCATCCTCCTTGCCCCGAGAAAGAAAGGAAGGAAGATTAGGGTTTAACGCCACATCGAAAATGTGTTCACGAGAGGTGGAACTCATGTTTGGATTGCTTGGGTAAGATTAGGGAAGGAAATCGGCCGTGGCCTTTCAAAGGAACCATCGCGGCATTTACGTGAAGTGATTTAGGAATATCACGGAAAATCTAAATCTGGATGGCCGGAGGCGAATTTAAACCACGGTCCTCCCGAATGCGAGTCTAGTGTGTTACCATTGCACCACCTCGCTCGGTCGCTTGCCCTAAGAGACGCCATATCAGTGACAACAATTATATCGGGTTTTCAGCAAGACAAACATCGAATTCAAAACACTGAAATGATATTTAATAACAGAACGGATCATAATTTTTTTTTAATGTTGAAAGAGTGATTCTCAGTTTTGTAATATGGATGAATGAGCTGTAGCTATTGTTGATTATGAGAATGGTTAGAGTAGTACATGTGGGGTTTGCAGAAAGGTGTGCAAACGAAGCAGTTGAAAAAAGATGGTCAAGAAGTTCCTAAAACAAGTTATTGGGAAGGAGAGAAGAAACGTGGGGAGGAAAAAAAGATTTACTCTCTTGTATCTATGTGGAATAGTAAATTTTTGAGTTGATGTAATGGTCAGTCAGAAAGATGTGATTAAAATTTCGTTGTATAAAATATCCGAATGGTTACTCTGCAGATCAGACTAAAATGCCTGGCAGAGAGTTCATAAACCCACATTAGCTGCATTCTCGAATAGCATGGGCTGACCTCTCTTAATCTGTTTCAATGATCATTTCTCCTTATGTAGATGCGACTCAGAAATATGTGTTTGCATTGATAGGAGAAAGTCGTTTATCGAAATACGTTGCTGTACCGAAAGACGCTGTTCTTGCAATGATTCGCACTCCAACTTCTTTGTGACAGAATCTCGAGTGTGCGTAGTCGCAAGGTTAAGTGTGGTTACTTCAAGTGTAAATGAAAGAACTGAGTGGTTGGTGAGAAGTTTGAATAAACTGAAGGGAAACTGCGAGGCGTGCAGTATTGTAGAGGAGAGGAGAATTGGTAATTTTTACACTGAATCTCCGTGATACAAATCCTAGCTGCTGCTCATCGGGTGGGCCAGGTGACAAGATGAAGGATAGGGCTTTATACTCCGGTCTATCCTCACAACTTTCAGAGAAAAATGATACTCTGCCGGATAATATTAGAACGCTTTGAAAGACGACGTCAATTTGGAACCGATGACGGCATATGACACCTGAGGGATTTTGTATTTAGTGATAACGTTTTAATGACGGACACCGCAGAGATGTAGCGGCATCAGTACCATTTAATAGGGTATGTTTACAGCCATCTGTCTCACTTTCATATCAACGTGTGATGAATACAAGTGCAATTCCGTGGACACCCAATCGTGCTTCCTGCCAAATGGGCGAACTTGAAATGGATCAAACTTTGGCCTTTCGATTGGGGGGATGGTCTTTTAAGAGAACTGTCATTAACTATGTGGACATTCAGTATCAGTCGTGCAACGATGCTGGTTGCAATTGTCACTTGAACATTCTCACGGGCGTAGACAACGTTTTGTACGACCACCCGACGCATACGTACTCTAAGGTCGTGGTATAGTAAGAGCAACTGCGGCAGATCGTACTGCTGTTATAGCACAGATAAGAGGGTTTTTGGAGCTTATAAAGGGGGAAGAGAAACGGTTGCCTTCCGATTACTAGCAGAATGCACACCTTAAGACTGTCTTCCACTCACGACACAGCATCGAGTTTCACGGCCCGACTGATGCCGTCAGAGGGTTACTTGGAATATGGAATGGCGGGCCATGGCCTTCAGCGGATTCTGCCTGCACTCAAGAGGTGGTCGATTGCTCTTATGACGTAGACGTGGCGAGTGCTGTTTTCCAGAGTGCTTCGTCGAAGACACACTACAACGCAGACCTTATCACACACCTCAAATTGTATCACATCCTTAACGCTAACTTTCAACTTCAACACATAGTCAGTAATTCACATCCCTAAACTATATCTTAAACATCATATTAAAACTTAGACAATATACAACCTCCTACCTAAACATTCAGCTATCCCCCCTTAAAGCAGCAAGTCTAATCTGTAACCTAGAACTTTTACTCGTCATGGTTAAAGTATCATAATATTACAACTGTAACTCAGATATACCATATCTTCAACCATGTACATACACCCTTTAATCCTCAGAGAGTATACTACATCATTTACCTGAACCTAGTGTTTTCATATATAATACCTAGAGAGTATACCAAGTCTCTAACGTAAACAACGATCATTTTGTCCAATATTTAAGCAGTATGCTCCAACCCTGATTCAAACCTAGACTTAACCCCTACTGAAATACAGTTTTACCTAAAACTTATACCTCACACCACTTATACCTTAATGACACACACCATTCTGTAACAAAAAAAATTATCTTTTGAGTGTATTAATATTTTAAGAACAATCATGAATAAATGCTACTGTAATGTTTTTAAAGGAAACGCTTTAGCTACTGCGTATGAAGGGTTTCATTTTTATAAGTCACCCATATGCGTTTCGCCTTTGTCACAAGGCATCATCAGTGGGTTTCCTGAAATATTTCAGGACACCCACTGATGATGCCTTGTGACAAAGGCGAAACGCGTATGGGTGACTTATAAAAATAAAATCCTTCATTTGCAGTAGTAAAAGGCATTTCCTTTAAAAAACATTACAGTGAAATACATAATATTCAACTGCTGCAAGCAACGTATGAATAAATGCTTTTATTGATTACAACTATAAGATAATCCTATATCCCTTTTAATTTCGTGGCAATTTCTGATTATGAATTGTGACATACTCATGCATATGTGTTTATATTGATTGTTACAACCATAAGGTAATCCTGTATTTCAGTTTCATGGACATTTTTGATTCGATATTAACTTTTTTTCGCCTAGATCTTATACTACTAAGGGAATGTAACAATTTTGGACGACACACAAATTTCTAAGGCATCCTTAATAACATTTTATATGGGTATATTATGAAACAGTTATGTAATAGTTTACATATAAAATACCAATAAAAATAACAATAGAAATAGGAAAAATAAAACTAAATAAAACGTATGTAATGTAATTTTATTTTTTACGAAACTGACACATTCCGCATCACTACGAAATCTCTTATTCATGATCTGTGGATCAAGTATAAATATAATCTAATCTAACACCTGTTACCTTAGTGCCAGTTGGGCTACTGAAATGTAAACGTAATCATTTCGTGTGTTTCATATGCAATGTTTCGGGAATAAATTTTGAGTAAACTGGGAAACTGTAAAAGGTTGTATTAATATTTATTTCTGGCAATGTAGTTCTCATTACTTTTGATCCGTCACTGTAATGTAGTATAATTTTAGGTATATGTCACTGGAAACCTCAACAGAGGTGTAGACTGCATTGTGTCAGACGCACCGGAGTGGATGCCGATGCGCAGCTGCAGACTGTCGTTGGGGCGGTGCCTGACGCGGAACCTGCGCACGTTGTCCAGCAGGTGCAGAGACATGCTGGCGATCTCCGCCGCGTGCTCGTTGCCGTTCCTGATGGGCAGCCCGCTCACCTGAAACAGCACCCCACCATCACCATCTCTACAGCATCCAGGGTACTTTGCAGCATGTTCTGACGGCAATAACATAGAGAGGCTATACTGCCTACATCAGCGTATAGGCAGTGAAGGCACGGTAGCCATCTTGGATAGGTGTAGAAACGGAGCTGGGCCGATAAATGCGTCGTTCTTCAAATGTTACTGGCCTCAAGTACAGGGTGTCTCACTAAAGACGCCTGCCATGCGTCCGCGGATCGCGCGGTACGGCTCCCGGCCGCCGCCATCGCATCCGCCGGCAACGGCAGCGCCCGATTCTCGGACTCTATTGTGCCGCGGGCGCATACCCAGAGATAAAGTCTAAAAAACATTGCCATCTGAGCAACCTAAACTTACCTTTATTATTATAATTCCTAGATATGCAATTGAATTTACAGTCTTTAGTTTTGATTGATTTATCGTGTAAATTAAGTGTAACGGATTTATTTAAAAACTCATAAGGATGTCTTGACATTTTTATTATTACTTAAGGTCTATTGCCAATTTTCGCACCGTGCAATACCTTATCTAAATTGTTTTTCAGCTACTTTTGTTCTTGAGGTGACTTAACTAACCGATAAGCGACATCAGCTCGCCGCAGTGGCCGTGCGGTCTGCGGCGCGCCAGTCACGGTCTGCACGCCGCTACGGTCGGAGGTTCGAATACTTCCTCGGGCATGGATGTTTGTGTTGTCCCTAGCGTAAGTTAGTTTAAGATCGTCAAGTAATTAGTGTGTAAGTCTAGCGACTGATAACTACGAAGCTTGGTCGCATAAGACCTCACACACACTTGAAACGACATCATCATCCGCGAACAGTCCAAGAGAGCTGCTCAGATTGCCTCCTAAATCGTTTACAAGGACAAAGAACACTAGAAGCCCTATAACAATTCCGTGTGAAACGCCATTGTGCCTTTTATGGTGCTGTTTGGTTACAAAGAAACTTGTCAGGTTAAATCTTATTTCGGAGAAGGAGGGTGATAATGAGAAGGCAACTTTTTGGCTTTGTTGGCAAGATAAAATATTTTTCAAGTGACTTCATCTGCTGGAGAACCTTAGACTAGTGCTGCTTATTGTCGTAACGTTTAGCGTTATAAATTACAAATTTTGCGATCCGTGTTCAAATCCAACCTTACGTAATTTTTGTCTGTCTTTGTTGTCACGAATGAATGCGATGCTGTGAAATGGAATGAATTAACGAAATTGGTTACCATTTCAGAATTTACTAAAATATTTGCAGTCAGTAGGTACGCTAAAAAGGCGTTTTTGAGACTAATCGTCGGTGTATCTATCATATACTGAAATTCTGCATCACTGACGTAATTATTAAAAAGAAAACCAACACCAAATTTGTACTGAAACAAACTACGTTTGAAAACGACTTTAAATACTAATCTTAGGCGTGTCATATCGTGACACAGCTATTTGAGAAATTTAAACATCAGCTCACCAGTCTATTCATAATAATACCTTACAACTTTGCAATTTCAGAGCATGATTCTTAATAGTTGACTAATAGAATAATAACTGTCATATGGAGTGTTTACTTGCATCAAAATGATCCTGACACAAATTAACGCACGAAGTGATCAGTATCTAAAAAATGTTCAAATGTTTGTATAGCTTATGGGACTTAACTACGGGGTCATCAGTCTCTAAACTTACAAACTACTTATGAACTAGCTAACACTAAGGACGGCACAAACATCCATGCCGGAGGGGGGATTCGAACCCCCGACCGTAGTGGCCGAGCAGACCGTGACTGGAGCGCCTCAGTCCCCTCGGCCACCGCGGCCGGCGATCAGTATCTTATTTGAACCTCTACGAGCGGGTTTCAATCACATTAAACCCATTTCTCATGTATAAGAAAATGCAAAATCAATTTGTACTGCGAAATATTTGTAGATCATGTTCCGAATCAGTACATCACCTTAGTGAATATTACAGCAGTAGTGTATTGCCCTGTGGGTAGACGTCATATGACTCAAATTATTTGAATTTTATTTAGTTTCTTTTTTTTAAATTTTTGATATATTTTTTGTGATGCAATTCATAAAGAAAGATGACATAATTAACCATTTAAGATGGTTTTCAGAAGACAGTAATATACCCTTTAACAGTGTCATCGGCAAACAGAAGTATTTGTTTCCTCTCTCTGAAATTTAATTGCTTTTCAAAATCTCTCCTTCGATTCCTACTCTGATTGCTTAGTGTACAAGGCTACAACAGACGATTTCATCATCTTTAATATCAACCTGCTTCGTATGACTAAGAAAGTTACGAGTCGGTTATCTGTAGTCTTGGAGCATACTTGACAACGACCCAACTGTCTTCCATGGGTTCCACTCAGGACAATTTGTGTGCCAGGACTTCAATGTTAGCTAGACATCATGCTCATCAAAAGAGTGTATTACGATTCATCGAGAGTTACCCCTCTGAATGCAGTGTTCGCTTTCAAGGAAGACATCAGTCAAGGAGGAATGTGGATGGTCCTTAACAACGTTCTCCTAGTATACAGATCTCATGGAGCCTTCGAATTGAACGCTGTGGAAGGGAGCTGAGTTAAGCGAGAGTTCTTTTTTCTGAATCCATGTCGATTTCAACAAGGAGATTTTTCGTTCCCAGAAATCGTTATAATACGCCACCGTAAAATACGAGGCGCGTCCAGAAAGTAAGTTCCGCTTGGTTATATAAAACGAACGGGTACAGACACAGAAAAAGTATTGATTGTACAAAAATCTACAAGTGTTAAACTACTTTTCTACATAGCTTCCGAAATTTTGAAGGAAATTGTCATAGCATGGCACAAGTTTTTGTGTGCCTTTTTCATAGAATGTTGCCGCCTGTGTACTCAACCATGTGGTAACATATTCTTTCAGCTCGTCATCATCGTTGAAGTGTTGTCCACCAAGGACAGATTTTAGGTGTAAGAAGAGGATTACTGTCAAAAGATTTTTTTCACGATAATGCCTGACCTCACACACCGAATGTGACCAAACAATTCTTACGGAAATTTCAATGGGACCTGTTTGATTATCCTCCATACAACTTGGACCTCTCTCCTAGCGACTTTCATCTCTTCTTACACCTAAAGTCTGTGCTCAACACTTCAACGATCATAAAGAGCTGTTACCACATGGTTGAATACACAGGCGGCAACCTTCTGTGAAGGATGCATGCAAAAACTTGTGGCACGCTATGACAAGTGCCTACAAAATTTCGGCACTTATGTGGAAAAGTAGTTTAAGAGTTGTAGAATTTTGTGCAATAAAAATTTCTTCTGTATCTGTGTACAATTTCATTTTATTATCAAACGGAACTTACTTTCTGGTTGTGCCTCGTATGTCCATAATTCTAAAACAATTTCAACGGTATAGGCCTAAGAATATGTCTATATCCTAATCATCTTGAAACCGGAAATGAGTTTCGGAGTCTCCTAATTGCTAGGTCCTCTGAGTTGTTTCAGCAATTTACAATGATGTTAGACCATAGACCAGAGCTTTCAAAACTGTGTGTAGCGACACCCTGGGGTGACGCGTAGTAGTATCAAGGTGTCGCGAGGCTAACAAATTTTCACACAAACGAAGAACTAAACAAAAAAACTTGTCATAAAATAACACAAAATATCCTTCTTTTCATACTACCCTGAACACTCGCCTGCAGCTAATCATCCTTCTCTTCATTCAGTGGACCACAGATCACATATTAAAGGAATGATAGGTGCACATTAATTGCGACCTCAGCCGCTAGGCGGCAGCTCTGCTTCAGCAGCAATACACTCAGGGTTCGTTCAAGCAGCTGCCAGTTGTCAGATTCCAACAAACTGCACATGCGCAGAGCTTCTGCTGATACTCGATAACAGCTCTTCCCATGCGCATTTTGCTGGAACTGGCTGCTGCTTGAACGAACTTTCTGCTTTCCTTCTGAGAAAGCCGCACCTGAGCGTTTTTTAATGGATTTATCAAAGCCACGTCACCCTCGATAGCGCTTCTTACAATTAAATGTCAATCAATGACACAGTGGCTGTAAAAGCTGTCACAGATTGTAAAAGCAGTCACAACTGTCCACAGAATAAAGTTATTCAGTAGCGATGTTTAGTATGGAGTATAGCCGGGCGATTAAACGAGCCGCCCGCGGTGGCCGAGGTGACTGAGGCGCCCCAGTCACGGTCAGCACAGCCACTACGGTCGGGGGTTCGAATCCCCCCTCGGGCATGGATATCTGTGCCGTCTTTAGTCTTAGCTAGTTTATAAGTATTTTGTAAGCTTAGGGACTGATGACCCCGTGGTTAAGTCCCATAAGTTGAACAAACATTTGAACATTTTTTTGATTAACCGAGAGTAGTATTTTAAATGCAGTGATCGTTGGTTCGAACCCTGGTATGCGTTGTTTTCTTCTCTCTGTTTCCTGTATGTAACAGATTCTGGGACCAGAAATGACATTCATATTCTTACTTGTCACAAATATTTATCCATTTTTTCCGAATATGTCGGGACTTCCGCGGTCGTGGTGAAGCAAGAAACTAACAAAACAACTGAAATAATAATTCATCACTTGTCATAAATACATCCTCTTTATTTATGAAAATAATGTGATAATATTGAAGTGAAAGGGAACAGCCACTGTGCTGTCTAAATCAGAAATCCGAGCAGCTAATTTCTATATGCCGTTTTCAATCGATCCAGCAAAACCGTATCTGGCCCTGACAAGTACACACGACAGCGAAAAACGGTTTCCGATATTCAGTTTTCGTGTTTCGGAAGTTGGGTCGCATGTAGTAGAAGCAAGTATTACTGTATGAGTTAGGCATTGTCGTCTGCGGTGTTACTCTGTTGTACATATTCCTAGTTCCTAACATTTCCTTTTCTTGCGATGAGTGTACTTAATTGTTGCAGTCAGGATCAACATTAAACATGTCAATGCGTACGAGGATTTCAGTTTCGTTTACAAATTACATTTAAGCGACACTTTATTTCCGCCCCCCCCCCCGCTAGAACCATCTAAATTCTACCATATGTATTTGTGTTAGTGAAAGGGTGACGCGCAAAACTGTAATCTATAAAAGGGTGTCGCCATGAGCGTAAGTTTGGAAAGCACTAGCCTATACATTTTGAAAAAGGAAATGACTTTCGTTTTCTCCTGGTTGCTAGGTACTCAGAGTTGTTGCAGCATCCTACAATGATGTTGGTCCATAGATTTTCGGCTATGGTCGGTGATGATGATCTTCAGATCCATTATTCCTTTTTGGTAATGAAACCGCCGTTTACCTGCTGCTGTATTCCATGATACCATTCACCGAACTTTTCAGACTCACCTTGCATGAAGTTACAGGAAACATAAAATTCAAATTTTATAACAAAAAGTTTTTGAGAAATCGTTTGAGAAAGGTTACAGAATACGCGCCTCTATTCCGCGAGTGAAGAGCGAGGCGTTAGGAGCGCGCAGGTCGTGGGCAAACAATTCCTGTTCGCCGGCAGTCGCATATCTGAGGCAGTCTGCCCCGCTACCCGACAGCCTTTGTCACAGCTCTCGTTGTTTTACTCGGGGACATTTCTGGCACCGCCTGCGGTCGCTTCGTGCTGGCTACCTGCTTTCTTTCTGTTCGCGCCCTTAACGCAGATTCGTGCGTTTGCGTCACTGTCAGTCAGTGGCGTAACTATGGGGGGGGGGATGAGGGGGATAAAAAAAAAAACCACGGGACACTAAAAAAAAAAAAAAAAAAAAAAAAAAAAATGTGTAACAGCAATCTGGTAAAGGTAAAGATTGGAAACGTAGGGTGTTTTACCATGAGCTTTCATTGGATGGGAGTGAATTAATCTTCAACGGGATTGGTAGATGGTAGTCTGTCTGGAATCTGACTAAAATTTTGCTCATTAAGCAGATCTATTCCCTCCCAATGCCAAGTCGCCACTGCTGTCAGTATAGCATAGGAGGTGGTGCCTTCACCAGAACGAAAACGCTTGTTACGAGCATAGACTCCGAAGGAGCGCCAAAAGCCCAATAGCCTGATTCGAGAAACACTATGGCAAAACTTACAAAATTTTCTGAAGCGATAAAAGTACCGTCAAACGAGTTGTTCAAATATTTGTAATTCTATCGGACCAAACTGCGTGGTCATCAGCCCGTAGCTTACAGACAACTTAAACCAAACTAACCTAAGGACCACACACACACACCCATGCCCCAGGGAGGACTCGAACCTCCACGGCGAGCAACCGCGCGCTCCGCAGCGAGACGCTTTACACCGCTCGGCAGTTTTGAGATTATTTTTACTATAACTTTTGTAGGTTTTGTCAGATTTCATTTTTTTTACGGAAGTGGTGGGGTATAAGTATAACCAATACAATATCCTAGAAACAGAACGTCCAAGTGCACCTACTTTTGCCTGAGACAGACAAATAAAGTGTCCAAAACTACCTCATGGACTGGGGTGATTTCAGACACACGTGTATTTTCAATCTCTGTCCGGAGTTTCGAACTTTATGGGGTTATTTCGGACACAAATTTACTTTTTTTAATTATATTTTTTTAGTGACTTTTACCATATTTTTAAGAATGCCCATCTTTAAAATAAGGCATATGGTCTAAGATACGGAATTTTATTTATTAAAGGCTTTTCTATACGTTAATTTGCCACACTGAATATCCCAAACTGCTTTCCTTAAAATTTCCGGGTCATTATTACACCGATCTTGAACACCTTTCTTACTTTTATACGTTCTCGGCATTGTCCGAATTCACCTACAAAGTACACAATTTTGCAAAAACCTTCGTTACTTTGAAACCTTACACAAAACTCGTGACAAATTGGTACAAAACTTCTCGCAGTGTCGCTGTATACTGATCTAGTTGGCAACTGACGCTACAATACTTATCCGCCAGTGGCAACAACAGAAAGTATCCGCTCCATAACAGTGATAACACAACGAGAACTTTCGACAATGAGAGTGTCGTTAAACAATCGATCCAAACGATGGAGCGCAGGATGTGGGATCTACAGTTCGTACATGAAGGCGGGTCCACACTGAGCGCGCCGTGCCGCGCCGCGCTGCGCAAACCTTCTGTGCGCGGGTGTGCGCGTCCAGTGTGGACGGCGAACCGCGCCGCGCCACGCAGTGTTCCGGCTGTTGTCGGTACATCAAAGGGATCGGCGCGTTCGCGTGCGCTCAGTTTAGACGGGGATTCGGCTGGTGGGCGCGCTAGTTTATTGCGTGCGTCAATTCGCGGTGACAGATCGTGTGTTCTCGCGTAGGTGTCCTCGTTATGGAGTGGGACCGGAAGCAAAGTGAGAACCTCATAGAGCAGATACATCAGACTTGTAAAGGAATCTCCAATTGCCGGAAAGGGCAAAGTATTGCCAGTCTAACTTTGGTAGATACAGCACGTCTACAATTTGAGTCTTTCTTCATTATGACTGGTTCGATCACTTTCCAACAGATATTCGAAGTCTTCGAAAGACATTCGATAAAAGTTTTCGAACTGTCCACTGTCGCCTGCAAGTAGTTCACTAAAAAGATCATTTGCACAGTACAGTGCCCTACTCTTTAACACTGGGGTTACCCAAAGACGACGATTCTTCCTTAACTAATGGTACAGCACAATAAATGCGGCCCTCACAATCATGGCTCGCTCCATCATGAGACGTGCGCGCGCTCCGACTACAACCACAGTGCGCGCTTCGGAACAGCGCGGCGCGGCGCGGACGGCGCCTTCTACTCCTGCTGTGCTACAGCAGTGCGCGGCCTGCAGCGGCGCAGCCACGGCGCGGCGCGGCGCGCTCAGTGTGGACCCGCCTTTAAAAAAGCAGCGCGCGCGGAGGTGGAAATCAGCGCAACGGAAAAGACAAGATAAACCATATCGTTCGAAATCACCCTGGTGCCCGAAATCAACCCGTTTGACGGTACGTTGAAAAAGCAAATAAAATTATCTGACACCATAATTAATCGAATAATGATAATTTAAATATTGTTGTTGTGGTCTTCAGTCCGGAGACTGGTTTGATGCAGCTCTCCATCCTACTCTATTCTGAGCAAGACTCCTCATAGGAATAGCAAACCACATCCATCTCAAGAGGAGCTTTAGCCATATGGCCCTCCTGCAAAGCACCTGGGGTTGTGTCCACGTCTTGTGGTACGCTTTCATGACGCGCGACGTCGAGCCATCTCAATCGTGCGATTACGAACTCGACCGCAGGCTGCACTGCCCCAGTACAGGAGTCAGCACTGCTTGCCCACAGTCTATCACAGACAGTCGCGAAACTCTCTAGGAAAAAAAGTGCAACTGAAGCGATACTAGCGCTCCAAGCGGCCAGTAGGGAATAACAGTGAAATGGCACAATGCAAACTGAGAAGTTGCTGTTTTTAATGCTGCTACTTTCATATTTCCTGGTCACTGAACGTTGCTGTGAACTTTCTAATACAAATATGAAAACATCATTAATGTAATATCACTGATTCTGTTAATGGGAGTCTATAAGTTAACAAACTGTCAGTGCAGTGTAATTTTTACAGTTCACAATACCAGAGTCATATTAATATCGTCTGAAACCTTTTGAAAGCAGAAATGAATTGCAACCTGACGTGCTGAATAATATAAAAGGAACTGATTATGATTATGTTCGTATTCTCGATGCGTTCTGACATGTTGCATGAGTTCTGTTTTAGCGAATTTCGGACATTGTAATGTTTTGAAAAGTACACACGATTTTCACATTGTAAGGGACTAGATTCTACATCGTCGTTTAAACCATCTTTTCACCTCGTCCTTGCTTCTGTGCCTTTCGTGTACCTATCATAATTTTTTAGCTACTTGGTAGGTATCAAACTGAATATCTTCAAGAATGTGACGTGCTAACATTAACAGCTTATATATGGACATATTTATTTGTAGCTACGTATTCACTTGATAAAACTAGTAGGTAACCAACAAAATATGTTAGTATACAGGATTATCATTTTTGTGAAGCTGAGGTACGAACCTAATGCAGTCATTCATACATTTTTATTCAGCAGTAATATTATGAAATAGTGGTAAAGTATATGCGATTCTCATTAAGAGCAGAAGTTTGGACGTGAATGAACTGTTAAGGATTTACTTCTAAGCATAAAAGTATAACTAACCACAGTAAACGAACACCTGTTATTAATAACATTATTCAGTTACTTTTGAGCCTCCTTTTCAAATGAGAAATTTCCGAATTATATTTTTGACAGTTGCTACAATTTATAGCGCCACATAAGCTCGTAAATACCAAGTTATTTTGAAAATGCTGCTTCAGTCCAAATACACATTCATTACTCAATCGCTTCGCGGAGTGATTTTACGACCCGGCCGCTTGGCAGCACTGCAATCGCGAAGTTGCAGAAAATCACTGGGAGTTTCGCGACTCTTTATGTTCGACTCTGGCTTGCCATTGTTTGTTCTGCGGAGCGCTTCGATGGCGCGGTCTGCCGCCGTTTACCTCCTCCGACGCCAGATTGCACACCTGCACCTGAACTGCTGTAGTAGAGCTGCTGACGTTGACCCGCACACCCATCCGAAACGCTTTCAATATTTAAACTCTAAGGAAAAAGCGTAAATTATCCCGATTGAAACTTTCACTCTGTAACGGAGTGTGCGCTGATATGAAACTTTCTGAAATATTAAAATTTTGTGCCGGAATCGGGACTCGAACCTGGGACCTTAGCATTTCGCGGGCAAGGGCTCTACCTCTCTTCCAAGAGTGCTAGTCTTGCATGTTTCGCAGGAGAGCTTCTGTGAAGTTTGGAAAGTAGGAGGCGAGGTACTGGCGGAAGTAAAGTTGTGAGGCGGCATCGTGAGTCGTGTCGGGATAGCTCAGTCGGTAGACCGCTTGCCCGCGAAAGGCAAAGGTCCCAGGTTCGAGTCCCGGTTCCGGCACATAATTTTAATCTGCCAGGAAGTTTC
Organism: Locusta migratoria; assembly: GCA_026315105.1. Classification (NCBI taxonomy): domain Eukaryota; kingdom Metazoa; phylum Arthropoda; class Insecta; order Orthoptera; family Acrididae; genus Locusta; species Locusta migratoria. The sequence continues at coordinate 939,327,127 of CM048744.1, read as the reverse complement.
ATATCAGCACACACTCCGCTGCAGAGTGAAGTTTCATTCTGGACACGTCCATCTCAATCTGCTTACTTTATTCGTCTCTTGGTCTCCCTCTGGGATTTTCCCCCACAAACCTCTCCCCAATGTTAAATTTACAATTCCTTTATGTCTAAGAATGTATCCTATCAATCGATCCCTTCTCCTAGTCAACGTATGGCAAAATTTCTTTTCTCCCCAATTCTGTTCAGTACCTCTCATTAGTTACACGACCTACCCTCCTAATCTTCAGCATTTGAAAAGCCTCTATCCTCTTCCTGTCTAAGCTATTTATCGTCCAAGTTCACTCTTGTGCAAGACAACACTCCACACAAATACTTTCAGAAAGTACTTCCTTTCTCTTAAGTTAATATTCGTTGTTAGCAAAGTTCTCTTTCTCAAAAACACTTCCCATTGGCATTCTGCATTTTATATCCTCTGTTCTGATACCGTCATATGTTATTCTACTACCCAAGTAACAAAGCTTATTGTTTCGCTACCTAAGCTACCTCCGTCAGGATCGCCTGATTTTCGAAAACTGCTTTGCTCTTGTTAATGTTCATATTATACAAACATTGCAACGCACTGTCCATTCCGTTCAATTGTGATTCCAGGTCCTTTGCCGTTTATTACAGTATTACAATGTCGGTAGCAAAATACAATCTTCTTATTTCTCCAACTTCAATTCTAATTCTTTTTTCAAATTTCTCTTTGATTTCCTTCGCAGCTTCTTCATTGTACAAATTGAATAATATTCAAGAATGGCTACAACTCTTACTCTTTTCCCAACCACTGCGTCCCTTCCATGCCCTTCAGTTCTAGATCTAGATTTACAAACATTTGAACATTTTTTGATAAGCGATAAATGCATAGACTTCTGCAATCTGATAGGACTATTTTTCAGTTGATTGAAAGTGTTTGTTTCTAAAGGAGATATTGTATTTCATTTCATCCTTCAAAACCAGTCACATAGCATACTTCTGAAAGATAGCTTATCTATCATAATCAAGCAACACGCGAGAAGAGCCGTGGGTTAAAAATAGTATGGCATAATAATGAAATAGCTTACAACAGACTATGTGTTTTAAATCGTGAAATAACGTCCCTCAGTTAGGCCGTGGAGAATAGAGTATTGATGCCAACCGTGCCTGGAAGGCGAGTAACTAGCAGCTACATCCGCTTTAAGTTATCAGTAGATTACGCGCTCTTTGAGTTGTCTGGTGGAGTGTATTTGTTGTCCACCATTGGCTGTGTGCACATAGCGCCGCTCATCCATTGGCCACAACACGCCCTAATGGTTTGGCCTGAAAGCAGTGGGGTGGGTGGGACCAGCCACTCTCCTGCAATCCAATACTGCCCCCTCCCTCGATCTCCGTCCAGTGGGTGGTTAAAGCTCATCGGTTTCGATGCAAACTCGTGCGAACAATGCACTCGCCATTGTTTTCTTACTGTACCATTTAAGATGCTTGACTCTAATGTCAACCTATTCCTTGCATGGGTAAACATATGTGAACTTGAAAAATTCGACTCGTAAAAATTAATAAACCGTTGTTAACAGTCTAAGATCCAGTATCGCACGTTGGTGTAGTTTGCGCAGATTCATTTTTTGAAGGTATGTCGCACATCACTGCACTCGAAATGTTTTAAAGATACGACTCATCCGAATGGCACCCAACAGCATGTATTCGACATTTGGGTCTAATAACTTGTTTTATTCTTTCGATTTATCTTTATTTATTCGTTTATTTATCGCATGGCATACATAATTAGTCACATGGAACGTATCTCTACTTATATAAAAGCGAAAGGGCACTCATTCATACACTCACACACTCACTGGCTAAACACGAAATCTCGAAAACTACTTCACCTATGAAGCTGAATTTTTGCAGGAATGTAGTTTATAGGTAGTAGACGTGAGCTAAGAAACGATTTTGCGATATGATAGAATTAAGGTGCAAGGGGGAGGATACGTTTCCTACAGATTGACGAAAGCTACAGTTTCATTCCGATCTTCACAAAATTTAGCACGCGTGACGTTCAATACAAGAGGAAGGCCAGCGTCTGCCTACAGAAACTCGCTACACGACTGTACAAAAACTCGAGACACAGGAACAATCTCTTCATACTACGTTTGGGGAACTACGATCACAATCATAGGTGGAAACATAAGCGACCCAAAACACGTCTCCTCCACCTACGGTCATAGGGACCACCAACTCACAAACACGATGAATATGGCGAACCACTACAGAACAGAAATGCCAGCTGAGCTCACATCCGACCAACAGGCAAAACAGGGAAACCATATTCAATGCACTGAACACAAAGAGACCTATACAGTCCTACATATTTGGCCAATTGTATAACCGAACTCTCTAACTATCATGACAAACTTAGCGATGTTTACAGGTATACTGCCGCAGCCGACGCAGGAGACTTCACAGGAGCATAGCTGCAGCAAAACCTCGCATCAGAATCAAAATGTTCATATGTTTGTAGAGTCTATGGGACTTAACTACGGGGTCATCAGTCCCTGAACTTACAAACTACTTATGAACTACTTACAACTAAGGACAGCCCAAATATCCATGCCCGAGGGGGGATTCGAACCCCCGACCGTAGTGGCCGTGCGGACCGTGACTGGAGCTCCTCAATCCCCTCGGCCACCGCGGCCGGCAACCTCGCATCAACCGGACTGATTCATTATGACAAACCTAGCAAAGTTAATCGTACCGAGATATACCCTTTACTAACATTAACAAACCTTGCATGATCTGTCGCAGATATACCGCTACTGCCCTTGCAACCTACCCCACTGTCGCAGAGATTTTTTTTCGCTTGGCACTTTCCTTGGCACTTTTTTTCCTCTGCCCTTACATACCTTTACCGTTCGTATACCTTTCGACCACTACTATCTCCAAATGCACCGTATCAATAGGTGATCGTGCCCACACGTACGGATAACATCGCGGTTCCCACATCCCATGATACACCTTAGCAAAACTAACAAATACGGAGGTGACAGTAGAACCATCGAGTTGGTCACCACGTTGATGTGGGCGTGGAGGGGCCCCATCCTTTGTCAAATACCTAAAGTTTCATACGGTGCAAGGGGGGGGGGGTACCTTGCAACATAAAAATGTATTCCTGAATACCTTGGTCACGCCATAACTTGAGAACAGCTCGACCGATCTCACAGATCTTTTTGGGTTGTTTTCGTTATTCTCAGAACAGGGGTTGCAGGAATTATAACTGCAAATTTTGTGAACAACGAAGTGCGTTTTTCAATGTGACCCTGATTTTATTGGATACAAATCTATAGTTTTTTTTCCGATACTGATAAAATTTTGCATATTTGAGCTTAAAGACAAGAGGAATGTCACTGTCTGTATAAAATTTCGGTTGTTGCATGATGGAGGGTACTTAACTAACGGACTTTAATAAAATTCATAGTTTTGCTTCGATCTTGATTAATTTTTGCACACATGACCTTTAAACTAAGAGGAAGGTCACTGGGTACATAAATGTTGGTATGGTACATGACGGAGGGTAATCTTGTAAAAAAACTTTGCCGAGAGGGAAAGGTGGAAAGCAACAGAGAGATGGTAGAGAAAGAGATGGATGCAGAGACAGGAGGGAAGGGGAGGTGGACTACGAGAGTGCCGGCCACGGTGGCCGAGGAGACTAAGGCGCTCCAGTCAGGGTCTGCACGGCCACTACGGTCGGGGGTTCGAATCCCTCCTCGGGCATGGATATTTGTGCCATCCTAGTTCGTAAGTAGTTCATAAGTAGTTTGTAAGTTTAGGGACATGACCCCGTAGTTAAGTCCCATGTTTAAAATTGACTGAGGTCCGGAACCCTAAGAAGTCATCATACGCACAAGCCCTTCTTTAACTTCTGTTGCGAAGCACGGGCATATAAGCTAGTACAAATACACAAGGAAAAAATTGTTAAGTGATGCATGTCGACATTTCAGCACCGATTTAATGTATTATATACTAAGCTATAGCTGAATATCAATAACTCTTATATAAGGTACTGTATCACTCGTCGTTGTCAGGAAGTCTTAAAAAGAACCCTTGTAGGCATGTGCGAAGCTTGTTGATACCACATGCGCTACTGCCTGTCGTTTCGCACCCACAGACACAAGAGCGTCTGCACATCTTCCGCACCTGTTACGATGCGGTTCGGGGTGGTCCAAATTGCCCGAAGTTGATGCACTCCAGGAAGTTTCTCCTGGATGCAGGGTAGTTTCGTGCAATCTAGAATGTAATTATCTTGCTAGTTGCGTTTCCATTCATCGGTAACTTTGAATCCATTTCGCGGCAGAGTGCTGTTAGCTGTAATGAGAATGGGGTGTTCTGATCGTTTTGGCCCCTGCGAGCAACACATCATTCAGTATTGGGAGATCTGGATTTTCAATATTCTTCTGGTATTTTTGAAGTAGCATAACTTTACGTCTAATATCAGGTTTTGGAATGTGGCTTAATATAAATAACCAGTATCGTCTATTGTAGTGCCCCATTGACAATGAGCACGACTTCATTAAGTTGGGCGTCTATTACTTAAGGTCTATTAAGACTAAGGACTATTAAGTTAAGAAGGCAATACCTGCAAAAAAATCCTTGGATATCACAGGAAATACTAAATTTAATCGATAAAAGGTGAAGATCTAAAAATGCAGTAAATGAAGTAGGTAAAATGGAATGCAGAAGACCAAGAAATGAGATTGACAGGAAATGCAGAATGGGGAAGCAGAAATGGCTAGAAGTGCAACTCTGTAGATATTGTATAACTCGGTCAAAAATAGATATCGTCTACAGGAAAATAAAAGAGACATTTGGAGACAAGAAAAATAGCTGTATGATTATCAAGAACTCTGATGGAAAACCAGTTCTCAGCAAAGAAGGGAAAGCTGAAAGGTCGAAAGAATATATAGAGGGGCTCTACAAAGAGAGATATATTGAGAGTCAATATTGTAGTAAGGGAAGAAGAAACAGATAAATATGAAATAGGAGATACTATACTGAGAAATGTATCTGACAGAGCACCGAAAGTCCTAAGCCGAAACAAGGCCCCCGGAGTAGATCATCCCTCAGAGCTACCGGTCTCTGACAGAGCCGGCCGCGGTGGCCGAGGGGACTGGGGCGCTCCAGTCACGGTTTGACGGCCACTACGGTCGGGGGTTCGAATCCCCCTTCGGGCATGGATATTTGTGCCGTCCTTAGTCTTAGTTAGTGATGACCCCGTAGTTAACTGCCATAAGTTATACAAACATTTGAAACATTTCTCTGAGAGAACCACCCATTACTAAACTATATAACCTCGTGTGTAAGATGTATGAGAGAGGCGAAATACTCTCAGGCCTTAAGCAAAATGTAATAACATCCGTTCCACAGATAGCAGGTACAGAGAGATCGGAAAATTACAGAACCATCAGTGTAATAAGTTATGGTTGCAAAATTTTAACGCATATTATTTACAGAAGGATGGAAAGTCTGATGGGTGCTGACCTCGGGGAAGATCAGTTCGGATTCAGGAGAAATGTAGGAACACAGGTGGCAATACTCACCTTACGACTTATCTTAGAAGATAGATTAAGGAAAGGCAAACCTACATTTTTAGCTTTTGTGGATTTGGAGAAAGCTTTTGACAATGTTGACTGGAATACACTCTTACAAATTCGGAAGTCAGCAGGGTAAAATACAGGGAAAAGAGAGTTATTTAAAACTTTTACTAAATGCAAGACCGCAGTTATTAGACTCGAAGGGCATGAAAGGGAAGGGAGTAAGGCAGGATTGTAGCCTTTCTCCGATGTTATTCAATTTGTACATCGAGCAGGCGGTGAAGGATAGAAGCAAGGGATTAAAGTTTAGGGTGAAGAGATAAAAACATTGCGTTTTGCTGAAGACATTGTAATTCTGTCAGAGACAGCGAACGACCTGGAAGAGCAGTTGAATGGAATGGACAGTGTGTTGAAGAGAGAGTATAAAATTAACATTAACAAGAGCAAAACAAAGATAATGGAATGCAGTCTTCGAAAATCAGGCGATGCTGAAGGAATTAGATTAGGTAACGAAACAATGAAGGTGGTAGATGAGGTTTGTTACTTGGGTAGTAAAATAACGTATGACGGTCGCAGTACAAACGATACAAAATGCAGAATGGCAATGGGAAGAAAAGCATTTTTGAAAAAAAGAAATTTGCTAACTTCGAATATTAATTTAAATGTAAGGAAGTCTTTCCTGAAAGCATTTGTGTGGAGTGTTGCCTTATACGGGAGTGAAACATGGACGATAAACAGTGCGGACAGGAAGAGAATAGAGGCTTTTGAAAGCTGAAGATTAGGTGGGTAGATCGCGTAACTAATGAAGAGGTACTGAACAGAATTGGTGAGAAAAGGAATTTTTGGCATACCTTGACTAAAAGAATAGATCGCTTGGTAGGGCACATTCTTAGACATCGAGGAATCGTAAATGTGGGTTAAAAATCGCAGAGACCAAGAGACGCATGTAGTAAGTTGATTCAAATGGACGTGGGTTGCCGTTCTTATGACGAGATGAAAAGGCTTGCTGGGTGGAGAGCTGCATCAAACCAATCCCCGGACTGAGCACCATAACAATAACAACAGCTGTTGAAAGACTGCAGCTTATGCCAAAGCAAACAAGACATTTAAGTAAAGAAAGTGCCCTTCACTAAAACCCTGCGTAATAAACAGGGAGACAACATGAGATTTTTTTTCTAACGTCATTTAAGCAAACTTAATGTTCGATCACATACTTTGGCTATCCATTTATTTCGCAAACGCAGTAGTTTATAAAAATATTATTGAGATATTTGTTTTCATTGTATATAGTCGTATGAAAACAATAAATGTTCTGAAACTTTCTGGCAGATTAAAATTGTATGCCATAAACGGAATTCGAACCTGGGACCTTCGTCTTTCGCGGGAACCCGGTACTTTTCAACAATTTTAAAACACTTTAACAATTTTAATCTGCTAGGAAATTTCAGATATGATATTGGGAATAAATAATTAAAAAAAAATGTATTTATGTTTGGAAAATATAAGAAAAATTGCCTGTCAGTCAAATTACGAATTTGTACCTACAGTCACAGGAATAATCTCTTTCTCATGATGTTATGCAAACATACTGCATGAACTAATAATTAACGACAAATGAGAGCCGGCCGCGGTGGCCGAGGTGACTGTGGCGCTCCAGTCACGGTCAGCACGGCCACTAGGGTCGGGGGTTCGAACCCCCCTCGGGCATGGATATTTGTGCCGTCCTTTGTTATAGGTAGTTCATAAGTAGTTTGTAACTTTAGGGACTGATGACCTCGTAGTTAAGTCCCATAAGCTTTACAAACATTTGAACATTTTTTTTTTTTTTTTTGACAAATAAGAAGCAATGAATAAAATTTGTGATGCGGCCGGGAATCGAACCCGGACCTACATGTTTACTAGGCAGACGTCTCACCGTTAGACTACCGCACCACTAACGAGTAAGGCGCTTTGGAACAGTCTAAGTACGACTTTCCTCCACGTCATAAACTTTAATTCAGCTTCTGTGTTCCATAGATAATTACCACTACCGAATTAAAGTTTGTGACATGGAGGGAAGTCGTACTTAGACTATTCCAAGGCGCCTTAATGGTTAGTGTTGCGGTGGTCTACTCTAGATCCCAGTCATGGTGGATTAGGCCTCGTAGACATAACTACCAAAGCATCAGCACTCTTCGTTAAACGGACGATGAACATTATACAGCAGCAATCAGGGAGCATTACAAGGAAACTTTTCAACGTTCTTAAACCGTCAAGTCTTCAACCTTCAATCGACGTAAGAAACATCAATGTTTGCTTAAAACACGTGAGGACCTTTTATATAGAAATGAGTTATGTCAACCATGCACTTTTGTGGTCAAGACACCTAACAGTAAGGGCTATTATGAATGAAAGAAAGAAATGTGAAAGAAGGAATAAAATAGAAGATAGATAAAGAAATGTGGACTGGGATGCTGTATGGCGAAATATTAATCTAAAAGGCACTCTACGGACGTAATAACAGCTTGGTACAAAGTCATCAATAATATAAATCCCACCAACGAACGACTCTGTGGAATCGGTATAAATCAAACAGATCTATGCCACCGATGTAATTTTGTTGATACAGTTATACACAGATTTACCTGTGGGAGAAACTTAAATAACTGGAAATGGGTGAGAGCGCAAATAGCATTCCTCACAAGAACTCACCTGAAGACGTATCTCCGTCCATACTATGTAGACCAAATGCAAGATATTTTCCAGAAAAAAAAAAAAAAAAAAAAAAAAAAAAAAAAGTAAGACGTCTGCGTAGTAAGCGTGGAGATCCGGGATCGATTCCTGGCCGCATCACAATTTTTAATTCATTGCTTCTTATTTGTTGTTAATATCCTGGACATGTTTGAGACGAAAAACCGTCTTAGGGTATCTGAATTTATAGTTAAATTGAACTAATAATTAGTATACCCTCTTAGAGTTTTCTTTTCACTCATGATTTATTGTTGTACAGTTCATATGGAGGACATTACCATGTGTAGATTCATGTAGAAACACCCGTATTAGTAACTGGTGTAGCTTCCACAGGTGGCAGTGCAAGTCGTGAGTGACTCTGGCAGTGACGGATCTATAATATTTTCCATCGGGGGCGCAAACATAGTGGCGCCATCCCGCACCGTCTCCCCACACTCAACGGATCTCTTTCGCACCCCCTATCTTCATTCACCCCTTCCCATTCAGGTTACGTCACCTTGTGTTACAAGGAAACAACGTGAAGTTCGGACCTATTGTGATGGCATTATTGGCGAAACTCATTTGGTGGCATTGTAAATTGTTGACTGAGGAGGAATAGGTTCGATTGCTTAGATCCCGCCGTAAACCTATCATTATTATTTCGTTTGGTGCCTACCTGATCGAACGAGGAGTTGAAATTATTGCTAGAGAAGATTGCATAAAATATTTTCAATTATTCATCACCGGCAGTCGTCTCTAGTCTTCGGTGAAATGATATGGTGTGCGTGGTTCGCTTCTAAACTTGGCGAAAAAAGAGAAACCTTCATGAACGTATATGAAGTACGCTTTCCTGGCGATATATCGACGAAAAATTGAGATTGTAAAAATGCAGCTTTTGTACGACATACTCGGTGCACCATAATAGGTATTCAAATGTGTTTGCAATTTCAAAGTCAAATTTGTAGAGGTCAGCACTTGACGTACTATAAATGTAAAAAAATTAGAAAAATGTACATCTACATAGAATACTCTGCAAATCACATTTACCTTCATGGCAGAGGGTCCATGAAACCACCTTTATACTACGTATTTATCTCCCATTCCATTCTCGACTACCGCGCGGGGAGAAAGAACACCTGAATCTCTCTGATCGAGCTCTGATTTTTCGTATTTTATTCTGATGATCTTTACGACCTATGTAAGGAGCAGTCAACAAGATATTTTCACATTCGGAGGAGAATGTGGGCGATTGGAGTTTCGTAAGTAGCCCACTCCGCAGCGATAAGCGCCGTTATCGTAATGATTCCCATCCCAGATCCTGTATCATTTCCGCAACGCTGTCTTCCCTGTATCGTGACAATACAAAACGAGCTGCCCTTCTTTGGCTCTTTCGATGTCCTCCTTCAAACCCACCTGATAAGCATTTCACACACGCAGCAATACTCGAAAAAAGGACGGACAAGCGTAGTGTATGCAGTCTCTTTAGTAGTTCTGTTGCATCTTTTAAGGGTTCTGCCAATAAAACGCAGTCTCTGGTTCGCCTTTCCCACGACATTCTCTACGTGTTCTTTCCAGTTTAGGGCTGAAGTAATAGAAATTCCTAGGTATTTTGTGGAGTTTACAGCCTTCACTTTTGATTGATTTATCTTGTAAACAAAGTTTAACGGATTTCTTTTCGTACACATGTGGACGACTTCACACTTCTCATTGTTTAGAGTCAGTTGCCAATTTTTACACCATACTGTCATCTTATTTAGATTGTTCTACAGTTGGTTTTGATTTTACTAGACGATAAATCTTCTCTTCTCTTCAACCACAGCCACATTATTTCGTGTTGTCTGTGTAACATTCTTTGTCGGGCTTGATTTCTATCATCTAGAGTCTCTGACATCTCATGAAACCATCCGTTTCTTTCCTGTTTTCTTCTTTCTACTTCTTGAGCTGTTGAATTTAGAGCTATCTTAGTTTCCTCCCATAGTATTTTGACATCCTTTCACTCCATCACGCTGATATTTTGCAACTTCTTTTGCACTCCCTTTTTATTCTGGTCTTGAACATCTCCACATTGTAGACCTTACCTTCCTCCAGCCCAGCCTTTCTGGCTTTAAGTGCAATCATTTCTAAGGTTTTAATGCTTACCAAAATATGCTACAAAAGCGATATAACGTAAGCGATATTTAGTAAGCAATATATTGCGACGAAATGGTGCTTGCAATGTTCACAGCAGCAGACGATACATGATACCGACCAGGGCGATAAAATTTGGTGGGAACACGATTTTCAATAGCCGAGTTATAAATATGAACTTAAGTGAAGAAGACGTCGTACTGTCTTATTGATTCAGGTACAAAATGAGAAGATATAGGAAACACTGGGTACTTACCTACAATCTTACCACCCTGCAACATAGATCGCCTGTTTCTCGAGAGTTGTGTCAACATGAATCAACATTCAGGGAGTTTTATCGAATGAATCCTAATATGTTTCATTTTCTGAAACGCCTATATCACCAACCCTTGAAAAAAAAGGGGGGGGAGAAGAAGATACAGGCTTCAGGAAAGCTACTTCTCCAGACGAAAAACATGTGATTACAATACGGTAATTAGATATGAATGTAAATAGCAGTATTAACAAAATTGAATTGATTTATTTTTATACGTTTTACAAGTTGTACCACCTCCTAGCAGCATTATAGTAATCTCAATGAATACCAAAGTTGATGGACTTGTATCGGTTTACAAGACCCGTCAATTTAGTACAACGAATTCTTTCTTTATCAGTATATACCTGAAATTAAAATTTTAAAATTACGAAAATTTAAAATAAAAATGTAGGTGTATTGTATTAATTGTTAACATAAAATAATGTTACATTCTTAATATTATCACTTTCATGGAAATTTAACTTGTACCTACATTTTTGTCATTGTCAAACTGAATGATGGTTACTCTCTGAATTACAGTTGAATTACTTATTTCGCGTGTCAGAGTTCCAAAATATTTACATTGTGAGTTAATGACAAACATCTGGTTACTTACTTGTTCTTTACGTAATAAATTAATATTTCTTTCTGATGCCATTTCTCTCTTTGTGATACTCATCACATTAATGTCTTACTGCATGCGGCAATGGTATAGTTCTAGATGCTTCGATGAGCTTTCAATAAATTAAGGAAAGGAAATAAAGAGTTGTCTTCTCTTCTTCCCGTTACGTTCACAGCTAGAAATATCGTAAGATACGTATCGCTCAAGAGACCGGCATCCGGTACTTGAGGAGATATGTTACTTACGATATGTTGCGCAGTCGCGTTAATGTGAACCTTATCTGTCGCCTTCCTCTAGATTTCACGTATTTGTCCGCGAGTGTCGCGTATCGTATATCGCTTACGATGTATCGCTTATCTTATAACGCCATAGTGTGAACGGCGCCAAAGTCTTTGTGTGAGGCCAGTGTGTCTTTGAGGAATGCACTCTAGAAGACAGTACTGCCAGGTCTACGTCGATGCAGTGGCTGCGTGTGCCTTCGGTCCCACTGCTACTAACCGGCTGGAAACGGTGTTGACCCTTTTAGCGACAAGTTTCAGAAGGTGGACTCGTCGGTTGCCCTTATTTCGTCTTCTGATCCACATGGAAAACTGCCTAGATCATGCTTCACTTTATTACTCAGGAACTACTACTAACAAAATAATTAAACGTATCCTAGTACTTTTTACTGGAAAAAACATGTGTTAAGTGTTTTTTTAAAAGTATATTGTCAATCATCAGCTGTTTATTGTAATTACAAATTTAGCGGTTTCGGATATTATCCATCATCAGATAAGTAAAATTAAACATACTGATTACATTGTTGCATTTTCTATCACCAAATCTATGTCAGACAACAAAAGAAACGTAACGTACCACTAGACATTAGATCTTGATGATAAAACAATTATTATCGTGAGCCAGGGTCTTAGAATTCAAAGAATAAGTAACAAAAATATTACGAACTACATAGTTGATGTTTAGTATTACCCTTCAAGCGCATTGGTGTAAAATGTTAATTACGCCCAACAGACTATTTTTGAAAGAAAAAGTGTTATCAACTACATAAGGTGTATTTGTGTACGTATTGCATACAAATCTACAGTTTTCTTCCAATGTTTATGAAATTTTGCATACGTAAGCTTCAATCAATGAGGACGGTTGCCGTAAATGTTAGGATCACGTACAACACATTGTTCACGAGATATGACGTCATAAACAACGAGATGCACGAAAAACGACTGCATCAAACGACAGTGTTGCACATTTCCTCCTAAACCACTGGACCGATTTCAACCAAATTTGGTGCACATAATCATTACCATGAGGTAACAATGCTTTCGGGATAAGAACCGCATACGTCATAAACAATATAGTTACAAGAAACTGCCACATAATGCAACGAGATTTTATTCACACACTGTATGAGAATAACAGTACTAGCGACTTGCAACCAAGTAATTTCAAATCTTTATTGAACTTTTTCTCGCTGACAACCATAGCAAAACTGTGAAAGGACAAAAGTTTCTCGCTTACCACTTTTTCGCTGATCATGGACTAAAACTAGGGGATTCGGTAATTTCTACACTACAAATTGTAGCCGCAGGAAATTTTACATATGATATAAACACATATAGCTGAATGTACCTTCGAAAATGTATCAAAGTACGACACGTAGTTCATGAGATATGAGGACATAAACAGTAACATTTGTGGAAAACCGTCCCATCACGCACTATGTTTTAATCTACTACTCCTTTACTAATAACTATACACCTAACAGATTTTATTGACTTGCAGTACTTATACAAATGAATATATACCTATAAAATTATAAAATTTTACAACATATAATTTAATACATATGAGATCGTATACACTGCGAGGGGTAAAAACCTTTCACATCGATGGAGCTACAGGGAAAGAAAGAGAATGAAACAGTGCACATCCACCGAATACCAATTACTTCCGGCAGATGTAGCTTTTAATTTGAAGAGACTGCAATTTTCAGTAAGACTTGCACGTTCAATTACGATTAATAAATCACAGGACAACCTATTAAATACTACAGAGTGGTTTTGACACCTCCATGTTTCTCACACGGATGTTTAAATTTTTGTTAAGCTTAAGGGACCCAACTGCGGGGTTACCAGTCCCTAAACGTACAAACTACTTATGAACTAGCTTATACTAAAAACGGCAGAAACATTCATGGCCGAGTGGGGATTCGAACCCCCGAGGGGTAACGGCCTAGCGCATCGCAGCATAGCGCCTCAATGCGCTCGGCCGTTCCGCCGCGGCTGCGAATAACTCCTGTTGCCTTTCTTTAATATTGGAGTGACCGGTGCAACGTTCCAGTCTTTGGGCACGGAACGTTCGCTGAGTGAGCGGTTGTATATGAGAACTAGGTAGGGGGGTAATATGTCAGCATACTCTGAAAGGAAATTAAATGGAGTATTTTATCCATTGCAGCAACTGTTCAGGTTATTAATCCACAAAATACAGCAACCAGTTGCTTCTAATAATTTATTTGTGACGACCGGTTTCCGGCGCTTGAATTCCCTTCTTCTGGTCTATTGGCCCACTTTAGGTTACGGTAGTAGCACTAAAAGTGGGCCTTTGCGATCGTCTTTTGACAGCTCGAAATTTAAATGAAAATAACGGCTTAACTATTCATCTGACACGAAAATTGAACAACCTAATTTGTAGAGGAGAAAATTCTCTACAACTTTGCTCTGTTATGCTTTTTTCATATCTCGTAACGTTTCAAATATATTTGCAAAAATAACGGCGATTTTGGGATGTATGTCTGTCTGTCCGTCGGTCTGTCTGACCGTAACGTGTTCCCTGTTTTTAAGACGAACCGTTCAACCTATCAGCACCAAATTTTACAGACATGATTGTAGGCCGCCAGAGAACAGAACCTCCCTTTTTCAAATTTTTCGGACAAAAAATACGGTAGTAATATCAAAAAAAGCCATTTGTAATACAATTATAATTGCAAACGATTCGTTCATCTGACACGAAAATTGAATAACGTGATTGGTAGAGAAGAAAATGCTCTACAACTTAGCTTCCTTATGTTTTTTTCATATCTCGTATCGTTTGAGACATATTTGCAAAAATAACGGAGATTTGACGCCCTCCACTGAATTAACGAAAATCAGCCGTTCGGAGATGTCACGTGGCATTCCTAGCCCAGAACTCTCTCTGTCAAACGCCATCTTGCGTTGCGTATTTGATGATTTTCTTATTGTAACTTACAAGTTGTCATTTCAAACCAATAGCGCACTGAAGAATTAACAAAAACACATCGTTCTTCGTACGATAAATGATAATCTAGTATCTACAATTGCCATATTAGCATCAGTTAACAACGACCAACAATAGTATGAGATTAAAGGACTGATCCTTCCATTGATAGCTGTAGCTTAATGAGCAAGGCGTCTGACTATAACGCTAAAGTCGGTGGTTCAGAACCCGCTACTACCAATTTTTTCCCTAAAAGAGCTTCAGACACTCTTATTAATTAATTTTTTATTAATTTGGTCCAATATGTTTGAAAACCGTATAAAACTACAAATCTAAAGTGGGCCGTAAAACACGTCAGTGCGATTATTTTAGTATTGTAGCTAAATCTAGGTTCATGCTACATGCTAGCAGTTAATATATTGGTATACAATCGGGACTGGGAGATTGACTTTTGTTAAGTGATTTAAGTTGCTTTAATATTGCTTGATCTGCTTGCTCCTGTATTTGTGAGACAATTAATTCACTAGAATTATTTTTTAGATACGGTTGTTGCTGCAATGATTTTATGACCGATATTCCCTGTGTGTCTCTAGTGTTTAATGCTTTGGAAATTATAAATTTTACGGCTCAAATGATACATTATTATTAATCGTGGCATTTTGGTTCAGAGCTGACATTAAATTAGTAATGCTTGGATATGGAATCGCAGTAACTGCAGTGTGCGTACCATTAACAATATTAATGATCTTCGGATACAAATGGTTTGTCGATTTAGCCGCTCAGTGTGGGGAGATTAAACCAGACGATAAACTACTGTCAAAAAGGCCCGCTGAAAATTCGGCATTGCACGACGGACGGCGATGGAGTCCAATCTACGACGCGTCAATAAAATTCTCATTTATTAGCTTTAGAGACGCAGCCATTCGGCGAGTAATTGGCTAGTGAGGTGAGGCATAAACCTGATTGATGGAGTTGCTCGGCGACGCATCGCTGGCCGCTCGTGGATCACCACTCGGCAAACTCGAGCCATCTCTGGCAGTTAGCTACGTTGGGGGAGTAACAAGCCGAGGAACACAATATAAATCCTCGTTCCGGCAATTAAGAACTTGCTGTTTAAGTGTGGTTCAGTCTGATATGAAATGACGTCTAGGCTTTCAGGGCGACGTCTTCATTAATTAAAATTTCCGTGATGAATTGGCGTGGTCGATCCGTCAGATTTCTTCTTCCTGACGTTTCGTTGTCAACTGTGAACAACATCTTCCGAAGTGAATAGAAGTCTGGCTGTTGAAAGCAGGAAGTGCTGCTAGACAGCGTGTCGCACCTACGCTTTTAGTCGCATATATCTCTAGAACGGTGCTCTTCAATGTGGTGTCGCACAAGTCTAAAGTGCGCGCCACCTACTTTCGCCGCCCGCCGCCATGCAAGCACGGCGCGGCTTTCTTACAACGACATGAAGCTACGACGACAGCCATGAGCGCCCTCTGCTACAACTCTGCTCGTGGCCACCACTGAACGACATCGTTCACTTGGGACTGAGATAGGAACCAGTTAACACTTCGGAAACAGATAGGCACCGGTGAAGACTTGGCTATCGGATAGGCACTAGGCAGGCCTCTAGCTCAATTATGTATCAGCATTCTGCAGTACAGCTATGTAAAAGTTAAGTATTACTAAGTCTCTAAGAAATATATATCTCGTTTCTAGTTTCTGCTGTCTCACTGGCTGGTCACCTCCTACCTGCACCAGCGTGCTTCCTTTATTCCTGTGTCGGTCTTTTTACTCGGCCACCGACACTTACGACGGAAACGAGACACAAAAGCGGCGACGAGGCTGGGACACAAAATTAAACCTTTTGAACCCCTCTGGGAGTAGAAATGTCCGGCGAGCCCCTTGCCCCCTAATGAAGCTATGCCAGTGATCCCAAATTCAAATTATTTAATTTTACTCCTTAGATGTATCTAAGATCTTTGCAACCATTTTGGATGCAGTCAAAATAAGTGAAGTGGGTGATGTGCTGTGATGAAACGAAAAAAAAGGTCAGAAAAACAGGCGAAAAGTGCTGTTCACAGCCGAAAACACAAGCCATAAAGAAATCAACTCGAGCCAACAGGACGGAGAAACAGCAGTGAGATGTAAAGAAGAGAACAACACCGTGAGTAGACCAAATATCAAGTTAAAAACACATACGCCTAACGTGCACAAGGCTTTTTAATAACTGCTTTTATTCTATGTATCGAAAACAAACTGTACAAACATTTTGTATCATTTACAGGCCACAGAAGATGCTTTTAAAATAAAAAGCAAAACGCGTCTGGTGTAAAACAAATCTCTTTACTGCAGTCAGCTTAAGAGGACAACCACTTAAAATCAATAAATAATAAATCTCAATGTTTAATTTGTGGCGACGTGTTGTCATGAGCAAGTTTTGAACCATCAAAGCTGACGCATCACTCCTTAATATTTCTACGATGAACATAAACTTTGGACTTCTTTCAAAGGATACTGAAAATTCTTAACCTGCACCAAATTACCACGATCAAGTAATAAAATGGTATTTTTACGTAAATATAATAATGCACTGAAAACTCCTTACCAGCTGCCAACTACTATCATTCAATTACTGTGTGGTGACGAATTACAGTGATGATAATGTTATCAATATTTTCTCGCAATAGCGAGTTTCTTTTAGCGCCACTGTATAAGGTATGGATGTTCTAACAAATAGTGACATATGAAAATTAGTGCCGGGACTGGATCCCGGATTTCCCGCTTTTCGCGAGCGGTCGCCTTAACCACTAGGTTACCCGAACACCTCTCCAGGATCGACCCAAACTTCCATATGCCACACTGACTGCACATATGAGTCAACTGCATTCATCACTTAGCACTCGCACCTTAATCTGTATTCCCGCACCAGGGAGAATGAAAACAACGAGGCATTAACCTACACTGTTATCGTCATTGCCTCGCTTAGGCATCTGTTCAATTAATGTGTGGTGACGAATTACAGTGATGATAATATTATCAATATTTTCTCGCAATAGCAAATTTCTTTTAGCGCCACTGTATAATGTATGGGTGTTCTACCAAATGGTGACATCTGAAAATTTTCATATATTGATAATAGTATCATTCAGTAGTGAAAAGGTAATGTTATGTGTTGATTATAAATAACTTTAATTAGGTAATTAATTGTTCAATTGTTTGTAATGCTATGGGACCAAACTACGTTGATCATCAGTTCCTAGTATTACAAACTACTTAAACTAAGTTAAAGTAACCTAAGGACAAAACACACATCCATGGCCGAGAGAGGATTCGATCCTTCGACGCGGGAGGCAGCGCGATCCGTAAGGTGGCGCTCCAGACCGCTCGGCTACTCCCGCGCGGCTAATTAATTATTTTCCTGGCAAATCAATATTTGAACATTTATAATAGATATAAGAAGATTGCCACTATTGTAAATAACTGTAGCAGTAATGCACAAACAATGAGAAGTAACTTAATTAACAGTTCATCATGAGGTGAAAAAATGACTTCATTATTTCGCGTTTCGATCGGCGCATCATGAGAAATCAAAAGTGCCATACGAACGTCTTATACGTGTGGCACTTTTCGTGTCTGATTAAGGGCCACACGAAACGTGTCACAACTAAGCCAATTTTGTGCCTGTGGATAACTTGCTAATTAAGCGATTTTCACGAAATCCCGTCACTTCTGTGTGGCACTTCTGCCACAGTAGATGAACGTCACGAAACGTAGATTTGCCATCGAACACGATGGTACTGCATGCTCTTAAGACCACGACCACCAGGGGTCGCGACCTACAGGTTGAAAACCACTGCTCTAGAACAACGCAGCTATTGAAAAACGACTTTCACAGCCTTCAACTTAGGGCAGGGGCTCATGACACTAAACACTATGAGACATTATAAAACGTAAAAAAAATTCGTTTCAACAAAACTTATGTTTTTTAAATGGATACCCCATATTATTCCTTATGCAATCGATAGCATGAAGAACTGAAAAAAAGGGGGGGGGGTGGTTACCTCTCAATTCGTCAATAACATCCCGAGATATTGAGAAGCGGACACTTCGAATAAGTGAAGCGCGCAAATAAACACTATTAAGGTCAGCGTGGAGTTTACGCTTCAGTCTTGGACGTCCGTTAGCTGAGCTATTCGTTTATTTGAAGTATCAACTTCGCCTCTATATATTTCGGGATGTAAGCGACGTATTGAGATGTAATCAACGCTATTCTTTTTTGCGATTTTTCATGCTGTTTATTGCATAAGAAATAACATGGGTTATCTATTTTAAAAACCGTAAGTTTTTGTTGAAACTATATTACGTTTTAGAGTGTCTCATACTTACTTTCATAAGCCCTTGCCATACGTTCATGCCTGTGACAGTTGTATTTCTATAATGTTTTGTTGTTCCAGAGGTATCAGGGGTAAAACGTGTATGACACCCTCAATAGAGCGCATAGATAGTGTTCCTACATGTCACGGTAATTGTGCTGTCGACTAGGAAACTATCTCTGACTAGCCTCTCCTCTCTCGACTGAAGGTAATCGGTGCTCACATGATTGGTGCAAACTCTACCACCATGTCTCATCTAACTTAAGACATTTATCTTTTCTAATAGAATTTCAAAAAGGACATGTTGGATGCAAACTGCAGCTGTAGCATAAATTAGGAGTTCCTTTTGGTTAAAAAATGCAACCAGCTGCTTTCATGGATGTTTTTATTCCATAACTAGCTTTCGAGCCACTGCTGACTCATCGTCAGTGGATAAGCTACAGGAACGTTATGTTATCTTGCACTAAGTGTAGGTTAACGCTATGATGGTGGTTTGTGTTTTTATTACACGTAATAGCATAACCATGTTATACATTAGGCACTGATGATTTTCTCACATGACAGCATGTTGCTACACTTGGCGTCACTATTTTCACATGATTTGACGGTATTTCCATTCGACAATTCTTTTTTATTCAGATGACCGGTTTCGGTAGTTTAGTTCTTTTTTATGTTCTGTTAAACGTATATGAACGCTTCTATCAGTTGTTCCAATGTAAACCAATTTGTATGAAAGGCAATTGAAATAATTCTTGCAAACACAGACGCACAGAGAAAATTTATCGACCAAATCAATACTCTTTCATAGCGTTGCTATGACTATATGATATGAAAGTTAAAAAAAAATCTTTTCTAAGCTAAGAGTTTGTATATCCAATGCATTTACTAAGATTTTTGATTATCGTTTTCCTGTATAAATTCAGATGGTTTAGCGAGTCTAATGTGATATAACTGTTCTTGAGAAAAGCAACCGTTTTCTGTATTGATTCCATCTACTCTCAGTCCCCCCCCTCTCTCCATCTGTACATTTCCGATTCCTCCTTCACCTTTTTCCATCCCGCTGTCTGTACATCTCATCCTATTTATCCTCCTGCTTCCGCTCTCTGTTCATGTTTTCTTTACACCGTGGTAGCAATCTAAAATTAATAAATTAAAAATTGCGAATATATTTAAGGCTTCGTATTAACGGACAAAATAGTTAATCTTAAAAAAAAAGGAAAGAAAATGAATTAAAGAATGAAGCCAATAAACGATGTTACGTACAGGCTTTCTTACTATTATGTTGTGATTTTTAGTACTGACAAGATCACCGGTTTATCAGTGGTGGCGTTGTGATACTGTGATACTGCAAATTAACCAATTAAACCTGAACGTCTCTAAACGTATGATTATTATTGGAGATTTTAATGCTTGATTGGAAAGGCGTAAGATCAGAGTTACAGATACGGAACTATCTACTTCCTTATATCATTCTACTCGGCTAAGCATATAATTTTTAATTTCTGTACATTTATTATAAATTACCAGTCGAGTAACATGTTTCATTGACCTCCTTGTATAATTATTACTAAAAATTGGTTCTTCAGTTGTCGTGTTTACCCATTAACATGATTTTTCTTGAGTCACATTTTATACTTAAAATTTAGGTAATGTAAATTACTTACAACCATATAGGCATCGCCAATCGTCTCCACTTTGTAGACGTCGTAATTCTCGATTGTGGAATCGAAACACGTATAGAGATCATTCAGGAAATCAACCACCTGCAAAACGAATGGATTCAATAAGTTGTCTTCACCTGAGAGGATACAAAATTTTAACTGAGAATTAACAGTTTTCCACATGATATTCAAAGAGAGAACAAATGTAAAAGTTCAATGGAAATTAAGAATATTGTGATTGCTTGTGGAAATATAACGTACAAATATTTCACAAGAAGCAGATTCAGTCTGTTAACTGTTAACGACAGAACTGTCCCTCGTCCTGAATCGGTACAAGTGATAGCCATCGGAAGGCTTCGGCCGGCATCCAACATTATTGACTGAACGTGCTGTGTGAGCAACTATTGTCGTCTGCTTTGTTATTGTTGCATACCAGTGTTCTGAATGTTAGGTAGTGTGCAATGCGTAATAAGAATGAGTGATTCATGCAGTTATAATCGCCGTAAACCATGCATACGTGTAAGCTAAATCGTTTCATTTACGACCAGTTGCGTATAGCTATCAAAGCTATCACCGAAGCCCATATCTAAAGAAAACTAGAAATTAAGAACCAATATTAACAAAAACGTCAATAGAAGCCAGTTTCTGTCATGAATAATTAGCGCGTAGTGTGGAATATGTCTCGTTCGCTTCTTTCCAACAGTGGGACAACAGCCATTGTTGGCCATGCTTATTATTTGTAACTGAGAAAACGTCTTGGAATACCAATGGTTTTGCAAATTTGCAAATTCATCACAGCTCTGGATAAAAATAAGAGATCTACAGCTGATATAAAATCTTTTACAGCATTGAAAACTTTCGGCACTCATCGGGTAGACAATTTACTGAATTATCAGTTGGATATTTTTTTCACGAAGAATACAAATCTGCAATAAAAAGTAGGCGTTCCTATAAAAGATTTCAAAGTTGCCTCCCACCATCCATCACGGTTTTCGGCAGGGAGGGGGGTAGAGGCGCGGGTGTATTGTCATTGGATGTCCCCCTCAACGCTTTAACATTTGCCAGTAACCGTTCCTTCGTTTGCTGCTAATTTCTTGAGATATTTGGCACGGTCACTATCAATACCTCGGAAACAGCGCAAGACATCGATTTTTTTTCTTAGCATTTCTTTCGCGGTACAGTCTTAGATAGTAGTGATAGTCCAAGTTACAAACCCAGCATACGTCACTGTTTACAACAGACATTTAAAGCGATATGCGCGATTTGTATTTTCGCGGGAGCATGTCGCCCGGCTGCCATTGTGTGACGCTGTGATTGCTTCTCCCGCTCACTGCTCACCTCTCAAAATCTGCCACCTAACATTGTACACAACATGTTACTATCTGTAAGTACAACGACTTAGAAAATGTCATGGTAGACTGAGGCACAGATGGTTCAGGTCTTATCTCGTGCTAGCTGCAGTTGTGAAGAACACCTCCGAGTCGTGGTAGTGCGCCGCTGTGGAGTAGCCGAGCGGTCTAAGGCGCCTCGCTGCGGAGCGCGCGGTTGCTCGCTGTCGGAGGTTCGAGTCCTCCCTGGGGCATGCGCGTGTGTGTGTGTGTGTGTGTGTGTGTGTGTGTGTGTGTGTGTTGTCCTTAGGTTAGTTTACCTTAGTTTAAGGAGATTGTTAGCTACGGACAGATGACCACACAGTTTGGTTCGATAGATTTACAAACATTTGAACGTGCTAGTGCAGCTGATTGTATAAGATACAGCCAGTCATGAGCCTTCCCATGGGGTGTGGTATCGGTGCCTGACGGATAGGAAATTGTTGAAATGTTGGTTAATCCTAAGGGACTTAACTGCGGGGTATAAGTCCCTAAACTTACAAACCACCTTTTACTAAAGACGACACAAACATACATGCCCGAGAGGGGGGATTCGAACCTCCGGCGGGAAACAGCCTCGCGCATCGTAGCATAACGCCTCAATGCGCTCGGCCGCGGCGACGGATAGGAATTTTGATTTCGGCAGTGGTGAGGGAATTGGAACACGTTCAACTGTGTCCAGCCCGTAGCCCAGTAAACAGCGTGCTAGTTCACCACGTATAGGGCCGGAGTTCGATTACAGGTCGGTTTGGAGATTTTCTCCACTCGGGTACTGTGTGTTGTGATGAGAAGAAGAAAAAATCACGAAACGGATGAAACTCACTACTGAGAGAGAGAACACTGTCGTATGTAACTAACAAAATATTGCGGAATATACTGCTATTACAAATCGAAAAAGATGGAAAAAATGCATCTTGCAGGATTTGCTCACCAACCTTCAGCTCCTTACACATATGCATTTTACCGCATAACCACTTTGCACCGGCTAAATAAGAGTTCATAAATCTACCTATATTCAGCAACATTTATTTATATGTAATAATGTGTTTATGATAACTTTGCATTGAGTTATTGCTTGCAAATGGCGTACCGCAATTGAAGGAAAGTTAAACAAGGAAACAATCCATAGAGTGAAATAAATACGGCGATTCAAAAGTAGCAAGCCCTTGATGTCACGTGACGAGCTGTTGGAGTGGTGGGACAGGGCTCTGGGCAGGTAGGAGTGGGGCGATTTTCACAGTATCTCAAAAAATGTTTCAAATGTTTGTTAAGCTTATGGGAGTTAACTACGGGGTCATCAGTCCCTAAACCTGCAAACTACATATCAACTAGCTTATCCTAAGGACGGCACAAATATCCGTGCCCGAGGGGGGATTCGAACCCCCGACCGTAGTGGCCGTGCAGACCGTGACTGAAGCGCCTCAGTCCTCTCGGCCACCGCGGCCGGCTCGCAGTATCTACCGTTTGCTGGCATTCTCCCGCTAAAGTACACGTGGCGCACATCGCTTTTAACCATCGGGCGGCAGCGCCAATTATTATAACTTCAGCAGCAGCGCGGTGGAGATTTGCTACCACTGAGCATTACGAGTTACAAACCTAGTATATGGCTACTAAGTGATCGTAATGACAAAAACAGTTTAATGTACAGGTAGAAATATGACATCTGTTAATATCTGAATCAGTATATCAATTACCTTAGTTGGATAAATATAACAAATGAAACATTATCCCGAAAGCGGACAATAATCATCTGTAACAGACACAGCAGTACTATCTTTCCTCTTTCATTACTTCACTGTAGTTCCTCTCTCTTGAGTAATCAGTGTCAGCTTTTTTATGTGTTATGTGGAACTTAGTACACAATTACCTCATCAATCATATGATCACCAACAATGAATGAGAGAGCTGGCGTTTCTGACCTCACGCCCCTTTTGAAAAGGGAAAATTTTTATCATATTCTTTTTCAGTGTTTTGGAGTGCAGATTGTATGCAGTTTTACTTCACAGAGTGATACCGTCTGAAATTATTTGAATAATAATATCTTGTTCATGATCTGATGAGGAATCTAGACAAAAATCACTAAAATTTTCAGTACTTGTAGAAGGAAGTCTATTTCCTCATCTGTTAGACCCATACCACGTCTACGAAACCTGAAGATTAATTTATGTAGTACAGTAACACTCATTTTCGCATTGTGAAAGGCTTAAAAGGGTTAAAAATGAGATTGACGGAAACTGCTGCAAGGCTACTCAGGAGAAACTAGAGGACAATTTATCGAGACCTAACCTATTTACAAATAAGTTTAAATTTCTGAGCATTCTAATATGTACGATAAAATTTGTACAATAAATATTTACTACAAACTTCCACAAATCCATTTGCAAGGAAAACTAGACATAACACAAAACAATTTAAATCTACTTACGTCACAGGCAGCGCTGTGCAAATCTGCTACCAGTGATGCACTCCCTAACAAAACGTTTCTTTGGGTGGACACTTCCGTGCACTAGAAACTCAGAACCTACACTGACATCATTGTTAAGGCTTAATTGAGGAATAGCTAAAGCGGAAATACGGCATCTCCATTATTGCGACAACAGTGAGCATTTAAAGAAAAGTGGTAGCATATTTGCACCAGCGCTGCCGCCCGAGGGGTTAACCTTGACTATATATGATACAAAGCAGCTTACACATAATCATGGTTGATAACGATCCTAACTGCAGGAATCACTCATTTTTAATTACGAATTGCACAATACGGAACACTCAGAACACTGGTTCGCAAAGTAAACGACAATGGTTGCCTCATACGGCACGTTCAGTCAGTAGTGTTGGCTGCAACATCAAAATTGCCAGCCGAAGCCTCCCGACGTTTACCGACTTGTACCGATTCAGGACTAGGGAGCGCTCTGCCATCTGTTACCACGTTTAGTTGAGATGATACCTGTAGCGGCGTGCTCTCGGCGGACATGGCGGTGAAGCCGACGATGTCGCTGAAGTAGATGGTGACGCAGTCGAAGCTCTCCGCCTCCACCTTGTGGCCCCTGCGCAGCTGCTCCGCCACCGAGCGAGGGAGCATCTCGAACAGCAACGCCTCTGGTGGCAAGACAGTGGAACCGTAAAAGGTTAGCTGAGATATAAACCTGATAGACAGCTGCAAGTATTTACCGGAAACGGTTCTCTTCGCAGGTAACAGAATTACATCAGTGACAAATGTCGAAAGGGATTATAATGAGTTGTTTTGAGGAACTTGAAATATATATTCACACCAAAATGTATACAAACGAAATACTTGATGAGCTCTCCGATTTGAAACATAAAAATCATTTTGATAATTATTAACTTAATGGATGAGTTGGCCGAGAACCAAAGATAAGATATATCTACCATAGATAATTAAAGATATAATAATTTATGATCAACATCTATAATTATATCAGTAAGTGTAGATCTCAATGAATTATATGAATATAAAAGCCTCTGGTGGCATCTGAAAAAATATGTAAAATAATTTTCACTAAAAAAAATCTAAAATCAACGTAAGAGTAGACTATCATTACAATGTCCAAATGTTAAGAAACATTCCGTTTTCTGAAGTAATATATATATATATATATATATATATATATATATATATATATATATATATATATATATATATATATTCTAAATAGCTTTAGTAAGGCTGAGAACCAAAGCCAGAATACGACTATCACAGATACCCGGAGACATAGCCTTGAGCTCTGTAAATATAAAATATCTCCATTGGCTGTCTCCTTTTCCGGAGACAACAGCTTCATTAACTCACTATCTCCAAATTACAACATGTAAACTCAAATAGCAAAATTAAAGGCCACAATCGGCAAATAATCCCGTAGCTACCAGAATACCAACATTCAAAAATCAAACCGAACGAGCTTATGTACCAACCTACAATTAGATGCTGTTCAGCTCCTCCCCGCCCCCTCCTCTACCCTTCGGTAGACATCCCTCGATATGTTAAGATGTACTGACATACAACTACACACAAGTCATACCATACATTATCAGACGATTGACGCTGTGACCTACCAGTCTTTTTCTTCTCCTCCACGAGCTGGTCCGTCCTCTCGTCGACGAGGGCCTCCAGATTATTTGCATACTTCTCCATCATAGCCATCATGTTGTCAAATATATTTGGCTTCCTAGAAGAAGATGAATAGAAGTTACTGAACACTATTGTGCTAAAACGGCCTAAATTACAAGTAGAGTTGAAATTACTATAAAACTCGATAATCCACAGTATTTATTTATACGTTAATGTAGTAAATGGACAACTACTCGAGGAGAATCCATGAATATAAATGAAAAAAGAAACTACAACAGAAAAATATATTTTACGTTCCATAGGGCCCGCAACGTGGTAAACGTCAGAAAGAGACTTAATAATAATAACGAATCCTCAAGAGACACGACATCAAATGTGTATTTCGTTCGCCATCAAAACTGAGAAATCTATTGTGCTCGGTCAAAGACGAACTTGGCTTTCGTAAACGCGGCTTATACAAAATACCATGTCAGTGCGGAAAATCTTATATAGGGCAGACAAGTCGAACTGTGCAAGAACGCTGTACTGAACACCAACGCCACACAGGCCTAGGACAATGCCTCAACACAGGTAATCGGATGTGTTATCAGAAAACTGAAGTTTTTGTCATCATTTTGGGACAGTATTTTTAAGAAGGTCATACAATCTGTACGGTACAATCTTATCAACAGGGATGCAGGTTTTCAGATGAGCGAAGCCTGGAATCCATCATTGGTTGCAATCAAAACAAAACAAGAGAAACGAGAAAATCTGATATACGAAGGAACGCGGCGCAACACAGATACGTAGTTCCTATTTCCAACACGGGTGCGTCCGGCAGCACAGTCATTGCCCAAGGCGCACGCGCGGAAGACGCCTTCTTGACTCCCAGAGGGGGCACCATGAGCGCCGCTGCCGACGATCACCATACGGTCTTTCACGCATGCGCATTCTCTGCTTATGCCCTGATAAATACCGCCGCCGCCGCGCAGTTAACATCAATCGCGCCCTGTATTACTGACAGCTACCACCACCTGAAGATGTCGAACAGTTGTCTCGACGAAATATTGTGGGAGATGTACAATATTCTCCAGCGGCAAACCCGCGAAGTGTATTTGCAGTAGATCCGCCGTGAAAGCTTGAAAAATCACATAATAATAATCAACCAAAGCACTGCTATTTAATTTTATTTATTTGAACATGATTTTCTGATTATATTAAATTTATTATAATATTAAATATTTATAGTTAACATTAATCTAATTAATTATATTAAATAATTATAACATTTATTATATAATTAAATATTAATATATTAATCTATAATGTTTAATGTAAATATTAAGTATAATAAATATATAATATTAAATACCAGTGTTTTGGTTAATTATTATTATGCCACTTGCTGAAGACAATTCACTCCCACAAAAGTGCAGCATTAGAAAAAAGAGGGGATAACACAATGAAACTTTACGTTCTGAGAACATACATCATTATCAATAAAATTCTTCTGGGTATGATACCGCGTCGTCATTTTGTAAACTGTGCCGACGTTTCGGCCACTATTGCAGGCGGCCTTCATCAGGGTCATGTCAGACACAGACCCTGATGAAGGCCGCCTGCAATAGTGGCCGAAACGTCGGCACGGTTTACAAAATGACGACGCGGTATCATACCCAGAAGAATTTTATTGATAGTGACAACTGCCGCGGAAGCCTACGTTTGCATTTAAGCATACATCATGTTACTTCAATCACCCACGAATTGCTTGTTACACATTAAATGGAAAGGAAAGAAAAGAGGATGCACAGATTTGTAATATGTGTAATTACATAATGCTTTGAGAATGGAGACTAGATATCTACACTACACTCCCTTGTTCCCTGATCTCTATCTGCCTCTCCCACCCCATCTTCCCTTTTCTTTGTCCATGTCATCCTCCCTTCTCTCTATGTGAATCTCCTCTTTCCCCTTCTCCATCTCCTCCTTGCACTTCCCATCTCCTCCCCCTGTCTTTGCCCTTCCGATCCACCTCTTCTCTTTTCATTGTGAGTGAACGGTCTAAAGTAATGGTGCACTATGATTTCGAAACAGGAACAACGGAGTTTGATCAAGGTAGAATTTTCTATAGGTCGTACAGCACGGCAGTATCATCAGGGTCTTCAAGAGGCGTCATAGTCGCAGTATGGTGAAAGTTATAGTGATTCTCGTGAACGACTGTGATGGTGTTATTCTAACACTTTACGTTTCTCCACTGCAGACCGTCAGTGCAAAGTAATTCTTTTCGTTTTTGGTGCATCACATGCGACTAGCTTTGCGAAAGAAGCGGCAACACTTTCTGGCAAACCCACCTATCGTTTTCCAAGACAATGCGCGGGCGCATACAGCGCAAGCTATGGCTACTCTGTTGGGTCGATGGGACTGGGAAGTACCGTACCATCCACCATACTTTACGAATTTAAATACTTGTGTTTTTGATTTGATTCCGAAAATGAAGGAACCACTTCGTGGCATTTTCTTCAGAATTGTGAGAGATTCGAGAGGGAGTAGACCGCTGCATCCGCACCATCAACAGAACAGGCTCTGATAATGGAATACTACGCCTTCCACATCGGTGGCAACGGGTTCTACACAATGCTGGTGGCTTCTTTGAAGGACAGTAAGAGTTGCAAACATGTAACGCTTTTGAATCGGTTATGAATAAATAGTTGCCATTATTTAAGTTCCAACCCTATATTACTTACGACAGACAGTTCCCAAGCGTATTTTTAATTACATGGTTATCGTTTAATGAAAACTAAAGCCTTAAACGACCTGTGGCTAGGTGTAGTAGGTGAATATATATAGAGAGAGCACTCACATGCCCTTCCGCAGTGGCCGGAGGCGCGTCCGGATGGCCTTGAAGTCGGGCCGCTCCTCAGGGACCTCCGACCAGCACTCCTTCAGGCAGTCCCGCACACAGTCGAATGTGTTCTCCAGAGCTTCCAGCTGCGGCCTGCAAACAGAGTACCGCCGCGCCAACGAGCGACTTACACTGTAGTTATTCACTGTACTAGAAGAGTTTAGGATGACTTTCAGACATAAGTCACGTTAGAAGTTAACAGTTAGGGTGTATCCGTTACCTGCAGAGGATGGACATAGCAATATAAACACATAATATGAGCAACGTACTAGCGAAAACGGTATGCTTCGCAATTGCTATTATGTACGGGAATTAGATATACACCCAAATCTCCTCCTCCCCACTCTTGGCCATATCTTTCTATCTCATTCTCTCTTTCTACCTCTCCGTCACTATATTCATCCCCCCTCTCTCTGTCAATCTGCTCCTCCTCCCCCATATACCTGTCCATCATCTTCACACCACTCCCTATACATCTCTTATCGGACACACTGTCCATCTCTGCCTCCTATCTTACTCACTTTCTTCATATTCCTACCGCTGTCTCTATGTCCCAGTTTTGTATCTATCCCTGCCCCCTCCTCTGCTTCCTCCCCTTTTACTCCCACCCAACCATCCCCTCTGTCATTACCCCCCCTCTTCCCGATTACTCCTAGTCTCCTCCCTGCCAATTAAATGAAAAGTTACTTACTCGTAAATCTGCAAGATTTTATGGTGATTGTTGAAAAATTGCTGAAGTCTGGAGAACCTTATGAAATTTTATGTAGACAATGAGGTGTTTCTTGTTTTGAAGGTCAAGTGTGACAAATTTAACTAAGATCACAATAAATGTTATAAAGTACGGTCTGCAGTGTTCCGTACGAATTATTGTTTTGAAGGTCAAATTTGCAAAATTTTATTTCAATTGGATAAACGATATTGATGGAGATCTGTACACTGTGTCATTTCTATCGTCATTTAAAATCGAGATTGCCAGCTCCATCGATGAAATATTTTCTCGGGGTCGCGGGTGTGTTACGCACAAAATGGATGTATACTGTGTCATACTTCGAGCTCATGTAACTTGAAACATGCAGCGATACTTATTGTGTGACAATATTATTTACTGTTTGAATTTTTAGCTTTACCATGTATTAGTCGCTACTTCTACGATATGTGATTCAGCGCAACGACTACAAAAAGTACCAAATCGAAGGCAACGTAGGGTCAAAACTTCAAAGAAAATTGTGTAGAACTTTAGGAGGAGTCAGGTTTCGAACGAACGGTCATTTACATTTTAAGTGTAGGTGTTCCTAACCCTAAATCTCCGAATGTTCTCAACTAAATGCAATGAAATTTTGACACACGTCTACTTGAATACGCGTATGTTTTTGTAGGCCAGATTTTGTAATACGTTAGTTTCTGTTCCACAATGGGAGAAAATTAAGGGGTGTCGAAAAGTTATCCTTTAATTTTGCGTCCGAATTTAATATACAGGGAGTTCCAATAATTTATTCTTCTGTCGGGAGAGTTTGTCTTCTTGGAGGGGTTCAGTACTCTAGTACAAGTATTTTATTCAGATCTGTATCCAAAATGCAAGCTGTCAAACCATTTCACAGTTTAAAATTGCAACAAAGATTACGTCGTGATGGAATACGCGAAGTAGCTAAACTGATATGGCTCTGGGTAGTAGAAGATGGAAGGGGGGGGCTTTTGGATCACTCCCCCATGATCTACGCTACTATCAGGATTCCTCATACGCTGCTAGATAAAAAGTTAGACACGGGAACCTCGACGTGGCATACGTCACGGAAGATAGAAGACGAAATTATAATGATTTCAACCTCATCCGCCAATAGATATCATAGTGATATAGCTGCCAGAGTGCCACCTCTTTGTAGGTACACACTTTAATAGGGAATGTTTTCAGGCATAAAGATCAGTTTGTTACAAACGTGTGAAGCACAAAGAGACACTTGTGCTTCCTACATCGAACAGTGAGATTTCGACATAGATCGAGTTGTAGCCTTCCGAATAGCTGTATGGTCCTTTCGGACAATTGCCACATACGAGGATCTTGCTGCGTCAGCTGAACAACAATGTCAATAATGATGGTCATGGGAATATTCCCATACCTATAGACGTGGTTCTGGACGTCCGCCGCGGCCGAGCGCATTGAGGCGCTATGCTGCGATGCGCGAGGCCGCTCCCCGTCGGGCGTTCGAATCCCCCCTCGCGCATGGATGTTTGTGCTGTCTTTAGTATAAGGTAGTTCATAAGTAGCTTGTAAGTTTGGGTACTGATAACCTCGCCGTTAAGTCCACTAAGCCTTACAAACATTTGAACATCTGGACGTCCACACAGCACAGATATACGCCAAGATCTTTGTATGGTAAGAGCAGCAATGGCACAGATGAAAAATATTTGAGAGCCCAGAAGTGTCATCACTAAATCTTGCCAACCGGTTACTAGCAGTGGCACTATGGGCATGCGCACTTCTTGCCGGTCTTTAGCTTTGGAGTGCGTGGCTCGACAGGTGTTGTTGACAGGAGATCACTTGGAATGGCGGGCGGTGGTCTTCAGCGATGAAAGCAAATTCTGCCTCCCCGTAGTGATGGTTTCCACATACGGCCTGGACCTGGCGAGCGCTACCTCGTTCAAGATACACCGGCCCCACCCAAGGCCTCATGATTCGGGGCGTGATGATCTTCAACTGTCGTTCTTCTTGGTGTTACTGGAGGGAACGCTGATCAACTCCAGGTACAGGGTGGCGCAGGGAAACGGAAAATGTCGAAATAACGTCATTTCCATGAATAAATTCATAAAACTAGTAATTTATTAACGAAAGTGAATGTATTCAGTATGTCATTATTCAGTATCTCTTTACAATCAAAATGTCCAGAAGAGTCTATTTACTTTTTAAAGATGACATCGGAAAGATGTGCCCCTATTCGGCGTTCACACTCTAACGGCCTGTTATGAAAACTCTGGAATGCGCAGTGTAGCAAATCTTGAGGAATGGCAGTGATTTAGTTTTCAGTGTTCTCCTTCAGTTCATGGATTGTTGCAGGACGTGTACGGTACACCTTGCCTTTAAGATATCCCCACAGAAGAAGTCGCACACACTAAGATCAGGGGATCTCGCAGGCCATGCAATGTCACCGTTACGTCAAATAATGCGTCTTCCAAACAATTGACGAACTACTGCCATCGATTGTCGAACAGTGTGTGACCTGGCTCCGTCCTGCTGAAACCATATGTTTTCGACGTTAAGATTAAGCTCGTACAGTCTTGGTGTAAAGAATGTTTGAAGCATATCAACATATCGAGCGGATGTTACTGTCACTGCAGTACTATCCTCACGTTCAAAAAATTAAGGGCCGATAACACCATTACATGATACAGCACACCATATTGTGACCTTGGCGCTATGTAGTGGTCGCTGGTGAAACTCACAAGGATTGTCCTGTGCCCAATAACGAAAATTCTGTTTGTTCACGAATCCGTTCAGGTGGAAAAGGGCGCGCTCCAGTCACGGTCTGCACGGTCACTGCGGTCGGGGGTTCGAATCCCCCCTCGGGCATGGATGTTTGTGCCGTCCTTAGTCTTAGCTAGTTCATAAGTAGTTTGTAAGTTTAGGGACTGATGACCCCATAGTTAAGTTCCATAAGCTATTCAAACATTTGAACATTTGGAAATGGGCTTCGTCTGATATACATAAGTTACCAAGGAAATTCGTGTCCTCGTTGATTTTAGCCAATATCCGGCTACTAAACTCCATACGTGACGCTGGATATCGTTCATGTAAGTGTTGCACAGTCTGCAACTTATAGGGATGGAAGTCTAATTCGTGCAGTATTCTTTGTAAGCTTCGTCGTTTAATCCCTAACGAAGATGCATGCTGTCGAACGGAGCGGCGAGGACTTCTCTCGATTGCAGCTCTAGCAGCTGCAATGCTCTCTGGGGTACGTACCGATTTGAAACTTGTTTTAGCTGACAGTGCCTCTATGGCTGACGCAGTTTTAAATTTTATTCGTGTGATTGGTTTGTACCGATCTATTTGATTTTTAGCACTGTGTTCATTATGTGTTTGTTCTTCGCTCGCCTACCGTTTTAGGCAGGTGGTTTTAATGTGCAAAAGCGGCCACATGCCCTACTACCTTGTCTGTGGTCACCTGGCCTGCACACTCTTGCATCGTCTTTCCACCTTTCTCTTCTTTTATTAGTTTTTTCTTTGATTCTTTTATTTCTTGACGTGTTACATCCTTTGCTTGGTGAGTTTTAACAAATCGTTTTCTATTGCATTGTAGTTCTTTTTTATTCTAGTCTGTACGGTTGGAACAAGGGACTGATAACCGTAGTCGTTTAGTCCCTTTAAAAATCAAACCATCCATCCATAAGTACCGTTGGAATGCCACCTGGAGGTTTCTTTTTCAGGGCAGATCCTGTTTATTCAAAATTACGCACCAACGTTGTAATCGCATGCGCAGATGGGACACGTCCATGACGTCCAAGCTATCGAAATGTTCTCTGCGCAGCAGTCCCACTGTCACCAATTTTGTAAAACGCTCTCACAGCTACTGCGCGTACCGCACCAGTCCACTTCTCCATGATTTCTAAATGGCAATGCGTTCACATCAATTGTGCAAAGTTTCGAACATCTGCTGGCGCTACAGTGCTGCCAACTGTAACTTTCAAAATTTTCCGTTCCCCTACGCCATCCTATACTTTCAGTTATTTTAAGACCGTTCTTTGTCCACTATTGGAACAGGAAGGTGATATTCCAACAGGATAAAGCTCGCCTGAAAACTGCGCGTGAAACTAAATGTGCTCTGCATGACGTGCAGCAACTTAGCTAGCCAGCACGCTCTCCGGACTTGCCTCCAGTCGATCACCGGTGGGATCTGATGGTATGGCAACTGACACGTGTGACATGTCAACCGACAACTCTTGCAGAACTACGTGAGCAGGTCGAGCAAGCGTGGAATAATGTATCCCAAGACAGCCTTCGCCACGATCGAACAGATGCCATAAGCAGCACCTGCTTTGCCAACCGCAGAGGCTATACCTCTTACTAATAAGGGGTGTTTCAGCATGGATAGTTTCTGTAAAACATTTGACGCTGGGGTAATTTTAGTGGCTTGGGAAAAATTATAGAGTGATGCGGTTTAGTTCTGGACCACAACAATGTTTACTTTCAATTACCTTCAACTTTACGAACGAGTACATCAAACTGAATTTGTGTATGTTGCAAAAACTCATATTACAGAACCACCAAGAGCTACTGCTAAGACAAAATTACGAAGTTCCATCAGACGATGATTATCATGTGCCATATGGCTCTTGGAGATCATTGATAAAAACAAATACTTACATGATGTTAAATATACGCTGCACATTTGATGCTAGTATGTAAATGACGACAGATGATACAAACATATACAGTAGAAACACGGTACTCTTGTTGTTAATAAAGCTCAGATTACAGTCTTTACTCTTTCGTTTCGCTGTCGTAATGCTATTATTTTCTGTTCTTTCAGTGAAAATTTTTAAATTTTATCCGAAGCGCGTTAATGACTACGCAGAAGAACAAAATGAACCCTTCTACATCAAACAATAAAGATAATTATGAACGACGTAATTGGATCGATGCAACATGAAGAAGAGCATCCCAAAAACAGTTTCAGTTCCGCATATACGTAATGTTGGTAATTAATAGCTTAATGGTATACGGGCTCCCTGTTCCCTAGCATCGTGCATAGTTTTGTGACGCATGGAAATATAACGATGGTGTTTTGGCTGTGCTGGAATCAAATTACTAAACCTTCATTTAAATTTCTGAAACATATTCACAATTTACGGTACCGTTCGACGTCAGGTTTACTTCACGAAATTGACCGTCATTAAGACAAACATAAAAATTTGCGTCATACTGAGACTCGAACCTTGATTTCCTACTTCCGCTTTCGTGGAATCAGTGAAACTCTGTCAAAGGTTATTGCAACGTCATTTACCGTCTAGTAAAATCATCTGAAGATCAAAACCAACTGCAGAATGATTTGAATAAGATATCTGTTTGGTGTAAGAATTGGCAGTTGACTCTAAATAATTAGAAGTGTTAAATCGTCCACATCAGTACGAAAAGAAATCCGTTAAACTTTGTTTACATGATAAATCAATCAAATGTGAAGGCTGTAAACTTCACAAAATACCTAGGCATTACAATTACTTCTGACTTATATTGGAAACAACACGTAGATAATGTCGTGGGAAAGGCGAACCAGAGACTGCATTTTAGTGGCAGAACCCTTAAAAGATGCAACATTCTATTAAAGAAACTGCAAACACTACGCTTATCCGTCTTTTTATGGAGTATTGCTGCCCAGTGTGGGATCCTTATCAGCTGGGTTTGCCGGAGGACATCGAAATAGTCCAAATAAGGGCATCTAGTTCCGTGTTGTCACGATACAGGGGGACAGCGTTACGGAAATGATACGGAATCTGGGATGGGAATCATTACAACAACGGCGCTTATCGCTGCGGCGTGGGCTACTTACGAAACTCCAATCGCCAACATTCTCCTCCGAATGCGATAATATATTGTTGACTCCCACTTACACTGGTAGAAATGATCATAAGAATAAAATACGAGAAATCAGAGCCCGACCGAAGAGATTCAGGTGTTCTTTCTTCTCGCGCGCTATTCGAGAATGGAATGGGAGATAAAATAGTATAATGGTGTTTCGATGAACCCTCTGCCAGGCACTTAAATGTGATTTGCAGAGTATCCCATGTAGATGTAGATGTAGATAGCAGAGCGAACATTCTTATAACTGGTGAAACGGTGTCAAAATCTATTGCAATGTACCGTTTTGTTGTGATAGCAAAGTGAACAATTTCTTTCGAGATAGGAATACAACTGCATATGTTTGTCGACGTCTGTAAGTAAAGTACCCTCCGCCATCTAACATACGAAATTCCATCCTTCCCCAAGGTTTTGATTTTCTATCCTCGTGCCCAGAAATGAGAGACATCCTGCCTAAGATCCTTACCACCCCTCCTAAAGTGGTGTTCCGTCGCCCTCCAAACCTTCACAACATCCTAGTTCATCCTTATGCCTCCCAGAAACCTAGCTCACTGCCACAGGGATCATATCCTTGTGGAAGACCCCGCTGCAAGCCCTGTCCAATCCACCCACCCAGCACTTCCTATTCCAGTCCTGTCATAGGCTTATCGTACCCTATCAGAGGCCGGGCCACTTGTGAAAGCAGCCACGTAATTTACCGTGCTGCAAACGCTGTACAGCTTTCTATATTGGCATGACCACCAACCAGCTGTCCACTAGGATGAATGGCCAAACTGTGGCCAAAAACAAGGTGGACCACCCTGTGGCACAGCATGCAGCGGAGCACATGCTTGATTTCAATGGCTGCTTCACAACCCGGGCCATCTGGATCCTCCCATCCACCACCAGCTTTTCTGAACTGCACAGATGGGAGTTATCCCTACAACACATTCTCCGATCCCGAAATCAACCAGGCCTTAACCTACGATAACTTCCCTATATTTTTTCTTCATACCTTACAGCAGTTCCTACCTCTCTATCCCAAACCTCCCCTATTTTGAGTGGTGTGTGAATGTGCGATCGTGTGTGTGTGTGTGTGTGTGTGTGTGTGTGTGTGCGTGTGTGTGTGCGTGCGTGCATGTGTATGTGTGTGTGTGTGTGTGTGTGTATGCGGTCTTTTGTACTTGCAGTATGCATGCTTTTTCTATATATATTTATTTTATTTTCTCCCCTCATCCGCCTCCCCACTCCATTCGTAAGCTGCATCTCGTTATTCCCATCTAACCCATCCCCACCACCGTGACGTAACCTTCCTATCCCCTCCCCCTCCCCTCCCGTCCCCGATTTGCTGCAGAGCGTGATTCGAAGTGCGGCAGTCGGAGGTGATGGTTGTAGGACTGTGTTGTGTGCCTGTGTGGTTGCGTGTTCTATTTTCTGAAGAAGGCCATGGCCGATAGCTGAATGTGTTGTATGTGTGTGTCTTTTGTATGTGCCTGTCGCAGCTCGTCACCACGTCTTTGCGGTGAGTTGTAAACTGTGCTCACTATATTATTAATTCCAACCTGGACTTTCCATTATTATACGAAATTTTACATAGAGAGAGATCTTCATACTGTTTTGAAGGCCAAGTGTGCAAAATTTCGTTAATATTGTAATGAAACTGTAAATATGCCTGAATTACAAAGGATAGAACACAGTGGCGCGCGGCAGCCAGTGCAGCCAGTGCAGGCAGTACCTGAAGGGCGGCACCTCGGCGGCGGCGACGCGCCTCACGACGTCCGCCGGCGCCAGCCCCGCCTCCGCCCAGGGCGGGTGTCTGGCGTGCAGCGCGAACAGCACCATGGCGAACGCGTACACGTCCGCCTTCTGCGAGGACGCCATCCACGACGGCGCGCGCAGCAGCTCCGGGGCCCGGAACAGCAGGCCTGCGCACCAACACCCACAAATACTGAGCCACACAAACGTAGGGCGTGGACAAATTTATAGCAAAACCATGCGGTATACTTTTTTTAATAGTGATTCTGATCAGGAGGCTGTTGTTACTAGAGAACACCAACCCTGCCGAAAAAAGTCTTTATGAGGCAGTATGTGGATTTTCTCGCAATGTAATGACTTTGCAAACACAACTGGTCGAATTTCGAAAAAATGTTCAAATGTTTGTATAGTTTATGGGACTTAACTACGGGGTCATCAGTCCCTAAACTTACAAACTGTGGTGTCGCACAAGTACAAAGTGCGCGCCACCTACTTTCGCCGCGCGCCGCCATGCACGCACGGCGCGGCGTTCTTACGACGTCAGCCACGAGCGCCCTCTGCTACAACTCCGCTCGTGGCCACCACTGAACGGCATCGTTCACTTGGGACTGAGATAGGAACCATTTAACACTTCGGAATCAGATAGGCACCAACGAAGACTTGGCTATCGGACAGGCACTAGGCAGGCCTCTAACTCAACTATGTATCAGCATTCTGCAGTACTGATCTATGTAAAAGTTAAGTATTGTATACATTCTGTGAAATATATATCTCGTTCTAATTTACTCTAGTGTTTCTAGTTTCTGCTGTCCCACTGGCTGCTCACCTTCGTACCTGCACAAGCGTGCTACCTTATTTCCTGTGTCGGTCTTCCTACTCGGCCACCGACACCTACGACGGAAAAGAGACACAAAAGCGGCGACGAGGCTGGGACACAAAACAAACTACTTATGAACTACTTACAACTAAGGACGGCACAAATATCCATGCCCGAGGGGGGATTCGAACCACCGACCGTAGTGGCCGTGCAGACCGTGACTGAACCGCCTCAGTCCCCTCGGCCACCGCGGCCGGCTCGAATTTCGACCACAGGCAATGCTAGTACATTTGAACCGGCTGTTTTCGGACCAGATGACACAGCAACCAGTATGAGAGATCGAAGCGCGATCGCCGTTAGGGTGTAGGACAATCTGGACCAACAGTCCCTAGATGATTTAGTATGTCACGACGAACACATGTATGCATCTGTGCAAGAGGATGCGTTACCGGATATTAAAGGTATTCGTAGGTGCTACAATCAGGAGCACATATTCAGATTGTCTGTGCTATTGTTGTACAACTTGTCAATTTCTGTTTTCATCAGCAATAAAAAGAAACAAAATGTTCGTTTTGTGTCTTTGTTTTCCATTTTTAAGCAAAGGGTTGCGGATTCATAGGATTGTAGTGATGCTACATTTTTGTGATTTGTGTATCATTTATTGCCTATTCTAATGGGTTAGAGCTTGTCGGTGATCTTCAGTGGTGGTATATATTCATGTGTGTGTGTTATGGTATTCAGTCCGGAGACTGGTTTGATGTAGCTCTCCACCTTACTCTATCCTGAGCAAACCTTTTCATCTCCTCATAAGAACGGCAACCCACATCCATTTGAATTTTCTTCCCATTGCCATTCTGCATTTTATATCCTCTGTACTGCGACCATCGTATGTTATTTTACTACCCAAGTAACAAAACTCATCTACCACCTTCATTGTTTCGTTACCTAATCTAATTCCTTCAGCATCGCCTGATTTTCTAAGACCGCATTCCATTATTTTTGTTTTGCTCTTGTTAATGTTCATTTGATTCGCTCTCTTCATTCTGATAGGGAAGTCCGTACTATCATACAGATAGGAATAGATAATGGTTTCAAAGAATGTGATATTAAGAAAAAGGGTAAAAAGATACTTTCACTATCTAATGCAAACAGCACAATAAAAACTGAAAAACATGATGTTAAATACGCTGCTATGACTTATGCAGGCCAGTTATCATTAAAAATTAGTAATGAATTTAGAAAACATAATGTCATAATAGGTTTTAACACATGTAATCATTTGGGAAATTTCTCCGCCAGAGTGTTGAAAAATCTGTAAACTTTTTTTTTTTTAATGGTGGAGTATAGAAGACTATATGTGACATGTGACTATTTCTATATTGGGCAAACAGGAAGGGAATTTAAAATACGATTCAGAAACAAAGCTACCCCAGTCTTGGTCAAAATTATTATCAACTTCTTAATATCGAAAACAATTTGCAAATTTTTCATTATGAGAATAAAAGCACATGTTTAGACATTTAGGAAGATTTAGAAATTTTTGTGCATTGATTCATCTTAAAGGATCAACTGCTTAATGAAGAAGTTAGCAGCACAAGAGACTGGTTTTTCCAAGTTTTCGAAGCAACATTTTTCAGTAATTAATTTTCAGGATTTCACTTTTTTTGCAAATATGGTATTTATTTTATTTCTGATATTTGTTTAAAATGATGCACTTTATTTTGACCTTGTATCTTGAGTATATGAGGCAACTGTTCAGCCTCTACTCTAACTTCCATAAGATTCAGATATAATTTGCCATATATATATATATATATATATATATATATATGTGTGTATATGTATATATAAAATTTAAACATTAGCTTAATAATAACTGCTGTTTATTCTCATTTGTCAATACATAACAAGAGTATTTTATATGACAAATGGAATACATCAAATCTAAATTCCAAATTATGTAAAACTATAAATAATATTTCATATGTTAATTATAAATTGCAAATAATTTTGTGTATGTACTTAAGTGGCTGTATATGTATCTTATTGACAGATTACCAGATGATGGGCTAAGCACGAAAAATGTTGTGAATTGAAAATAATCTACTTATAACATCTTTTGAATATTCAAGCAATCTCCAGCAATTTTAGAATGATTATTAAAATTTTACAATGAAGGTTGCATACCTCTACCAAGACTTTCA
The DNA here is from genome assembly GCA_026315105.1 of Locusta migratoria. Classification (NCBI taxonomy): domain Eukaryota; kingdom Metazoa; phylum Arthropoda; class Insecta; order Orthoptera; family Acrididae; genus Locusta; species Locusta migratoria. The sequence continues at coordinate 939,286,885 of CM048744.1, read as the reverse complement.
GTCTAAAATATGCAGTATACTTGTTACAAGTTGGGAACACTGCCAGAAACTCTCTCACGGATATGCATCTTCATGTTTTCGCGGCGCAATGACTGTTGAAAAAAGTTTCAGTCGTGCAGCCGCATAAAGTTGATTTCTTCCAATATTTCGGCAGAGAACCGTCCAACCATCTTCAGAGAGAGTCGACGACTGACGCTTTTAGGGCCAGATTTGCCCTTTTCAGCCAAGGGTATTACAGCTTATAGTTTTATTTATTTCACATGTTTTACTTTAGTGCAAGAATCATATATTACCGTATTTTATGCAATATTTCTCATATATAACAATAACAATATTTTCATTACTTTACATTTTACAATTCGAACAGTGCTCATATATTCCAGAATGCTCATATATTGTTTGGTTATATAATTTATAATTATGACAATATAATTTGATAACATTTTCCAAGAAGATGAAATAGATTGAAAAAAAGGGGAAAAAAAGAGAGAAAAATTTATTAAAATATGAGTTCAGGTATCAGATAAATTAGATAAAGAATAAAATAAGGTAAAAGCAAGGTAAATAATTTTGTGGCATGTACGGGTGTTGTGAGATTTTACATGATCGTTATGAATATTGTGAGAATTTCAGATATTTACAAGAATTTTGAAATATTCCAAGAGAGAAGAGGGGGGGTATTTACAATATTTACAGTATTTCATGATCTATTAGGCGTTAATTGTTGAGGCATCTCGGGAGAGGGAACGGAGGACTTGAGAGGGTGTTGTTAGTACTTGTGTGCATTGAGTTTGTGTGTGTGTGTGTGTGTGTGTGTGTGTGTGTGTGTAGGGACTATTGTTTATGTCTGTTTTGCCGTTTAGTGAGGTGTTGTGAGGAGGTTTGTAACCAAGGGTTACATGGTTGGAGCTAGATCTGGGAATTCCGTGGAGGTGTTTTGGGCTACTGTACGCACTGTTTGTATGTATTTGAATCTTGGTCTTCTCGTTGGTCTCGGTCTTGTCGTAAGTAGATCTTCCATGTCAGCTCGTTTGGTCAGTATTTGTCGTCCGTAGCTTGGACAGTCTGTCTTGCAGTAGTTCAACTCCCGCCGCGGTGGAGTAGCTCAGCGGTGTAAGGCACCTCGCTGCGGAGCGCGCGGATGCTCGCGGAGGTTCGAGTCCTCCCTGTGTGTGTTTGTCCTCAGGTTAGTTTACTTTAGTTTAAGTATTTTGTAAGCTACGGACTGATGACCACGCAATTTGGTCCGATACATTTACAAACATTTGAACATTTTTTTGGTTCAATTCTAGTAATTTCATAAACGTCGTCACTTGGTGTACTCTTGGGAGTTCTGTCGAGTACAGTCTTCTACTGATGCATGGAGTCCTCCCAAAGAGGCCGCAGCGTATTCCAATACTGGTCTAATGTATGTTTTGTATGTGTGGATGGCTGCCTGGTCGTCACATCCGTATAGTCGTCCTTGTACAAGTCTTATGAGGTTTTCTCGCTTTCTAACTTTGTTGAGGAGGTAGGTCAGGTGTGTCACACGCTTCGTGCTTATAAACACGCGGACCGCGCTACTGCGCATGCGGCCACAGATACAACAAGGCGCCAGAGACGTTACTCGGTGGTAAGGAAGTACACGTGTGTGTAAATTACGTCTGTGGCTGTATTGTCGATTGTCGCCGAGTAACGTCTTTGGAGTCTTGTTGTATCTGTGGCCGCATGCGCAGTAGCGCGGTCCGCGTGTTTATAAGCAGGAAGCGCGTGCTGGAGCGTCAGTCTTCGACTCTCTCTGAAGATGGATGGAAGGTTGTCAGCCGAAATATTAAAAAAAATTAACTTTATGCGGCTGCACGCCCGAAAGTTTTTTGAACTATCTCTCCGATAGTACATCATTACATTTGTCTTACAGTAACATCAAAAAGTACACATGCATCAATCCACATTGATGCATAGCACCAAATTATTAAACGGTAGCATTCTCCATAGGTGTGCCAAATAACATCATCATTTTTCTCATACATTGTTCACATTAGCACACAAGAAGCACTAAGTGTAAAGTACAAAATTATACGTCACAGCGTGTTGACAAGAATGTTGACAAGAACAGAAAGGAAGTCATATAATGATACGTATTTGTATAATTAAGATACTATAGCAAAACGTAAAGTATGATATTGTTTCACAATATAGATTTGCGAAACAACATTAATCCATATAATGGAGACTTATGAATACAACTATTTGTGCTTTTTTTAGGAACAAGTCTTTGTGTGAATAACTATAAGAAATGTGACACACCAACACAACATCCTTAAATTCAGTTTGCAAAACTATTATGTATAATGGCTAGGCAAAGTTCACTATTTACATTAGAAGTATATATCATACACTTCACCATTCATATTATTCGAGCTGAAATCAGTGGAGTCTACTTCCAAAGCTTTTCTGAAATTTTTTGCTGTAGAAGCAGTTAAAAACTCAAAATTATAAGTGACATGCGATTCGATACCTGTGGTAAAAGAATAATTAATTCTTTAATTCGTTGGTTCTTGGTACATAAGCACATAGTTAACTTTGCGTATGATTAGTACGACCGCATTTGATTAAATGTCGTATATATTAAATGATGTAAATTGTGTTTCCCTATTTAATATTATTTATGAAAGTAAAATGGTATAAGGAAATTTAATAAATATGATATGTAGTGCAACATTCATAAATGATGGTATAGAAGATGATTATTTCTTAGTTATCATATTCGGTTTATCTAAAGTAAAACATAGATGTAGCTCAGAGGTTATCTATATTGACGTGTGCATGATCTTTGACATTCTTGTGATTCCTTAATTTCTCCTGGCGAATAACAACTTCGAAAAACTTACGGGTATGCTGCCAGGTACCAAAATCGGCGACGTGGCCGAACACTGTCTTGACACAGGTAACCCTATGGAATATGACAAAACTGAAATTCTGGCATGCACTTCCAACTACTGGGACTGTGTTATCAAGGAAGCGAGAGAAATAAAACTAGGTGACAACCTTATGAATAGGGATGGAGGCTTCTGCTTAAATTCCGCTTGGGATCCTGCTCTCTCACTTGTCAAAAAACAGAGGGAGAAAACTAATCCGACCTCATATGTCGATAACTGATGTTTAGTATCGATATTCTGACCGGTTTCATCTTTGGTCGTGTCGGCGCTGTGTGCTTGCTTGCTCGGTGTGTGTTGTCTTTCCTGTTCACTCATTGAAAACCGAGGTTTTAAAGATCGTTGCACATTTCTTTCTTACTGCAGTTTCGCCTTGAAAATGTCAGGGTGGTCTCCTGCCGAAATATCGGCCGTCGTCGATTTTGGTACCTGGCAGCATCCCCATACGTTTTTCTAATTTGACATTCTTGTTAACACGTTGTCACATATAATTTCGTACTTTACACCTAGTAGATCTTGTAAAGCTAATGTGAACTATGTTAGTGGTGTTAAAAAACAGCTCAAATCTCTAAAGCACAACGGAGCTACAGGGCCCTAAAGGGCCATTCAAAATTTCTGCCTAGAATCTCCGCCGAATTTAGTTCAGATTTTTACCAAATTTTCCCGTAGGTGCCTTGAGCAAGGAATTGTTCCTAGTGATTGGAAAATAGGCAAATCACACTCAAATTAATCTATAAGGAGCAGACAAATCAGAAGACATCTGCAACAAACCAAGTAAACTGCACATTATTTCAGTAGTAATCACCATAACTGTCAATACAATTAACCCACGGTGTTAAAAGGCTCTTAAAGCCTTTATGCAAAATTAAGTTCAAGCGTCCTCACTATAGGTTCAGAAAACCACCAAACATCTCAGCATCATCGCCATCTAACAACATAACGCAACCGTTATGGTGAGTTTCACAGCAGAAAGTAACGGTCAGATTTACAGCTCTAACATCGTTGATATAATTGGGTAATGTTTTGGTACAAGAATGGATAACATTCTCTTGGAAACTCTGAAGTTACTTCACGAATCTTCTCCTCTAATAGTTACAGCTGTTCTCGAAGCCAATGGTGGGCCAAGTCCATATTAATAGATTAATGTCTTATCAATTTCAAGTGTTTATATTACTTTGTCCAACTACTGCATATACACTATTGGCCCACTTTAGTAACACTAAAAATGGTCCTTTGTGATCCCCTCTTGAGATCTAGAAATTTAAATGCAAATAACGGCTTAACCGTTAAACTGACACAAAAATCGAATAAACGAGTTTGTAGAGGAGAAAATGAGTCCTGTTATGTTTTTTCCATATATCGCACCATTTGAGAGATATCTGCAAAAATAACGACGAGTTGACACTGACTGTATCGTGTTCCCACTTTTTAGATCGTGTCATTCCAGCTGTCGGCATCAAATTTTACGGACGTAATTCTTAATCGAAAGGAACCGAATTCTCCCTTTTGCCAATGTTTCGGCCAAAAACAGGTTAGTAACATTAAAATAGGCAGTTTTGAAGTCCTTTTGACAGCTCAATATTTAACTGCAAACAATGCCTTAACTGTTGATCAAAAACAAAATTGAATAAACGTATTAGTATAGGAGAAAAACCTCTTGGACTTTGCACCGTTATGTTTCCTCCAGACGTTCACTCTTTCAGAGATATTTGCAAAATAATTGCGATACCACACTGTCACTTTATTTTACGTAAACCAGTACAAGCAAAGACAGTAAACTTGAAAAAGAGGACTATCTACCACAGCAAGGCAGGTGAAGATATTTTAACGGAAGAAATAATTAAATTGTGGAAAATATAGTTTTATGACCAGAATTGATTTACTACATAATTTGTTCAAAAGAGTTCATTATGATTACATCGGCATGCTCTGCGCAGAATTTCACGAGTGTTTAGCGGTTTTTGGATATTTTATTGTGTTCAAAGCTATACGAGATTTTTACATTGTTGTTGGTTGTTGACTACGAATTACAATTACAAATAATAATAAAAAAAAGACATCGTGAAACTACGGGAAAACTTAAAATAAGGCGTAGTACATGCCAGTGCGGTTATTTTTCTGTATTTTCATCGTGAACACCGATGATATTGAACAATGGCTGTAATATTAATTTTATAACTCCATTCATTCATAAAATTAGTATATGTACAATATCGCCACAGAAGTCACAAGATTCCGATATATCCAGATACAGACGACAGTTGTATTGCCTACTCAAAATAAAGGACGGTATATTGACACAGCTGTCGTTTCTATTACGGTGATTCATCTTAAAACCTTGCCGACGTGATCGTAGCCTCACGACATTAATTAACGGACTCAGAACGCGCAATGCTGGTTGGAATGAAATGCCTGTAACATTTCATTTCGGAATTTCACTATTCCGAGATCCTCAGATTCAAGAGTATGCCAAGAGTACCAGATTTCACTCAATACCTCTGTCCATCGACAACGTTGTGACCGACGGCCTGCACAAAAGGACCTAAAACTGCAGAGTTTGCGTAGTTTTCACCGTTAAGAAACAAGCAACACCACGTGATATAGCAACACAAATCTATGTGGGGTGTAGGACGAACGTATCCATTCTGACAATGGGTCGGAATTTGGCGATAAAGGACTACGACATCAGCTGCTGCGCATCTCCTGAGGTCGTGTCCATATCTGTATGATCCTAGACAACTGTAAAAATTTGGATTGGTCGGATGTGTCCTTATATCCGTTGGTAAAAGTTGTTGCTAGGTTTCAAAGGCGGCGCAGACCCTACGAATCCGTGGATCTAAAGTAGTCAAAAAGCCACTTTGCAAGTTGGGAATAGCTCCATAATGATGTGACCTGTTTTTACATTGAATGGCATAGGACATCTGGTCCAATTCATCCGATAATTTACTGCAAATGGCTATGTTCGGCTACCAGGAGACTATTTGCAACCATTGATAGACTGCATGTTCCTAATCAATGATGGAATTATCATGGATTACTCTACACCATAGAGTCACACTTTATCGTCATTGGTTTGAATAAAATTCTGGACATTTCCAGCGAAAGATTCTCTGACCTACGACTCTCGACATCAATCACATAGAACATTTGAATCGCTGATTATAAAAAGGAAGAAAGCCCAATTTTAACAAAAATAGGCTGAGATATACATGTTCTTCCGCAGCTATCCAATGATCGATTTATGGGATAGGGAAGAAACAGCCAGCAGTAATGCTGAAAGTACAGCCTGTGAAAGTTTTTAGTTGTTGGAACAGGGAAGAATGTCGAGACATTCTTCTGTTTATCAGTGGTCTGAGCAGCGCTGCCAGATGTAAGGCAAGTAGTATTCCAACAATGTTACTAAGTAGCATTTAAACACATTATTTTAGTTTTACTGTTCCACATTATCATCAGTGTGGTTACGTAAGTTTGCTGTCTGTAAACTCACAGCATAATGAGTGGAAGTGATTAGTATAGACGAATATGTCAAGGAAAAACGCGAGAGAGATATGTACAGGACAGTGACATAACTGTGTAAATAACTTCATTGCAAATATCAACATGATATCTCTGCGTTCTGTGTGTTCATTTGTTTTGTAAATAACAAAAAGTGCGTTCGTAAGAAAGCCAAATAAAAATTGTAACAAATATTATCCTGTGGATATTCATAATTTTAGTAAATATATCCGTCACGCCAGTAATAATTGGTGACCCCGACGTGATACGATCAATACAAGTCAAGCAATATGTCATGCCATTAGATGGAGGCAGAGGTCCTATGATATCGATGTGTACAACACTAAAACTTTCATCTGGTTCTTCAAATTTTTCTAGCTGTTATTTTGTCTGGAGAGTAATTTTGTCTTTCTGGCAGTTAACACAGGATTTAGTGCATTGTTGCACATCTCTTTTTATGTCAGACCAGATAACTTCACTGGTTAACAGTTTCACTGTAGTCTTTATTCCAGGATAAGATAAACCATGAAAATGGAGAAATATTTGATGACGAAAAGCTTGAGGAATGTAATGTCTGATATTTGCAGTTGAAGTGTCACACCACAATGTTTTTCCTGATGGAAGTTGACATGACTTGAAGATTAAGGAGTTGTTCCCAGTTCGGAGTTGTTGTAATTCTTGATCTTGCAGTTGGCTCTTGGCGATTTCATCAGAGTCTATTATTGCTATTTCATAAATTCTGGACAGAGCATCACCAACAATATTGTCATGGACACTGATGTGACGAATATAAGTTGAAAATTGTGAGATATATTGCAGCTGTCGCATTTGTCGAGGGGATGCTTTTTCATTGTTTTGCTTAAAAGCAAATGTGAGTGGCTTATGATCAGTGAATATAACGAAATTTCTTCCTTCTAGTAAATGTTTGAACTTTTTCACACAAAGGTAAATTCCCAGCAATTCTCGATCATAGGTACAATAAACATTCTGTGACTGACTCAGTTTCTGTGAAAATAATGCAACCGGTCTCCAAGTTCCATTTTCTAATTGTTGAAGTACAGAACCAACAGCAACATCTGATGCATCAGTGCATAATGCTAAAGGTAGCTCTGAGTTAGGAAAAGCCAATAATGCAGAATTTGCAATATCTTGTTTGCATTACTCAAACATTTTCTTCGCTTCCTCAGTCCACTGAATTTGTCTATTATCCCTCTTTTTAGCTCCCTCGAGATAGTCATGCAAAACAGCCTGAGTCTGTGCTGCATCCTTAAGGTAGCGACGATATTGGTTAACAATGCCAAGAAATGTACGGAGTATTGTACAGGACAGTGACATAACTGTGTAAATAATTTCATTGCAAATATCAACATGATATCTCTGAGTTCTGGTGTTCAGTTGTTTTGTAAATAACAAAAAGTGTGTTCGTAAGAAAGCCAAATAAAAATTGTAATAAATGTTCTCCTGTGGATATTCATAATTTTAGTAAATATATCCGTCACGTCAGTAATAGATATATCACAAGGAAAAGAATACATAACTTCGAAAGGTTTGATTCTGACAGTGAAACGGCCAGGTCCATCATGCAAGAAAGTTTTATTGATGCATCTTGTGTCCTCTGTATACATTTCACTGCAAAATATTTATGTGCTGTATATACTGTATAATTTGTTTTATTGCAGTTGTTCCAAAATGTTCTTTGAACATTTCAAAGATAAGGATGAAATGGATATTATTACAAAATTGTACCATGGTAAAACTAAAAAGGAGAAAGATCTGTATTTAATGGGACTGATTAGAATATTCACCTGTTCAAAGGAGAAGGCGCAGAAAAGAAAATCCATAATCTGAAAAACAATACTGGACAGTTTTATTGATACCATGAAGGGCAAGGTTATCGAGGTCCCAATGACGTGTGTACTTTCCTCAACGACTACATACATGAACAGCTATCCGAATCAATGAATGAACTACATGTGCGGTACCTGATGTACCTAGCAATGACTGGCAAATTTCAAATAATTCATCATTATTACCCTGTACGTGGTCACTCCTTCCTCCCATGCTATAAGGATTTTTCTGTAATAAAGAGTGACACGACAACAATATATAATCTATTCTGTCAAACAGGATGTTGAAATGATAGCTAATTCAAGAAAAACACTGAATTCGTTCAAGTCAAGATTGTTGAACATCATGATATCACTGACTTTGAAGAATGGTGGCCACAACACTTTAAAAAATCCTCATTTGTCCTAAATTGTCAAATGAAGGAGAGGTTTTCACTTCTGTAGTCAATCCGCCGAAAGAACAACTCTGACAGCTAGCGGCTATGTTGCCAATGCTGCTAAGTGGCTGTTTGTTATTACGCCGCGCCAGTCGCCGGCATAAGAATATCACGTCCGAATATTTTGGAACCGTCCTTATGTACTACTAAAGTGTGAACGAACGATAACAACCACGAAGTGATGAAAAACACTCTTTTTGCAGTTAAAAAGAAAGGTTTAGAAATATATGTAGATTTAAAGTAAAGCTTCATATGTTCCAGTATTCCATTAAATATAATGTATAATTTAGTTTTCAGCCAAAGGTCGCTAGTTGAAGAATTTTGTTTATATATTTCATCTTCTATAAACATTTTCCAGAAATTCGGTATTATTAGTCGGACACTGTATTGTGGCTAGCACTTTACAAGTAGTAAAATCGTCCCTTCCAGTGAAATGATTTATCTTCTTACATAAAAATAAGGGTTTATTTAGCCTCATTCGTTTACGGTCGCTGTTGACTGCCATAGTATAGTGTCCGAGTAATATCATCAGATCAGTTCCGACAGCCAGTCTATTGGTCAAGTTCAAATGTTCAAATGTTTGTTAAGCTCATGGGACATTACTACGGGGTCATCAGTCCCTACACTTACAAACTACTTATGAACTACCTTATACTAAAGACGGCACAAATATCCATTCCCGAGGGGGGATTCGAACCCCCGACCGTAGTGGCCGTGCAGACCGTGACTGAAGCGCCTGTCTCCTCGGCCACCGCGGCCGGCTATTGGTCAAGTAGTGACTTTCTTACGGTTAGAGGAAGAAGTCATCTCACACACGTCTGAAATTAACGACACGTAACACGGCACGAACGAAACCGGAACACAACGAGACAAACGACGAACACACGACAGATGCTTTGCAGCGACTGAAGCATGCCACCCCGCGCGACCTTCAGTGGCTGGGTGGCAACGCGGCACCGTTACCCTGGCAACGTTTACGAATTCTAGAGCTCAGGTTGGTGCTTGAGTGTGTCCCCCCCCCCCCCCTCCAATCCGCGGCCCACGTACGAGAACTGTCAGGGTCGTTCTTTCGGCGGCCCGACTATAAATTCCGTGCGTACTGGAGCGCCGTGCTGCGATCTGCGATGCGCGTGGCCATTTGCTGTCACGGGTTCGAGTCCCCCCTCCCTCGGGCATGGGTGTGTGTGTGTTGTCCTTACATTAGTTTACCTTAGTTTAAATAGTTTGTAAGCTGTGGACTGATAACCATGTAGTTGAGTCCGATAGATTAACAAACATTTGAACATTTTTTGCTAAATTCCGGCATTTTACCTACACACATCAAAACCCAGGATAAGTCGTTTGTATGGTATGGGTAGAAGGACTGTGATACAATACATATAGGCTTTTTACGGACGAAAAATTGCTGATTATCCGAGAAATATGGCATACAGCAAGAAGATTCCTATTAATCACAAGAAGCTACAAAATCTTAATAAGGTAATAAAGTTCATTCCATCAGAGTATCAGGAGTTTTATAACAACATTCTTCAGAGGCCCTCAAGAAATAATGATGTCCTATCTGAAGGAGAAGATTGGTATTTCCAGGAAACAAAGCTGTAAAAGCTGCTGAAGAAGATAAAAAAGCAATAAAATAGTTAATTAAAAATTTTAATACTACATCAAAATAAATTATTGGTCTTAAGATGTTGGAATAAATAGAAATCAGTATTATCAGTTTGTAACAAAAATGACAATAAATAACAGTTTAAACCTCTGTTACAACGAATTTCTTTGCGAGCCACCCTCAAGAGAATAGTTTATTGGAAAAAGGAAGAATGTCCACCAACTTCCAAAGAGGCCTGCTTCAAAAATATTTATCGAAGGCATTTGAACGACTCATCATTTAGTGCAAATAATTTAGTTCTACAATTTTGTAATGTATCATAAAACTGTCGGAAAAATATTTTAAGAGTTAACAAGTTTTTCTTAGTTTTCTCAAAACAGTGGTGTGTTTTTTTCCAATCAGCGATTCATTTATACGAAGTATTCTAAACGTCAGTTTGTGTACAGCCATGTGATGTCAGACACAACGAAGTTAATATATTGGGTACCAAGAGACAGAGTTCTATACCTCACGGCAAAGTTTCCACCTTCGCGGAACAGTGCGTCATAACATACTCACGTACCGATACTTCGAAAATCTCGCCCACCGTAATGTAACACAAAATGTTTGCACTTCCTGCAATACAATCTCTTACAATAAAGTTCGGTGAATAGTTCTATAACGTAGATGAACTATGAACTACAGTTAACTTACTGTCCTTCGGGGCCGCGGCGGATTAGCCTTGCGCATTGGGGCGCCGTGCTGCGGTGCGCACGGCCGTTCGCCGTCTGGGGTTCGAGTCCCCCCCCCCCCTCGGGCATGAGTGTTTGTGTTGTCCTTACGTTAGTTTCCCTTAGTTTGTAAGCTACGGACTAATAACCCAGCAGCTGAGTCCGATATATTTACAAACATTTGAACATTTGTTCTTCTAAGTATTGACCTTCCACTATTCACTGCTGAGCTCTGCGATACATGTCCTGAAAACTTTGCACAAAGTCGTCCTTTGGGATGGTGTTCAAAAGCCTCATCATGTTTTGTTAGAAGTCAGCAATATCGTCAAATTTCTTTCAATCAGGCTAGTATGGTTGATGTTCAATTTGCACCGCTCCTTTTTTGGCCCACTTTAGGTTACGGTAGTAACACTAAAAGTGGGCCTTTGAGATCGTCTTTTGAAAGCTTGAAATTTAAATGAAGATAACTGTTCATCTGACACGAAACTTGAATAACCCAATTTGTGGAGGAGAAAATTCTCTACAACTTTGCTCTCTTATGTTCTTTTCATGTCTCGTAGCGTTTCAAAGATATTTGCAAAAATAACGGCGATTTTGGGATGTATGTCTGTCTGTCCGTAACGTGTTTCCTGTTTTTAAGTCGAACCGATCTGCATCAAAATTTACAGACATGATTGTAGGCCACCAGAGATCTGAACCTCCATTTTGCAAATTTTTCGGACAAAAAATACGGTAGTAAAACCAAAAACTGCCGTTTGTAATATAACTATAATTGCAAACGAACCGTTCATCTGACACGAAAATTGAATAACCTAATTGGTAGAGGAGAAAATTCTCTACAACTTTGCTCTTATGTTTTTTTCATATCTTGTATCGTTTGAGACATATTTGCAAAAATAACGGATATTTGACACCCTCCCTTGAATTAGCGAAAACCAGCCGTTCGGAGATGTCACATAAGATTCCTCGCGTATTTGATGATTTTCTTATTCTAATTTAAATGTTGTCATTTCAAAGAAACGGCACACTGATGAATTAACAAAACACATCGTTCTTCGTACGATAAATGATAATCTAATGACTACAAATGCCATATTAACATCAGTTAACAACGGTCATGAATAGTATAAGATTAAAGAACTCCTGTTTTGATTTACAACCGTAGCGTAATGGGCAAGATGCTGGACTGTGACGCGAAAGGTCGATGGTTCGAAAACTCGCCACTACTTATTTTTTTTCCTTAAAGGGTTTCACTCTTATTAATTAATTAATTATTATTCTGATTATTATTTTGGTCCAAAATGTTTGCAAAAACTTATAAAACTACAAATCTAAAGCGGGCCGTAAAACACGGCAGTGCGATTTTTTTTGCTAGGAAGTGTTTCAGGATTATTACCTGTGTGTGTGGGCGAGCGTTGTCATGATGAAGATTCCGTGTGGCATTTTTTTGGCCATTAGATTCCAGCTGGGATCGTGTTCGGTCGGCGGATAATGCCACTTTGGGGACTAGTGCGTCGATGATGACGATATGATGATGAGGACAACACGACACTCAGTCCCCTCGTGGAGAAAATCCCCGAATCGATCGGGAATCGAACCCGTGCCTTCTGCGTGGCAACCCATAACGCTGAACACTGGACTACGGAGGCGTTATCGTGAAACTTGAACACCCACCATACTCTCCCGATGTAACACAGTAGTTCTCCAGACCTCTTCCTATTCCCTCGACTGAAAGTCGCTTTGAAAGGAAGGAGATTTGAAGATATTCCTGACATCCAACGAAACGGGTCGATGTTTTTGAACACCATCCCAAAGGAAGACGTCGTGAAAAGTTTTCATGACCTGGCACACTCAAGGGAGGTGACTATTTCAAAGGACAGTAAGATAACTGTAGTTCATACATCTACGTTATGTTACAAGACTATTCAACGAACCTTGCTAGAGGCTGTATTAGAAGGTATCCCATGACATTTCACACTCAACAATAGTCGCGGGAGAACCATGTGGGACGAGACACAACGAAGTTTATACATGGAATATTCGTGCAAATGTTGAGGTACACCATTACAAAGACAGGAATGTCAAACAATGGAAAGTCTAGAACGAATGTAAAACAACATTTTGAATAGGATAGATAGCTAACCACCAAGAAAAGTTAAGACGAATCGAGTAAATGTACTTTTCTGAATTCTCATTCACATTCATCTTTCAGCTCTTAGAGACTCCGTCTGAAACATACTCCCCCCCCTCTCCTTCCTTCCCCCTTCCCCCTCATACCCCCTGCCGATGGACACACAGTCATAGTCAGTGGTTACTTTGTGTGAGGATAGTTTTTCTTTCTTTCTTTCTTTCTTTCTTTTTTTTCTGACGTAGGGTCTATGAGACAAAAGCTGTATTTGTTGGAGAATTTTAAGTTTGCCCTTCTTCTAATCTTCGTGACGTATCTGTAGTGTGCGGCAACCTGTCCTTTTCAGAATATTGTTGAAAGTTAACATTGTGTTTTGCTTTGACTTCATGATAGGCTTCTTATTAGTATTCACATGTGGACCCATCAGAATCACACGAAGTGCAATCATTGTCGCTTGTTGGATTTCCTTTGTGTCCAAATTTCTTTTCAGAATGACGTCTCTTAATTTCATCAAATCACGGTTTTCCAGTCCGTTTTCTAATTCCGACTTATCAACTTAGCAATGAAAATATCTTAATGATTTTCTTCGAAATTTGCCAAAGTTATACCGGCAACTTTTAGATACTCCTTCATCCTAGCGATATAATTAATTGGTTTAGTTTTGGCCTAACTTCTCCTTTCGTGGATCTGCAATTTGCATTTCATTCTTTTAATGTGCCCATGAAATTTAAGACTTCGTTTTCCCAATTTCCATGTATTACTTATTACTTCTCTACCTATATAAGTTTCTCTATCATTAATTTTGAGTCCTAAAATATTCCTAGTAATCTTTATTTCTATCTTTTCAACCTTTTCAATATCCCTCATTATATTTAAAATTGAAACTTCTGCCCCACAAGACATTCAGAATTGATTACAGTGCTAAAATGTATAACTTTACTAAATTTAAAAAGTGTTTTTTTGTTATAAATAGTCTGGTTTAATCTGAATGCAGTTACAATATGTTGTCAGCGCACTGTGTTTGCATGATAGGCTTCACTTAACGTTGTTAACTTCACATAGTGCAATTAGGTCAACTGTGTTCTTTTTTATGATTAATTGCAGGCTATCGAAAACTGCGTTGTTCGTGTTGATGAGAGGTAAGCCTGGAAATTGGTTTTCTCGGTACATTCCTGACACTGTGAATATTGAATTCTCTAACGGAATTCTCTATCGGAATTCCTTAGCGGAATAGCCCGTGCGTCTAGCAGGATTACCACCCCGCGTTCTATTTCTGTTAATTCTCGTAGCGTGGCCGTAATCACAGCTGAAACCAGTTCACGTGAATCACGGGAGTGCAATCGACAGCTCGGCCAACGCACCGCCCTTTTAATGACTTGTTTACGCGTTACTACCGCCATTTCTATCTGTGAATACAGTTTTCGCACGTCTTTTGCCAATCCAGTGAAATGTGTTGCGTGTTCGGTTTTGCATAGTTTTTACCACACCCTTCGTTCAGTTGGTTGGCTCTCCCGATGAAAAATGCCGTAGTATGATGTCACCAAGAAGACGAGTGCTCTCAATTTCAGTTCGCACGAAGGAAGTATCGGCCACGGCGGAACGGCTGAGAGCATTAAGGCACTATGCTGCGATGCGCGAGGCCTTTCCACGTCGGAGGTTCATATGCCCCCTGGGCACGGATGTTTCTACTGTCTTTAATATAAAGTAGTTCATAAGTACTTTGTAAGTTCAGGGACTGATTACCCCGCAATTAAGTCCCATAAGCTTCAAAAACATTTGAACCAGGTATTATCACTGATAATACCGGGAACCTAGCCCTGACTCTCTTCATGAATTTTATGAAAAGAATCAACGAAAACCCGGTACTGCTGTATTTCATCCAAATGTGATAAACAAATACAACAAATTAAATGTAAAAACTATATAAATAATCCTAAATTGTTTATCAGTTTCAATTTTTTTGTGAACAGAAGTAGACGTAAGTTGTAAAATACATGAAATAATTGAATGGAACTATATCCTGGATAAAGGGACTTAGACTGGTCGTATTCCTGTCGAAAAACACCTGCCATTTTCTTTTTCAAGATTCAGTCTTAAAATGTTACCAGTTTCGGCATTCAAATAATGTCATCTTCATGTTCCAGAACAATTACAAACACATCAAATACAAACCCAGATACAGCAATTTCATTTTGACGGTATATCACAAAAAATGTAAAAAGCTTCACTATTGTACTCGAGTAAAATAGCACCATCAACCAGTGAAGATAAACCATACATATAAACAAGCTGTTCTGCAAAATTGTGTCACGTTAACAGAATGGGTCTTAACCGCGATGACAACAATAAAACATATAGGGACACGAACACCATATGAGAGGATTCCACGTCGTAGTAGTATTTAGAAAACCAATTGGGAAAGAGATGGCGAAGGCTAAAGCAGGTGGGTTGCTACCACTTTGAATCTTACTGAGCCCATACACCCCAAATTATTAATAGTGCCTCCACGGAACAAAACAAAACCATAGAAACTATTGTAGACAACAACATTAGAACCATTTATCGTTCACCTACTATTGTATATTAAAGCATCGGACGAGAAGGAGGTGGTGAGGAACACAGGGGGGATGATCATAGAAAATTAGACTGTCTGTTCGTGGTAAGACCTCCTGAAGTGATGTCTCATCCCTCATGATGAATTTGGTGGTAGTGACCGCTTACGATACCAAAATCTTGAAAATCAATGATATATGACTACAAGGTAAAATGAAATATCGGGCAAGTTATCTCTTTTATTTATAACGCAAAGTATCTGCAGGTGTAACTCTACCCAGAAATTGGCGCAGGACGTAGTATTGCCGGCCGCGGTGGCCGAGGGGACTGAGGCGCTTCAGTCACGGTCTGCACGGCCACTACGGTCGGGGGTTCGAATCCCCCCTCGGGCATGGATATATGTGCCGTCCTAGTTCGTAAGAAGTTCGTAAGTAGTTCATAAGTAGTTTGTAAGTTTAGGGACTGATGACCCCGTAGTTAGGACCCATAACATTTACAAACATTTGATTTGACATTTTGACGTAGTATTGGTTGGCCTGGAGGCGGTAAAAAGAAAGGAGAATAGTGTAGAAAACAGGCAAGAGAAAGAATTACAGGATCCTGCAAAACGAGGTATGAAAGTGTTGCATGGTGTACGTTAATCTTAAGAGATTCAATACGTTCTAAATTATTTATATATTTAACTTGTTACCTACCATCCCACCTCCTTTAGCCTACCCGATGCGTTCACTACTCGGTTTTTTTCAATAAGACTAGAATCATTTCGTGTGGTTCATTGTTGTTATCGCGGACACGCACATCGTACTACACAGTAAAACCATTGTGCACCACAGTTGGTTTTTATGTATGGTTTACCTTCACTTCTTACTGGTGCTATTTTGCTCATGTGCAATGTGTGTATGTTTCACATTTATGATGTCAGAATGACACTGCCGTGCGTGTTTTTCTTCGATGTTCTGGTAACCATGTAAGGGCATGATTGGAATGCAGAAATTAGTTGAATTTTAATAACGTATCTTGATAAAACTTGCTGTTGTGAGTTTTTATTGGAGACAGAATAATATCACCGTGTCTCGTTACCCATTACCAATATCTGGTTCCTTTCATCTTTGTTTAAAATGTGCCAAGAGTGCTTGTTGTCACTGAAGCGTTAAAGTCTTTACATGAGAAATACTAGTCCACTGTAAACATTTACTGCGTGACCTTCTGACACACACACGCGCTCACACACGCACACACAGAGACACAGACACACACACACACACACACACACACACACACACACACACACACACACACATCAACGTTTCTTCCTTTACGGTTTCGGCGTCATCTCGTTTTCGATCCGTGATGAATTATGTAACTTCCCGATATTTTGTTCTAGGACTATACTTCATCTGCAATCCGGTTTTTGCTTTTATCATAGGAAAGCAATAAATTTAAAAAGATAAAAACTTGGACTAACGTAATCTGGTGCACAGCGCAGGCTATCGGCTGAAAGCTTGGCAGCTTGCCTTAGGCTTTGGCTCCGATAAATCCGTTAACGGGCAGAGGGCAGTGCGGGTTAGTAGAAGATTCGGGGAACATGACACTTCACAGCTCCTCGTGCACCTGAACGAGTTTATTTTTCAAGTTTATTCCTAAATTTTTTAATAGTCACAGAATATATGACATCAACTGCGATTGGGCAAAGCTGAAATTGTGTACCCAGCCGGGATTCGAACCCGGGTCTCCTGCTTTCTAGGCAATTGCGCTGACCCCTACACCACTGGGGACACAGTGATCACCGCACCTGCAAGGAATACCTGAGCACGCCTCCCGTCAGATACAAATTCCCAGCTTCGCCCCGCCCACAGTACTCAAACTCGTAGTTATTAAACTAATTCCCGTAAGAGTAAGAGATTCAAACTTGCCCACCCCTCCCGACTAACGATAGGATCATTGCCCGTCACCGGCATATTATATATTTAATAGTCGCAGAATATATGACATCAACTGCGATTGGGCAGGCGTGCTCAGGTAGTCCTTGCAGGTGCGCTGGTCACTGTGTCCCCAGTGGTCTATTCGGCGCTCGGCTGCCGAGGTGGACGGACGCGCGGCGGCAGCGCTAGACGTGCTGGAGTAAACAACGGCTGCGTGGCTGCTACGAAGGTCAGTACAGCGCTTTGCCTACTATTGCGTCTTTACGTGATTTAAAATGACAAAATGAACGAGACTGAATGTGCAAGAATAGATACGATTAGATTTACCTTTGATTGGAACTGTACAAGACCGAAAGCGTTCGAGATAAAAAGATGGTTGTCAGAAGATGTTAAGATCACAGGAGAGGAAGTTATTGGAGTACATCTTTCCTTTGTGACCAATTCTGTCTTTTTAAAATTGAATTCTTCTGAATTGTGTTGCTCTATTGTTGACAAGTGTGGTGGTAAAATGAATTTTCGCCACTCGGACGGAACCGTTAATGAAGTTATTGTTTCTCATGTCGGGCTAGGCATCCGTACAGTGAGAATTTTCGAGCTGCCATTCGAGGTTCCAGCTGCAGCAATAAATGCTGCGCTTCAGCCTTATGGTAGGGTTCTCTCGAATATTGCCGAAAAGTGGTCAGAGGAACCTATGTTTCCTGTTCTGAATGGAATTAGACAAATTAAGATTGAACTTTTGAGGCATATACCTTCTTATTTGAATATCTGCGGACATCGCGCTCTCGTAATTTACGATGGTCAGCCGCGGACTTGTTCGTTATGTAATGCCACCGGGCACGTTAGAAATCAGTGCACAAGAAGGCGAGTCCTTCAATTACCGAATAACGAGGCGGTTGTCTCAGGGCAGGCCGTAAGCATGAAAGTGACGTACGCTGCCGCGGCCGTCAACCGGGCCCCCTCTCCACCGAGTATGGCCGAGCAGGCGGGACCTTCCGACGCGTGCGCGGAAACCGGAAGGAACGCAGAGTTGGACAAACGAGGCGAGCCGATAGCGGCCAGTGATGACGTCACTGAGAGCGCAACACGCATGCTTTGTGAAACCGACAACTTTTCAACCGAGAGACAAGCTTCCCATACGACACCTGATGTAGACGTGACGAAAAATGTAACGACAGTCGCACACGACGATGCCATTAATTTAGAGGGGCCTACAATGGATGAATGTCCAACGACAGACACACTAAAAGTGACAAAGGAAGACCATGCGGATGACAAGGTACCACAGGAAGAAACAGACAACTCCAATCTACCGGCCAAAGGTAGACAAAAACAAGAAGGATCCGAAGCACCACCCACTACACGTGTCGAAGGAAAAGAAGCAACAGTCGACTGCGAAATAAACGGAGTTAAAAAATCTTCTGCTAAGAAGAAAGGCGAGGTAGCCTCTCGGCGATCTTCCATGGAATCGCCAGAAAGTTCACCAAAGAATTCACCGGAGAGCTCGCCAAAATCATCAAACAAGAAAAAGAGGAGAATCGCACATCAAGCTGCAGAGATCTTGGCTCCTCCTTTAAGAGAGCGGCTGAGACAGATACAGGACCCTGACAAGAGAAAAGAAGACACAAAAACGCAAAGAGTAGTTGCATGCTCTGATCGGAAAAAGAAACAGGAAAAGGTTGCTACACCGCACGGATCATGTGAACAATTGCATGAAAAGACGAAACCGGATATAGACGATGACACCCGACATGGACATGCGCACGGACATGACACCAAGGAAACAAAAATTATCTGGGCGGATGACAAGGAAGATGAGACTGATGCAATGGAAACGGAAGGGGCCTTTGAGGAAGAATGTTTTTATTAAAATTTGTGCATGAACTTATAGAAGAAAGAAAAAAAAGAAGAATGAAAAACGAGGAAAAAAATTCAACTAGGAAAAAATTATTATCAGAGGCTCCAATTAAGTGTCTTCTATTACACGTCTTGTAGCGTTACAAAGTGGAACATACATATAATGTGACCACTATAAACATAAACAAAATTCAGAGTCAACCAAAGGTGGCTGCACTGAAAGACTTCCTGTATCAGTCAGATGCAGATATCGCTTTCTTGCAGGAAGTTAACATAAAGGATTTGTATATTTCTGGGTATAAGGAGGTGTTAAATGTAGCTACAGAGGAATCGTGTGGGATAGCGATCCTAGCTAAAGAAGGGATTGAGATAACGAATGTGTGTCTTTTAGAATCAGGGAGGGGAATCAGCTGTAAAATTTTTAACACCACTTTTATAAACATTTACGCGCCATCAGGCAACAATGCACGACAAGAGAGAGCGGCCTTCTTCAGGAGTGACATTTTATTTCTACTCAAAGAGAACCCTGCAGAAGTTTTAATAGGGGGAGATTTTAATTGTGTTTTGAATAAAAAGGACCAGCGACCAAATTTTAATTTTTCTCGAGAACTGAAGGCATTGGTCGAAAACTTGAAGTGGTTTGACGCGTGGGAAATTAAATATCCTACGATGGTTAGATTTACGTACATCACTAGTACTACACAGAGTAGAATAGACAGGATATATGTCACCCCCAATCTAGAGACCAAAGTAAGTAGCATTGAGGTGATACCAGCTGCCTTCTCTGATCATTTAGCAGTGAAATGCAGTATCAAATTAACAAGACAAAAGACTTACTGGGGTCGCCCACTATGGAAACTGAACATCAATACCCTCTCAGAAGATGCTCTGGCTTTAAAGATACAAGCAACTTGGGGAGCTGTTTTAAGAACGCGTAACAAGTATAGAACAAATATCGAATGGTGGACGATGGCCGCCAAGAGAAAGTTAAGAGCAGCGTTGATATCTCACGCAAAGGAAAGAGCAATTTGGTCAAGGCACACAATGGAATTCTACTACTGTTGTCTAAGGGACCTTTACGACCAACCAATATCTCAAGAGGCCATTATAAATATTAAAAAAATTAAAGCCAAAATTATAAGTATCAAGAGGAAACATCTGGAAGGATTGCAAATAAAATCACACACTAGAACGACATTAGAGGAAGAAAATACCTCCATCTATCACTTGATACAACACACAAAGAACAGAAGAAGAAATTTTATTGCCAGCCTCAGAACGGAAGGTAACAGAGTACTAACAGGCCAAAAAGATATTTTAAATGAAGCACATAGATTTTATCAGCAGTTGTATTCTGGAAATGCTACTGATGACAACTCCGTGCAAGAGCTTTTACAGAGCTCTGAAATGGAAGGTATAGTTTCAGAGGAAGACAATAGAGGTCTTACGTTAGACATTACGAATGAGGAGGTCCTTGACATCATTACATCTTCGCCTTCGAGGAAGTCTCCAGGCCCAGACGGCTTGCCGGTGGAATTTTATAGAACATTTTGGGAACTAATAGGTAACGAATTCACGGAAGTCGTTAATGACGTCTTGAGAGGCGTGAATATTCCTCCTGTATTTAAGGAAAGTGTAACTGTATTACTAACAAAGGGAAGGAGCACGGACAGAAGATATTAATAATATGAGGCCGATCACCTTAATGAATTCAGATTATAAAGTAGTTGCACGTGTAATTAAAGAAAGAATGAAACCCATTTTAGAAAAAGTTATTGGAAGCTACCAGACTTGTCTCCCCAGACGCACCATTTTTAAATCTGTATGTGAATATCGCGACATAATTGCTCTTTTCGCAACATCGTCAGCTAATGGCGGCATTGCCTTCATTGATTTTGCTAAAGCATTTGATAGAGTGAACCACGAATACCTCTTCAAAACTCTGAAACACATCGGCTTAAAGGACAACAACTTAACGGTTTTAATGAACATCGTCAGGGGTATGAAAACCAAAATCTCGATAAATGGACAATATACTAACGAGGTATTGATATTAAGTGGAGTTCCTCAGGGAAGTCCCTTGTCTATGTTGTTTTACGTAATTTCTCTAGAACCTCTCCTACGGCGTTTGAATGCAACCCTAGAAGGCATAACAGTAGCCGGACTCAAGACAGTTACAAACGCATACGCTGACGATGTGGGAGTTTTAGTGAGGAGCAATGAAGACGGTGCAAAACTAACGGAAACGTTAATGCTTTATAGCAGAGCAACTGGTGCGAGGATCAATGAGACGAAAAGTTCTTTTTTAAATTTAAAGGGACTTGAAAATGTGCAGCTACCGTGGGCACACACAGTGGAACACCACAAGACCCTAGGAATAACGTTCTACAGTTGCCCGTTAAGAACAACGGCCGAAAATTGGAAACAGGTCCTAGGAAAAATAAGAGGCAGCTTAATAATGGACGAAACAAGAGACTTAAATATAAAGCAGAGAATTAAGCTAATAAATTGTGCAGTTCTATCAAAAGCGGCATACGTCGCTCAGATTTTACCTACACCTCCTGCAACTGCGAGAACTATAATGAGCACTATCTGCAGATATGTATGGAAAGGGCATATATTCAGAGTAGCGGTAGGAACAACCACCATGAGACCAGAAAAAGGAGGCCTCGGGCTGACAGACATTCGGAAGAAAAGCACGGCCCTCTTCATTAAAAGGACACTCAACCTTATAGAGACGCAACCGAGCAGCATAACTGCTGCTCTGTTCGACCTTCTGAAACCTGGCAGCCTGCAGCCACCAGTAGATGTTAGTGAAATAAGCTACAAACTGAAGCACATTCAGTCTTTTTACGTAGAGCTAAGCTACTTGACATGTATTCTAAGGGATAAACACAAGAGGACAAGCAAATATATAGTAGATAAGTTGAAATCAACCGATAACCAAAATAAGATGGAGCTGAAATACCCTAACAAAAACTGGGGGAAAATTTGGGCGAATATAAATAACCGAATGCTGACAACAGATGTGCAAGCATCATGGTATAGAGTTATAAATAATGTCGTTAGTACGAACGAAAAACTTTATTCAATAGGACTAAGCGCGACCAACGAATGCCCAAAATGCAAACATTTGGACTCATTAAGCCATCGCTTCATTTGTAACGAATACAAAAATATATGGAAAGACGTTATATTTCAAGTCGCTTTCATCAAACGGAGCGATGGAAGGGAATTAACAATAAACAATTTACTCTTCCCAGAAGATGTTTCTTTCCCATCACAAAAGAACAACGTAATATTATGGCTATTCGGAAATTTTGTAAATTATGTAGTCAACAAAAAAGGAACCGACAATGTACCAGAATATCGAGAATATATAAAAGAAGAATACTTCAAAATATACAAGAAAAAAGACCATAAAAAGAATTTTGGAAACATGTTGAAAATTTTGTTTCAGAAACAAGGTATAGGTTAATATCTACACATCATGAAATAGACAGAACAAGGTAGAATGCCAAAGTAGGGGGGTGCTGTTGAGGGTGAAGTACGGTGGGGACTTCGTGTGCCCCGGGGCCGCTACGGTAGCCGTGAAGGCCTCAACAGAACCCCGAAAAAGCATTTCTGCCGAAGAAGAACTGGAAACAGATAAAATCCCACTAACCGAAATTGGTACTGGAAAACTATACAAATGCATAAGAAGAGGTAAAGTGACGAAGATTATTTTTCTTAATTATTTTACTTTTCTTTCCATTAGTTTCGTATTATTCAAGTAAACTATTTAATAAAGCAAGGTATTCGGATAAGGAATTTTACGTTTGTCTTTAAAATGCAGAAAGGCATATTTCTTTCAGTTAAAAAACA
Source organism: Locusta migratoria (assembly GCA_026315105.1). Lineage (NCBI taxonomy): Eukaryota > Metazoa > Arthropoda > Insecta > Orthoptera > Acrididae > Locusta > Locusta migratoria. The sequence goes on along the minus strand of CM048744.1, from coordinate 939,263,554 downwards.
AGTATGTAAAATAAAAATATAAAGTACCAAGAACGGTACTTCAAATACGAACTGCGAAGAAACGGATATTTTCGTTTGAAAGGCATATGAAGCCGACGCCAAAGAAGGCGATTTTGGAGAGCGTAAGGTGGGGCTGAAGGGGAGGAAGGAGGCCCTAATTAAGAGAGAAAAAAAAAAAAAAAATAAAAGAAAAAAAAAGTGGTGTAGGGGGTCAGCGCAACTGCCTAGAAAGCAGAAGACCCGGGTTCGAATCCCGGCTGGGTACACTAATTTTCAGCTTTGCCCAATCGCAGTTGATGTCATATATTCTGTGACTATTAAATAATAACAACTGCAGGATCAGAAGTGACGTCTGTTCTTTCGGAACAGACGCCACATGTGTATACTAAAATTTTTAGTTTCATCGCTGTTCATCTTATTTTAACATATTGTTTATGCGGAATTTAATATCGTTAATTCCTTCTTAAGTTTGGTCTGAAAGACCATTTTATCAGAAAATGTAAGCATTATTGCCGGCCGCGGTGGCCGAGCGTTCTGCGGCGCGTCAGTCACAGTCTGTACGGCCACTACGGTTGGGGTTCGAATCCCCCCTCGAGCATGGATATTTGTGCCGTCTTTAGTATTAGCTAGTTCATAAGTAGTTTCTAAGTTTAGGGACTGATAACCCCGTAGTTAAGTCCCATAACCTCTACACACACTTGAACATTTTGTAAGCATTATTGTTTTCCTGCACTTTTATTCTCGTTCTGAAATGTACATTTTCTTTCTTCGTCGGACAACTTTGTAATGCATTCTTCTTAATACATTCTTGTCATTTTCATTTATCAGCTGCATTCTTGCCGACAGGTATTCTGCTTGCACTGCATTCAGCAACATTCTCCTCAGCATTAGCATAATTTTTCCCCCTTCCCATGCATCGCTGTGGAATGAAATGATGATGTGATTCCAAAATCCTGCCTGTTTACTACTGAAAGAACTTCGATGATCATTTAACTGCTGCCACGGAAATACTTTCATTGTTGGTTTTTATCATATGAATATGCACTGGAAACTTTTTCAGAATTACTTAATTTCTTACTTTCAGGCGTTTAACTAAAATAATTATTGAAACTAGTTAAGCGGACTGAAATTAAGTGATATGGACGGAAAGCTGAGAATTTAGTTTGTGAAGATGAAATCGTATGAAATAGTAGCCACACGCAGATGCTAGACAGGCTACATTTATTCGAAACAATTAATTTTGTACAACCAAAAATTAAGGAATAAGAACGAAACTATGAACATATAGTTAAGTATTTAGTCCATAGCAGAAATTGTCACAATTAGTAGAAAAAGCAGCAACCAGTTGCACTTCTTTGTATTGTCTAGTCAGATGCAAAGAACCATAGGTATCAGAATTATGGCACTAAATGCCCGAAGCTGGTAAATAAAGAATAGTGAATTTGGTTGCAGATCTTTTTAAAATAAAATATTGAATGTTGCTTTACAAATATTGCAGGCTCATTATCCTAAGTGTTTGATACTGATTGCTTTCTGACAAGTAAAAGAGTTGCCGGTGTTATTTTACTTTTGTGCCTTGTTGATATCGTTACCATCTGGTGATAACTTTATTGGTGTCATAAACCAGTGACATGTTTCCGAGTTGTGCCATATTTGAAGTTAGCATGACCCGTAAAGGCTTACGTTCTGGCCCATTAACTGATGGTAATCACTTACTTCACGTTCATAGTCACGACTGACCACCACTATGAGACTGAACTCTCGAACTACATGCAGTAGTGGCAGATGTTGCCCAGTTATATTCGAAAATGTTCTGTTTCGTGTACAAGTTTACTAAATTTCACCTGCGTTTATCCTTACTGTCGATTGACCACCTTTGGCTCTTAGTGAGACCAGTCGAATTCCTTTTATTGCTATTGTCACACCCTTTTCACCTAGGCCAAAAACACGTATTTCCTAATTTACGTTACCTTTGAAAAAGTATGAGACTAAATCGTACTTTTTTGACACTTCATAAATATTCTGCGAACTCTCTGTTCTGTAAAGTCTTAATTTTTCTTGGCGTCTGAGTAGAAGTACCCAGTATGTACTATCGCTTATCTAGCACACTAAAAACTAAAAGTATCTTGTGCGATTACGAGAACATATTGTGCCTGGTGAGACTCACCTGGAAAGTCGTGGTTAGATTGATGTATTATTTTCCGTCTACCACCTCTCTGGAGACGGTATAAACTGTATCAAACGTTTTAAAGAGCTCTAAAGGAGGAGAATGGTCTTTTTTCTCTCAATAGTTTAAATTAATACTTGCAGCGAATATTTCACATAAATAAGGGGCGTAATAGTTCCTGATGGTATAAGACAGACAAATATTGTAAACAATATACATTCCTGGAAAATGAAAAAAGAACAGCAGGAATTCGTCGACTCAGCAGGGGCATATTTTATCGACATATTCTAGAGAATGTACAAAACAGCCGGCCGCAGTGGCCGAGCTGTCTGTGGCGCGCCAGTCACGTTCAGCACGGCCACTACGGTCGGGGGTTCGAATCCCCCCTCGGGCATGGATATATGTGCCGTCCTTAGTATTAGCTAGTTCGTAAGTAGTTTGTAAGTTTAAGGACTGATGACCCCGTAGTTAAGTCCCATAAGCTCTACAAAAATTTGAACATTTTGTACACAACACACCATCACACAGACAGAGCCATACGCACGTGAGTATTGTCACTAGAGCGTGCGCAAAGTCAACCCTGGTACCGTATATACCAGGCTGTTCCACCTCGCCCCCCCCCCCCCCTCGTGAGCTAGGAAGCGCTCACTTGCTCGCGGGATACCGCATCTCGGCCGTGAGCTGCTGTCGCATGGGACACTCGGCTGCGGCTAGGGATGTGCTAGTGGAGTAGCGGACTGGGCTGTGACGTCACGGGATACTGCCAGTTACCTTCCGAGACGGGCTATAACTGAGCCTGCCATTTTTCTCCATGGAAATGCGAGACACGTGACACCAGGTCAATCCTCAGCGATAAAATTATGTCTTTCGTTATTACAATTAATGTAAAATCTCAGTGGTATTGAATATCAGTGATGTAGTTTTATGGCTGGAATTTAATAAAGCATGTTTATGGTGACATTACTTAAGTATTTCTTATAATTTGTATATAGAAGGAGGGAACATCTCTAACTAATCTGTACGGTTTATTCCATCTTGCGACTACGCTCTACGGTAACTCTTTACTACTATAGTTAACGCAGTACTTGGAAACATTCTTCCCTACTCCAGTCTCATGCCACTTAGGTTTTAAGGCAGAAGCGTTTTTCTATCTTTGTAAATATGATATTGAGTTGGTTGTGCTATTGCTATAACATTCAACGATCTTGACATAGTAGATAGAGTACTGCCCCGCTCGCTGTGCAAACTCGTCTCGCAGGCCTTCAACTAGTCAACACAGATGGCTTTTCGCCGACTTACTGGTTTGACGTGACAGACGTGTTACCACTACTCTGTACCTTGTACTAATCTAGTGCAGTATTTCATCTCGTAAAGAGAATCCACACTCGAGAATGTTGAACCCAGTTATTACTAGGCTTTTTTTTCCTTCGTAAGTTCCGTTTTGTTGTAGACACTAGTAGTTCGCGTGCATACCGCAACGATCGCGTGCGTCGTGTACCGGCATGCTTCTGAAACAACTGTGCTCAGTTTCAGCTCTGTAGCTAATCTGTACGGTTCTGTTCTGTGCTTTCAAAATCTTTAAGACTATCAACTTGCCCGCCGCGTGTGAGGTTTGCTCAGTGATAAGATTCATGTCAGTAAGGAACGTGTCTGCTGCAGAAATTCAATGACAGATTAGCGAACTGTACGGTGATACTGTTACGAGTGAAAGTAAAGTGCGTAAGTGGGTACAGTAATTCGAAGATGGTCATGACAACGCCCATGATGAGTACCGCTCCGATCGCCCATCTTCGATTACAGACGATTTGGTGGCTTCCGCTGAAGTGAGGATTCGTGAGAACAGGCGCTGCACTTCAAACAACACCTCACTGGCAACAGTTACAACGATGACTGCGACGTTAAAACGGCAGTGAACTCTTGGTTATCGGACCAGGCGTCAAGTTTTTATGAAGAGAGTACTTTGAAATTGGTTGAGAGGTATGACAAGTGTTTGAGCAAACTTGCCAACTATGATGGAAGAGTAAAGTATGTAATTTCTGACAATAAATTTACTTTTTGAAATAAAATTTCTTTGTGTACTTATGTTCAAACGAAACTTACCTAAAAACACGCCTCGTAGAGTTTTCCTTTGTCCTGTCCAATTTCTCTTACCATGTAAGCTTCATCCTTGACGTTTTCTGTTCATTTTGCTTTCTTTTCTATCGCTTTTGTTTTCGTCACTTTCATTTACAGCGATTTATTTTTACTAGAGTTAAAACTACATTCTGCTTTTATAGAGCTGATGATGACTGCGAGTTGAAACCGGTCATGTAGTAAATAAATAAGCAATCTTGGCAAAACAGTAAAAAACGTTGTTTAATAAATGATTTAGATACATCTGAAACGTGCCTATAACTGAGATGGATCACAAATTGCCTCTCTTTACGTGCTTCTTTCAGGGCTTTATACGGTCGCGGTGGCCGAGGAGACTAAGGCGCTCCAGTCACGGTCTGCACGGCCATTACGGTCGGGGGTTCGAATCACCCCTCGGGCATGGATATTTGTGCCGTCCTTAGTACATCTACATCTACATACATACTCCGCAATTCACCGTAAGGTGCCTGAACGAGGAAAAAAAGAATGCCTGTATGCCTCCGTACGAGCCCTAATTTCTCTTATCTTGTCTTTGTGATCTTTACGCGAAATGTTAAGTAGGCGGCAGCAAGATCGTACTACACTCAGCTTCAAATTCCGGCCCTCTAAATTTTCTTTACAGAAATTCACGAAAAGAACGTCGTCTTTCTTCCAGAGATCCCCAATTCAGTTGCCCGAGCATTTCCGTGTCACTCGCGCATTGGTCGAACCTACCGGAAACAAATCTAGCTGCTCGCCTCTGAACCGCCCCTGTCTTCCTTCAAACCGATCTGCTGCGGGTACCAAATACTTGAGCAATACTCAAGACGTGGTCGTACAAGCGTTTTATACGCGGTCTCCTTTACAGATGAAGTACATCTTCCCAAAATTCTCCCAATAAACCGAAGTCGGCTGTCTGCCTTACTCACAACTGTCCTTACATGCTCGTTCCATTTCATATCGCTCTGCAATGTTACGCCTAGATATTTGAACGACGCGACAGCATCAAGAAGCTCACTACTAATGCTGTATTCGAACATTATAGGATTGTTTTTTTTCTACTCATGCGCATCACCTTACATTTCTCTACATTGAGAGCTAGCTGCCATTCTTCGCACCAACTAGAAATTTTGTCTAAGTCAACCTGTATGCTATTACAGTCAGTTACAGACGACACCCTCCCATACACCACAGCATCATCAGCAAACAGCCGCAAATTACAACTTACTCTGTCCATCAGATCATTTATATAGATAGAAAATAATAGCGGTCGTATCACACTTTCCTGGGGCACGCCTGACGATACACTAGTCTCTGATGAACACTGGCCGTCGAGAACAACGTACTGCGTTCTATTACTTAGGAAGTCTTCCAGCCAGTCACAAATCTGTGAACCTATTCCATAAGCTCGTATCTTCGTTAGCAGTCTGCAGTGTGGCACCGCGTCGAACGCCTTTTTGAAGTCGAGAACAACACAATCCGCCTGTTGCCCTTCGTCCATGGCTCGCAAGATGTCATGTGAGAAAAGGGCATGCTGAGGTAGTTGATAAGTAGTTTGTAAGTTTAGGGACTGATGACCCCGTAGTTAAGTCCCATAAGCTTAACAAACATTTGAACAGGGCTTTATAACTTGAAGACCTTGTGACCGGCTTCAGACAGGCATTTGTGTGGTTTACCTATAAATTTGTCGGGTGTCGGAAAGAGTAAGACCAGTGTCTGAGTCATCCGTGTTGGACTCTGCAGCTCCTCGGCAGTTCGTGCTGTGCTGGTAATGAAGCCAACGTAGAGCGCGCGCCGCTTAACCCCGTCGCTGGAGTTGCTATCTCGCCACCCATCCAACACATAACAAAGTTTGGTCCCCCTCCTCCTTTCAACTGCGCCGCAACTCAGTTTGAAGCGAAACGGCCCTGTGCTACCAGAGACCGTGTGATCTCTTAGCAGTTTCACGCTGAAGCAAAGTGTTAACAGATGTCCGGGAAACTAAGTAGGGACTCGAATCCGAAATAGTAAGGAATTTTCCAGTGTGTGCGCCATGATCAGGTTTGGCAATTAACACAGATTCGCCGAAATTTGGGTGAAATTTTGGGGTAGCACACCACAAGCAACCCGAAAGACAGCGTGGTTTCTTTCGTTGCATCAAAATCGCAGTTGATGTCATATATTCTGTGAATATTAAATGATAACAACTGCTGGATCAGAAGTGACGTCTGTTCTTTCGGAACAAACGCCACATGTATATATATATATATATATATATATATATATATATATATATATATATATATATATATAATATGCCGGTGACTGGCAATGATCCTATCGTTAGTGGGGAGGGTTGGGCAAGTTTGAAGCCCTTACTCTTACGGGAAATAGTTTCATAACTACGGGTTTGAGTACTGTGGGCAGGGCGAAGCTGGGAATTTGTATCTAACGGGAGGCGTGCCTAAGTAGTCCTTGCAGGTGCGGTGATCACTGTGTCCCAGTGGTGTAGGGGTCAGCGCAACTGCCTAGAAGGCAGGAGACCCGGGTTCGCATCCCGGCTGGGTACACATTTTCAGCTTTGCCCAATCGCAGTTGATGTCATATATTCTGTGAATATTAATGACAAGATTGTCTTAATTCACACACATTCCACCAAATTTACCGATAGACACTGCAGTGGATATGATCTACAATATTTTTTGACATACCAGCAATAGGTTATACGACAATAACATGAGATTGTCAGGAAGTGCAAAATGGCTAAGCAGGAGTGGCTACAAGGCAAATGCAAATCTGTAGAAGAATGTATAAGAAGGGGAAAAGTAGATACCGCCTACAGGAAAATAAAAGAAACATTTGGAGATAAGAAAAACAGCTCTATGAATATCAAGGACACTGATGGAAAACCAGTTCTCAGCAAAGAAGGGAAAGCTGAAAGGTGGAAAGAGTACATAGAGCAGCTCTACAAAGGAAATGAACTTAGAGACGATGTTGTAGGAAGGGAAGAGGAAGTAGATCAAGATGAAATAGGAGATACTATACTGAGAGATGAATTTGACAGAGCCCTGAAAGACCTAGGTCGGAACAAGGCCCCAGGAGTAGATGACATACCCTCAGAGCTACTAAAGTCTCTGGGAGAGCCAGCCATGACAAGACTATTTGAACTGGTGTGTAGGATGTATGAGACAGGCGAAATGCCCTCAGACTTTAAGAAAAATGTAATAATCCCCATTCCAAAGAAATCGGGTGCAGACAGGTGTGAAAATTACAGAACCATCAGTATGATAAGTCATGGTTGCAAAATTTTAACACGAATTATCTACAGGAGAATGGAAAAGCTGGTAGAAGCTGACCTCGGGGAAGATCAGTTTGGATTCAGGAGGAACGTAGGAACCCGAGAGGCAATACTCACTTTGCGTCTTATCTTAGAAGATAGATTAAGGAAAGGCAAGCCTACATTTTTAGCTTTTGTAGATTTGGAGAAAGCGTTTGACAATGTTGACTGGAATACACTCTTTCAAAATCTGAAGTCGGCAGGGGTAAAATACAGGGAAAGGAGAGTTATTTACAACTTGTACAAAAGCCAGACCGCAGTTATTAGACTCGAAGGGCATGAAAGGGAAGCATCAGTTGGGAAGGGAGTAAGACAGGGTTGTAGCCTTTCTCCGATGCTATTCAATTTGTACATCGAGCAGGCGGTGAAGGAAAGCAAGGAAAAAATTTGGAATAGGGATTAAAGTTCAGGGGGAAGAAATAAAAACATTGCGTTTTGCTGATGACATTGTAATTCTGTCAGAGACAGCAAAGGACCTGGAAGACCAGTTGAATGGAATGGACAGTGTGTTGAAGAGAGCGTATAAAATGAACATTAATAAGAGCAAAACAAAAATAATGGAATGCGGTCTTAGAAAATCAGGCGATGCTGAAGGAATTAGATTAGGTAAGGAAACAATGAAGGTGGTAGATGAGTTTTGTTATTTGGGTAGTAAAATAACATGCAATGGTCGCAGTACAGAGGATATAAAATTCAGAATGGCAATGGGAAAAAAAGCATTTTTGAAAAAGAGAAATCTGCTAACATCGAATATTAATGTAAGTGTAAGGAAGTCTTTTCTGAAGGCATTTGTGTGGAGTGTTGCCTTGTACGGGAGTGAAACATGGACGATAAGCAGTGCGGACAGGAAGAGAATAGAGGCTTTTGAAATGTGGTGCTACAGAAGAATGCTGAAGATTAGGTGGGTAGATCGCATAACTAATGAAGAGGTACCTAACAGAATTGGTGAGAAAAGGAATTTTTGGCATACCCTGACCAAAAGAAGGGATCGCTTGGTAGGGCACATTCTTAGACATCGAGGAATCGTAAATTTAGCATTGGAGGGAAGTGTGTGGGGTAAAAATCGCAGAGGGAGACCAAGAGATTCGTATAGTAAGCAGATTCAAGTGGATGTGGGTTGCCGTTCTTATGAGGAGATGAAAAGGCTTGCTCAGGATAGAGTAGGGTGGAGAGCTGCATCAAACCAGTCTCCGGACTGAAGACCATAACAACACAACTCCAAAAGAAATGCACACTACTTTTCAATACAGTTTTTATTTTACATGTTTGAAGTTTTACAGTCTCTGGGAGAGCCAGCCACGACAAAACTATTTCACCTGCTGTGTAAGATGAACGAGACAGGCGAAATAACCTCAGACTTTAAGAAAAATGTAATAATCCCCATTCCAAAGAAATCAGACGCAGACAGGTGTGAAAATTACAGAACCATCAGTCTGATAAGTTTAACACGAATTATCTAAAGGAGAATGGAAAAGCTGGTTGAAGCTGACCGCGGTCAAGATCAGTTTGGATTCAGGAGCAACGTAGGAACCCGGGAGGCAATATTCACTTTCTGACTTATTTTAGAAGATATATTAAAGCAAGGCAAACCTACATTTTTAGCTTTTGTAGATTTGGATAAAGCTTTTGACAATGTTGACTGGAATACACTCGTTCAAATTCTGAAGTCAGCAGGGGTAAAATACAGGGAAAGGAGAGTTACTTACAACTTGTACAAAAGCCAGACCGCTGTTATGAGACTCGAAGGGCATGAAAGGGGAGCATTAGTTGTAGCCTTTCTCCGATGTTATTCAATTTGTACATCGAGAAGGCGGTGAAGGAAAGCAAGGAAAAATTTGGAATAGGCATTGAAGTTCAGGGTGAAGAATAAAAAAAAGTATTGCGTTTTGCTGATGACATTGTAATTCTGTCAGAGACAGCAAAGGACCTGGAAGAGCAGTTGACCGGAATGGACAGTATGCTGAAGAGAGCGTATAAAATGAACATTAACAAGAGCAAAACAAAGATAATGGAATGCAGTCTTAGAAAATCAGGCGATGCTGAAGGAATTGGATTAGGTAACGAAACGATGAAGGTGGTAGATGAGTTTTGTTACTTGGGTAGTAAAATAACGTATGACGGTCGCAGTACAAACGATACAAAATGCAGAATGGCAATGGGAAGAAAAGCATTTTTGAAAAAGAGAAATTTGCTAACATCGAATATTAATTTAAATGTAAGGAAGACTCTTCTGAAGGCATTTGTGTGGAGTGTTGCCTTGTACGGGAGTGAAACATGGACGATAAACAATGTCGACAGGAAGAGAATAGTAGCCTTGAAATGTGGTGCTACGGAAGAATGCTGAAGATTAGGTGGGTGGTTCGCGTAACTAATGAAGAGGTCCTGAACAGAACTGGTGAGAAATGGAATTTTTGGCATACCTTGACTAAAAGAAGGGATCGCTTGGTCGGACAGATTCTTACACATCGAGAAATCGTAAATTTAGCATTGCAGGGAAGTTTGTGTGGGGTAAGATGCCGTTCTTATAAGGAGGTGAAGAGGCTCGCTCAGGATAGAGTAGAGTGGAGAGTTGCATCAAACCAGTAGTCTCCGGACTAAAGACCACAGCAACAGATGATACACTTTCATTTCGCCACATAATCCCCATCCTTCTCAAGTGGCTTACGCCATCTTAGAACCAGCGCCTGTATAGCCGCACGGTAAAATTCTGGACCAACACGTTGGAGCCACTGTTTGGCAGCTTGCACAAGGGAGTCACCATCTTCAAACCTTGTTCCACGAAGAGAATCTTTCAATTTTCCAAAGAGATGATAGTCACATGGAGCCTGTCAGGACTGTAAGGCGGATGTTGCAGTGTTGGCCATGCGAATTTTGTGATCGCTTCCATGTTTTTTGATTGACATATGCCCGTGCATTGTCTTGCAACACCCGTCGGGGGTTCGAATCCCCCCTTGGGCATGGGTGTTTGTGCTGTCTGTAGTATAAGGTAGTTCATAGATAGTTTGTAAGTTTAGAGGCTGATCACCCCGCAGTTAAGTCCCATAATCTTTACAAACACATTGTCGTGCTACAACAAAACATGCTGCTTTTCCGATGTGGTCGAACACAACTCAGTCAAGCTTGAAGTTTCTTCACTGTCGTGACATATGCATCAGAATTTATGGAGGTTCCACGTGGCATGATGACCACAAAAAGAGTCCTTCGGAATCGAAAAACACGGTAGCCGTAACTTTTCCAGCAAAAGGTGTGGTTTTGAACTATTTTTGGTGGGTGAATTTGAATGATGCCACTCCATTGATTGCCACTTCGACTCTGGTGAAAAATGATGAAGCCATGTTTCATCACCTGTCACAATTCTTCCAGAAAATTCATCTCCACCATTCACATACTGTTACGAAAGTTCACTGCAAAGTTCGTGTTTCTTTGTGAGCCACTGTCAATATCCTGGGAAACCACCTGGCACAAACATTTTTTACGCCAACACTTTCAGTATTCTGCAAACAGTTCCTTCCCCTAGCCCAAAGTAGAGTGACAATTCGTTCACTGTGATGCGTCTACCAGCAGTCACCAATTCGTGAACTCTCTGCACATTTTCTGGAGAGTGTACGAGGCCTACCGCTACAAGGACGATCCTCAATATTGCAGTTCCCGCTTTCATCACGTAACCGGCTTGCCCACCGACTAATTGTCCATACACCTTTTTCAACCTCTTGTAGATGTTTGCCACTGTCTCGTTTTCACAACACAGAAATTCAATGACAGCAAGTTGCTTCTGACGAACGTCAAGTGTAGCGGCCAACTTAAAGACATGCTGTGACGGCACCACTCACGGCAACAGGTTGAACTAAGTTTAAAAACAAGCGGGAAGGCTGTATCTACACACTGAACAACTTTCAAACAAGCAGAATGAAATCTATATTAAAAAAAATAGTGTGCATTTCTTTGGAGTGACCCTCGTAGTTTAAAGTGTTTAAGTATCTGCGCAATGACTTTATTGAACAGAGAGAATGGGGATTAAAATGGCCAGTGTCTTTTGAGTTCGACGTTGTTTTATGTAACGACAGTAAAACTATTGGAAACATAAGGATAATCACGAAAAGACTACCGACTACCCGAAAGGAAGTAAGAGTGTAGTGCTGTAACGCAGTAGAAAGAACCGACATAAAATATCGTAGGAAAGGCGAACTAAAGGCTGCGTTTCATTGTCCGAACATTTGGTAATGGCAACACTTCTACTAAAGAAACTGTGTACACAACACTTGTCGTTTCTATTTTAGAGTATTGGTACGGAGTGTTGGATCCTTGTCGGATGGGACTGATGCAGGACGAGAAAGTCCAAAGTAGAACAGCTCGTTTCGTATTATCGCGAAACAGGGATAGGAGTGCCATGGAAAGGATGCACGAGTAGGGATGAAAATATCGAAGAGAAAGCCGTTATTCGCTGCGGCGCGATCGATTTGCGAAATGTACTTCACTAAAATTCTCCTCAGAATGCGATAATATTTTGTTTGCACCCACATAGAATGTGAGCTATGATCATCATAATAAAATGGGGGAAATCAAACAAAAAACGGAAAGATTTAGATGTTCCCTTTCTCCGCGCGCTTTTAGATAACTGACGGCTGGAGAAGTATGAAAACGGTTCGATGAACTTCTGGCGGACTATTAAATGGGATTTCCAGAGGAAATACGAAGGTTGGAACTTAAATAGTGGCAACTATATATTTGAAACTGATACGAGAGCATTACATAGTTGCACCTGTTACTGTCCTTCAAAATAGTCCCCAGTGTTGTGTAGAACCCATTGTCAGCGATGTGGAAGATCTAGTATACCGTTATGAGAGCCTGTTCTGTTTATGGTGCGAATGGAGTGGTTTACTGCCTTTCGAATCTCTGGAACAGTTCTGAATCGAATACCACGAAGTGGTTGCTTCATCTTCGGAATCAAATTACAGTCACAAGGGCTTAAGTCCGGGAAGTATGGTGGATGGTACAGTACTTCCCAGTACTGCCCAGTAATTGGCCAGCAACGACTATAATCGAAGTTTACAGGTGGGCCTAGTTCTTCCAAGTAGTGACGTTGCTGCCACGCTGTCAGGAATGACTATCTGCGGGATAAGGGCCCATTGTACCGCTTGCCGGGAAGTGTCCGCAAGGCAAGACGGTGAGAGTTTCTAGTCCGCCTTCTCTGTTCATACTATAGGCGTTGATTACTAATCTCAACTGCTTCCCGAATTTTTCTCTTAGTTTGAAAAGGCTGTTTAGAAAGCACTTGTACATATTTGAAGTGTTCTGCAACCGTTGATTTTCTGTGCTGCTTTAAACGTATGTACCTTTATGCTCCGCCATCCGTACATGAATAGGCTTTCCTGTTTCTCCTTTGTATACAGTCCCACATCCGCAGTTTATTTACTTAGAATAACTATACCTGGCGTCATGTAAGAAGGCGCTTTCGCGCATGGAGTTGGAGCAATAGGGAAAGCGTGGAGGGGAGGTGCTATGGCCGAGCACCAGCAGTTGCGCCTGCGGGAGAAACATTGCGTAAATCTAGGCCAGCCACATGCCTACAGAATGAACGTTATTGGCTGTCATTGCGGTAATGGAGGGGGATGCGCAGAACGGCTGAAAACTGGGCCACCTTCGTAGCTGACGCCGAGTATAGGCAACACCACCTAGAAGATAAGGCCTCACAACTGGCCGTGCTACGTCATACTGACCAGGCCGCGGTCGCCAGCTTACTGGCTGCCCACTACGAGGCAGGGGGCGTGCCCCATCGACCAGCCATTCAGCTGGCGGCCGCGGCCTGGTCAGTATGACGTACCAAGGCCAGTTGTGAGGCCTTGTCTTCTAGGTGGTGTTGGTATAGGCCGGTTATCGCTGATGCTGGCCAATTACATACAAACACCAACAAGTGTACACCTTCCTGTTTTCCACCAATCAGAACCACCGATTCAAACACCGATAAACGTATCTTCCTCTCGTATTTCCATAATTCAGAAGTATCACAGTAAGCACCAATAAAGTTATTCCTTTCCTTCCTGCTTCCATATTTCAACCAATCAGAACTAACACTTGGGGACAGAATTGGCTTTATGAGACAAGCACAGGACGAAACAAGTCAGTATTCTCTGAGGAAGGCTCCTATAAAGGATCCGAATCTTTGGAAGTATTTTATCATCATTACGTGCCAATTTGCTCAGAAGAATTTTAACAATAATGTCCACGAAAGTCTACGTTCTTGCATACTAATGTGGGTGTTTCAGCATGGTTCGACACCTTGAATATCAGTACCAGTTGAGTTGTTGATCAGTAAAAACAATCATTTAATGTACTCCCTAGTCACTGTTTCACTAGAAAACCTTGAGTTAATTGGAATACTCTGTGAGATTACCGCCCATTAGAAATATTGGTAATTAATAGTATTTGTAATTAAACAGTATGAAGTTCACTGCAGACATTGACCATGCCAATGCACCAAATGTGACACAATTTTAATCTTAATAATTATGGTAGCAATGTATGTATGTAGTTGGGTGACAACATTTATAGTTAGGCCATAGGTAGAAATTCTCCACGTTGAGATTTGCTGTGTGCTTGTAGCTGACGGGAGGCTAGCGAGCAGGCCGAAGTTGGTGGCTTGTTCCAGCTTAGGATTTTCCAGGTTCGTTTCCGGTGATGGGAGAGAGGGACAATGGCGAGTGCCAGGCACAGTGCAGTGCACAGCATGAAATAAAATATTCTAATATTACTGGCATTTGAAGTAAAATGATGCAGTCAGGAACCTTTAAGGCCCTTATTACAAAATAGCCTGATAAAAAATAAACAATACATTAGCTGATATAGTCACATCTGGCGTAATATGTTTAATTCACAATGAAAAGTAATAAATTACCAATGAATACAAGACAGTTACACAACTAGCTTGGCAATGTTTGTTTATAAAAGTAATATATTAACTATTTCTCATTTTATTTTCAATTAATCTTGTGTATTTTATCTTGAAATATTCAGTTAAATCACTTATCTGTGATATAAGAAATTGCACGATTGTAATAAATAATGCAAAAGATGTTTATACCAATATAAAAACATAATAAGAAATTTATTTAATGTCTAGTGTAATTATTTTGATTTTAAGTAAAGTTTTAGAAATGTATTGGCTGAGCGCTGTACGTTGGAAGTCGGTTAGAACAGTTCACATGGGGAAGTTGATGACGTAGGGAAAAAACCCGGCAGTTGGGCTTTTAGCGCGCGCGCGCACACGCGAGGGTAGGAAGTGACGAATCGGGAGCAAGTGGTGTAGCTGGCCGGGTGGCGTCGCTCTACGACAGTCGGCATGTGGATCTCCAGGTGGAGACTATAGATTTTTGTGTGGCAATTGCCAAGTGTGGTTGCTCGTCGTAGACTGCACCAAGTTGTATCGAGTGCCACTGTGTGTTGTGAATATTTAGCCGGTGTAACAAGGTGTGCATCGCATTGAATTAAAGTGACTGTGATTTATTAATGTAACATGTGTCGTCGCATAGGCAAGAAACATAAACGGTGTTTGAGACAGGCACATGGTGTAAAAACAATTTGCGACAAATATTCATTTTGTCTGGGGGCTCACGAGCTATAATCTTTTTTTTGATAAATGTGTCGACGTACAGACGTATCAGCCACAGGGTTCTAATATTGTGAAATAAACAACATAATCCCATGAACCACAGACATTGCCGAGGTGGGGTGGCTTGCGTGCCTCGACGATACAGATAGCCGTACCGTAGGTGCAACCACAGCGGAGGGGTATCTGTGGAGAGGCCAGACAAACGTGTGGTTCCTGTAGAGGGGCAGCAGCCTTTTCAGTAGTTACAGGGGCAACAGTCTGGAGGATTGACTGAGATGGCCTTGTAACATCAGCTAATGTGGCTTTGCCACACAGCTACTACGAACGGCTGAAAGCAAGGGGAAACTACAGCCGTCACCTTTCCCGAGCTCTACTGTAGCTCTACTGTATGAACATATGATGATGGCATCCTCTCGGGTAAAATATTCCGGAGGTAAAATAGTCCCTCATTCGGATCTCCAGGCGGGGACTACTCAGGAGGATGTGATCATCAGGAAAGACAATACTGGCATTCTACGGGTCGGAGTGTGGAATGTTAGATCCCTTAATCGAGTAGGAAAATTAGAAAATTTAAAAAGGGAAATGGATAGGTTGAATTTAGATATAGTGGGGATTAGTGAAGTTCGGTGGCAGGATGAACAGGATTTCTGGTGAGGTGAGTACAGGATTATAAATAAAAAATCAATTGGGGGTATCACTGGAGTATGATTGATAATGAATAAGAAAATAGGAGTGCGGGTAAACTACTACGACCAGCACAGTGATCGCATTGTCATTGTCAAGATAGATACGAAGCCAACACCGACAACAGTAGTACAGGTTTATATGCCAACTAGCTCTGCCGATGATGAGGAGATTGAAGAAATATATGAGGAGCTAAAGGAAATTATTCAGACAGTTAAGGGAGAGGAAAACTTAATTGTTATGGGAGACTGGAATTAGGTAGTAGGAAAAGGAAGAGAAGGAAAAATAGTAGGTAAATATGGACTGGGCAGAAGAAATGAAAGAGGAAGCCGCCTGGTAGAATTTTGCACGGAACATGATCTAATCGTAACAAACACGTGGTTTAAGAATCACAAAAGAAGGTTGTATACTTGGAAGAGACCACGAGACACCGGAAGGTATCAGATAGAATTTATAATGGTAAAATATAGATTCCGGAACCAAGTTATAAACTGTAAGACATACCCAGGGGCAGATATAGACTCTGACCATAACTTGTTAGTCATGAACTGTAGGCAGAAACTGAAAAAACTGCTGAAAGGTAGGAAAATAAGGAGATGGGACTTAGATAAATTGAAAGAAAGTGAAGTTCTGGAGAATTTCAGAGGGAGTTTTAGGCAACAATTGACAGAAACAGGGGAAAATAAAACAGTAGAGGAGGAATGGGTGAAATTGAGAGATGAAATAGTGAAGGTAGCAGAGGACAAAATAGGTAGGAAGGCAAGACCTACAAAAAATCCTAGGATATCACAGGAGATACTAAATTTAATTGATGAAAGGAGAAAATATAAAAATGCAGTAAATGAAACATGCCGAATGGAGTACAGACGACTAAGAAATGAGATTGACAATAAGTGCAAAATGGCTAAGCAGGAGTGGCTAGGAGGCAAATGCAAGGATGTAGAAGAATGTATAAATAGGGAAAAAATAGATACAGCCTACAGGAAAATAAAAGAAACATTTGGAGATAAGAAAAACAGATCTATGAATATCAAGGACACTGATGGGAAACCAGTTCTCAGCAAAGAAGGGAAAGCTGAAAGGTGGAAGGAGTATATACAGGGGCTCTACAAAGGAAATGAACTTAGAGGCAATATTGTAGGAAGGAAAGAAGATGTAGATGAAGATGAAATAGGAGATGCTGTACTGAGAGAAGAATTTGACAGAGCCCTGAAAGACCTAAGTCGAAACAAGGCCCCTGGAGCAGATGATATTCCCTCAGAGCTACTGAAGTTTCTGGGAGATCCAGCCATGACAAACCTGTTTCACCTGGTGTGTAAGATGTATGAGACAGGCGAAGTACCCTCAGACTTTAAGAAAAATGTTATTATCCCCATTCCAAAGAAAGCACGTGCAGACAGGTGTGAAAACTACAGAACCATCAGTTTAATAAGTCATGGTTGCAAAATATTAACACGAATTATATACAGAAGGATGGATAAACTGGTAGAAGCCGACCTCGGGGAAGATCAGTTTGGGTTCAGGAGAAATGTAGGAACATGGGAGGCAATACTCACTTTATGGCTTATCCTAGAAGGTAGATTAAGAAAAGGCAAACCTACATTTCTAGCTTTTGTAGATCTGGAGAAGGCTTTTGACAATGTTGATTGGAATAAACTCTTTCAAGTTCGGAAGCAAGCAGGAGTAAAATATAGGGAGCGTAAGGTTATTTACAATTTGTACAAAAACCAGACAGCGGTTGTCAGAGTTGAAGGGCATGAAAGGGATGCAGTGGTTGGAAAGGGAGTAAGTCAAGGTTGTAGTCTTTCTCCATTGTTATTCAATTTGTACATTGAGCAAGCCATAAAGGAAAGCAAGCAGAAATTTGGTTAAGGAATTAAAGATCAGGCGGAAGAATTAAAAACATTGCGTTTTGCCGACGACATAGTAATTCTGTCAGATACAGCAAAGGACCTGGAAGAGCAATTGAACGGAATGGACAGTGTATTGAAAGGAGCATATAAGATGAACATTAACAAGAGCAAAACTAGGGTAATGGAGTGCAGTGTAAGAAAATCAGGTGATGCTGAAGGAGTTAGATTGGGTAACGAAGCAATAAATGAGGTAGATGAGTTTTGTTACTTGGGCAGTAAAATAACAAATGATGGTCGCAGAACAGAGGATATAAAATGCAGAATGGCAATGGGTAGAAAAGCGTTTCTGAAAAAGAGAAATTTGTTAACATCGAATATTGATTTAAGCCTAAGGAAGTCCTTTCTGAAGGCATTTGTGTGGAGTGTTGCCTTGTATGGGAGTGAGACATGGACGATAAACAGTGCGGACAGGAAGAGGATTGAGGCTTTTGAAATATGGTGCTACAGAAGAATGCTGAAGATTAGGTGGGTGGATCGCGTAACCAATGAGGAGGTACTGAACAGAATTGGGGAGAAAAGAAATTTCTGGCATACCTTGACTAAAAGAAGGGATAGATTGGTAGGACACATTCTTACACATCAAGGAATTGTGAATTTAGCATTGGAGGGAAGTGTGTGGGGTAAAAATCGCAGAGGAAGACCAAGAGATGGGTACAGTAAGCAGATTCAGACAGATGTAGGTTGCCGTTCTTATGTGGAGATGAAGAGGCTTGCTCAGGATAGGGTATTGTGGAGAGCTGTATCAAACCAGTCTCCGGACTGAAGACCACAACAACAACAACAAAGTGAACTTTCACGTGTTTTCAAAAATAGTAGTTAGGACACCCTTTTCTCTCACGAACTTGACTTTATTATGAATTTTTTGTTAATTATATGCAGGGAAGGAAAGCTGCGAACGTGTGATATCATCCCCTAGAAAACGAGTCAAAGAGTAGAAATCACAGTTCCAGCGTTTTTGCATGTTTAGGAATTTGGTTCGCAGTTGCTGGTTGTGAGTTTTAAAATTTAAACTTTCCCTATATTAAACTCTCACCCAGATCTTCACCCTCGCAACTCTAAGAGGAAGTATTATTTTTTGTAAATTCTGGTATTGTATTTAATAAAAAGTTTTCTTTGAAAGTGAGTGGCGGAACTGATGGACAGGTGCACGTGAGAAGACCGTTGAACAGTGAGGAGAGGACTGCTGTTGGGTGGGCCTACCTTCGCACCTTCGAGAGACGGTGGCGGCGTCCGTCTGCTCCTCCTGCCCCGCCTTGAACTCGTGCAGCCCGAAGTCGGCCAGCTTGAGCACCCAGCGGGAGTCCACCAGGCAGTTGGACGTCTTGAGGTTGCCGTGCACGCGGATCGGCGACTCGTGCAGGTACAGCATGCCCTGCGACAAAATTAGTGCCGGATTTAATATCTGATTATGACGAGAGAGTTGACACAGTATTTCATGCAATATATCTCCAAGAAAAAGGCGAAATAATTTAAAATTGTTTACCTCTATATAGTCATGTACAACTGCATTCTGCAACGTTGGATACAGATTAACGTTGGACATTTTAATAAATTAAAATTGCCTAATATGCTGCAATTATTTTTATTGTTTACAACGGCTTATGTCATTGTCAAGTGATGCCTGCATTGAACCTGTGTTAGTTATCTTCTATACATGTTTTTTAAGTTTGAAATGTATGTTTTTGAGGCAACAATGCTTACATCATGTAATTAGACACTTTATATAGCATTTGTTTGTCACGAAAACGTTTATTACATTAGATATTTCCGTTTTCGTATTTCATTAAAATCATCATCATCATCATCATCAGACACTGATTATGCCTTTCAGCGTTCAGTCTGGAGCATAGTACCTCTAATAAAATTCCTCCATGCTCCCCTATTCAATGCTAACATTGACGTCTCGTCTGATGTTATGCCTTTTACTTCAAAATCATTCTGCACCGAATCTAAGTACTTTCTTCTTTGTCTAACTCGACTCCTCTTACCCTCCGCTGCCGAGCTCATGAGTCTCCCATGCGTGTAACATGACCCCACCATCTCAGTCTGTTCGTTCTAACTCCTTCATCTATGGTGTTCATTCTGTTTTTCTAGCATTTCCTCATTATGGACACTCTTCTGCCATTGTTCCCATCTATTAGTACCTACAATCATTCTTGCTACTTTCATATCTGTAAACTCTACCTTATGAATAAGGTCTGTGTCCACCCACCTTTCACTCCCATACATGAACGTTGGTCGAAAGATAGAGCGGTGCACTGCTAACTTAGTGTTGGTACTTACTTCTTGCAGAAGAGAGTAGATCTTAGCTGAGCACTCACTGCATTAGCTTTGTTGCACCTCGCTTCCAGTTCTTTCACTATGTTGCCATCCTGTGAGAAAATACATCCCAGGTACTTGAAATTATCTACCTGTTCTAACTTTGGCACTCAGTCTGTTTGAATCACTTTCCAACAGACATAACTTTCGTTTTGAAGATGCTGATATTGATATCATAATCCTTGCACCTCTGATCGAGCTCTGAAATATTAGTTTGCAACCTTTCAATCGAATCTGCCATTCAACTATGTCATCCACATATGCGAGACTGCTTCTTTTCTTTTGACCTATTTTAATCCCTCCCTGCCAGTCTACTGTTTTCAACATATGACCCATGAATAGTATGAACAACAGTGGTGACAGGTTACAGCCTTGTCTTACCCCTGAAACTACCCTGAACCATGAGCTTAATTTGCCCTCTACTCGAACTGCTAAATGACAGTCTTCGTAAAGCCCTTTAATTGCCGCCAGAAGTTTGCTTCCTATACTATAAACTTGTAAACAGTAGCTTCCTCCTAGAAACACGGACAGAAGCCTTTTCTAGATCTATGAAACATAGATACAATTCCCTGTTCCACTTATAGCACTTTTCCATTACCTGTCGTAAGCTAAAGCTCTGGTCCTGTCACAATCTTTTCTGATTCAATGTTCGAAAATTGGCGTGGTTACTGCTTTCGTCCAGTCAGACGGAACCTGTCCCGACTCCCACGCCTTCTCAGTTATCCTGTGTAATCATTTGAGACCTGATATTCCACTGTATTTGACGAGTTCCGGCTTAATTTCATCCACCCCATTGCGCTGTAATCTACTGACCATTTTCTCCACTTCCTCAAATGACATACTGTTTCCATCGTCGTTCCTATCCCATTCTACCTGAGAATCTGACAAATCATTGAACGTTTCTCCTACATTGAGCAATTCCTTAAAATATTCCCTCCATCTGCTCAAGGCATCCACAGAATTGACTAGCAGCTTTCCTGACCTGTCCAAAACACTTGTTAATTCCTTCTTCCCACCCTTTCGAAGATTGCTAACTACGCTCCAAAATGGTTTACCCGCGGCTTGACCCAGAGTTTCTAGCCTATTTCCAAAGTCTTCCCATGATTTCTGCTTGGAGTATGCAATTATCCGTTTGGCTTTCTTTCTTCAACATAAATTTCTCTGTCAGTAAAATGTACTATTTATTTCAGTTGCAATAGATGCTATATGTTTTCAAAGATGTAATGTTTGTAATCGTTTGTTGTGTGATAATGTGTGCCTGGTCCCTCAGAAATTGTGTGAATATCTTCTGAATTTTGTTATATATTGATGTAAAACAGTGCACCTTTCGATTATCCGTTTTCTAATCATAATATTTCGATAAATATATTGAAATACAGTTTGTGCTTAAATACTGTATGCTCTTCGTCAGGGATTGTGTTTATATGGATAAATAATATTTTCAATTCTTCCACAAAAGTCATTATTATACTTTAGGGATAATGTGTAAAATATCTAGTGCCTTCCCAATAAAAAAAAAGAAAGAAAGATGCTATATGAAATGTCTATCTACATGATGTAAGTATGTTACCTCAAAGATAACCATTTCAAACTCATAAAACGTGTACAGCATATTGGGTAATTTTCATTTATTAAAATGCCTTATTACGACATATTTCATGCTGCGTGCCCTACAATGAGGAAAAAATGTTGGACGGTTTGTACTCATAAACAACTGGATTAAGGAAGTGCTGTTATTTGAGACTTTAATTTCCACAAATGTTAACGGCATTGGCTAGTAGCACGAACTCCACAAGACACTGAAGGTGGAGCCCCCATCCTGCTGTTTGACGACACATTTGTCGCCCATAACAAAAGCATCTTGATGGATTGTGCTAAAATCTTGTTCGATGGCGTCTGAGATCTAACCGATAAGTCAAAGCTAAGAGAATAATGAGATTTACAAGCAAGTACGTATCGACACCATTTCTCCGAAATCAGTTTGACAAATACTGGATCTGTATGGAGGATTATTGTCTGTTTGTCTGCCTGCCGGGCACAGGCATCAAAGTTGTACCGGACATCTATTTCATACTATGTAACCATCCTGCAAACGAGAACTGATTAACCATCTTCTTGAATTGTGTCTTGTTGCCAAGCGAGATGTAGTGACGCAAATGGTTTCCAGAGTATTCATTTCTTACTGTCTGTAATCCATGATACGAGAATCCAACAGCGGGATTCATACGTTCTTACCATTCCGCTTATGTTACAACATTCGAAGAACAGATGTAGACAAGTGTGGCAGTAACTTTTGTACCAAACAGTGATGGGATCGTTGTGGATGGTACAGGTGATCGCTTTTTGTTGTATTTCTCCACTAAATTCGGCACAGATTTGCTACAGTGAGGTTCGATTGTCTGTAGTTTTTGTGATTCTCGACAGTGCACCTCTCATTGTCAGCAACACGCTGGCCTCGTGGTACCACTTTTCCAGTATCAAAGTATTCATGATCCATTCTTGACATTAATGAATATGAAAATTGCGATAGTTCTCTTGACAGGCTCTCATCAAATGGGCTAATGAATCAAGGCATTACGACTACCCATTAAGAACTTTTTGTTTCAATCTTGGAATGAAATACAGCAACAGTTATATGTACAAGGCACTGATTTCCTGAAGTAGCACTCTCTTCGATCATCATTTTTATAATTTGTTTAATGCTGCACACTACGAATTCCTCTCCTTTACTAACTTCTTCATTTCAGAGCAATACGCGATACGTACGTTATTATTTGCTGGATGTATCCCATTTTTTGTCTTCCCCTACAGTTTGTACCCTCTACAGCTCTCTCTAGAGCCATGGAGGTTGTTACCTGATGCATTAAGACATGTCTTATCACCCAGTCTCTTTTTAATCTTACAGTTTTAAATAAGATCCTTTTGCACCGATTCTACTTTCCCATACGCCACATTGTCAGTCCACCAAACTTTCAACATTCTTTTGCAGCACCAAATTTCTAGCGGTTCGATTCTCCTATGTTCTACCTTATCTCACTGTCTATGTTTCACTACCACATAAAATTGCGCTCCAAACGTACAGTCTCAGAAATTTCATCTTCACTTGAAAGCAAGTGTTTGATACCATTAGAACTTTTTTGCTTCTATCGCCAGTGGCAGTCTACATTAACGTCCACTTTGCTCCGTTGGATGTGGGTTTATTTTGATTTCAAGGAAGCAGATTTTCTTAACTTCGCCAACTTTTACGTTCGGTTTCTAATTATTTTCATTTCTGCTACTTTTTTAAATTTTATATTCATATATATAACTTTTCATTCGCCGCTCATTGGTATTCCATCTAAACCTAGTACATTGAAGTCAAGAGTAACTCTATAAGTAATTGCAAATTGCGATATATTTCA
Organism: Locusta migratoria; assembly: GCA_026315105.1. Lineage (NCBI taxonomy): Eukaryota > Metazoa > Arthropoda > Insecta > Orthoptera > Acrididae > Locusta > Locusta migratoria. Next base: position 939,240,036 of record CM048744.1, on the reverse strand, counting down.
TTAAATGAACGCTGTAACGTCGTCAATATATATATATATATATATATATATATATATATATATTGACGACGTTACAGCGTTCATTTAATGATATATATATATATATATATATATATATTGACGACGTTACAGCGTTCATTTAATGAAATATATCGCAATTTGCGATTACTTATAGGGTTACTCTTGACTTCAATGTACTAGGTTTAGATGAAATACCAATGAGCGGCGAATGAAAAATTATATATATGAATATAAAATTTAAAAAAGTAGCAGAAATGAAAATAATTCAGATAAGAATAAAATTCTTATCTGAAACGTCAGTGTCAGTTGCAAAATTTTCTTTATTTCAGCGACTCGTTTCCTCTTGTGAGGCATTATCAGATTATCAGAAGTCAATAAACACTTATGATGTGGTGCCTACTACATATATGTACAAGAATTTTAATAGTTATGAGAAAATAACAACTGTGGAGTCATCTATGGCTTAGTTCTATGCTGTACGAATCAAACCTGAAATTATACAAGGCAAAAGAGATTAAACGTACGTAAATATATGCTGAGCTATTTTTTATCATCGTAAAATAAACCACCTAGGAAGATAACCTATCGTCGTGGTTGTTAAATTTTTTTAAATATAATTTTGCCCTGAAATGGGAGAATGCGGGCAAATGTAAAGTGATATGTAAAGTTCTTGTACATAAATGTGGTATGCACCACATCATAAGTGGTTATTGACTTCAGATAATCTGCTAATGCTTCAAAAGGGCGAAACTCGTCAGTGAAATAAAGAAAATTTTGTAACTGAAACTGACTTTTGAGATAAATTCATATGCAGTTGCTGTACCAGCCACCAGTTTTAATAAAATACTATTGAACCCAAAAATGTCTGGACATCCAATGTGACTCAGGAAGTTCTAAATATAGCTCGAATTCAAACAATCAGACCTAGACAACGGAAAATAACAATTGGATGAAAAAGTTCGTTTTGACTTTATCCCTTTAAGTACTTTCGTGAGAAGTCAGACCGATACCTACAATTTTAAAGTATAGAAGTGACGTGACCATCCACAAAAACGCCATTCAAACTTTGGCTTATAATTACAACATACAGGGTGAGATTGAACAATGTTAAATGACATCTTCATAACCTTTGAACGGTTTGCGTTAGGACGTTCAAACTGCACGCATGGCCGCGGAGCTCAGTGGATTTAGTATGCGCAAGCGCACATGCCTCGTTACTGTCGGCCATTTGCGCATGAAAGTATCACGTTTTAGAGTGTCTGAACGCATAGCGCTTATGAAGGCATAATATACAAGCAATAACGGTCGAGCTGCGTCTCGAAGGAACTTTGCGACCTAGTCCAAGCTGAAGACAACCGGTACAAGAGTGCTAAAAATCAAGAATTTGGTTCGAAAGTTTACGAGAACAGGTGGTATTAGTGTGACAGTGTTGGCAATGTTAATTATTAGAAAAGGGCTAAAACGATTGAAAACGTTGTGAAGACACGCGCTGTGTTTCAAACCAGCTCCAGGAAATCGATCGCCGTGGCGGAGTGGACGAGCGCATTGAGGCACTATGCTCCGATGCGCAAGGCCGTTCCCCGTCGGTGGTTCTAATCCTCCCTCAGACATGGATGTTTATGTTGTCTTAAGCTTAAGTTAGTTTATAAATATGATTCTTGAGTTTCTCCCGGCGTATTTGATAATCAAAATATCCACAGGTGTAGTGCCGGTCTATAGTGTCCAACGGGCTCAATATTTCGGCGATCATACATGTCGCCATCAGCAGGTGAACTGACGGACTGAGCTCCTGGAAACGCGCCGGCACGGAGATCCGCACGCTACGGCGGCTCGAAGGGAACTGGGTTCTAGCCCGGTAGCGAGCCGCCTTCACAGAGGAATGGGGTACTTAAAACTCTAGTACATAGGGCGCGCACTATCTCCGACGCAGAGAGTCTACCCCAGGAATTGGAACACCTGAAAACTGTATTCCGAAAAAATGGGTACTCAGAGTGGCAGATTCTTCGGGCTCTCCGCCCAAGCACTACAACACAACCTGTGGAAACGGATGAAAACACAAGGCAGGATGTGCGTTCATTCCATATACCGGCACACTCTCGGGGAAGGTCGCCCGCATTTTGAAGAAACACCAGGTTGGAGCTGTGCACTGGTGGGGAGCGCCAACGATGATCTCGGTTTGAGGAAGGCCCGCGTGTACCAGATTCCGCATCAGTGTGGAAAGTCATATATTGGACAGACGATGCGTACCGTCGAGGATCGATGCGTTGAACACCAGAGGCACACACGATTAATGAATCCGAGCAATTCGGCGGACGCTGAACATTGTTTGTCGGAGAATCACCCGAAGGAGAAAGAACGCACTAGGATTCTGGTACAGACGTCGAGATACTGGGGCTGCGTCGTTAGAGAGGCCATTGAAATTCGCACAAGTGGCGACCTCATAGACCGAGACTGTGGCTATAATCTTAGCAAAGCTTGAGAACCAGCGATTGGGTTAATTAAGAGTAAATCTA